>JANXJC010000078.1:32843316-32877054 GCA_027564655.1 Leptodon cayanensis
AACAACAAGCTGTAAAACTTCCTCCAGTTCAACTCTGTAATTTGTAACTGAACAAGGCTGAGCGAATTGAACTGTGCATGTCTTTTTGACAGACAGCCCATTCTGATTTGAAGGCACTGGTGGCTGGTGAATTATTTGCAATGGCAGATTACAGGCTGAGGATAATGACTTTCCCAACCACAGTACCCTGCTCTACAACTTTTTTTTTTTTTTTTTTTTTTTTTTTGGTGTGTTTCTGGTTTCATTTACACACCAACAGTTTCGCAGCTTAGCCTACACTTGGGAAATGGCTGATGGCATTTGCAAATGTCCATATGGCTGGCTAGGGCTCTGGAAAGCTGGTTCTGGGGGTCTTGTTGCATTTGTTAGTGTATCACGTATTTGATGGATGTAGGCACAAATTATATCTGGGCCTCAAACCCTGTATGAGAAAGGTTTGTTTTCAGTAAGGCTATGGTACAGCTGCACCCTAAACTTGGCTTTAAGGTTCCAAGAACTTTGTTAGAAATACTGTGATCCCAAGAGACACATTCATTTGTTTCTTTTGTATAAAATCACTTTTCTGGATTGAGATGGAAGAAACTGCTTTGACAGGCTGACTTTGTACTAGCAAGGTTTAGGCCAGATGAGATATCATCTGTTACTCTGCAAGCTTTACGCCTAATCACTTACTACGACTTCTTTCACAGCCCGCTTGAGTACAGCAAGACCTCTATCTTATGTACTGAGCTTATGCATCTAAAATGTGGTGGTCTTGTGCCTACTGCTGGGTAAGGCCATGAAAGGCAGAGGTAGTAAAACTACCTGTGGGATCATTGCTTACAGGGCTGTGTTGGAAAGGTGGTAGGCAGAGTCACATCTTGCTTCATCTCTAAGTGTGTCTCTTGATCAGGATGCTGGGATGGACAATATTTAAGTAATGTCTAAAACCGCCATAGCTACTTCTTCCCTAAATGTAGCAAAGGATCCTACCTGTGGCTTTGAGAGATGCAAAGTCCCTGCCCATCCAAAGTGGATGACATCTACTGTGTACGCCTGTACAGGGCTTAGATTCACTCTTCTGGGATGCTTGACAATGAGAAGTGAAGGCAAGAGGAGCAGCATGACTGCTGAAGGTATGGACCAACTCTGTGGTGTTGCTCTGTTCCTGCAGAGTGGAAGTCTACAGAGAAGTAGTTATTTGCTATGGGAAAGTAAACAAGGATTTGCTTCTGAGTCAGAAGCTCTGTCTCGAAGGCTTTGCAGGTCTTTTGTTGCATGAGATGAAGATACAAAAAGGTTAGAGAATGATAATTAAGTTTTAGCAACAAAAGCAAAGGACCAATTCAACATAAAGTAGGTGTCACAGAGTAGCCAAGGTACAAAAAAATAATGTAGGACTGTAGAGAGACAGAACTTATATGCCAACAAAACCAAGAGGAGTAAAGGAATGGGGAATAAGCAGCACCAACAACCTCATCCTTATGTCCTCCAGTAACTAGCCACTTAATTCACTGATTCACTATATGTCCTGGTGCTCAGTCTGCATGTTTAATCTGTGAGAAAATGAGGATCTTTCCAGTCAACACAGAACACTTAAGATAGGAGTGATTTTAAGAGTGTTTATAGGTCTGAGAGATAAATTTTCAGAACAAATAAAGGAATGAGGAAGCAGGCAGGATTCAAAAAAGTTTGTGTATCTACAAGGTGTGCAAGAGGGGTTGGCTGGGTGGGAAAGGCATATCCTTTTGGTTCATTTCATATGGCTTGTGGCCACTTGTGTTGTCACCTTGCTGTTACTGGACAAAGCTTGGATGTCTGTCTTGAGACATCTGAAGTTGCTGTTGTCTTTCAGCTGAGGGAAAGATCCCTCTGTTCTTCTTCAAGATGTCTGATCACTTGTGCTGTGGAGGTGGTCTGGCTCCTCAGGCAAGGGTCTGGCCAATTGCACTCTGCCCATGAGAATCAAGGAAGTGCTGCATTTTAAACCAAGAGTGAAAATATGCTATGGACTTAGGTGAGCCCTTTTATATAGAGAATTGTGTGTTAAAGGATATGAGGAGTAAATAGAAGGTATTGCTTGAACGTTATGCAAAGCTGTATTAAGAGAGCAATCTCCTCAGCTCAGTGGTTTTCTTTAGGGGGAACTTCTGAATATCCTCACAAAGGAAGCATGAATTCAAAGACTTTCTCTATACTAACACACTAATGTGTATTTGAAGTTGTGCTTTTAATTCATAGGGTAAATTAAATTATTCTTTAAACCATTTCTACCAAAAAAACTCAGAAAACACACTTGAAAATAATCTGTAATTCCCTGTGGACTGCAAATTTGTAAGTGTTTAATGTTTTAAGGTTTTTTTTTTTTATTATTTAATCTGTTGGACCACCTCAGTTTAGTCCAATTTGTACCAAAAACACTGAAATGTATAATTTTGGCATGGGTTTGATATGAATTTTCCTTGAAACACAGTGGTTTTGATGAGGATGTCAAAGAAATTGAATTAATTCAAGTTGTGGAAGAGTTAGTGGTGAAAGGAAAAAGTAATAGAAGATATTTGCAAAGATTGGCCCTTCCCCTCTCTCCTTCTTGCCCCCCAAAGAATTGGGAATCCCAGCTAGCCCTTTCAAAAGGGGACTGGCAGGACAAATCACCCCAAACTAAATGCTAAGTACTGCCACCTCCTTGCTCTCTGCCCTTAATAGAGCTCCAGTAAAGGAACCTCTGAGTTTCCATACCATTTCCTCTTTTAAAATAAAAATAAGCATGCTAGATAGTTTCAGGGCCTCCCAGTGCCCAAAACTGATCACCCTATCTGATTCCTTCCAGTCCCCAAGCTTCTGTTTTTTATTTATAGAATTTGCTTATTTAATGGCCTTCACACCCATCTTTCCCCTTCTGCCCTCAGGTTTGCACTCAGAAAGTAATGCCCAGGCACTAAATCCAGCTTCTGTAAACGGCTGGCAAGCTCTGCTGTTTGCTGCCTGTCAGAGCATGAATTGGTGCCATGGTGTGCCCAAGGCATATGGACAGGGGTCATCCTGCTCGGCAGCTCAGCATTGCCTTTTCTAAACAAGAGCACAAGGTGGTTCCAGAATTGAGAAGAGCTCACTGCAGAAACAGTGTAACATAGTGCTCTTTTCAGGCTAGCTGAAACAAGATTTCATGTCACCTGCATGTAGCTTGAGACATGCTGAGGCTTACTGAGAACATAGGAGATTGTCTTTCTCCTTGGCTATTGATGCCAACAGCACCTAGTGACAGATCTCTGGGCATCCTGAAAAGAAGCAGGAATGTTTTCCAGCTTTTCTAGTTTTAATAAGGGCTTTTTAGTAGAAAAGCAGGATGGAAGGGAAAAGCAGGGTAAATCTGTGCCTCTGCAGGATCTCACATGGGCTGTGGCTCTCCAGTGGCTTTCTTGATCTAATGTTTCTTTTCCCTTCCCATTAAAAACACTGCAAAACTCTGAAAGAGGTAGTGTCTGAATCCAGGTAATGACAATACACCATGGGGAGGTTGAAGTCAGTTGTGACTTTTTATGTTTGGATAATGTGTGTGCAAGTGTAAAAATAATTCCTGGGACTATTACAGAAAATGAGAAGTGGGGGTGAGTTGCATGGGAATCCAGCACCATTGTTGTGCTGGATGCTAATTAACAGCATGCCTTAGGATGTGATGGGAGGTCCTTCTGTTGCCAGCTAAGGTGAAGGTTGGTTGGAGAGAACAAAGGATATTCTGGCAATTAAAGCAAAGCGGGGGCTGAACTGTGGAGATCCGGCTTTGATTCCTGGTGCATCCATAGATTTTCTGTGTGGCCTCAGATTATGTAACTTCTTGGAACTTCAGCTCTCTATAAAGAATGACATTTTTTGCTGCTACCTACTGCCTGTACTGTCTGCTTGGAGTATAAATTCTTTACAGCTCAGACCATTTTCCAAGCACAGAGTGATATGTAGGCATCTCATGCCAGGGTTCCCGTCAGGAGCTGATGCTGGCAAAAGAGCTGCGTAGCTAAAGGCATTTTTATTTCTGTGTTTGGGATCTGTCATAAAGCAGTTAACATCACTCTTGAAACTGCTACCTGATGAAAATGCTTTCTTGTCTACAGAGAGCAAACCTTACTTACTGTCAGTCAAAACATAAAGATCTGAACTATGCCTTACAGACCAGATCTTGAGGTTGCCAGCTTTCAGGAGTTTTCTTTCTTTTTCCTTTGTTCTTTCTTTCTGCTTAAGTACCTTTTTGCCTCTTTTTGTACATTGGCAAAATTCTGACTATGTGGTAAATGCCAGAATTAATGACACAGTTTGATGATCTGCCCAAGTGGTAAACATTAGTTGAAACATGTCATAAGTGTGTTTATTTTCATCTTTTTTGTTTGAACACTGGGGTTTTTTTGTAATTCCCAGCATGAAAATTTGTAAACTGCCAGACCAAGACACAGTAGACACCTCTGCCTAGACTTTCTACAATGTGAGAAGGCACGCTGCCCTTGAAGCCCATTGGTTTTACCTTGTGATTAAGACAGATTCAGAAATGGACTAGCTGGCCTATCAGGAAATAAATTATTCCCTTTTTAATTGCATTATCTTTCATGTGATTTTTACACTGGCACAATTCTAGACTTAAGTAGTTTTATTCCTGATTTGCGAACAAAGAGTGTGAGAGAAAGCTCAGGTTCAAAACATTCCAGAGGAAATTTCACCTTAAGAGTTCAACATGATACCCTGATTTCAAATGTAATACAGCATTTTCCTGACTGTAATTCATACATCCTTAAAAGTATTGTTCCTGTCCTCATACGATCCTTCTCAAAGGAAGAAAAAGAAGGTAGGGCAGGGCTACAGGAGAGATGTGTCACCGGAGTAAAAGTTCCGCTTGGCATTTACTACCCTTTGTATTACTGGGATACAAATTTAACTACACTGAAAGGATTTGCTCCTTCCAGCCCCTCAGTAACCTACAAATTAAAGTTACACTGTTCTAGACTAGAAAAGGGTAAACTTCACAAAGTCTACCATATGGAGTTCTTCAGCACCATCACTTCTATCACCTAAAGGAACCAAATGCTAGTCTACAGCCCTTGGATTCAAGAAACAGTTTGAGAAACAAATCCAACTTGGGCACAACTGGGTGACAAATGAAGTCTGTTGTATGCCATCCTCGTATGGGATACCTTAAGAAAAAATGTGATGACCTGCCTGTACTGTTATGGAAAGTAGAAGCTGTGACTGACTTTATACACTGAGAAATGAAAGGCCATGTTCCACAGTAGGGATTTAATGATGAGTTATGAAACATGGCCTGATGATGTTTGTGATAACAGAAGCTCTGGGTGGTTGTTCTGTGGCTTTGAGCAGTTTAACACCATGCACCACTGAGATAATACTAGTGTGGTTTAGACTATGTGCTCTTTATGTGGGAATTCATTTGTTTGCATGGTGTCAGAAGCCCTTACTGTAAAACAATAATCCTGTACTCTGCTTCCCTTACTATTCCTTCGGATTTGAGATTTAAGGTGTTTATGGGTATCTCTTTCCTTATGAATATTTATGAAATGGACAGTACTCGAAATGACATTAAGATTAAATTGTTTGATCATGCTACCTATTAATTTTTTCATCTCATCTTGTCCTTGACTTAGGACTCACTCTTTTGTCTGTCTGCCCAGGTTCGGGGTGGGACAAGATTACTGTGAAATCAACAGTGACATTTCAGGGCTGCTAAAGTGAGTAGATTAGAGACATCTGGCAGACATGTTAATAATGGTTGGATTACTACTAATAGTTTAAACCTGGTAGTGACATTTGCCAGCACAGCAATTAATATTTATTTTGGTAAATCTGCTTCACCAAAGAAAAACATGAGGATTTCTAAGCTAAAATCTCATCCTTGCTTGACGGTGACTCTATTGCTATACTGTGATAAGGGCAGGTCCGCATTGTTTCTGAATAGCTTTAATGACTTTCCTCAAATATCATTGAATCCAGAAGACTTTAGCACAAACTCTGCCTAGGAGGTAGTGAAAATCTGCCTAACTCTTCTCATGTAAATACTGTTGAGAAAACTTGCCTTTACCTACTTAGAAGAAAAAAAGTGTTATGGTTTGATGCTTGGATAATGCATGGCTACCTAATCTTGCAAGAGGACTGAGAGGCCTGACTTCTTTCTGACGCACTGAAGATGCACACTGCCCAGGAGGCAAGTAAAAACCCCTAGGGTACACATTGCTTGAAACGATACACGATTTGACTTGCAGACACTTAATTTTTCAGGAACATTAGGGTGGGTAATCTGGATGATGAATCACCAGAGACCTGTTTGGAACATAGAATCATAGAACCATAGAATCGTTTAGGTTGAAAAAGACTTTTAAGATCATCGAGTCCACCCGTCAACCCAACACCACCATGCCTACTAAACCATGTTCTGAGAGGCTAATGAATACTTTTCAGGCTTTGGGCCTGTTTTCTCTTTACTGCATCATGTGAATCAGGAGAAATTAGTTGGCTCTGATGGCACCTGATAGTAGTCCTAAGTCACTTTCAGTTCTCTCTCTCTCCAAAGTTTTACATCCACAATGATACTTCATCACAAGGAGCCTGCAACAAACCATAACCAGTGGGTGCTTCCACAGTCCTTAGGGATTTCACACGTGGCATGAATAGCCTGGGAACCTAGAGTGGTGACTCTTCACCACTTTAGGATCAATTTTTATCTCCAAGCTTATCTTCACTGTTGTAAAACATCTAGCGTATGTGTGCTTTCTTGGAAAGAAAACACACTGCATACGTAGTTTTTCCATGGACTGTGTTCACAAAGGTGAAGTTTTATTCAGATTTTGGGTTTTTAATTTCTTTTCTTTTTTTTTTTTTTTTTTTTTTATGAAACAGCTTTTTTAGCAGTCAAGACAAGCCTTTACATGCTTAATCTCCTCCTCTGTGGGAGCTCATTATGCTACTACTAACTGTAGGCTGGAGCAACAGGCTGGGGTGAGCTGAGGACAGTATGGCAGGAGCTTGAGCCTGGAATGGCTTTTTTCCGCCAGGTTACAGTAGGAAATTACAGTAAGCTTCTGAGCACAAATCTGTTGCTGTGGTTAATAGGGTGTTAATCGGGCTAGTGGAGCAGGAAGACAAGAAGGGGGAGGTGGTATGTGGGAACTATTTATTGAATTTCATTAGTCTTCTGACTCACTGAAAACAGCTTGAGTATATTTCTTGGACAATCTATACATTTATACTCACGGCTTTTGCTTTTCTCCATAATGAGAGTTAGTTTTAAATTTTAAATCTTGCTCTTAGGTTGAAGTGGCATGTTTTCATTGCTCCTCAGACCTGTGGGGTCATGCTGTAGGTATACTTGGCAAAGCAATTTGATAATTTCTTCTGGCATTATTGGTAAAAGTGAGCTATGTTAAATTTATAAAGGCACCAGCTTCTGGAGTCCTGTGACAATATGTAATGTGAGTGGTTTATTTTGAGAGGAAATTAGTGATTCTTGTTTCAGCAATCTTGTTAAAACTATCCTCAAGGATGGTTTCTTAACTGAATCTCTTCCTGAACCAGCATGTGCTGCCACAACTTCCTCAGACCTGTAACTAGCCAGAACCAATCAGCTGCTCACATTGATTCAACAGCACTTCTGCACAACAACCCAAAATAAAAAAAACCTCTGATGTTACAGAATAGAAGCACGTTGTAGCTGTGAGCTAACTGTGAAGCAGGTGATGGAGGCAGGTGCAGCTGTATGCACCTAGCCTGTTTAGGGGACTGGATAGAGTCTGCGAGGAAGAGATCTGAGATACATGCATAGCCAGCTGGTTTCACATTGAAAATGAACCCACACCTGGGAGAACCTGAACAATGCAACATAAGGAAGGGAAAATGTTGTAAAATTGTTATGAACACTATGAAACACTAAAATACTCTCCACGCTCAGAGTTGTATCAGCATTGGTCTACTCCAATAGAGGAATAAGACACCCATCTGCCCCTACACACACACACACCCTGGAGATGAAGTTATTACAGAAGGGGGAGAAAATTGTTTATACATACCCTGCAGGCATTTTTGTTCTACTCTGGAGGTGCAGGGTGACTTCACATTGGGCGAAAAGGTAATTTATGCCC
This sequence comes from Leptodon cayanensis, assembly GCA_027564655.1. Taxonomy (NCBI): domain Eukaryota; kingdom Metazoa; phylum Chordata; class Aves; order Accipitriformes; family Accipitridae; genus Leptodon; species Leptodon cayanensis. Next base: position 32,851,428 of record JANXJC010000078.1, read on the forward strand.
ACACAAGGCCTTTTTTATTCCTCTAGAATGAATCAAGAAAGGTCTTTAATTACAAGGCTGAAATGGACTTGTAATGCACACCAATGTAGGGTGCGTTTTTCCCTCAGAAGAGCTTGCTGGTAGCAGTGGACGGGTAGGACTCTCAGCTGTCATTCTTTTCACACTAACTAAATAGTGTCTTCTGTGGCTATTGTTTGCATCTGATTTTTTTATTTGGGAATTAAGTAATGGCAGCAAAACCTTGCAAGAACTTTTGGCAACAAAAGCAAAGCTATTTAGTCTGTTAGTATACCTGAGTACCCACTATGGGGTTTGCTGACACAGGAGTGCTGAGAAGGAGTGATCTCAGTTGTGCTCCTAAGCAGCAAGCATCAGGGGCAAAATGCTTACAAGCCTGGTTGGGAGGTCTCTTGAATTCTAATTACACTCATTTAAAGCAACCTCATGACCCTGAATGTCAGTTTCTCTTGATCAGAATGGATGTGATTTGGATGATCCACCCATTACCTCAGATAGGTGCTGTGCTATTCCTCCCCCAGGTGTAAATGGCTACACAGTGATCAACCTCTGGCATTCATCTGCCTCAGCTGTGACAAATGTGGTTTCCATGCTATCAATAAGGATTTTGTTGCATGGCTCCATGTGACAAAAATGGTAACTGGGAACCAAAAGTGCTATACTGGAAAACAGTAATGATGAGTGCGCTACAGATGGGTCTGCCTGGAGAAGCAGCTGTGATTTCCATAGGCCTTACCAAGCCACGGAGCTGGAGTATGGGCCAAAATAATCCATATGCAGTCCCACATGAAAAAAAGATGGGCAAAGGTACATGAAACTGAACAAGTATAGAGGAGTAAGTCTCTCCAAACTGGTCTGAGCTTCAAAAAATGAAATAGAAATTGAAAAGCTTCTGAGCCAAATTTATTGCATGCTGGCTCAGAAGACTTGGTTCTNNNNGTAATCCTTCCCTTGAAAATCACCTCCTGCTGTTATCGTCAGAGCGACTCTTTTGGCATTTTGCAGACCTTCAGTCTGTTATGAATCTTTCTTCATTGAGTCAGAAGGGACATGTTCCACCCAAGTGAGGCTGAGAGACTTTCAGGTTGACATCAGACTTTTTAAAGTCCTTCAGCTTTTGTCATTCTGTAATAGTTAAATGCGAGAAGGAAAAGAAAAGAAAGAAAGAAAATTGCAAGAATTTTCGTAACACCTGGACAATCATCCAGAATAGACAGATAGAAATACATTCAAACAAGCTAACAGACCTAAAATATCTGTGCGTCATTAAGCAGTCTGAATATTTTTAGGAAGTGAAAAGGGAAGATGAGGTGAAAAAAAACTGCTAAAAATTTGAGTTTCTAACCCTGCATTAGTGATTCTCAGTTCTTTTAGAGACAAGGCTTAAATATTATCATACATAGGGAAATAAGAGTTTTTAATATGGAAACAGATAACTTAATTTCTTTCTGTGAAGGGTTTCTCATTCACAGAGCAAGTTTTTAACTGGACACTTCAGTATTTTGCAGAAATTAATCCACTGTTGAAAATACAATTAGACTCACTTCATATAAAGAATATTGTATAAGTAAGTTATTTATTGGGGTTTGTATGCAGAGCTCACAGGAGCTGAAGATGGGGTTTCTAGCTAACTGTATATAACTGTACTTATCACAGCTTCCTCTCAGCTGGCTTTCTGACCTGCCCTCAAACTAGCTTGAAACATTAAGTATAATCAAAGTTTAGGCATTCTGTTTTACTCTCTTTATTAATTGTTGGGTTAAATTATCTGTAGGTAAGCTTTCAAGTGCTTTTATTAAGACATTGAGGTGTAGTGCCATGTTTGAGTACTGCATCAAGTATTTACAGACAGGCCCAGGTATATCCATCCAGATTATTGATTTTGCCCCACAGAGCAGTGACTGTAGTCATTAGACAGTTCAAGTAATGAAATAGACAACAAAATAGTAGTAACAGCCTTTTCCCTTTAATACAGAACAGTGTCCATGAAGTTAGTCCTCAGATGCAATGAGTGATTAATCTTTTTAAAGGAAATGGATAAGAGATATTACATTCTCTTTTAATAATCTTACCAAAGAGATTTAAGCTCTAGAGGCATCTTGAAGATAAGGTTTGAAAACAGGGAACTTTTTAGCAGGGTGTCAGATCCTGAGTGGGTGTAAATCAGAAAAGCTCTATGTCTTTCAGCATGACTGTGCTCTTTTACACACTTTTCACGTGTGCATCCAAAAATTTGTAGAAGAAAAGCTCTGGTGTCAGAGACATGTGCTTAATTGCAGCGGCTTCTGCTTAACCTTAAACACTTCTCAAGTGTTGTCTTGTTTAGGAATGCTTTTTTCCCTAAAGGGAAGCTGCATTTTGTAAGGAGGATTTTGGTGGTGATACATTTCTCTAATGTCAAATAAAACAAGCTTAAAAAATATCTGGAGATGTCAAACAGATATAACTGATACTTGGTGTATTTGGAGCAAAGACCAATCTTTTGACTCTGAAATTCAATTAAATTCTAAGTCAATGCTACCTTGTTTGCAGGAAAGATTTCTTGGCAGGACATCTGATGCACCCATCATAGGTGATAAGAGCAGATCTTTTGAACATCAGCACACCTGTGCTGCTCTTAGTTCTGCTGCTTAGCAGGGTTGTAAAGCATTTTGTGCTAACAAAGTAATGCAAAGACAAAAAACATTCTCAATATGAAATGCATGTGTGAAACACCAAAATATATTTAAAAGACAAAACCCCACAAATTAACATTGATGGAAGACAACACTTCACCCAATCAAGTTGCAAGATAAAAAAGATGTCTGAAAACAGGTAAAACCACAAAAAGTTGCTTGAAAAAAAAGGGATGTTAAAGACAGGTTTTCAGCAACAACAATTTTTTTTTTTTTCTCCTCCTTCCTTTTTTCTTTCCTTTCTGGTTACTCAGATCTTTGGGAAAGCTCCAGGCTTTGGGCAGTCAATTCATTTCAGCAGAGTAGCGATAATAGTGGAGTAGACAAAAGAGCTATCAACAAGGAGCTGGACTAGTTACAGTGCCCCTCCCTGTCTCTGGATGAGACAGATATTACCACAGATTGCTTTTTCCAATAATGAGAATACTTTGCACTCCTGTGGACCTTCTATCAGCTAATTGCCAAGGGTTCATGAATTCCCCAATTTGCCTTTGTGAATTGTAAACGGGACAGAAATGAGGGAAGATTGATTTTGGGATGAGGGGTGCTAATTCCTCCAGAACACCTTTTTCTATTTAACAACCCTCCTCCCCTCAAAACCCTGGCTTCCCCATAAACTAGTAAAAGCCCTTTATCTCAACATATCTAAGAAATAAAAACTTGTGCCCTTGGTTTTGTTCATCACCTTTACCTGCAGACAGGTGAAGGGAAGGGAGGGGTGAGCAGAGACCCCAGTAAGGGGCTTCCTCGCCAGTCAGCGCAGCTTTCTTGGTGCCCAGAAGAGTGCTGGGGAAAGGCTGAAACAGATCCTGCAAGACACTTTTCTCTGTGTGGCTCAGGCTGGGTTATCACAGGACATTAGTCCTGCAGAGTCCTATTTCCATCACTGGGGAACTGCCAGAGAGCAAGCACAGTGCTCTGGCTGTGAGCTTGGCACCTCTCCTCTGCTCAGGCAGGTGGTGGGAGGGCGGGAGAGGAAGATTCTATGGAGATGGCTGGTAACCGAGGTCTCCACCCACTGCGCAGGGATCCATCCCTCCACAGCTCCCAAGCCAGGTTCCTGTGAGCTGTGCTCCAGCATCGCTGCTCCAAGTGTCTGGAGGGAGAGGGCGTGAGCCTGGATTCTTGCCTCCAAGACTCGTGCAGCAGTGTTTGCAAAGTATAAAACCACAAAGGCAGTGATTTTTGGCCACCCTGATATATACCAGGGTCTGCTTCTGAGACCTGGTCTCATTAAATTCACCCCTTGCTCCCTCTGTGAAGAACCTTCCCTTTGAAGACCTTTTAAGGTCTTATGGACACTTGTCCTGTGGGGCCAAACATCCCCTATTTGTGCTATGTGTCATCTGCACTGCTTTCACCAGTGCGAGGCTGGGCCTGAAGCAGGACAGGATTGAGCTTTTAGTCAGAAGGAAATCCAAATAATCCCATCTCCTAACCTGAAATTAAAAAGATAAATAATAGGAGATGCTCTGTTGTCCTCCACAGACTTTCCACCCAGCTGTGGATCTGAACTAGCTGCTTCTACAGCAAAAATGCTTGTTTCCCCCACTGCCAGATTTCCTTGAAAAATGAAAGATAAATGAGTTGTAGTCTTGTAATATATGGCTCTGGAAATCAAGGACAGTTTCCACATGGCTAGGGCAAGGGAAAAGAGCTTGTGGATTAGCCTGCAAGGCAGAGTAGTGGCCTGTTACAGCACTTTAAATAAATCATCCTGTATAATTGCTACCACCCATCAGTTTGCTGAGATTAAAGAAGAGAGATATTGACAATATGTTTAGAATAAGAGTCTCAGTGTCCAATAACACATAACATTGCATACTCTGGTTGATGCCAAGTCTTTGTAAGCACGACAAAAATTATGCTTTGCACTTTTGCTTTGACATTTAGCTCTGGTTTTGGCTCCTTTTCTGATGGGCGGTTCCATTGTCACATAGCTAATCTTACCATTTTTTAGTCCCCTTTTTCTGCTAGAGTGGGTATCAGTCATTTCTAATCTGAACTCTCTGAAAACAATGATCTCTGCTGCCTTTGATGGGTTTTGGAGTAGGCTGACCAAAATGACCAGAATGTCACTCCTAAGTATATACTCTCAAGACTGTGTGTATCTAAGGCTAAAATCAAGTCCAATGTTTGTAGGTTCTCTAGGGAAAGTTTTAGACCTTTATGTTCAGTACAAATAAGTTTTTGTGGGTAATTAGAGATGGGAGAAGCCAGTGTAGTTTTGTGTTTCACTAACTCTTCTGAGCCTCTTAAAATCAAAAAGTCCCAAACAAACAAATCCTTTTTTTGTCACAGAAAATTAATACTTAGGCAAATGAAATAAAAATGTTTTTCTGTTTTCCCTTATTAAGAAGAAATCTGTAATATAGTTTGTGGCAGTTGAAGGTAGTAACGTGCTTTCAAATTTTAATTCCTGCTCCAGTAGCTTTATCCAAAGAAGTTTTTCATCCTTTTGTATGGACTCTTTTCTCAGCCTTGACTTCCCAGCAAAGCCACTTTCTTTTGAGCATTCAAGATACTGCAGTAGGTTTTGTTTTGTGGAGAACAGCTCTGTGGTCACTTTCCAGCTCCTACCCTTGAGTCACTGTATGACCTTAGGATGGTGCTTAGTCTCTGCATGAAGTCCTTTCCTTCCCCAAACCCTCACTGGGCTGTCAGTGTAAATTGCCTGCTGTAAACTCTGCAGTAGAAGGTCCACCCCTTGGTCTGTGGATGCAGACAGCCACACACAGAAGAGCTTTAATCTGAACCTCAGCTCCCCAGGTTAAGCGTAATACCAGTAGTAAATAGCACCATGTTTCTGTCTGGTTGTGTACACTTTGTGGAAGACTAGATTTCAAAATATATGCATTTTGCAACCCTTTATTTATCCCAATACTCTAGCAAAATATAATAACAAAATATATTACGCTAAACTCTGCATGGTAAGTACAAGTTAGCTAATGTGTGGAGGACATTTGAATGTTCTTAAGGTAAATACAGCAAGCAAATGGACTTCCAGAAAACTGCAAGCATGGATGTAATCTCAAATACAATTTACTCTGCCTTTCTGTGGGTTTCATAATGTGTTAAATGCAAGCAAAGTTCTGTGGCTATCAGAGGACCTACCTTAGCCCCATCAATAGCTTTTAGCTGGTTATTGACTCCTAAGAGTCTACTTGATTTACAGGCGAAGTTGGGAATATGTGTACACATAGACATGGGATATTTTTACAGTTGTGTATCTTAATATCACACACAAGCGAAGTGCCTGGAGTTACACACGCTGTACACTTCCTGGGACATCTGATTCCCACTTCACAGCCCTCTGCTAGAGAAAGCTGCTCTTCTCTTTTGCTTTTACTCCTGCAGAATGAAACAATGTCCTTCGCTGTAGGCTGCTTCGCTTACCACTTCAAGTTTAATATTGCAGCTTGTTTCACTTGCTCCTGCTCTTTTTCTGAGTGATAGAAATTATATGACATAATCTGGGTGGAGTGAGCTGGGAACGTTTCCCAGAGGAGCCAAAGAGAATTCCCAAACAAGCAAGGTTCCCCCAAGCTGACGTGCCTTCAGCAGAAACATGCTCCTCCTTGCATTTTCACTTGTGACTTACAAATCTCCAGGGCACTGTGTGCTTGTTCAGCAGGTGCAATCGCCGGCTCACTTCCCAGCCCGGCAGGCATGGTTGCTGGAGTGTGGCTGGAAAACTTTGCCTCTCGGAAGCTACATTCACATACGTGGATTTTCTTTCCTTGTTCTGTATTTTTAGTGGATCATTTTCAGTGGCCAATTTATGTAGCACTGTGTCTTAGGCATGGGTTATTTTCTTTAGCACAGAATGATCAAGAATGAAAAGCTTCCAGCATTTCTTGCATGTCTTTGGAAAAGATGTTCTTCATGAACAATACAAACAGTTTTTATTTACTCTCTCCCCATTCCCCATTCTTTGCTTCGGTTAGCACTTGCTTGGTTGTTTCTACCCATGATTGTTTCTACCACTGCTACCTTCAGCCGTTCCACTTACTTGATCTTTCTTCCACCCAAAATGAAATGGAAAGGGAAGAGTTGGAAAAGATGAGGCAAAGGAAACAAATTAAATACCTATTTTTTCTTCCATTTTAATAAATTTTCCTGTTTCCTTGACACAGGGAGGACTTCCTCCCCTTAACTTGTTTAGTGAAATTACTGATAAAAAAATAATTTAGAAGGTGGCTAATGTGACCTCAGTCCTTTCTGCATGCACTGTTTATACTGCCTTTGCACCTCAGGCTTTGCTGTGGGGACCGATTGAGGTAGGTGTGGTACACCCACAAATGCCACGATCATGATCTTACTGAACTTTGTTCTGTCTGACTTTGATGTCATATAAAGACACCTTTGCATGAGACAGTGAGTGAAATGCATTCATCCTGCTGAAGAATAACCCCGTGACATAGACTTTCCTCCCTTTGGGTTGAAGATGGAGAGGCACCAAGGAATGCTTACTGAACAAATGCCTTACTTTGAAAACAAATCATTGTGGGGGTGGATTGGTGTTGACAAGATTATTCTTACATCCAGGGTGGAATTCCTTGTCAGAATCCAAGCACAGCCTCCCCCGCTCTTGCACACCCTTCAAGGCACTTCATCTTGACTTGCACTATGCATTGTTAAGGTAGAAGTCTGCTTTTGAGCTTAATAACCTCCACATCCCTAATGTTCAGCAAAGGGAACTAGGTGCTTCACGAGCAGGCAGATGTCCTGCAAAAGATGTTGCTCCCCAGCAGTCCTTGTGTGGGTGCATGTGGATCCCCCTAGTCCAGGCAGGCATTTTTGTCACCTGATGCCTCATGGAAATGTTTGAAGGGTCTTAGGTCTGTCCTAATGTGGAATGGATTATTTCCAAGGTATAGGGAGCAGATTGGAAGATAGAAAGTGACCTAACTCCACCATGCCAGGATAAAAATAACAGTGTGACACAATAGGACAGGCAGTGAGGGTGTAAAAATAGGGTTTTCCTCAGTTTGCAGCTGGGAAGGTGAGGATTAGCAAGGGTTAGCAGGGACTGAAGTCAGTAGGAAACGGGCAAGTGGTCTGACTTAAGCCAAAGGCTGATGGTGGTGTTCAATGAGGTCTACACCTTAGCATACTCCTACAGAAAATCTGCCATGGGTGAGAGCTGAAAGTGTCCAATAGCATGGATCTCCGCCACTTCCTACCTACAAAGCCACAGCTTGTTTGTTGGGGTTTTTTTATATTGTTTTTAATTATCCATTAAATTGACTTTTTTTTTTTTCCTAATGAGTTGCCTAGTTCTACAACAGAAATTTTGATGCCATGCATCTATAAAAGTAGTTGTTCCTAGGGATAACTTTATTAGCTCTCAGTTGCTTATGTGGTTAATCTGCAATTTTCCTGTAAATCATGCTTTAAATCTCAGCTCTGGGAGACATTCATTGTTCTGTGAAAATAAGTATTTTAGAAGCAGCAGGGAAACATTTATTAAACATGCTGTGTAGTTGATAAGAATGTCCCTCTGCTCTGCAAAGTGGCATAAAAATCTCTATAAGGAATAGGGAAGAGAGAAGAAGGAAAAACTCCAGAAAGCAGTGGTCACTAACAGGATGACTAAGTAGCTTTTCAAAGGTTTGCCACATGCTCTGTGTAAAACCATAAAAAATGGCTTTGTGGTAAGACTGGCTTGCAATCTAGTCAAAAAATAAAAGTGGTCACTCTTTCAAGGCTCTGTGTAACTCCAGCAGCTGCAGACAAACTTAAAACCAGACAGCAGAAGAAGGGAAAAAAATGTCCAGTTCTTGTCCAGACTTTCTGTATTTGGTTGAAATTTTCCAACAAGGGACTTGGCAGACGACACAAATTCCACGAGCTTCCTGAGAGAGACTGGGGAAAGGGAAGAGACTCATTATGCTCATGCCATGTGGCACTAACATGAGAAAAGATCATTAAGACTTTCAAGTGTAAAGACAATCTTCAGAGCCAAGCACGAATACAGAAAGGACCATCAGGGCAACCTAACCTAGACAAAGCTAGAGAGTGCCAGCATGGTACATTAGTGTCTGGAAAGGGCTTCAGCTGCTGCTGTAGTTTATTTGCAGGTGAATCTTTTGGGTCGTAAATGCTCCACAGCAGTAGTAGTTTTCCATCTCAACCCTCCTCCAGACTTTTTAGGCTGGTTTTCAACAATGTGGAAGAAACCAGGCATCATTTAAAGAAAAGGTGGGCTTGGGTGTCAGCTGTGATCCAGCTATGTCTAGATCACTGTCAAGCACAGCTGGTGGTCTGGACCTGATCAGGTTTGGCCTGTTATTTGCAAAATGAAGCGTCAGCGCTGGATGAGCGATGAAGACCTTTCTCTAGATTCCTACTGTGGTCCTTTCTTCCTGAAAAGGTTTATGTCATGTGTGTCCGTGTAGTATCTGTATGTTTGGTTACCTTAAAACAGAGTTTTAAGGGGATGCACTCACCCAGCTGGGCTGGCTTGGGGAAAAGCTCTGCCTTATTGGTTTTTTTCTTTTCTCTTTAAGCCCCCTCACAAAGCTCAATGCCTACTGAGCTACAGGGAAGGTACGCACCTCTGCATATGGCTTCAGTTATGTCCCCTGGGTTTCACAGCAAGTGCTGATTTGTTTTATTCACTATCCAAGTTTTGTTTTTGTCATACACACACACACAGACACATACCAAAAGATTGCATCCACTGTGACAAAGCACTGTGCACTCATGCTGTGGTCGTGGATATGGTACCAAAAAAAGATTGGATAAGCTTGAATTGTGTGTTTTTCTGAGTAGTTTTCATCTCCAGAATCCTTGGACTTTAAATATTCTGGCTGTGTGTCTACTTAAGTCAGCAACAAAATTGTCATTGACTTCGAGAACAGTGAAGTCTGTCCAAGAGCAACAACTGTCTGCAAGAATAATTTTACACCTGGATTTACAAAAAGACTAAGCTGTGCTGGGAGAGGCTTTCTATTATGGGCCCAAATAGCATCAAGGTGAGTTCACATTGAAAGAGTGAACAACATCATGGTGCCCCCCAAAACCTAGCTAGGAATGCATCTGGACAAACCATTTTGGTCTTTCCCTAAGGGATAAGCCCAAATATCTGTTGCTGGGAATGGCAGGGGAACAGGGCCAGGGCTGTGACCACCCGCCATGAGAAGCAGACAGACAGTGATTTTTCATGTTAATTGATATCCTTTATTTAGGACTGTATCATTTGTTTGGGATTGTCTTGGGACTGTATTATCTCAGATATGCTTTGTCCCATATTTCAGCCTGTATGAAAGATCCTGACCTGTGAATGTGGTGTTAGGGCTTACAACACACTGCATTGGGAACAGAGCTGCGAGTGAGTTATTCCTCTGAGCATTGGGTGCTTTGCAGACCACCATGCTTTGTGTCCTGTTTCAATGGATATGGTTTGTTGTGGTAGTATCCTCAGTATTTGCAGGATGACAGCAGTGCTGATTCAATATGGGCATGCCAATTTATGTTTATAGGCCCATGTTTGCAAAAGTAATTTCAGATGTATATGATTACACCATTAATTTCCAACATCAGTGGAAAAAGGTTGTTTATATTTTCAGTGTGGCTGACAAGCACAAGTCATGTTGTACATGCTTATTGTCCAGATTCCCTGTGAGCATGAAGGTGGGTGGGGAGAAAGCTTTCTAAGCTAGCAAGCATATAACTCTTTGTACTGTTATCTCTGAGACTCAGCTTTTTGTAGGAATAATACTAGAAAGTGCTTAAAGGAAAGTACATCAACCTTTGGGCCAAATATTCAACAATATGATCAAGGTCCTGAGTGTTAAAAGCTCATGTACATCCTGGACAAACCAAGTCTGTGCTGTATGTGAAAGGGAGAATATATATATTTCTTTGTTTTCCTGCAGGTCCAGATGCTTTAATTTACATGAAAAATGTTTATTTCCAATTTCAAATAAAAGGTCTGCATGTTGACAGCTATTGAATCAGCAGGTGACACTAGGGACTTTTTAATTTGTTTTTCGGCATCGCTTAGAGCCAACAGCAGGACGTGCTGTTCTGCAGGCTCATATTACCATTCTGATGTGACTTACCCTGGATGATGCAATACAAAATGAAAATGAAAAACTACATCCAGAAGAGGTGGAACGGTGCCTTGTTGGCCAGTATGATTTTTTTCTGTGGTAAAATAAGCAATTCGAGGCTGATCAGTTTAGAAGCTCTTTGGTATCCTCTTTAAGGAAAAAGTAAGATGATGGTATTGAGCTTAGCATATTGTGCAAGCCTTGCTTCTCCGGAAGCCAGATGACCAGGCTTATACTCTGAAATGATCTGAATAAAATGCTGTCTGAATGTTTAATTATCAACATTATCATGTGTTTTTGCACATGAAAATTTGAACATGAAATAATAATTTTTTTTCCTTATAATTTAATTTCTATTATTTAAATATAGTATTTTCCAGGCTGACATTTAGCATACACAGATTTTTTGTCTGCATCTATAATGCAGTCATAAAAGACTTGGTCACAGGCATAATTTATCCTATTGTCTATGACGCAGAAAATCATTGAGATGTAAGCTGCATTGCAAACAAGTATTGGGGAGATTATTCATCCATTTAAAATTAAGTATATGCCTAAATTTTTGCAGTACTAAGAAGAACCAAATGATCTTTTCAACGTGAGTTTCCTTCTTAGACTTTCTGCCCAAACGTCCAGACAATATTGCTGCAAAAAAAGTATGGTGACTGATTCATCAAAAGACTATTCTGTAGGGCAAAGTTACTTGGAAAGCTTTATCTTTTTTTAAAAAAAAAATTATTTTCAGAAAATAATTCTTATATGGTAATTTTGAGCAGCTTATTAAAACAACAAGTGTTGTGAATGTCTAATGTTTTCTTTGTACTGAAGAAAATTGTGAAATTTGACTGATTAGTCAGTTCCTGTTTTGATTTTCCAAAAATCTATTCTTATTTCAATTTCTTCTTCGAGGCTTTGTATGAATTGTACACAGACACACGCACACACATGCACACAGAGGTTTGCGTGCTGTTCATATTGAAATAGCCACCTGAAGTTGTCAATCTGTATTTAAAAACCTTGACAAGAAAACTCGGGTACTTTTTAAACTTGGATGTAGGGTGTTCAACACACAGTCTGTCCTGGAGATCATTTCTGCTGTCTAAGGGTAAGGCTGTGGAGCCCACTCAATGGCAGACTTGTCCTCAGAGAGCAAACAAGTGACCTTAAAAGGGAAAGTCACCCTGGTGAGTGCCAACAAGAAAAAGTCTCACATAATCACTGGAAGGAGCCTCCATCCACCACGACCTGCTTTGACACACACCCTAATATCTGCCCATAAGCAAAACTCTTCAAAAGACACAGCCTGTCAGACCTTGTGAGATCATCAGCCTGAATTTTTCAGACATGAGCTATGTGATAATAGATCTGGTTTCTTCATGCAAGCATTGCTTTTGAAGCCCAAGTTTGTCAAGGTCAGGTACCTCACAGAGCTTAGAAATAGTAAACTCTGGGAAGTAAAACACATGAAACCCCATGTATGAACACCAGGCTTTTTATGGTGCTGCTTGCTATCTGTCTGAGAGGGAAAGGTTTTCCTGTACACATATTCAAATATTTATCTTCACATGAGGCAATTAGTCATTGTTCAAGAAGAGGAAAAAATTAGTACATGCTGTAGGTAAATAGCTGCAGATATTTAAATTAAAACCTAAGAAGAAGCCAAGAATAGCTCTGCAGATAAGCTACAAGCAGGGCTTTGCTCTGCTGCCTCCAAGTCAGGCTAAGACTGTTCACACAGTCCAATTCAAATACACAGTTTCAGAGTGCACTTTCTTTGCTTTTTGCTTTTATTTTTACTTATCATTGGTTGGAAACATCCCAACTGGTCATGTTTGTATATCAGTTTTTCTATTAAAATCACTGTGCAATCTTTGCAGTGCTATAGATTTCCCACTTTTTCAGGGTGCAGAAAAGAAGAGGAAAGTGGTTTAAATCAGAGAGGAAGGATGTGTTGTGGTTAAAGCACTGCACAAGGCAATGTGGGTACAATCTCTGGCTGTCCCATCTGGCTGTGGCCAAATTGTGCAGTATCTCCTCTGCAAAATCTGTGTTATCTGAGCTGGGGGGTAGATTCAATTTTATTTATATTATGGCTTGAGCCATCTGCATCCATGCTGCCTGAGAAGCAGGGCTGAAGCTGAATTCTCATCCTCCGCTTGAAAAGTGCAAAAAGTGAAACTAACTTTTCCCTTGCCTCCTCCCATTATCCCATTTTTTCTCATTTCAGTGGGGTTACTCTGAGCCTTGAGGTCTCTTCTCTGTCACTGCTGCCTGATGTCTTCATTCACTGGATGAACTGTCAGTTCCCTGTAGTTGCTGGAAGTCAAATGTTTGGGCAAGCTCTTCTTGTGAGTGTCACTATCCTCTGGAGCTGAGCAGTTGGCATTTTGGGAGAAGGACACATAGGTAGCGTTACTTTTCAACTAAGTGTCTCCAGATGGCAAGAGCAGTGGGTATTCCCCAGCCATTTTGAGAGGTAGCTCCTCTGCCCCTGCTCTCTCTCACTATACGCACACTGCCTCTGCTGCTGCATACTCCATGGCCTGAGAAAAGCCAACAATCATCTTAGATTGAGTGTCAGTGCAACCTTGTTCTTCCTAAATCGACAGGGTGAGAGATGCAACACAGGTCTCAGAAACTGCATCCAGAAGACAGGTTTTTCAGTAGTGTCATGAAAGGGAAAGTCAGAAACCTTTCCTATGAAAGCTGGAAGAGTGAAAGCTGTGGTGGAAGTTGTGCGAGAAAGATCTTGGAGAACGAAGCAAAACAATGTTTCCTAAGCTAGACAGCTGCATGGACCAGAGAAGCAGACCCTGGGGCACAGCTGCCCACTTTCAGGGAAGAAGGTGGCGATACAAGTGAAATGGAGTGAGAGAATGTTAAAATAAGTCCATTTAGTTCACCATCATGGGAGGCTGCTGCACGTCAGCTGCTACAGCTATAGGCTGCTGGGCAGAGACCGTTAGCTTGCTCACAAAGCGTGACAAGCTTCTCCACTTCCAGGAAGGATATGATTCTGAATCACAGATCCCACATGCTCGGAAGAGGTGTTGACTCCACCTCTGCTAGACAAAACTTAGCTGGGCTGGCCCTCTCTCAGCACATTCAGATATACAGCAGCTTTTACGAACTCCACTCCTACACACATTCCATCAAACAGTCATTGAGGTTTGGGACCACAACCCACCTTGATACAGGTGATGGTGCTAATGGACAGTGGCCAGTGAGGTGGAGCAGGATCAGTGGGGGTTGTGGCTGCAGCAGAGTGGAGGTTATCAGGCAAGATACTGCTCAGGAAATGCATCCTGGAGTAAACATGCAAAAGGTCAGCTCAGGGCCCAGACAAACATGTGCTGAGTCCACCAGAGACAGACATGGTGTTGCCAATGTTTGCTGCACACCAGCAAGCACTCTGGCTTGAGAGACAGTCAGAGGAGTCTGCTCAAAAAAAAAATGATGGCAAACATCCCACTGTTGTGAGCCCAGGCCACAGAGCTGCCTGTAGACATGCCTCTTTAGTGTGAAGGGCAAGGCCCTTTATTTTGTCAAAGGCAGTGCCAGATACCAGTGCTGTTGTGTGAAATGCTACACAGGCTTTTGCAGGGCATGGGGTCCCTGACCACTCACTGTCACTGTGCAAGTTCTTTCATAGAAAAGAAAATCTAGGGTGTGTCAGTGGGTCGCCTGCCAGTCTTGAGCATGCCATCTTTTGTCCTGGGAGGTTGGAAACATGATGCCTAGGGCAAAAAGTGTGAGTGCCTGACTGAGCGGCTAATGATCCACAAGCCTTTCTTTGGAGTTTGTGGGAAGGGTACATGTCATGAGACAGCATAGGGGAGCTGCTCTCACTGTGTCCCTCCCCTCATCCGGGTTGTAAGAGAGTTTCAGCACTGTGACACAGCAGTTCAGCATCAATTACAGCACACAGAAAGATCTAAAGGTGTCTCAGTCTCACTACCTGAGGGTATATCAACAAGGTCATTTGCAGGCAGATAGCTTTGCTCTGCTTGTGCTCAGGACAGGGACACAAGCCAGACTGCCCCTACAGAGTGTTTATTGCCACAGACAGCATCACACTAACCACAGTCATACAGCTTCTGGTTCTGGCTTACTTCTGGCTAGCTCAGTGTGTTGACAGGCTGTGTTTGTGCCTGTATGTGACATACTTTTAAGACTTAAATTGTCACCCCAGTGGTGACGAGGTGGAAGTCATCTCTCCTCTGTGGGCTGTGACATTGCTGAGCAGGGACATGTACCAGCTCTCCCTTCTGCTTTGCGGATAAAATCTGGCCTCCAAATTGTGCTCGCCCAAGATCTGTTAATAAAAAAGATTGTCATAGTATGGCATGTTGATAAGGCCACAGAAACCAAGCCAAGAAAGGTACCAATGTTCATTCCCTTACTGTCTGCACTGACAGTCATTAGCTCAGATCTGTGTCCAGGAACAAAGTTGCACCAGTGGGAAATCCCTGCTGTGAGTCACTCTCAGAGGATAAATACTGTGATGCATGTGTTGATGCAAAAAGAGGAGTGAGTTACAGAAGTAACCTGTCACCTTTTCATTCAACTTGTTGCAGATGGACAGAATGGCATGCAATTGCTTCCAGGTGTCACCCAGGATGAGGGGCTGCCAGCTTGTCTTCCTATCGAGGGACTCTACACAGAACAGACATTGCTGTTTGGAGGTAGGTTGAAAGAAACAAAATGCTTGCCCACTTCATGCTTTTTAGCTGCTTATTTCCAAGTAATGTCAGCAGAGTAATATGGAAATAGGTAACTAAGTTTATGGAGATCCACAGTGATCCCACTGGACAGAAAGAGAAGATGTTTCAGAAAGTCTTGCTTCTTGAGCTACTACTCTGGGTACTGGTAGTTGAACACAGAAGAACTGACTGCTGTGGGCACTGAACACCCAGAAAATGCCCTGAGAAAAACAAATGGCATTACAGGCCAGAGAGTTATCTGAATCCTGGTTTTACTGCAGCCTTTTCCTCCAACCTGTTAAGTATTACTACAAAGGAGGAAAGGTAATGAGAAGATAAAAAATGAATGTGAAAGTGGAGAGTAGAAGGGAAATCCTGCCCCAGCATACATCTAAAACGGATGGAAAAGATTGACAGGAAAAGCAGTATCTGACAGCATGACAGGAAATAGAATTTCTTTCATATTGGGAATTCTAAGATGATTTTTTTCTTCTTGTTATTGTATGAAAGGGATTACTTTCAAATTTAATGGTGCTTTGTTGTTTATTATCAAAATACTTTGTTTTGTCAAAATTGAAACAGTGTTTCTTTATCTCATAGCATTTCGAAACAAAACAGGGTAGTCAAAACAGCAGAATGAGGGGTGGAAGATAAAGATTGAAAAAGAAAAATACTTGTGTTGTTCTTTGAATCATTTCAAAGTTTTCTGACAAGTTGACATGCACCAATGAATGGCTTGACTTGTGTTGAAGCAGCATTAACTGACAGGTGTTCTGCTGAAAATTTCTTTTCAGCCAGGTTCAAAGTACCTTTGCTTTGGCAATTGGTACTAGAGGCATAATGAGATTAAGATCTTTATTATGCTAGCCTTGCTGTATTTATGATCTCAATTCAAGGCTTTAACAAAGCCCTCCAGGGTCACTTAGAGACACTGTGGCATACTCGTCAGTTGAATGCCTATTCACTGTGTCTCCCTACTCACACCCACAGGACCAGGTCTATGTCCTGCTGGCCAGGCCTTCTCTCTTCTTTTTCCCTAGCATTTTACCTCTGCTGGGTCTGTTACTCACTTTTCCAGTGTGATATGTTGGTACAGCTGATTATGAAACATGAGATTGGTAACAAGCAAGAAGATGAAAAACTCCAGAAATGCATGATCAAAAAAGTAATAAGCTTCTGAAATAAAAATAGGAGGGGGCAGCTACAGTTTCTTAACTGAACTGCTTCTTTTTTCCAAGACTGAAAATTCTTGAATACTGTGCACTTCTGTTTAACTAGATTACTTACCACTTCTAAGGGTGGGCGGGTGGCCTAATATAGCCTTTGTGGGAGCGTTGCGGCCAGAGAAACCTGAAATGTAGCCATCTGCCACATTTTCTATAATAGGCTTCTCATTTATATAGGTGATAGGACAACCATCTGCAAGGGCAAGTACCAGCAAATAAATATTTGGCAGTCCTTCAGGTTTCAGAATTCCTTTTTATGCAAAGTTTCTTCAGAGCCTTAAAGCAGAGAAAGGTGGAGTGAGAAATGATCTAATTTCTTAGACAGCAGGGTAATGTTGTTCAATGAAACTACACACATTTGGGCAATGACGGTTGCTCCCTACCACGATTTGTTTCCTACCCAAGTGTCTTCCTTTACCTTCTTATTTTTTCCATTGTCTCTACATAGACTGTGACATAAAAATGTTACAAACATTGTCTGTTTGCATGTTTAGGTATATTACTGAACAAGTGGGGAACTGTAGATGTGCATAATAACGACAGATACTTTCACTGGCATTGAAAGTACTGGCCTACCTCATGTGGACTCTTAGCATGCTTTCTGGAGAAACGTTCCTGCGGGAGTTAGCATAAGCGTGCATGTCCTCGTGTGTGTGCGCACATGTGCACACCTTTGTGAATGTGCTTGTTCATCCGAAGAATTATTTCCTTTGTCAGAAGGTTTTTCCATTTCTTTGACCTATCTATTGTGTGAGAGTCACCTCAGGTTTAGTTGACGGTATTTCCATTTACTTTTAGGCAAGCAAAACTTACAGAAAGAATAATAAGCAGCAGAAATGAAAGAAACACTCTGAGACACTATGAACCCATGGAATGTAGTGGTTATTTAACTTTCTTTCAATGATCCCTGAAAATTACTTCTGTCATGAGAAGATGTTTGCAGAAAGTGACTGGATGTCTCTCTGTGTTTAAGTAAGCAGACAGGCTTTTCTGGAGACGTATATAACTATGTGGCTTAAAGGCAATTTTGTATGCATTAGTCTGTGATAGGCAGAAGTGTGATCATTTTACCAACAAAGAGACTTTTACACAACCCCATCATAAAGACACATTACAACAAGCACAGCTTCCTGTGTACTGATACGGAGCACCTGTGCATTGATATATTTGATCTCCACTTCAGGCATTACTACTTGAATGACAGAGTGAAAATGTTCTGAGTGCAAGCACAGCTTAATGAGGATCCCTGCAAAATACCCAGTGTCTACATACCAGATAGATACACTGCAAACCAGTGGGACAACTTACCCCAATGTTCAGAGCCAGTGTGAGCCCTACACATATACGAATGCTTGAAACTAGATTGTTAGCAGTGATTAGGGCTGAGCTGCATCCAAACAGTATTTTGCTGTTATGAATCATTACTGTATGCAAGAAAAAATAGAGGAAGGGGGAAGAAGGATGACATGGAGGAAATACACTTTTTCTTCTCTTCCAGAAAGCAAAACAAAACAAAAAGGAAAGCAGGAATTTCCTTGAAGGTCTAGTGAAATATTTCATCTTAGGAGAATGCTAAAAGGTGCATTGACACAAAAGTCTCATGAGATTGTTTTAATACATGCAAAGGATAAAGGTTGCAACCTGTGGTTGAATTTCACTCCGAGTATTTGGAATAAAGGCTGAGTGTCTCAGAAGGATAAGAGAGCTAGTATTAAACTCATTTAACGTAAGATGGCTATCTGGAAAGGTTTCAAGAACAAATCCATGTCTTATCAAGAAAAAGATGCTGCAAGGTGACCTAATTCTGGTTTACAAATCCCTGAAAAAATCCCATGAGGGTCTGGTTAGGAATTTCTGGTTTTTATGCCACAGAAGCCAGACCTTGGGCCATGATGTCAGATTAATGAATGGGAAGTTTCACTTGCACACACATACAGCAGGCAGCCTAGCAATGGGAGATGGGTTGATTCCCTAGTATGAAAAACATGAAATGGAAGGGCATTAGGCTCTAGTGGAAAGATGTTCTTGATGAGGCAGAGAGAAGGTGGAGGTCCCATCTTCATGTTTCCAAGGCTCAGTGGTCAAGGGAAAATCTATTAATAGCTATATTTGTGCCTTAATTCCCAGTACACACAAGAGATGATAATACCTTCCAGCCTTAACAGGGTTATGTGGGGAGCAATTACTTTATTTTTGACATATCCTCAGATACTGCCTGGCTGGGTGTGATGCACTGGTTAAAAGGGTCTGGTGTATGGTATTATCCTGATGATGTACTTCAGATAGTATGACTTTTTCACACAAGGCATGGTATAGTAAGTCAGACCTAAAGTTTTTGCAGCTTGGATCTTTGTGTCGAGAAGCCATCAGTACCAGGAACTTGATGAAAACTCCCATGAGACAAAATAAAGACATCCTTTTCCTACTATGCCTTATTTTCTGTCAGGCTTAAGACATCAGAGCCCAATGTTACTGCCAGTTTGCCAGGGCTAATAGCCATTGAAGAACTTATTCCTCATGAATTTGCATATTTCCTTTTGAATCCATTAAAATTTTTGGCCAGGGGCTCTGCAGTTTGAGAAAACGTATGTTTCTGGAGTGACTGAAACCGCCTACTTGATAATTTCAGCCATTCATTTGTTCCTCCTTGTTAATGTGAAATGGTGGCTAATTTATTCTGATTTACCCTCCTTTGGTGATTTTGCAGATCTCTGTTTTAACTATATGGACAACAGAGACTTCAGACCAATGCAAAACTGGGATTTTGTAAATATGTCCCCAGATGACATTTAAATTTACTAGTCTAATTTGAAGGCAAAAGCCTCTGCACTGACACTGGAGTTAATGCAATCAAGAGTGTTGCTTGTGGGGAAAGAGGAGCAGAATGTTTTCTTGGAAGCCATGTTGTCAACCATAGACCTAATTCATATTGTCACTGGAATTTAATTTACCATTTCACACCATATAACTCTCTCATCTAGTTACCCTGTGGCCATTTGCTCTATGACAGCCGCTCCAGAACCAACTGAAATCATTAGCGGATGAATGTGAAGTAAGATGTGCTTGTTTCAAACACAGAAAAGAGTGAGCCTTTGTAAAAAATGTCTAGCACAGAAGTGATTCCTACAGATGACATCTCTGAGGCGTCGTGTATCCAGAATATGAGATACATTTTCCTTTCCTAGTTAAGAACAACAGGAAATGCACAGCACAACTGAATTACTTGGTCCCTGCTACTGTCAATTTTGCAGTAATTAATTGCATGTTGCTCTGGTAGTAGGCTAATATCTTCAGGTCCTACAGTCAGTAATATTATACACATACTGATTTCAAAGGATGTGAGTCACTAAGCTTACATTTTCAAAGACTGAAGTTGAGCAAGTGTTTAAGTCAGTGGTGGATGAAAGCCTAGTTGGGTGCATTTTGAGGAATACAGAAGGAGGGAAAAAATAGACTGGCATTTCCTTCAGTGTCCTCAAGAGACGGAGCTTTCAACCAAGGGTGGGGTGGAGGATGTGGGAAAAAGAATGAAATGGAAGATAGGAAGAGAATGCCTAGCATTAAAAGATTACTTTTACAAATTACAGGATTTATCAAATCCTTAGCCTGGTGGGAAGTCATTTCTCCACTCAGCAGAACATGACTGAGAGCCCTAAGCCCTCCACTGGGAGACAGAAAGGAAACCCTGAAAGAGCTGTTGGAATTGTGCCTAGAGTCCCAGCTGACTGGGGTCACCTGTGTTTGTTCTATGTTCTCACCACAGGAGGCAATAATCTGAATTTCTGAGCCACAGAAGGACTGTTGCCCCCACACAGGGGGCCTTGTCATTGCTCCATTGCTGCCCACACCCTTGGGTGTCCACCTGCCAATAACTGGAGCCATGTCTAATGTTTATTGATCAATTCAATCTGGTAATTGCTGGCAAGGGGTAAGGGTGATGGGCATGTTTTTGAAGCTGTAGATCTGACAGTAATTTGCAACCTCTTTCATCCACTTAGAGATGGTTATTGTGGTTCGGAAGCACTGGTTAGCCCAGATTTTAGAACTGAAGCTGGGAAGGAGAAAGGAAATGCAGCTTTGAAACAAACAAACAAACAGTCACAGAAATTCTGTTATGGGGCTGAAATGTGCTTTTAAAATCTTTTGTTCCTCAAAATTCATATCCCTTTCCTCCCACTTGTTTGACATCTTTGGAACTGAAAGCAGAGGGCCATGGCACACATTTGTGCTAGAAAATGGCATCTTTGTGCACCTGAGTGGTTTGCACATACACACACACAGAAGAAGCCTATGGGAGCAGAGAAATGAGGTGGTGTTGCAATACGTTGTGTCTGTACTGTTCCACAGAGGCTCAACCCTGTGTCGTGCTAAGCTCTCCCCTGATGCCCTTGAAACCATGCTGTGTTGTGTTGGGTCTGGCTGAGATGGAGTTAATTCTCCCCATAGCAGCCTTCACAGTGCTGTGCTCTGTATTGGTAGCTAGAAAGGTGTTGGTAACATACCAGTGTTTTGGCTACTGCTGAGCAGTGCTCGCACAGCATCAGTGCTGCCTCTCCAACCTTTCTCCCCCCTCCACCAGAAAGCTGGGGCTGGGCAAGACCTTGGGAGGGGACATAGCCAGGACAGCTGACCCAAACTGACCAAAGGGATATTCCATACCATATGATGTCAGCTCGGCTATAAAAGCTAAGTAAAGGGAGATGGAAGGGGAGGCATTCGTTATTTACATGTGCCTTCCAGAACAACCACTACGAGTACTGAAGCCCTGCTTCCCAGAAGGTGGCCAGACATTGCCTGCTGATGGGAAGCA
Organism: Leptodon cayanensis; assembly: GCA_027564655.1. Taxonomy (NCBI): domain Eukaryota; kingdom Metazoa; phylum Chordata; class Aves; order Accipitriformes; family Accipitridae; genus Leptodon; species Leptodon cayanensis. The sequence goes on from JANXJC010000078.1 coordinate 32,872,920, forward strand.
GAGAATAAAATCTTTTGTTTTCCTTTGCTTTTGTGCACGACCTTTGCTTTTGCTTTATTAAACTGTCCTTATCTCGACCCACGAGCCTTTCGTTATATTTTCTCTCCCCTGTCCAGTTGAGGATGGGAAGTAATAGAGCGGCTTTGGTGGGTGCCTGGCATCCAGCCAGTGTCAACCCACCACATGGGTCCAGCCTCAGATCCCCCAACAGCACTGCACCTTGGTGCCTGCAGGGAACATGTAGCTTCCCAGTGGTGTGACCTGAGATGAGCAGAAATTCTTGCCCTGTGCTGTGACACCATTATAAGCTGCCCTGTGTGATGGGCATCTGCTCCAGTCAGGTGGTCTGACTCACAAATCTTGCTTTCTGGGCATCCCATTGACTTGGGAGCCTGTAGACCTGTGGGGAGCTGCAGGGAACCTGATGGTTCTGGTATGCCTCAGTACAGGTGGGCTTAAGGCAGTGGAGAAAGGATAAAAGCATTCTTAAGGTAAATTGGTAAGGAACCAGGCATAGGAAGTCTGGCCCAGTCTGATGAGTCAGAGGAAATCTGCAGGGAGATTTCACCCATTTAAATGCTTAGATTTGTCCTTTTCTGAAGGTTTGCTCAGTTTGGTGTCTGAGGCAGAGGCTGAAGCTTGCTATTCTGAGACGTGTGCCTTTCGTTAGCTGCTGGGCTAGTCTCTCCACTGACGTAACTCCACTGAGGCTTGCTGATTTGCAAAGCACTTGGCGTCCTGCTCCTGGTTTTCCTCTCTCCCTCTCTGGCACTCTCTAACCTTCTCCTTTTACTCCAGAGGGTGTAACCTGGCAAACCTTAGCCGTGCTTCCTTGATGAAGCTCTGGCCCTGAATTGCTCTGAATTCAGCTGACCTTTCCAAACAGGTCTTTGGGGGCTTTGCTTTGTCCTTGTGTGTTTTTCATAGCCCATTTTTTCTTCATGAATCACACATTATTTTCTGCTTGCAATTCCCAAAACTTCTTCTGCTCGTCCTTCTAAATTATCCCACCTTGGATCGACCTGGACCTCTACCTGGGGCTGGTGCTTTGCCTTCTATCAGTCTTGATTCTCTGGTATCACACTGTACTTCCTCCTTACACCCCCAAGGATTGTGGGCCTGATCACAATAAGGTATGTGGCTACTCTGCAAGCTGGCATTGAAGTAGCATATAATCAGAAAGAAAAAAATTACAGAGAGGGAGATGCATACGTGAACATACACATTCTTCTGTAGGATGATGACTCTGCTATGTGTTGACCACACTCTTTTTGAATGTTTTCTCTATTCCTCTTGTAATATCTGCTTTCCCTCTAGCCTGCTGGGGTCAAACAGCTTGGCTGGGAGTGGTGGGGAGGAGACAATACTCCATGCCAATCTGTTATAAAAAGGTGACTGATTCCAGGGATTTTTTTCAGTTTAATGATTTAACAAAGATATCAAGGGGAAAATTAAGTGCCAGCTGAGGCAGAAGATAAATTCTTTAGTGTTTGGAAGGGCGATGGGGGAAAAAAAGAAGTGGATTAATTTTGCTTAATTTGAATACTGTGTGATGCCAAATGAAATAGTTTTGTTTGGGTTATTTAATACTCTTTCAAATGAGCATTTCTTATTTAAAAGTGGCCCAAGTTGAAACAAAAATGTTTAAATCAAAGTTCCCAAACTGTCAAAAAATGTCCAAGTGTCACAGTTTCTTTTTCCCAGAATACCATGTTTTATTCTGGAAAGTCCTGGGGATGAGGAAGGGGGAGGGAAAGAATTAATCTCGGCAACAAGAAAATGTTTTGGGCTAAGAAAGCAAAGGCAAACTGAATTTGGAAATGGTTTCAATGTCGCCAAAATCATACTGCCTGGCAACTTTGCTGCATCAAGGATTTAATGTGAAATGTCAGTGGTTCAGCCTGGCAAACAGTTGTAAATCATTTGCCTCATTTCCAACTTGCCTCTGTCCCCAGCGCTGCTACACTTATATAGGCTGAGCTCACAGTACACAGACCCAGAACACACAGCTGTAGGACTCCCTATGGATGTCTTCACTTCTTCTACCAGTTTACAGAGCCTTCCTCGCAAAAAAAAAAAAAAAAAAAAAAAAAAAGGAGTTCCTAGATTTTAAGGCTATCAACTGATTTTTTGGGGGAAGAAGAAGAGAGGGACCTAAACCTGATTTTTGAGCATATGGACTTTGCAGTGGAGCAAATATTGCATCAGAGAGCTGATTTGTTCTTTAATCAAAACAGTATTCCCAAAAGCTACCCACAGACCCATCCTTTGGAAAATGAGGCAGGCTCCTAAACACGAGTGAGGAGCTTATTACCTTTATTTCTTTCTCAGTTCGTGATTGCTGGGTTCATCTGGAGGCTGACTGAGCCACTTGCAGCCTGGTCTTGCAGGTGGTGCAAGGGAAGGAGATGGAAACTGCTTTCTGATGGGGAGGTAAGACTTGACCTCTCAGCTGCTCAGCAGCTTCCAGGTCCTGTTGAATTGTCCTCCCACTTGTTCACTCTCTAATTAGGGAGATCTAAGCACCTTTTGGTGTGCTATCTGTGAAAGGTCACTGCCCTCTGCGGCTAGATTACTACTTACTATCAGGATTGCTCCCCAAGGAGTCACTAAAAAGGGTATTGTTGCCCTGGGTGACAGACTATCTCCCCCACAGGTTTTTCAGCAACAAGTCCCATTGATCTCAGTGGGAACAGTTTTAGGAGTTAAAAACTACCCATGCTTGTCCCTCTCCCCTTAAATGACTTTGGTTTTGCAGTTTACATCTTAGTTTCTAACTTGTAGCCACAGACAGCTAAACAAACGTGCTCTTAGTCAGCTTGCTTTGTGGGGGGAGTTATTACAAGCTTGTAGCAGGTCATAAGGCAGAGGGAACCTTATAGCTGAGTTTCCCTGGCTCTGAATAAACTTAAGATGAAACTCAGATGAAACCACTCCTTTCTTCTGCACATTTGCTGCTCATGCTGTGTCAAACCTGATTATTATCATTATCTCAGTTCTGTCATACTCTATAAATACACATCTAAATAAACCAAACAACATGGCAATTTTTGTCAAGGGGGAGGTGTGAGGAAGGATTTCATTAGGGCTCTGCAGAGAATGCTTTGCAGGAACAGAGAGGAAGATAAGACTTAAGAGTCTTAGATCTTACTATAGATTAAAAGACATCTCCCGGGAGCAGTGCCTCCTGGCAGCAACGGCTTTCAGCTTGGCTTGGGGCAAGAGGAGAGAGGTCTGACCTCCCCCAGATAAGTAGGATTTCTAACTCAGGATGGGAAGGGATTGAATGAAATCTCCAAGATAAAAAATTGGACAAATGGTACCTAACAATGACTCTTAAATCCCAGAAGTCCAGACTTTCAAAGCCTTGCACTAGCCTGAGGGTTATAACCCCATAGAAGCTGCATACAAAAAAGCCTGGATGAAAAAAACCACAAAGTGTTACTGAAGCAACCTACAGGCGATGGAATTACTGTATATATGTAAAAGGAAACACAAGAGGGGTATTTTAACCTTAACCTTCCAGCTCCTCATTGTGGACTTGATCCAATGCCTATAAAAGTCAGTAGAAAGACTCTCGTTGGCTTCATGAGAACTGGATCGGGTCCCATGGGAGTTACACCTACTTCGGCTCCCTGCCATAGGTGGAGGTACTCCTAAAAGAGAGAGAGAGTGAAGGGAGTTTAATTTACATGACCTTGCAGCTCACTCTCCATTTAGGGCTGCTCTTTCAGTCAAGAGGAAACATCTCCAGCATTGCAGAAGAGGAAGTTATGGTGTGGTCTGGGCAGGTATTTTTTCATGTCATTTTTAAGGTAAGTCACTTGTAAACTTAAAGACTTTCTTTGATGTTTTGAAAATTGTACCTAAATCATTTTCAGACACTTTTTCCAAAGGTATATGTGATTCTGAGGGCTTCTGTCCTCTTTCTTAAGCACTCAGTGCACCAGCTGCTCCAACTGGCTTCAAGGGGAAACAGGGATCCAGATTTTCTGAAAGTCAGGAGGAAAAGATTTCTATTCCGGCAGCCAAAACAACACAGGCAGCCAAAATAAGAGATCGCATGAACGAGATGGTCTAAACATGCCAGCTGCAAAGTGTGGAGACTCTAATGTGTAATACCTGTTTTTAATTA
>JANXJC010000078.1:32885332-32908482 GCA_027564655.1 Leptodon cayanensis
CATACTTTGGGTCCTGACAACCCATTGTCAGGCACTGCTGTTCACTCCCACTGTATTCAACCATGATTACTAAGAGTGCCACCCTGGGAAGCTTTACATGTCCAGAGCAAGGGAAAAAAACCAATAAATCCATTTACGTAATTTGGCACTGATGGCCTTCAGTGTGGCTTTCCAGCTTTGGATCTTTTACTTTCTCTTTTTTTCAGAAAACCTCACCTGGAGCATTTCAGGAGTTAAAAGTCCAAAGTAACAGCATGTCTTTTAAAAGGATGGATGGCTATAAACAAATTCACAATGATCTCTTCCTTTGGCTGGGAGAATCAAAGGAGGGGTTTTCAGTGCTTGCATTAGAAGGTGTGGGACTTTACTGAGATGTTTAAAGGGTGCATCCCCTCTCCCTCTCTTTGTTGCTCCCTGTGGATATATCTCTCTGCCTGCCTCAGGTCTCTGAATTTTCAAACCTGGCAATTTGCAAGTTTCACCACTGGGGCCCCACGCTCTCACCAGGTCTTTACCCTCATGGTTGTCTACCAGAGCTTTGATCTGCTGAAGAAGTTTCCTGTGATTCTGAGGAAGGAAGGAGGGTACAATCACAGCCTGAGGGTGTGCACCCCTCTCCAGCTGCACGCCCTGCCACAGATTCCTTACTGCCATGTGTCCCAGAGGGAGAGGGGGCTACGCCTATGTTTTCCCAACCTGGGTGGCATGGCTATGACCATGGCTTTGCAGGACTGGTAGTCAGAATAAACAGGCACCAAATTAATTTCACTGGAATTTTATAGGCTGTGTTGGAAAGCCAGGCCTCGGGCAGAGAGCTTGTTACAACAGCGCATTACATCAATTGGCAAAATAAAAAAAAAAATCAGCAGCAATTCATATGCTTATTACATGTGGGCTGTCTTTGCTTCTGAGACACACTATTATCTCTTCGACTTTCTTGCAGCTGTGATTTATTTCTCACATAAGCTGATTCCCAGGTATTCCCCTTCTGGAAATACAGTTTAGAGATTCTTTAATAAGTACTTTGAAATCTGGACCTATCTCCAAATAGCGATGAAGCATCTCTCTCTTTGTGATGAAGGTCTTCTCAAGAATTATCCTGTTACTTTTATACAGGTCATTGTGAGCTTACAGAGAGTATAAATGATTCTTAGGTTGCAACAAAGCCTGCAAGTCTTGCTGATGATAACCTGCTGGCTTGCACCTGGGGCTCAGCCATTTCTTGGGGACCCTGCACCCTGAGGAGCTCTACTAGGGAGGGAGTTCCCCAGCAGCAAGTGGTGAGCCTCCCTTGTAACTGCCTGGTCCCTTCCCCTCCCTGGTCACACAAAGAAATACCTCAAACACTGACAGTGAAGCAAATTGGGAAGTGGTTTACATCTCCAGGCCATCTCCTATAGCAAACTCACCTAGACCACAGGGAAAGGCACTGGAACCAGAAGCTGCATTTCGCACTCTTCCGATAGGTATGTCTCCATCATTTATTGGGGTTTTTGGAGTAGCAGGACCCCATTCCTAGGGACATATAGTATAGGCAGCATGAGAAGCATGAGACATCTGCACCACATTCACATTTCCTGAACAAAAACCCACTTCACAAAGACACAAGATAGACATGAGAAGTTTCAGGGAAGCTTTTGTTTTGGAATGAGTTAGGTAAGGTGTGAGAAACCTCGTCGAGGAAGATCTCTTCCTTCTTTATACATCTCTTCCTTCTTTACACTTACACCGGAGTGGAAGACTGAGAGGAAGGCAGTGTGTATTTAATACATCTTTGGTTACACATAGATTAGCTTCAGAGGTTCAATAAAACCTTGCAAATCAGTACTGAGATGACAGGAGACAGGACAGGATCCCCTTGCTCACTCCAGGAGAAGCTACTTGTCTTTTCCTCACAGGGTTTGACTGTTCCCAAAAGTGGGGTTAATATCATTAATCTTCTTATGTGGTCAGAGACACACAAACTAAAAGCACCAAAAGGCAGGTGGTCTTATTACAGTTCCTTACACAAATAATAAGCTCACTGTTGCCACTGATGTGGTTTTAGAGCCACAGGCTGTAGAAAATGCAGCATGCCTACCCAGATGCATTCGGCTCCTGCTCTGCAGCTCCTCTGCCAAACAGTGCAATGTCTGCAGCATGTGACCATCTGATCTATTGGCTGCCAAGGTGATAATAGTCTTGGCCACACACCATGAAATTGCATTGCATGAGCAAATACAGCACGAGACTTTCATTCAGCGCCCCTCTCACCAAGTTGTGACACAAACTGAACTAATAATGCAGGGTCTGGGTTATGGGAAACTCCTGTGGGGTTGCTTTTTATTGAGTGGGATCCTGGAGCAGAGACATCTGTAGAGAGAGGTTTTGCCCCAAGTGAATGGTTCCAGTGCAAGGAGATGCTGCTGGAGGGACGAGCCTTATCTTAGGAACCAGGCCTCAGCACTAATAAGCTGCAAGTATGTCTCATCAGCTCTTCCCTGAATAAATCAGAGAGGAGACTGGGAACAGGTCCAGGCACAGGCAGATAAAGAGGTGTGTTACAGCTTTGTCTCCTTGTATCCATTTTCCAAATCTAGTAATTAATTTCTTAACTTTGTCTTGTAGCGGGCTAAAACTCGTTTTATTTTTCACCCAAATCTCTCCTGCTGTGCAGACTGATTTCAAGGTGATACAACAACTTTGGAGGTGTTCTGCTCTCCTCTCCAGGGAGTAATAACTGATGTACTTTAGGGCTGCCAACACCCAAGCCATGGGTGGAAATCTCCCAGAAGCATGTGTGAGACAGGGCAGACATGGAAGGTAGTATAGAGCAGGGCACTCAGAGATAGCCTGGGCATGGGGCTTGGGTTTCCCTAATCTCTCACCATTCTCTGCCAAAGAGTTCTTGAGGAACTGTGTCCTTAACTCTCCTTTCACGCATGTACCTTTACAGAAGGTTTGGTGGTAAAAAAATCAGCATACCCGTTGCTTATAACTTGCTACAGCCTCACATAGTAATCAAGGTGCATATTTCTTTCCATGGTCTATATGAAGAACCTTGGGCAATCTGCTCAGAGATAGGCATGTTGACATAGCTACATGAACCCCACGATGTTATCACCTGACCAGCCTGTGCCCTGTTCACCACAGTGTTTTTTGTGTTCCACATCACAGTGTCATAGAATATCTCAAGTTGGAAGGCAGCCATAAGGATCATGGAATCCAACTCCCTGCTTCTTGCAGGACTGCCTAAAACTAAACCATATGACTAAGAGCACTGTCCAGATGCTCCTTGAACTGTGATAGGCTTGGTGCCATGACCACTTCCCTGGGGAGCCTGTTCCAGTGATGGACCACCCTCTCGGTGAAGAAAGGTCAAGGACATTTCAGTCTTCAGCATCCCTTGGAGGACACCAAGGCTCCCTCAGCCTTGACTTGAGGCTCTGAATATGGAGAGTGGAGAAGAGAAGGTGCAGGGTTTACTGGGGGGCTCTGGGACCCACAGGGACACAGAGAAGATATAATCAAGGTTTACAGACCTCTCCATGGTGAAAGAAATAAACCACTGTTTTGGTAACAGACTAGCCAGAGGAACTAAGTCAAGTTCTGTTCTGGAGCAAAACCAAAGGTGATTTGTTATCTGCACACAGGCAACCACTGGCATGTCAATATTACATGAGAAAATTATTTTAATATATCCATTACGTGACACCTGTAACGTGATAGCTCTTAGAGAGGGACAAGGATGGCAATACACAGAGTGCAACAGAGACTATGTTAGACAATAACATTGCCATAGCAGTGATGGGCTAACTCTGAATAGGTGTCAATGTCCTGTTGTTAGTTAGCTGTTCAGTCAAACGACTGATGCTGCTGCTATGTGTAATGGTCAGGGGACTGCAGGTGCCAGTTCTTGTGACACAGACATCACCTACCAGGGTGACTTCTCTAATCATCTTGTCTCCACATAATTGGTCTCCATTTTAAATGCTTTTTCCATTTTGCTGTAAGGCTGCTGTGATTACTGTGATGCTCAATCCCACAAATCCTCTTTGGTTTCTGTTGGGAACAGTGTCATCTTTTAATAGACCAATGGGTATGTGTTGATTGAATAATCTCTAACTATTAATTTACATCTGTAGAATGGCTGGGCTGATGGGTCTCAGTCTTTAGCACTACCCCAGTGAATGTAGTGATAAACACCAGTTGCTTCTTCCAGTGTGATAATTACAGTGGCTATGGACACATTCAGGGGTAGATTATTTTGGCTTGCTGGCCATCTGTGCTGCCTTAGGTACCTGAAGTGACCTGACTGACCATATATAAAACAGAACTGCAGCATTCCCTCCTTGGCATCCAAGCCCAAAATAACAGCAGAATGGGCCTTTCTCATGTGGCACCTCACCTCAGAGATATTTTTTTTTTTTAAAAACTTTCTTTCCATTCCTATTCGAAGCCAGGAAGTGAAGAGGCGTGTCAAAATAAAGCAGTTACAGAAAGGTTAACAAATCCCTCTACCCCTCCTTCCCTCCACCACAACCACAATGTGTGTGATGGTGTCCAGATCAAGCCAGATGGGCCCCTGACTGCATTTTCCTGGACAGCTGGACTTTGCTGGCTGGAGGAGAAGGCTCTTGATTGCTCCCTAAGTGGTGTAAGGAAGTCATCTTCTGTGCTGTTAAACCCAACAGGGCAGTATACCACAGCAACATAAGCTACTGACAGGGAGGGTGAGATTCTGGATTACTCTGCTCCATTTATGGCCTATTGCAAGAGATGTTCTTGTAAATAGTAAATCCAGCATTTAATTGGATTTTTTCAGCTTCTTCCAAGCATACGTTCTTGTAAATGTGTCTGTGTTGTCTTGCAGAAAGCAAGTACAATCGCTATGTATATCCACATATATATACCCACTTGTTTTCCCTTCTTGGCAAACCAAAGCTTTCTCATATCCATTAAGCAGTGTAACCACAAAAGTAAGACTGATGAACAAAATTAACTATTTTACCATGATACGCAGTTAGGGCATGGAACTCCTGCTACAGGACACTGGAAATTCAGTAATAAAAAAGGAGTTCAAAAAGGAATTAGAAAAAAAATCACGGAGGACAACCGCACTGATGTGCATTTAACACCATGCCATGTATGCGGGGAGAATCCACAAACCACAATGGAAGTTAAGGACATGATTTACAAAATATTCACCCTGTTTCTTGTATGGATTTCCTGAACATGTGCCTCTGACCACTGCTGGAGACAAAATACTTCTGTGGATGAACCTGCGGTTTGATCAAATACAGGAGTGTCTTATGAGCTTAACCAAACTTATGCACACACAGCCTATCCCCTACACCCCCCACATTCCTCTGATCGGTATTAACCAAAACTCACTATGAACCCAGACTATTAGAACTGTTCAGTCTTCGTATCCAGTTGAAAAGAAATGCAAGGTTTTAGAGCAAAGTGAAGAGTTATGTGTATTTTCTATTGAGTCTTTAACCAGAGTCAGCTCTTTGGAGAGTTTATCATTTCCCTTTACTATGAGACAATTTCTTTGCTTTTTCTTTCAGAACTTCTGTTTCTTTGTTTAGGTCAGCGGAAGATGCTGCCAGGAGCGCCTCGAACATAGACTAACAGAAATTGAGATGCACATGCATTAGGATAGATTCAGAAAAAAGCCAATAGGACTTGCAAAATGTACTGCGTATTGCATGTCAGCAGATCTAGTCTCTGATCTCATCTCTGCAGCTTGGACCGTTACTTTACACTCTCTTGCCTTTTCACAGTTTTGTCTGCAATGTCTATGTAAATGGGCTTTTTAAATGTTGCTATTCATCTGTGCAGACAGTGGGTCTTCAGTGATTTTTGTTGCCTGAAAATGCTACTGGCACTTTGTGATTAAGAGTAGGCACCAACATCTTTCAGAGACCAGCCTCTGCAGAAAAGGGGGAATTTTCTCTCAAGCACAGCTCTTTTTCCTTAGTGATTTATTACTGATTACTGTGGCAGCTTCCTCTGCTGAATCTGAGTGTGAAATCATTTTATAGGTCTGTTGTCTTAAAAAATCACACTCCCGTTGGTGTTAAATTGTCTCCTTAGTGCTAAGTATTTGGTATTTTTAGTTTACAGTGCAGGTGAGATCATGCAAAGCATTTAAATTACTTTCTGGTGATTCAAAGAAGGTAAGTAATTAGGGAATTACCCAGTCTTAAAATAAGATTGGAGGAATCAGACTAGTGTGGTTAATAAATTTGCTTTCATTAAGAAAAGCATCAAATAACATCTGTTACTGTTTTTCTTATGAAGATATCTAGATGTCCAGCCATAGATTCAGACTGTCATGCACAAGAAGTTACACAAGGAGAGAACAAAAGGATCAGTCATGTTCCAAACAGTTTAAACAGCCTGGGCTACCTCTCTTTTCCTCTCCTTGCATGGGGACTCCTTCATGAAATGCTCCTCCTTGTTATATGGGAACATTTTTACACCTGCTTTGCAGTTCCTTCATCTTTCCCAGGGAGATCTGATATGGCCAAGGAGAAGAACAATCCCTATAGCAGCTTGCCTATGTTGCTGCTGAATCATGATGAAGCCAAACCTTTCCTCTTGTGTGTTGTAAATGGAGACAGACACTCAGGTTTCAGCCTCAGGGTCTCAGAGGATTGTGGCAAATCAGGCAACCTTTCTGAGTGACACTGACAGGTTCGCCCTTCTCTGGGAAAAGATGAGGGCTTGCAAATGCAAACGAAAGAAAGGGATTAACCTAGCAGAAGAGAGTTATAGCAATAGCAGGGAAAAGGGAGAAAGCTATGGAAAGCATTAAATTTAGGGCTGTCCAGCTGAGATATTGCAACAGCTGCCTAGGATAACATTAACCTGTTAAAGATTACTGCAAGATTTGTGGTGCCAATTCAAAGCCTGCTATAGAAAATGGGTGCCAGGCAAGAGGAGCAGGGATGCTTTTCCAGTGATTGATAGGGGTTTTGACATAGGTCTGCTATGTCAGTAGTGATAGTCACTATTTTGCAAGAGAAGCTTAAGGGGAAGTTGATCCATTTAACCTGTCACTTAAAGCCTGTACAGTAATGTCAGCATCTAAATATCATTGATGCATTTAGTCTCCAGCGCTGACACTGAGACAGAGTCTGCTACCACTTTTCTCATATGAGGATTTCACAGAATCACAGAGGTTTTGGTCTGGAGGTCTCGAGTCCAAACCGCCCCTGGAAACAGGACTATCACCAATGCTAGCTCAGGGCATCCCAGCTTTGTCTAACTGAGTCTAGAACGCCTTCTGGGATGGAGGTTTTACAGCCTCTCTGGATAGGCTGTTCCTGTGCTACACCATCTTTCTGGTGAAAAAGAACAGCTTCATGCAGATGATATGGCACCAGCTAGAGATTAGGGGAGGGGTGGGGGGTGGTAGTTTGAGCCATAAAGTTTTTCTGGCATTCTTACAGAAAATATAAAAAAAATCTTAAATTGACACTTTATACTATAAGCTTGACTTTATAGAGAAAAAAGTGAAAAAGTGTGTGTTGCCAAACATATTGTAGTTTCCCATCACAGTAAGAAACATTCCTAGTCCACTCAGAGATTTGCAACACTTCTTGCTTGCACTAAGGGATCTGGGGATCTCTCTGTTCTGACAATTTCAAATTTGGAATAACTTTGAAATAACCTTTAAATATAGATATACAGCTAGAAATTCATTTGGAGATGCAGTGATATAATGCCAAGGAAAAATCACACTGCATCATGTACAAGGCAAGGTCTGGCTCTGTCATCCACACAGAAGATCTCTATGGGATACATTACAACCTTTACAATGGTAATAACTATTCTTCCAAAGCTTTCCAAAACTCCCTGCATGTCTATGGAAATATTACAACCAGAAGAAAAAAGAGAGAAGGACAAAGCCTTGGAGCAATTCTGATGTACAGATGGGAATAGAAAATGAATTTACACGGACTCTGTGTGATCACCATTGTAATAATGTACCAACAATTATTAGCAGTCCACTTCTTATTTGCTCAATTATATTCAGCAGCTTCAACTCCATTGAACAAAGCTGGCAGCAATGTAAAGCCTCAATGACTTAGCATCAGGTTAATATTATTCCATTTCCACAGTCTGAGGAAAGGGGCAGTTCTTACAAGATTCCAAGTCTGTGTATCTCTACCTTTTGTTTGTCTTGCTCCTTTAGCCAAACCATATCTCAATACTTTTCCCCAGTTTTCTAACAGTCTCTGAGCACTGCAAAAGTCATTGCTTATGATGCACCATGAGGATGCAAGCTAGTTGAAGAGTGCTGCATATAACCAAAATTGAGAACATAAGAACTCTGAATTACTACTCCCACCAAACTGTGGAGCAGTGTTGTTTTGTTGTGTCATTTTGGATGGAAGCATTTCCAGTTTTCAGCAAAAAGTAATAGGTATCCTTTCTTTCTTGACAAAATAGCAGTGTTTTCCATGAAAGGCATATAGTTTACAAACACACAGACTTGTGGTTTGTTTTTTTTTTAAAAAAACAATTTCCTGTCAAATATGTTGCAGTGTAGTATTCCAGCCCACACTTTTGCATAAGTAAATCCAAACACAAGTCACAATGTTGCCTGGCCAGCTTCTGGAGGGTGTGGAAGTCTGTTTCTCCTGATAACATTTCCAAAAGCAATTGATTCTTCAAAACTTCTGAAAATAAAAACTGTTTTATTTAGATACCTATCATGAAATGGATGGAAGATATCACTTTTTGGCACCCTAATATGTGTGTTTTCTTTAATGGTTTTTAGAAGGAAATTTCCAGGATGAATGGAAACGTATGAAACAATATTGTTATGTCCAGAAAAGAAGAAAAAGAAAGGAAAAACCCAGTATAAGTACACTGAGAAAGCATGGTTATAAAAGACAAAGAAACAACAACAAAAACCAACAAACAAGCAAAACAAAAAAACCCTCAGAAAACAAAAAAAATCTGTAGCATAACCTTTTATGTCTCAGCTGAAATGAAAGTATGTCCAAAGTCCAAATCGGAAGTCTTGAGTAGTGAAAGAAGTTTCAAAGCTGTGATACTTTTCTCTGGAAATAGCCTGACAGCCAAGAATTCCTCTCCTTTAGGAAACACCCTCATTCCAAAGCCTCAGACATCTATTTTGAATACATATAATTTATTGCCCCATCATCGTAATAACATTATTATTCATTTACCTAAGATGATAATAGTAACTAAGGCCCTAGTTAGGATCAGAGCTTGATTATACTTTACAGATATAAAATGGAAGATAATGCTTGTTTTAAAGAGTGTTCGGTGTAAACTAACAATAGCCTTAGTGTTACACCCAGCAGTGGAAACAGACCAACAGCAAAGGCCTGGGTGGAAGACATTATGATTCCACTGGAAGATCAAGAGAAAGTAGTCATGTTCTTTAATTCACCAACAGGCCAGATGCGTATGTACCTTGTTGAGTGAAAAGTTTGATAAACACTTCAGTGGAGGTGCTGTTTTCTCAAATATCTGAAGTATGAACATTCTTAATATCAAGCTGAGATGCAGGCACACACTGAGGCCTTTAGTTTAGGAACTTTTTTTTGAAGAATGAATGAAACATCATAACGTGTAATGCAAAAGTAGTTCTTTGAGTTTGTTAAAGTTCATTTTGTGAATGGGCACAAAAATCATAACTCAGATCTGCAATATTGATACTATGCTCATAAGAGGAAGACTTTATTTTCTCAGGACCTACATTTTTACTGGAAATGTGTTGTATTAAGTATAGCTACTCAGTTACATCATCAAGGATGCTAGAGCATAACTGCTGATTTTCTGGAGGGCAGAAAATTCTCCTTTTTTTTTTTTTCTTCACAAAGTTAAGGGATAACATATAGTTGTCTGTTGCATGTGGAAGGTTTGGATCCATTTTGCAACTCTATCACCTGCTTTCATTGTGGACCTAAATACAAACCCAGATGAACAGCAAATGGAGCACATCAAAGGTCTGTCCAGCCTGATATCCTGCCTGTGAGCCTAGAAGAGCATGAAAGAAGCAGGTGATCATTTTCCAGGCAACTTTACCAGTGATTTCTTTTTCCAGAGTAAGTAACCATCTATTTGTCTTAAAGAAATAGCTGTGCCTGCGGTGGTGTTTTGGTTCTTGGTGACTTCTTTTTTTCCCCACTAATTTATCTGGGCTCTCCCCCTTGCCAACAGTTTCAGCCTCCAGTGTCTACCCTACTTAGCGGCAAAGATTTCAGCAGTTTACTTTGAAGGTCTGTGGAAGAAATATCACCCATTTGTCTCCGCAATGCTGCCTACAAATGTCATCTTTCAATGATGTCTACAAATGTCATTTGACCTCTCCAGCTGTTTGGGGAGAAAGCACGGACACTCGGTTACTGCATACCATTTCCACATCACTCATGTTTTTCTACACCTGCTAGTGGCTTTTTCATGGACTGAAGAATAAGCTTGCTTATTACTTTAATAGATGCCATGCCTAACCTTTAAACAGGACATTTGGGACTTTGATTAACACTCCTTTTTCTCCCACTTTGAAGTTGCTGAAGTGGCTCTTTGGCTCTAATAATGCTTTCTGCCACTGTGTTGTAGCCTTTCCAGGACTGCACATCCTCATGAAGGCAGCAGGGCAGGAGAGGGAGGGAGCACCCAGCATTCATGCAGGTCATGCAGGAATTGCCTGCGATTTCACCTGCCCAAACTGGATCAAGCCCCTTTCAGCAGAGACAGGCCTGGTGGGGTGGTAGGAGCTGTGACTGTTGTTGCTCCTGCTGGCAGATCTAATGGTGCTGGGGTCCTCAAGCAACCTAATCTGTAAAACAAGGAGGACTGTCCTTTGCCTGTGGCAAGAATAGGCTCATTGCAGACTTTCAGGTGATTAGATTGCTTCTATGCCAGCACCAGTTACCGAAAGCAGGTATGTGTGCTTTGCAGCCTTATCTGTAGCTTCCACTCACTAAAGGCATGTTCCAGCACTGCTGGCACCGTGGCAGCATGGAAAGTGGTACAGGCAGCAAAACCTGCCTGCCAACGTGCCTGCACATGTTGGGGGCTCATGCATATTGATCTCTGTGCTACCGTAGCAGTAACTGCTCATAACATTCAACTGCCTTTAGTATCTTTGGTTTATGGCTGCACGGTGGATATATGACGGTCAGAGAAGCATACACAACGCTGTCCTGTAAAGCTGTGTGAACTGAGTGCCTCAGGCTGAAAAAGACTTTCCTCTCCTCAGCCTACTTATTCTGTTTCAACAAAGATTTGCCATCAGGTTACTGGGTACCTGTCTGTTTAACTCTTTTGAATCCTGCTGAGGGAACTTCTGCCAGGATAGCAACCAAGGTGTTTTACTTCCGGCCAAATTCTTCCTCTGTTTCCATTTCCTGGGATGAAAATAATAGCCACTAATTATAACGATAGCAATTTCTATAGATATAGTAGGCCAAAATGAATTAGTCGTCTCAGAGTCACAAGGTTTGAGACTTAACAAGATAAATGGCCCTCCGTTTCCTGACACTTTTTAATCTGTTCTCTCATAAGCCAAATTGCGGTGGCTGGATGACATTTCTGTACTTGTTTACATCGAAATTTTTCTCCTCAAGGGCTGGGTTTTAGTTCCTCAGTATAAACAGACTTTTCTTAGATATTCAGTCTTAGCCTCTTTTGAAGGCTATATTTCATTACATGACAATAACAACTGTTACTCTTAATACCCTTTATTGCTACCAAAAATCAGGTCTTGAGGTCAGCTCTGAAATTTGACACTGGAAAACCTCTCTGGTCTGATAACCAATTTGTCTTCTGTGCAGAGTGAGGGGTAGCTGTACAGGGTCGGTCTGCAGGAAGATTCACTGGGACCAAATCCCTCCAGGAGGCCATTGTGATCTAGGTGCTGGTGAGTTGTTCCTTCACCAAAGATCTGGGCGTAGACCAGTTAGTTACCTGTGTTGAGGGACCTTGATTCAGAGAGGGGACCTCTAAAGTGCTTGGCATTGCAATATAAAGATGAGTGGTGCCCCCCCAGATTTCCAGGCTCCAGAACGAGTCTTTCTGCTACTGCTGTAAAGAGGAATTTCACAGAAATGGAATCCAGCAAATTTCCACTCTTTTTGCAATGCACAGAATAGTGTGCTTCATTCCAGCCTGAAAAACTGTGACAAGTAGCAACAACCCATTTGCATTTTACTCTGGGTGCTAAATTTGCAAAATGAAAATCCAATGTGCCTAGAGAATGATCTAGAGAGTTGCAAGATCATTCACATTTTTCTGTTTCAGGCATTTCATCTTTACAAACAGCAGAGGAGACAGTGTGTGAGTGCAGGAGACAGTAGGGATGGGACATAGGTCTGCAAAGAGATGTTCATATTTGGCCTGTCCCACCGGTCCTTTGATCCTGAGCTCTCAGACAGTTTTGTGTAGTAACTGGGGATCCTAAACAAACAAATGAACCCAAAGGTACAGATAGACACTTCTACCATGGTAAGAGATGGAAATGATGACTCAAAAAGCACTTTAGATTGAGACTTGGCTTTGTACAGGTATATGAAACTGTATGAATTTCACCAGGTCTTTGTTTTCACTGCTGAGATTTTGCTCAGCTCTGGCCCACTGCTCCAGACAAGCACTATATCATCACACTGTTGCAGTGGGATCCATCATTATACTGCAACAAAAAAGTTTGTTATCTCCATTCCCTTCATTTTTTTGTAGGGTAGCAAAAACGAGAAAAATTGTTACGCTCCATTTGGTCTTTTTGAAACATGTATTGCTTGGAGCTCTGGCGGTGTTAACATGGCATTTGTGCCTGTTCCAGCTTTCACCTCTGGGCAGGATTATTCATGTTTCTGTTTTTTTTGGGAATCGCCTCCATCCTCCACTCCAGGAGGATGTTCTACTCCTTAATGAGCTGCTGATAAGAGGCTTCAGATCTGCACCCTCAGTTCCCAGTCAAGAGGGAATCTTGATTTACTATGGCTTTAGCTTTGGAAGTTCCTGTAAGTAGTAGCTGCTATAAGGATTCATAAACCAAATAAATGTACCTTGCTTGGCTTGCTTGCTTCAAAATTTGTGAGCAGCTAATGGAAAATACAGAAATAAAATGGCATTTTTAGTTGCCATAGGGAGGAGAAGATTTTTAATGGTGGGGTGCTGTAAGTATTGAGGATGTTTGTTCAAGACTGAATAGAAATGTTTTCCTACAGACCAAATTCCCATGGAGGAAGCTCAGTTCTGGTAGGGTTTTTCAAATTGAGTTCTGCATCTGGGAATTGGGTGGTGAAGAAAACAAAAGGGAGGAGAGAAAGAGAAAGTGAAAAGGAGGCTAATTAAATAATTAGTTCAATGAGGCCAGCATGGTAATGAGCTCCAGATGTTTGGGATTCCACTGACAGTCTCGGAACTGGAGAAGCAATGGTGGGTGTATATATGGTTGTTTACTTCTCCCACCCTAAGCTTGACTACTGCTTTCTCTAAAAGCCAATGAAGAACAGGCTTCTCCTAAAACACCCCTTGGACTTCACCTCTTCACTCCAGATTTTGATCCGAGTTACTCTAGACCAATGTAAGCCGTGAAGGCAGTGGCAATAATCCAGGTATACTATGGCATAATTGAAAACACAGCTTGGCCTTTGCTCTGCAAATAGTCTGTTCATAATGAAACTGCAAGTGAGCGCATGGGCCTATACTGACAGCTAGCTGGGGCTGGATTCTGATCTTTGAATCTCTGTTAAATAGGTGCAAATCCAAAACAGAACAAGAATATATGGAAAATTATAGCAAACTTAACCCTGGCTAATGGATTTACTCAAGGTGGACAACCATACACATAACAAAGAAGTTTGGCTATGTACCTGACTATTTTCAAATTGCCTAATTTAGAAATAAACAGCTTCTGCAGCATCTCTGTGTCTGATGTGATGACAGTCATTATAGGGTGTAGTCCCATTAGATTTTTATTTTCACTTCTGCTACTTCAGGGAGACGAAAAACCTTGGGAGTTGTTCACGGCTTAAGCAGAGCAAGCAAGGTGATCCTCAATGTCATATTTCTCTCAGAAGACACCACTTTGCTGGCAACAAAATACTCTGCAAAAATGTGTCAGTTCTGAAAAATGTGTTTTTCAGGTGTTTTGAGGAGAAGAATCTGTGGGAAGAGTGTCAGTATGTCCAGCTCTTCTTTTCAATTATTATTATTTTTCATGATGAAATATGTAAACTCTGTTACTTTAAATTAAGCATTAGAACAAATCACTTTAAGTGACACGAAAACTCCAATTTTTGTGAAATTTCTTTTTTTGGGGGGTGCTTTGTTGTTGCTTTGGCTCGCAACAAGCTCCCCCTCACAACCCACTGGCAGTGGAATTTACTTTGAAGAACATCTAGTCATCTGTGCTGCCTTCTTTGGAAAACGTTTTATATGAGCAGGTTTGTAGAGATTGGTAGCAATGCTGTTGCTGTGTGACGCCAAAACTTAATAAATACTCTGAGCTGCACTCAGTCTTGCACAGGGTTTTCTCTAAACCTCGACCACCTGATTTCCAAGATGCTGAATATCATACACATTACATGGCACTGGGCATCTATACCAGGCAAATTTCTCATACTACTCCATTGCTAACCTAAATTCCCTTTAGGTACTTCCAGGTGCTACCAAAAATCCACATAGTTCCCAGTAAGAGGGGAAAACAAAGTGGGAGAGATGACTGTGTGATTTGTCAAGCAACAAGGACAGTAAGCGATTAAGAGTATGAGACTGAGATTATAGACAGTAATTTAGCCACACTGTAATGACAGCATCCTCTGTGGGCTTCTCCAGTTCCGGGTGTCATTTGGTCCTGTGTTTTTAGCCTTACCTTCTTTTCCCTTCTCCCACAGCCTGCAAGAATGAAAGTGATTCCTCTCTAACCAGCAGAAGGGTTTAACCCCTAGAGTCTATCAGGCTGGAGAAGGAGTGATACACTGATGATGTTTGGTCCTCATAACATGCAGCCTGGAAACCCTCCAAAACACCTCTGAAGCTAGTTGTCCTTTGCTAGGCTGAATACTAAGGAAAGGTGGCTTAAACACCAACATTGCCATCTGAACTGTGCTGCACAATGATTCAACCCATTATTACTTGATGCATATTATTATTAACATTTTCTGTGATTCAGTCAATGAATCCAGCCAAGAGGATGCACTAGAGGAAACAGTATTGCATTGTCAGGTGGAAAGACTAGTTTACTTTTTTCTCATCTTGAAATCATATGATTCTTTATCACCTTCCCCTTGGCCTTGTTCAGGGTTTATGAGAGGGAATTTGGCCAGAAGTCTTTGCTGCTCTCAGCATTGCTATCTACATCTATTTCCTAATCCTCTGCTTGTTGGTGTGTATATTAAGCACAAATTTATCCCATGCTAGAGGAAGCTATAATGAAAATACTTTTTCCCTTTTCTTCTTTGTCCTGGCCATAATACGACCAAAAATACTTAGGATCTTAAATTCTTCCCCTTCTACTGGCTTACCATGAAAGTAATTAAAAATAAATGTATTTGGAAGATATATCCATAGTATTATCTGAAAAGATACAGGCGAGTCAGATCCTCATGGAGTATGTATTGTCATGGTTTCCACTGTCATGGAAATACCATCAGTCTACATCTGGAAATATTTTTCCTTCTCATTGCACCACTGTACAAGACATTGCACCTCTCCCTGTTTCTCCTGCTTCTGTTGTTATTCGCTTACAAAAGAGGATTTTTGTGGAAAAATATGGTTTCTTCCTTTGTATTTGTGTACAGGTTCAGAGGACTTCAGATTCAGTTAGTGTCTCTGGACACTGACATAAATTGGATGGGTACTTGTAATACTAAATATGTCTGGAGTAAGGATATTTCCACCAGAAAGATCCTTCAGCCAGAAAATGTAACTGTATGGCCTTGTCCTTTCTGTTTCCTGAAACAGGCACCTGGACAGATGTCTGCTCCCCCACAGAAATGCTACATGAGTTGAGGATCCTGCAAGAGAAAACTTCTGAGTTGGTCTTCAGTGCTGAAAGTGCCAACAAGTCCAACAAATGGCAAAAAGTGATTTTTTTTCTCTTCTTGCTTTCAGAATGTTGTGGTTGTCTTTCTGGAGATGATGCCTTTCTCAGGCAGAAAAAGAAGAAAGAGAAAACAAGCCTAGAAGAATGCTATTTTTCTCATTTTTGGATTATCTTTCGCTAAAGGTCTGGTGGAAGAACACAGATCTGTTGACCGCTGCATTCTGATGATGAGCAGATGGTTCCACTTCTGAGGCTGTCAGATGTGAAAAGGCAGGCATGGGCTTATTACTATGTACTGGAGATTTCCCAGGCTTATACCACTGCTATAAAGAATTTTACAAGAATGAGCTGGAATCCTACAGTGTCACATTTTGGACATGGATTTTCCTTACGTAAGTCCTCTTCTCAACAAGTTTTAGGTGCAGAAGTGCAAGGTCCTGAGGACAAAAGGATATGCCTCTAACTGGCTTTGGCCAGGTGGACCAGTATGCTTACTTTGCTTATGTCAGGAGGTTAACTGTTACCTCTGCAAAGCAGGGTTCAGAATTTGGGGGCAGCAGCTGGCTGGAAAGCCCAGATGGTTCTCCAGAGCTCTGCCAAGGCCCTCAGACTAGTCTTGCATCTAAGGGGAGGACAGAAACAATCCTCTCTCTCACTCCCCATTTCATGCAGCAGGGATCTCGGAGGTTGATACGCATGAAGGACAGTGGCAATTAGAAAGACAGAAATGAGAGGGTGGGAGGGCAGGAGACACAACTCCTCCAAAAGCCAACAGATTGCTCTCAACTGCCTCATGTTGTCTAGCCTTTCTTCTCTCCCTCACCCCTTCTACTCTGCCCTCATTTCCCCAAACCTTCAGCTCCACTGGGTTGTCAAGCCTACATGTCAACCTTCCCACTTACCCCTTTGCTTCCAGAGCCAATGCTTGTCTTTACTGTTGCACTGTGTTAAAGGTGTCAGTGCTGGGCCTGAATGAGTTGTTTGCTCACAGAACACCATGCAGTGATATAAGTTGGCTCCTGGAAGCTCAGTAGCCATTTAAGCATGGCATCATGCCCAGGGTAATTAGTGCTATGCCTCAGGGCTAATTGGGTTGGGCTGTTAACTGGTGAGAGAAAGGTGAATGACTTCTATTACCCAGCACATCCATCCCCCTTCCCCTGCTCTGCTGCAGATCCCCACTCCCTGCTGAGGCTGTTAGGAAAACTCACCTGATGTCAACAGAGAAGACATCAGCTACAGCACCAGCTGCTCATAGCTATTTTTATTGCATGCAGAGCAAATACTTGTGAAAAATATAAACCGTAGAAAGTGTGACAGTAAGCAGTTGACCCCTTTTTTTTTTTCGGCTTGGCCTCACAAACTTTTCAGAGGAAGGACCTGGAAAGGAAAGGCAAGGCAGCAGAGGAGTGGATACCACAGAAGGGCAGACAGCCTCTTGCCTGATTTTAGCACTGCTGCAAGGGTTTTACGAACAGGCTTTGAGGACAAGTGGGAGGGTGTTGCAGGTGAGATGCATTCATGGAATCTGTGAGAGAATTTGAAGGGTAATAGATATACTCTAAATTTATGTGAAAGAGACAGGTAGAAGGAGAAGGACTAGCTTAGAGTGGTCTCTAAGTGCTGGTAAGTTCACAGCAGTTTTCCTTTGGTGGGAAAGCGGAAGGCTTTATCCTGTCTTGGCTGTGTTCCTCAAGGCAAGGCCTGGTCTAGCTCCCCTTGAAGTCAATGGAGAGAATCCCACTGACGTCAGTGAGACTTGGATTTGGGCCATAATTACTGGAAAGACCCGCAGTCTAAATGGAGAAATGTCTGCAGCCATACATAGCTCCATTCCAAGTTAAAAATAAAAAGAAAAAGTATATTTCCAAATTTAACATCCCCAGCACTTCAAATAGATGCCTCTTTCCCCCATCACAGATGCAGCGCTGTTCAGATTGACTGTGGGTATCTTATACAGCCAAATGGCTTGAGTTTTCCCCCAAGGCACAGAAATAAACATGAATACTCCATAAAAGCAAAATAGAAGAGAAAAAAAAAGAGAAGAAAACAAGAAAAAGAGACCCTGGTAACAAGTCCTCTTGGTGCCCAGACAGCAAATTTACTGGAGCATTTAATGGGCCATGGGCTTCAGAAAAACACAAAAACAAATACATTCTTTGTCTGGGAGAGATAAAAGTTTATTTCGCATTGTTTTTTTGAGAGCGAACAGTTGAGGGAGTAGCTGCTTGAGGTCTGTACTCCTCCAAATGTAACATCTAAGAAGCAAGGGGCTGCAGCCCTGACTCCCAAAACTTGATTTGTCTCTTACATGATGCTAAGAACATATAAAACCAGCAAGTGAGGATCAGCACTTCTGCATATTTGCTGCTGTCTTGACCAGTAAGTGCTGTGTGCCAGTGGCCAGACCTTCAGCTGGGGCAAGTTGCTAGCATCCCTGCACTCCTCCACTACACCTCTCCTCCTTACAGTTCCCCTACCAGACTTACACAGGCCTACCCCTGGAAAGTAAAAAATGCCCCAGATGACCCTTGATACTTGAAGTCTGTGGGCCCCAAATGAGGGACAATAACCTTGCATCTTCCCATACCTTGCACTGAGGCAAGCCATGGTGTGACCTGAATGAACAGGCATAAAGTGGGAAGCTGCTGGGTTATACACACTTCCACTGCACTGTCCCACAGGGAAAGCCAGCTCTGCAATCACATCCTGGAAGGATATTTGCTGATGAAGCTAGCAAATGGCTTCACATGGATTTTCTGGGGTTGCCTGTTATTTTATTTTGAAAAAGCATGAATTAATGGCAAGACTCTTACTGCTGCTTGAAGCCAGGGTCTGTTTATTTTGGTTTGCAGCTCAGTTCACTTGGCCAAATAGTTTGATCTGCTGATGCCTGCAGAGCTGTTTTGAATGTGTAACTACTAGTGTAACATCCTCTGGTTATTGTGAAACATTTGTGAAAACTACTTTTATTAAACCATTGCTTAACAGGGAAACTGAAACACTCTTACTGGTCACCTCATGCTCTCCTGTCTGTCTGTCTGTGGAAGACATCTCCTGGGATTTCCTCTGTAGTATGAACTCATCACAAGCCCCCTTGAAAGGAAAGGAGCTTTTGCTGTTGACCTTAGTAGGTTTTGGATCAGCCCCCTGAGAACAATTCTGACATTTAAACGTGGCAGGAAGACAGCAGGATTTTTCTCTCTGTGCCAGTTATTCGTGTGTGTAGGCTGATGTCCATGTCAGACCTCAGAGGAAACAATAAGTACATGGGGCC
Source organism: Leptodon cayanensis (assembly GCA_027564655.1). Lineage (NCBI taxonomy): Eukaryota > Metazoa > Chordata > Aves > Accipitriformes > Accipitridae > Leptodon > Leptodon cayanensis. The sequence goes on from JANXJC010000078.1 coordinate 32,904,631, forward strand.
AAATTCTTCCTTGCTCCGCAGCATGGTATAGATCTTTTCTGCATAGTGCAAAATGGATGTAAATGTAGCAATGAATGAGAATAGCTTACACACTGATTGTAGTGGTGCTGACAGAATTGCTACACCTGTAGGTCTGGGGACAATCACACTGAGGAAATGTGAATTATAAAAGAACAACTTACTGCTGCCAGTGCTTTACTGCTTGGTGTCTGCTCCCTCTGCAGACTTGCTTGGCTGTATCAGACAGAAGGTCTGTCTCTCACAGGAAAACTCTTATTCTTTTTTATGAATACACTACATGGTCCTTTCCCTGCTGTATCCAGTAATCTTCCAGTTAGTAGTCTGGGGGTTTACCAAACCTAGAAGTCTCCAGACCGCCCCTGGAACTAACTTCTATGCACTTGTAAAAATCCTTTTTGAAGCCATTTATCCTTACAGTCTCCACTGCATTGCATGGCAATGAATTCCACATTTCCTGCCTTACAGGACATAGATGAAAGCACACTTCTTTTTCTATTTTGGTCTTTATTTTAAAATTGCTGCCTTATACACTTTGTGGGCTGCCTGAAATCACTGTATGTCTTACAGTTCCTCCACTGTATTATAGAACAATTCCTTACCCTTTCAACTTCATCGCATCATCTATTATTTTGTAGGTGTCTATCACTTCTCTCCTACATTCATCCTTCTCCAAGCTGTCCTACTCTATTTAGACTCTAAGTGTATTTCAGGCTCTTAACCATCCTTCTGATCAGCCCTTTGAGTCAGTTTCCACTTTCACAAAATGAAAATTGCATTAAGTTTTCCACTGAAAGATGTCAGAGTGCTATACAAACTCGGAAAAATCTGAATAGGTCTGATAAAGTAATCTTGTATGTGCTTTTATTAGTGTTGTTCCTGAGAAACTGCTATTACAACTGGATATGCACTGCTACTGCCCCAATGAATGCTGGAATAGTGATTTGGAAATCTTCTGTCTGAGAAAAACTGAAGAATTTCTCTTATTCTTGCTTTCAGTCTTTATTTTAGGAAGCAATCAAAATGCTCCCGGCTGGGTGGATCTTTGTTTCCATCTTCCCTCTAGTGCTAGACTATTTTAGTTATAACTATGTCCTGATAAAAGTTTAAAACTCATAAACCATAGCTAGCTTAGGAAAATCATAGTCACAACAACATTTGGACGTATGTACTTTGACCTAGTGGGACGAGGTTAATTTGAGAGAAACACCCAAAGTGCAGCTAGTTAGAGATGCTTTTAATACAGAATGATGTGGAAGAGACCTGATGGAAGTCAGCAGCTACAAATGAAAATTTGGGGAATATATGAATTATGGAAATCTATTAGTCACCTGAAACTTTATCTACTCCTTTGCCATAGCGAAAAACAAACTTTTGTATTCCTCCTCAGAAGTGTATGAAGTCAGTAACTGCAAACTGAAGGGCATGATTTAAAGCATCCTCTTCTCTGAGGAAAACAAAGGGGTTAAGTGCACAGATGATTTTGTGAGGTATTTTGTAATTGCATACTGGATTTGTGTCAAAAGAGCTCAACTTCTATTAAAGCCCCCAAAGAGGCACCCACATTTCCTCATTTTGAAGAATTCATCTTTTTTGTGCTCTGTTCAATTTTGAAACCCTGGCTGCAGACCAGCTGGAACATGTGGCTAGAGGCTTCTTTGAAATCCCAGCTCCTGCCTCCCCGGGTTCCCCCTGGAAGTCGCACCATTGAATGTGATAGCAGTAGATCCATCAAGAGCTGGGAGACTCTGCTGTCAGGGAGACTGATTATGAAAAGAAAATTCCTGAGATGAATTAGAAAATCACATTTTCCCTTTAGAACCCTGCAGTGCTCTTTTATTTTTTTTTTCCTCCATTGGTACTGCACACACCTCATTTATCCAAACACCTCTGTTTACACAATAGCAGGATTTTTCCAATAGCTTTTGGCCTATTTCTCTTTCCTCATCTGACACCATAGTTCCAAGGAAGTTACTTGGAAAGGATATATTTCAGGCTGACACAAGAGTCATGGTGACTCAGTATATTGAAAGGTCAGTGTCATTAAAGCAGTTCTGTTTTCACTTAGTCGAGTATTACAGCACCTTCTGCAAATGTATCCTAGCTGAAAAATGATATGTATCAGAAAAAAAAAAGTATTCAAACCTGAATCTAATATATATACTCTGATATCCTAATACATGTATCTAGTATCCTGATGGGACACACCCAGGGGTGCTAAGGGAGCTGGCCAATGTAACTGTGACACCATTTACAATTATCTTCAAAAAGTCCTGGTGACTGGGGGAGGTTCCTGAAGACTGGAAGAAAGAAAATGTCACCCCTGTCTTCAAGAGGGGCAAGGAGGAGGATCTGGGGAACTACAGGCTGGTCAGTCTTATGTGATTGAGGGAAAAGTCTTGGAAGCCTTTCCCAAATGTGTTAACGACAGGAAGATGATTGAGAGTAGTCACTATCAATTTATGGATTTAAAAAGGGGAAAAGTTGCCTGAAGATTGCTTTCTAGAACGAGATGGCTGGCTTGATGGAGGAGGGGAGAGCAGTGATCGTTGTTTATCTTGACTTTGGCAAGACTTTCAGCACTGTTTCCCATAGCATCTTCATTGACACATGGATGACGTGTGGGTTAGATAAGTGGACAGTGAGGTGGACTCAGAACACCAGCCACACAAGCGGGATCTCAGCAGACTGGTAGCTTGGTCTTCTGTGTCTTACTGCTGTTCCTAAGTGCCTGGGATTTTGGCCTAGGGAGTGGTGCCAAGGGAAATAATTTAGTAACAGAGCCCTTGAGAGTGGGACAAGGGGTAGCAGAGCCAGCTCTTCAGGCCACAGTTGCTGGCTGAACCTCCCACTGAAAAGTAACCTCCTGGGGCTCCATATCTGTCCATTGCTGATCCTCCCTCTCCCTGTTCATCCACTCAGACTTTGACTACAGAGTCCCAGACTCCATATGGCCTCTATGTCCCTCCCCTAGTCTCTGGCCCCAGTGACAGGTGATGACATATCTCTGCTGACAGAGCAACCCTATAGCTGCACCAAGATAAGTATGGGGTCTCTCTGTTCAGAGAGAGAACAATTTCACAAATGGGAGGAAACGCGATGGTGACAACCTGACATCTTCCCTAGGACTACCCATCAGCCTCTGCCAGCAAAGACAACTGAGGCTGAAACTCTTTGTAAAAGGAAAATTCAGGGGTGGAGGTGAACACTCAAGTAACCCCACAAATCTATATGAGAGCCTGAAGACCTTCAGGTGAAAACTGAAAAGTGCTGTGACAACAGCATGAAAAAAGCTGAAATCAGTTGTCTTCATTAAGTAACATGTATATCCATTGCTATATATCCACCACTTTCTGCTTTCCCTTAATTTATTTGAAGCACCAGTCTGTTGTAAATGAGAAAAAAAAAATTAAAAACTTTGGCATCCAAAATCACAAGCAACTTTATTACAAAGAAGAAATTACATGTTAACTATTTCTTTTTCTGAGTTTGTTTAATCCTTTCTCTCTCAATTTGTTCCATCTACTTCTGTGCCACAGCTTCATGCTTTCTGTTTCAGAGGTATTTAGATACCAGAAATCCAGAATGAAAAAAAGACATGAAGACTTCATGGTGGCACTGTCCTGCAAGAAATTGTCTCAGTTTTCATATTAATGGATGTGCACTGTTTTCCACTGTTCTTTTAACGAAAACCAGTAGTTGCACTGAAAACAATTCCATCTAGACTTTGCTTGCAGAGGTCTAGAGACAAGGTAAGACCAGGGTTACACTGGAAGCAAAAGGCAATATAAATCTTTTTGAAAGTTAATGAAGAAAGCTGGGCACAGAACTCCT
>JANXJC010000078.1:32947622-32969498 GCA_027564655.1 Leptodon cayanensis
TCCTGCTGGCCACGCTATTTCTGATACAGGCCAGGATGCCGTTGGCCTTCTTGGCCACCTGGGCACACTGCTGGCTCGTATTCAGAGGTTTGGTGGTTTTTTTTTTCATATTTGAAAACTTCTCTTTTTAGTTTTTCCTTTATCTGAGGTGTGTGCAACAGCAGAGGGAAGTCCTCATTCTCTCTGTTGCCCTTCACCATTGACAGCACTGGCTCATGGCTGTAGCCTAGGTCTTCAACTGTTTTCCAAGCACAGATGCCTAAATTAGTAGGATTGAAGGTGCGAAGATTTAAGGTGAAAAAGACAGGACAAATTTAGCACCGAATTCCAGAAAGATCAAGATCCCAAGTTGACTCTTATCCTAAAAACTTACTAATGCTTTATAACCCACTACACTGTTTCATGAATAATGCAACAAATTCAGGGTTTGTGATCATGCAGGGTTTACAGTCCTGACAAGGCCAAACCCTTGCCAAACACTGAAGCCAATATATGTTCCTGAGTGAAGCTGTACAGATGGCCCAGACTATTCCAACATGTGAAACCTTGTGCTTGCTTTGGTGTCTTTTTTTTTTTCATTTCTGGATCTTCACTTAGAACTTCCACGTCTCCCACTTTGCAGTTCAGAGCATCTCTATGAGATGCTGGGATGAGCATTGAAATGGTGCAGTGGCATTTCTCAAAATGCTTCTGGCTTTGATTGACAGTATGTGCACCCTTAATGTGATCACAAGTGGTATGGTTCAATATACCTATGGACTTGCGTAAAATGTAAGTTTTGGTTTCCTATTCACACCCAAGCTCACTACCATTTTGAGGTCTTTTTCACTGCAAAACCTACCGTCCTCAAAATGAAAGTGGATGTCTGTTACATAATTCTCATAGGCTCTAGTTTTTTTCTTATAAGCAAAAGTAGTCACTTTCATTCTTCAGATATTAATAAAACTGCTAACAATACCTTGGAGATTGGGTAATGTTGAGCTGTTTTCTCTGCTATGGTTCAGTCCCATGATCTTGTTCTGTGCTTTAGCAGAGATCGTGGCAGAATCACGTTTGTCATCATGACAGTGTTACAGGAAATAAAGAGAGAAAAAGTATAAAGAGATTGGGTAGCTGGTGACGTCTTCGGATTTGCAAATTTCTAAATATTTAAAAAAACCAATCTGTTTCTAATTCTTTCAGAACTTTTAACTGGATGCACTCACTATCTGAACTAATACAAATGCCAACTTGGCAAAATGCAGCATAATATAAATCTGTAGAGACGATCGAAGCAATACAATTTAAGTGAAAACATACTCTTTTTTTTTTTTCTCATCAGATATTTGCTGTTCATTTGGATATACAGCATTTGATTCAAATAGATTTTGTCAGAACTGGCAAAAAGAGCAATGAATCTTTCCAACTCCAGATGCCAAAAAGCCTGATCCAGTGCTTAGTGATGTCATTTGGAGTCTTGAGATTCACTTCAAGAGACTTCGGAGAAACATCTTAATGTTCATTTTCTGTTAAGTAGCATTCGTGGGCAGTGCAGAATATGACTGGGTGGGTTCAGAAGATACTGTAGAGCTATGTAAATCTTTCTGTTACTAATTGCCTTGTCCCTCTTTCCTTCCCATACCTTCTTTCTTATTCTCCAAAACTGCAAGTTCCTAGTAATAATATTTACGATATTGGATGAAACTAAGAGAAGTGTTTGGGAGTGGAGGGTTGGTGTGGGAGTAAGGGTAACCAAGAAGATCAAAATGTTTTCTTTGATACTTCCATGATAAAACTCTTTAGGTTTGTGGGAAGGTTTTGTTGTGGGGTTTTTAGCTTCGAAGAGAGTAAGGCTAGATTTGCCAAATGTAATTTTTTATTTCCTGGAATTTAACAAAATGTTTATTAGGTAAAGAATGTTTTTGGCAAGTTTTCATTTCAAGGAAAGAATTTATTTACTTTTTTAATTTGGATCAAGCTGATTTTTGTTTTTACGCTCTTTTTTCTTTGGACACTGAACTGGAAAAAACAACTCTTCATGGAGCACTATTTTTCATTATTCTTTGAGCAAAAGAAAATGTAAATTTTTCTTAAAAAAAGAATGATAAAAAAAGAGTTTGGTTGTTAATGAACATTTAAGTTTTTAAAATAAAATATTATTTTCAAAATACTTCAGTCTAGGAACAAATTATTTTGACAGACAAGTAAATTGGTTCTTGGAAGTTTATAAGAGTCCCTCATGGGATTTATGGCTGGATTGCTCCATTCTCCTAGTTTCTCTGCTTGGCTGAACTGTATATCCCATCGTACACTGTATATCCCATCATGTGCCATGATCTTCCCTCTTAAAAAGGAAAGTATCTTGCCTCAAAGGGGATGAAATCTGCAGAATGTACCTTATGGAAAGTAACATTGATCTGTAACAGATTCAGAAGACTATGGCATTGCGTTAGAGTTTTTCAACAAAGCAACCAAATAAAAATAGCATTGCAAAGACTCATCTTTCTATCAACAGAAGTTTGGATGGAAACCTCCTGTTGTTTTCAGAGTGGTTGTTTATGTTCATTGCTGCTTCTACAGGAATGCTTGGGCAACCTGTTTCACACTCCATATGGGCACGTATTCTTCTAGGAATGTTTTTGATCTTCCTACTCTTTTTTATGAAAGTCTTGCACCCTCTGTCGAGTATGGAAACAGAATTACCATGTGACCAGTTAACATCAGGAATGACTGAAGAAGAGTGAAAAAACAGGGGTGAAATGAATAGCTTGCAGATAGGGCACCAAATGACTCTCATCTTTGAAAAAGTTCGTAATGATGAATGTGTTTATTAAAATTGAAGTTCACTTGAATGTCCTTTTCACAGAGAAAACAAAAGGCTTAATTACCATATAAACTACTGGCTGCAAGGAAATACCTACCTTCTACACTGACTGCATTGTGTTCAGACAAGATATTAAGTCAGTTCAGAAACTAGATTTGGTATTTTATTTCCAAGTGCCACCAAGTCACAAAGGTTAAGAAAACCTTTCTCTCTCTCTCTGTATTGCATGAGATTTGACACGTATGGGTTTTGCAGGCATGGTTTAAGGACATTTAGTTTGCCAGTTCTGAGAGAAGACTCACACATCACGGCATCCAAATAGAAGTCAAACATAGTGAGCACATTTTGCTCCTCTCAAACAAACAGTACTTGAGGTATTATGATGTTTTTAACATCTGTTTTTCCAGCAGAAAGTTGAGGGCAACAAAAGAAGAACGATGACCTATAACCTGCTGAGAATTTGGGGGGTTTGGCACTCTCAAAATTACCTTTTATTTACTTATTTATGTTTAATTGCAGAAGAATTTTAGAACAAGGTTATTGTTTTACCTGAAAAGTCTGGTTTTAAAACCCAGTTAGTCATGAGTCAAATTCTTTGCTCTTTAAATTTGCAGATGGCATTTTTATGCTCGGAATATCTCTGAAGTTGTACTCTTTTTTTTTGTTTCATTTTACTGTAATTTTCTGGATGATTCAAAATGCTGGTGCCTGTATGAAGCTGCCTTCTTGAGCTCAGTATTAGAGGGAACACAAATTCCTAAACAGTATAAACCAATTTCACATTAAAGAATGATGACTATGACATCTTTTCTTATGAGGAAAATTAGAAAGAAAAATCAGTCTTGTAATACTGAATAATATTTTTTGTGTCTTCCTGGAAGTCCAAAAGCTGAAAAATGGGTTACTGAAGGATGAATACTGTATGTCTGAAAAGCAAAGATGGGGCTTACTACCAGTTCCCTGAGAATTTGTATACCAGCAATGCTGAAGAACTGGGTTTGGCTGTATCCCATGAAGGTTTCTCTTCTCTCAGATGATAATTTTCACAGCAGAAGAATCCTCTGTGTGCAAAATACTAATTGACTTTTAGGTAGAAACAAAAATTACTATACTTTTTGTTCCATCTTGTGTGGACTGAGAGAGGAGGAGGGGAAGGTGGAAAGGTCCTCCTGGTGTATCTAATTTTTAGGGGGTTTACTCTGGCTTTGGGAATGAACTGAAGCCTGGAGCCTCTAGCTGTGTTTCACACTGTGATTAGAATAAGGTGAGAGAGGATCATTTCTTCAGCATGAAGAATGGAGATGAAAGCAAGCATGTTTTCTTATTTTCTTCCAACGTATTTTTTGCTAACCAAATCACTCCCTATCTTCATTTAAAAAAATGTAAATATATTTATGAAAATCTTTTCTGTAAAAAAACCTGTCTCCCATGAGGGATACTCTCCAGAGGAAGTTTGGCTTGTTCTATTTATAGCGTGGTTGAAACTTATAACATATATTTCAATCAACTTAATCAGAAGGTGAGAAGGTCTCAGCTCATTCCTGAGCAACATTTCACCATTCATCAATAACATTTATAATATTCACTGTTTAATTAGTAATGAGATAATATAAGAGGTAGTTCCTAAGAGCCAGAACAAAGCACATACTTAATTCTGGTAACAGTTTCTACTCCCAAGAATCGTTTATCATGCATATTGTTTCTTGTAATGAACCCTCATCTAGGCAAGCAAAAAATGCATCTTATGTATTTTCCTTTTATTCCAAACTGATGCTGGATTTCAGGCAATTTTATATATGAAAATATATTTTTACATACATAAGTGTGTGTGTGTGCGTGTGTGTATGTATACATGTGTGTGTTTTGAATAAAAAATTAAGCTGATAGAAAATAGTGGCAAGACCTTAGCCTGAATGTGAGATCCCAGAATAGCAAACCAGGTGTTTCTGTGTATTTCTGGCAATAACTGTGTATAAGAGAGGTTGATTGCAGTGAAGAAGCATATTGTGCTTTCAATTTTACAGGGCTTATATAAAATATGAGTGAAAAGGGATTTTTAAAACTATGAAAGCTATTTTGCCTGCATCTTATCAAAGTAAAGGGAATGGTAACATCCAAAGAAACATGTGTAAATGCTTCCACAACATTTATTTCAATTGTCATGCAATGAAATAACTCTTCCACAATAGCATTTGCTCTCCATGCCAACATGCTGCACTTCAAGGCAAAAGATTTATAATCCCACAGGTATTCTGTTTTAACTAAGTGTTATACAGAGCTCATTTTATGGCCTAATATTCTGAGTTAACTTGGATAACCACCTTTGCTTTGCTTTGAATGTTCTTTGCCTGAGTATTACTCTTCAGCCTTATAGGCTCGATACTCAACTTGTTGAGTTCAGGCCTTTTCAGATCTTGCCCCTGGCACAGAGACACCCCTCAATGCAAATTAGAATAGCTACAGGGCTGCTTTATCTTGTGCCAGTTGGAAAGGCTCCTGCAGGACAGCTCGTACAGTACTGGCTTCTCAGCGTGCAGCACATCTTGCCATGGCTCTGCTTGCTTTAGAGTTTCCTCTTCTCCTGCGGTAGGGAGCACTCTGTGCTTACCAGCATGGCAACAATTGCCAATCCAGGCAACTCTAAATTTGTGTGGCACCACCAGAGTGCCCCAAAAGGATGCTAGTGTCAGGTATTGATCTGGTGCTGGGTTTTCCATGGCGTGTACTGCAGTAACACGCTCTCTCCTGATGAAAGATGCCATTGAGCATAACTGCTTGTGGCACTCAAGGAAATTGTATTCTTATTTTAGCATCATGGAGTCTCAGTTTTCATTTACTCTCTCGTGCAACAAGTTGATGCTGCTGCTAATCTTTTAATGAAACATCAAGGTTCATAATTCTCACTGCATCCTCAGGCAACATGGAAACTGAATAAGGTACAGATCAGATTTTGCAGACATGTTTCTTTCTGAATTCTGTGGGCCCCTGAACAAGGAAAAAAATAATGTTGGTGGTAAACTATTTTTGTTTTGAATTAATTTTAATTTTTGTTTGCATGTTTGTGAAAATTCAATTCTGTAAAATTTTGGCTGAAGTCTTCAGAGTTGGAAATATTACTGGGGTACCTCACAGGAACTGCAGTACTACAAGACTGCCTGGTTGAGCTGCATGTCTGAAAACAGGCACACCTTGTCTTGGTTTTCTTTCCTTCTGCGCAAAGCTTAGATCTTTAGCAAGTGTAAATTGGCATGTTTCAGGTAGGGTCAGTGAAGCTAGGTCAGTTTACAACTGCAGGCCTGTCCAACAACTCGCTCCCTACTGTAACTTTTTCAGTTCTTTGGGGGCAGTTTTAGCAGAAACCTAAGCTTAACAGTAAAGAGCAAATAATTTGGTTGTTTATTTGCTGAACTGAAAGTTTTAGGCAGTAACTTAGCAATGAAGTTGCACTGCAGAAACAGTTTCATTTCTTACTTCTCTTGCGTGGAGCAGTTATCCACACATTTTTTCCTGATCTAAACATTAATGAAAATGTCTGACTTCAGTAATTAATCAGGTCTTACCAGTGGATCCAAAAGCTTTTTCATCATCCAGTTGCATTACTATTATAATGCTGCAAATTATGGGTTGCTCAAAGCTGTTGTGACTTGTATATGTCCCAGTAGTCTGTGTTCTGCAATGTAATTATGAAGGCACCAGAAAACTACATGACTAGGAATTTCAGAAGGCCTTCCCAAGCTGCCTGTCCCATTGCTGCTTAAATTGTGCCTACAGCCTCCTTCCTCTTCTTGGCAAAGACCAAACAACAATGCCAGCATAGTCCTTATCACTTGTCTTTGCTGTAATTTGTTTGTTTCCATGCACACACTTTCCTCCTTCTTCTTGCTTGCTTTTTCATTGACTGCATACACCATCCCTGCAATTTTTACTGGCTGCACAGAGAAACTCATACGGTTCCCATTTTTGCAAAGTATTACTTTACTTTAAGGCATTTTGCAAATGAGTAGATGGGGGAGGGATTGATGTCAAATCTAAATGGCAATTTGAAAAACTTAAATGATTTATGTCAGTGATACAGCTGGACAGGTTTTAAAATAAGAAGGTGCTGTTGGAAGAACCAATCAAAACAATTTGTATCATCTTTTCATTGGTTTCTATAATGCCAATAAGGAAGACAAGATAATAGACTATGAGGATTCAAGATACCTGGGTTCACAGGGTACCTGTGAAACTGAAATGACATTTCAGTGTTGGGAAGAAGCATTTATGGCAGAATAAGCAGCATAGGATGACTGTATGTTAGAAAGCAGACTCTTATGTCCACATCTAAATAGTCATAGCTATCTTTGTATGACTATGGACTTTATTACAGAAATGAAATTTCTCCTTCCTTTAGTGTTCAGGAAAGTAGCTAGTTCAGTTATTAAAATCATTTATTTACATGCACAACAAGTATATTGTACAACAAACAAGTAAACATTCGTCAGTTGCCTTGAAAATACTCGCCATCACAACATCCTGAGGAGCACTTGGAAAAGTTATGAAGATTCAGTTTTAAACTGATTTCACTTTCAAATCATGACTGCAGGTTTTCTTAGGGATGGCCCTCTTCTTACAGGCAGATCCCTGTCTGTCTTTAGAAAAGAATATAAGAACATGGCTTCAGTGTTGCAATGTTTTGTGGAGCCTGTTGTGACACCTAAAAATCTGCAATCAGATTTCTAAAAATATTTTGCCCCAAGTAGCCATCCTTAGTCCAGGGGACTGGACAGGAAACCTTCTGTAATGAGACTTCTTCACATGACCACAGGTGTAGTAGGATTTCCCTGCTTGGGAAAGATGTGTCAATGGCCAGACACAGTGGTAGATTCAGCCTAAGAAGCATAGAAAAAATATTCTGCAGCTAGCAGGAGAAGGATGATGAGACACAACTCCTCCTTGGATGTTCATTGCAGCGCATCCCCAATCTCTGGCTTTGGTTTCAACATTACATGTGTTCACTGTGCATAATGTCTGAGTAGAGGGATTATTGCCTGCAAGGCCCCCAGATAGGCAGATCTGTGCTTTGCAGGTGCAAAATAGCCCAAAGAAATCTAACAACACTGTTTGTGGAGCAAGGTGAGCACTAGTAGCAAAATCTTGCCTTAGGCAAGAGGTTCTTCAGAGACAAGTTCTGATTTCGTTGCACCAGCATAAACCAGGTGCTCCCCTGATGTCACTGGGACCAGTTTCTCCTCTTACCAAGGGACTGGAATTCAATCCAAACTGTTCCTGATTTGCTGATGGTGAAGTAATTGCACCACCGCATATGGGGAGGCTGTTGTGAGCTCCATCTCCATGACAGCCAGCAGGGCTAGCTGCTGAAGAAGGGTTTTCCAGTATGCCAGGTGCAGGTTTCACATCTTTCCTAGCCTCCTTTCCAAATAGATAGTGTTGGGATTACAGATATCTCCTAGCCTCCTTTGAAATTCTAGGCATCTTTTCCACTTTATACAGAGAGAAAAAAGGATGAACTATGTATTTTTCTCACTCTTGCATTAAAGTGGCTCTCAATATTTAGTCTTTATTTGGTTGCATAAAGCTAGAAGTATAAATACTACTTTCTATGCATGTGTGTGTGTGTGTGTGTGTGTGTGTGCGCACATGATGTGGGAGAGGTTTTCCTTGCTAGTGCCAGGAGATGTAAACCAGGATATATTACCCATGGGCTGCTATAGATGAAAGCAGAAGATAGAAGCTGTGGACTTCCATGTGGAAAGTAGATGGCAGATACATATTACCAATGGCTAGTTTTGATCTAAACAGTAGAATTAAGATTCAAATTTCAAGGCCGCAGCCTTTTAGTGCATTTGGGTTTTTTTAAATTTAAATGTGGGGACTGCAATGTCCCTGAAGAGTGGTTTGTTTCAACTTGCTTCCATGTGAGTACAATACCTATGCAAAGGTCAAAGGCATCTAGAAAACTATGAAACACAGCTTTAAATGATCCCTTCTTACCCTTCTATGTTCTGGAGAAAATACTCAATGGTCTCAAAGGTATGTCAGTGTAGTGCATGACAAACATACCTGCAGACAATTTAATTACATTCAATGGTAGTTAAATCAGTGAGCATTCTCTAAAGAATGCAAAGGATTAGTGGCAGCACTGAGTCCCTCCAGAAAGACAAGCACACATCAGGGGAGCTTTCATCACTGCACAGATTAAAGAAATCAAATTTCATTGCTTCTTGTTAATTGTTTTTCCATAACAAACAATGTCATATTCAGGAGGTGGGCCAGGAGGGCTGTTGCAGTCCATTTTCTGCATTTGCATACATGCCATGATTCTGAGGAAAGCAAAGCAGCTCTTAAAATTAATTACCACTTACTGATATTCCATAAAATTACATGAAAGCAGATTAACAATGGAAGAGAAGGTACTTAAAGATTTACTGCAATGACTGTGGAGACTAAACTGTGACCACCAAATCACACACCTCCTTCCTTCATGTCTTTTGTTAGCCAGGAAATATCCTTAGCTAGTGTAAATCAAAAATAGCTCTTTCAGCTTCAGTGAAGCCTCCACTGCCATTTCACACCAGCTACTGATATGACCTAGTAGTCTCTTCAAAGCTTAGATGGTGCACTAAGCATAGGCAGATGAGAACTGAACAAACGAACGGCAAGTCCACTATGTGAAATATTGAAATACACAGACAGTGAATGTGCTTGGCCAGTTCTCCTTGCAGAAAAAAAAAATATTTTTGGAAGCAGTCCCAGAATTGACAAGGGAGTCACTTAGGTTGTCTTCTCACAACTTACCACATTAGTTCAGTGATGAAGAAGAAAGTTCTTCCCTCCTTGGTCTCCACCTCATAGCACATGTATGCTCCATTCCAGTTCCACATAATTGTAGCTTTAACAGGTCTACATGCTCCATCTACTCTCGGCTGAACATCTGGTACCTAGTTACAATACCAACTGATACATGCTCATTGCACTGCCAGCATGCTCTTTGCTTGGATGCCCTGAATCCAAGGAGGTAACTCTGCTAGACCTCCATGTGGGATGCAGTCTGCAGCTCATGAGCTCTCTGAGTTGTGTGGTCTTTCTTTGCTGAGCCAGTCACATCCCTAAAGGCAGCTGCTACACCCAAATTCATATAGGGACCCACTGCCTGGAGTTAACTAGGTACTTTTATTAAAACACTACCCGTCAAAAGCAGAGCAGCGCTTGTTGACATCCATTTCTGTTATCTGTGCTGAGAGGTACACCGTGTAGGTTTAAAAGAATATCTTTCCCTGTTTTTGCTGGCTGCCTTGTAGCCCCAGTCAGTGTCCTGGTTTTCAGGGGGTACGTTTGCTTTTGGATTTGTTTTGAATGTGTTTTTACTTGCTCCAGTGTATTTGTTTTAGCCCAGCTCAGGAACGGGAACATTCTGAACATAGTCTTGTTTGCTCTTCTGCTCCCTGAGGACTCTGGAGAGGCTGACTCAAAACCAAGTGAGATAATGTTTCTTCTTTTTTCTGGGCTCTCTTTTGGGTTTGGTTTTGTTTTGCTCAAAAATGATTGCTCTGGAAAAGTGACCGATTGAAAACAGCATTGAGTGAAGCCTTCTATTTATGGAATTGGTAGAGTATGATGATAAAATCTTCTCTTCCTGAGCCCCTTTTGGTATCTAGAGACTGGTGATGACTGGAGGACCTTATATCTCCATGTCCATCTGATGTGTGGGCACTGTGGCATGTGTTTAGATAAGGGAACTACATTTGAAGAATTCAGTGGGATCTGCAAAATGACAAAATATACATTGCGAAGATTGCTCTTTACTTCCTTACACCAGCTAAACCAGACTTGTGGCTGGTGCGTATCAGTCCGTCTCCACTGGACAAACAGCAGAGAAACAGCAGAAACAGCATTGCCACCTCTCAGGAACTCCACGGGAAGATTTTGTTTGGAGCTGGAAACCATGTAGCAGTGACATGAAAGATAAGGTCTCAAGGATTTCAGCCTCCCCTGGGAAAGATACATTGTAATTAGTTGCCTAGCCTTTTTTTCACCTTCTGATGCTGGAGATTGAAGCTTTCACATCTCTCCACCTTTCTCACCATTACCTAATGCTGCATGAAGGAAGAGAGGAGAAGAGTATTAAGAGGCAGTATCTTACCTTACTGTAACAGTTGTGCTGAAAGGGTCCCAGTCACAGATGATTCTTTTGCTCACAAAACTTAGGGAAAAGGGAGAAGGGGGCAGAGACTCTAGTGGTTTGAGTGGAGTAGGACCAAATTGCAGACAGGGATGGGGATGCAGGATATTAGGTACACACAACTGGGGGGAAGCTGGGCACATGAGACTGAGGAGGTGAGCACTGCCATACAAGCAATAGGATCATGTAAGAGATGGTAATTTATCTAATTTTCCTATGAAAGAAAAAGGCATAGGTAATGTTTGAAGGTGACAAGGCCTCTTGCAATATCTGTGTGTCAAAACCAATCTTTTAAATTTGTTGTTAGAGTGAGAAAAACTCACTGCAATATATGCACATGCCAGGCTCTCTTGGATTCATAGGAATGTCGTGGTGTTAGAAGGCAGGAATGTAAAAAGAGACAGGAAGCAATGTCTGTCATCTAAAAGGCGTGAGCTCTGACTCTTGGGTTTTTCTGCTGTCTTCAGGGAACTTAACTGGTGTTTCCAGGCCCCTAAAGTGAGAGGGACTGCAGATCCATCCCACTGAAAAGCCATCTCCACCTCCCAAGTGACCCACCCAGTTTTCTCTTCAGTGACAGTGCCACCGTCAGGCTCCACCACTCTTTCACTAGACTGCAAAGCAAATGCCTTGCAGAAAACTGACCCTTAGGAAATAGGAGGGAACAATAAATGTAGACATAAGAATCAGGACAAGTCTGAGGAAACAGTTGTCCAGAAATATCACTGAATCTAGTGGAAACCAAACATGCATGTAGAGCTCTTTTCTGGAAAGATGGGTTGAAAACAAACAAATAAACAACAACAAAAAAAAACCACAGAAAGCTGACACTGTGATCATCCAAAGGAATGGTGGAGGTGTGCTGGGTTGTTTTTTTTTTACCTAATCTAAATGTCTGGCTTTTAAAAAGATTTTTTCTTCCCCTGCAATAAGTGCAAAGCATATTGCATCCTGTCAGACTCTTAATCCTTTGCATTTCACTCTTTAAGATTGTTGAGAAGCTACATTGTTTAACCTCTACACTGGGCGAAAAAGAAAGCAAGCCATGAAAATCATAAAACCATTAGAGCTTGTCCCTCAGCTGACCACACAAGGCTGTCCTCACTGGGGAGATAACAACATAACAGCTCTTATTTGCAACTAACAAATGGAAAAGGCTACTTCTTCCTCAGGTTTTGTTTAGTTATTGTTTTTCATCTGGGATGTCTCACTCCCACATCAGCTTCCAGAAAATGAAATTAGATCAGAAAAGGCATGGAAAACTTTGCAAGAAAATAAGTGCAATCTAAATGAATGTAAAGCTTAACTTAATTTCATAGTAATTTAAGAAATTACATGGTTATCCACGAAACACATTGTTTTCCATTTCTAATTGTGGTGGGATATACAGTTTGTTTCCATTAGTGTTTGAAGCTGTGGGGAGATGGTGAATTAAGTTTGAATTTCCCCCTGCATGCTAACTTCATCATAAAGAAATGCTGAATTTGATCTGCTACATATGGCATGGTATTGGTTTTGAGACTGTATAATTTCTTTCACTTCACACTGGCATCCCAGAGATCAGAATGTGACTCAGCTCTTTCACATTTGCTGATTCAATAGATGGGATTCATTACATAGTTTTCTGTCCTTCAGCTGTTGGGGACATGATGCAGAGTTCATTAAATGTGATTTTCCACTACTGCACATTCAGTATCATCAGTTATACCTATGGAAACATGCCTAGGACTATGGAGTTAAAATCACTTCACACCAGCTGAAATTACAAGGATTACTCTGAGGCTGGAAAATTCATTTTTTAAAAGCTTTTAAGATTTTAAAATGTGACTTCTGCAACACAGTAAATCTTCAGAAATTCTCAGAAATGGCTGAGAATTTGGGTTAAACATAATACCCTGAAACTTCAGTTTGTAAAACACTTTTATATTTAAGTAGTTTGAGTGATAGCTACACAGTGCATGTCAGATGCCCAGCACAACCTTAGCATTGGTGAGCTTGTGCTTTTTCCAAAGACGTAATCATATAGATGGCAAGCACAAAGAAGCAGGAACCCTGAACTGTAACTGCAAATACCTTGAACGAATATTTCCTTTGTTGATTTAGGTTGAATATGCAACCAAAGGGCAGGATGTACAATAACTCTTTTGCCAGTGACATGTGATACTGCTAAGGCATGGCGCTGGTTTTGGCAGGTATCAATAGCAATACGCTCACAAAAAAAAAAAAAAAAAAAAAAAAAAAAAAAGAGAGAGAGAAAAAAAGACATGGAGGAGAAATGCACTGTCTCTCTCTGCAACCAAAGAAGTACAAAAACAAAAAAACAAATGGCTACTCATCCTGTGGTTTACAGCAGCATACCTCTGAGTGATTAATGAATTTTTTTTTTCAGTGTAACAGCCAGAATAAAATAGTTGGGAGGTTGTGGCTTGCCTTGACTCACAGCTGAATATGATTTTTTTTTTTGGCAAAACAACAAAAAATGTTTTGTGTTGACTCAAAATATTACATCAAATTGAAATGAAAGTCCTCCCCTCTCCATTTCTCCTGCACTGTAAAAAATGATGAGACTAATTTGAAGTGCATCTTGTTTATGAAGATACTAAACCCAAAGTATGCCTGGCTGTGAAAAAACCTCAGTGGCAGACACAGAACTAAAAATTAAATTTTATGCATCTGAGGTCCAAGCCAAGGGACTGGGCAAGTTTCAATAGCGCCTCATCAACTAAATCTTAAAGTAGAGTAACAAATATGAAACATTACAGAGAAGTTACTTTTGCTACCCCCTTCAATTTTTCTATCAAAAGAGTAAAACAATCTAGTAAGAAAGCTTGAAAGAGTGTGATTTTGAAGGGGAAAAGCAGACTGAGTGTTCTACTAAGTCTTACATCAACTTTTTCTACCCTCTGCAGAGACACAGTCAGATATCTGGACCAAACTCTCTTTACTTTGTCAAACGTGAAAAAAAAAATCCTGTAATGTATACATTAACCACCTTGCATGATAAAAAACAGGGATTTGCTCTTCTGTGTGAGATTGTTACAGTATGTGTTACCTAATCAGTCCACAGCACTGTAGGGACTTCAGATGGTGATGGTGTTAGATCCTTTCCAGCTGAGAAGCATGAAATAGTTTTATTTCCTCAGAAACAAAGTGCTTTTGCTTGGCCAAAGTAAAAAAGAGGTGTGTTTGTGTGGGGGGCACTACACAGTCATAGACAGGAGGGAAAGACGGATGGTCAAAACGTAATTTCAACTAATTTGAAAGACCCATGGAAGACAATAGCACTTGATGAATGCTAAAGAGTGCAGGTGTTTCATTTGGTTTTTCTTACTTTCTGGCTGCTCTTATTTCAGTGCCAGTTTAAGTTCTTGCAATGATAATCATGATTATAGGACTGGATAATCTCTATGGACCATTGCATAGTGTTGTAGAGGCATTGTGAAAGGGAAACTATGTTATACCAACGGTAAGAGGGTTGACTACACCTGGGTAAAATATTTGTTTTTCTTAAAGCTAAGGATTTTTTTTTTCTATTTCATTAAGAACTTTGATTTTCTCAAATAACTGGATTTGTACTGCTCCAAATTTATTCTGTCTCAATTAAAAAAGACATTGATTGGCATTTATTTAAAAAAAAAAATCTTTGACCAACACCTAGCTTTTACTTACAATCCAATTATTTTTTAATTTCTTTTACTATTAATTCCATGTATATTTAAGTGTCAGCTACAAAGGAAAAAAGCTCAAGCTTAAAAATAGAAGGAACCCAAATGCCTAAGTTTAGACACTTTCAGATGCTATTTTAGACACAGTGTCCAGATATTATCATGAACTGTTTTGATGTCACTCAGTCTGCTATTTCTGGCAATACAAGTTTTTGCTTGAAAACTTAGTCCTGCTCAACTTTGACGGCTTGTTAGAATGTTACAGTCTCTGCATGTAAGCCCTTCACTAATTGTCCTGTGTTTCAGTCAGTGTATTGATCATGCTTAAATATTGTTTCTGAAGATTGAAACAGGAGGAACGTGGTTCCTACTGTGTGATGTGACCAGCCAAAGCTGACTCTGGAAGTTGGAGCTTGAAAGCAAAGTGGTGGGCAAGAAGCCAGACCCTTCTTCACTGCAAACCCTGATTCTGTGTATATGCATGTGAGCAAATCTATGCTGCAGTGGTCACTTCTAGCTCTACACACTTGGTAGCTGAGTGTTTGTCATGGCTCAAAGGATGCTGGTTTTCTTAGAAGCAGTAAGCTCTTGGCTGCTATAAAACATGCCCCTTTGCACTGTCTAAATTTATGCACTCAAAACTGAGATTTTCCCCTTCCCTGCCACTCGCCTCAGAATACTTTGGCCCAAATCCTTGCACCTAGAAAGCTCCCACAGAACAAGGCAGGCACAGCGGCATCAGAGGAGGTAAATTGCCAAGTGGAATTGCATTGCTTTGAGACAGTCAGAGGAGCAGTCCCTGAGAAACTGCAATGTTTCTCACTAACAGGTAATTCCCAAAATATGGATGATATCAGGAAGTATCAGTTTTATGATATGCCAGGGAAGCTGAAGAGGCAGTGTTTCCTTCTGGGGTGAATTTTCAAAAGCAATCAGAAATCGCTTAATTCTACTCTGACTGATACTTTTCTGGAATATACTAACTGCTCTGAGAATAGAGCAAAGTCAGAAGTGAATGCTTCTGAAAAATCTCATACACTGTTTTCTTTAATAAGATGTAAATGCTACATCATTGGAGAAGGAGCAAACAATATAGGAAATGCTAAAGCAACAGATATATTCATTCTTCTTGGAACATACATGTTCTCAAACCTGAACCAGGAAAAAATGTACACCATGATCTATAGTATAATAATTATTTTTTGCAATAAACCCAGCAGTATAGAATAAGCATATTGGGCCACTTAGTTGATTTTACAAAAAGAAGATCTCATCTGTTTAGCAGTGGTTACTCCTCTAACATATTGCAATTTGTTCTGTTCAAATGCAGATGCCTTACTGAAAAGAATACAAACCCCATGAGTGGTTTTTTTTCAAATTCATTTATGAAAAGCATAATTTTCATCATGATATCTTCTGCAAAATCTGGGATAAGAAAATTGTCTCTTGGTCTTACTTTTTTTTAAATTATTTTAAGCTATGGAAATATGTTCTCAATAAAACCAATCAACTAAAAGAAAAAAAAACCCCAACCTATTGTGCAAGTATGTTAAAAGCAGGTCAGTTCTGAGCACACACGTGCTTGTTTTAAACCAAACCCAGTTTGGCTGGGAGCTGCAAATGCCATGTGTTGGATGTGTTTTGCGTGATGTGGATATAAAATCAGATGAAACACAGAAGTGGCAATTAAGCTTGAGATTCTTCTCATTTTTAATTTATATACTTGTGGTCTGCAGACTACCATTGGTATCCATGGACATAGTCAACATGACCATATTGGCTTGTTAGTGCTTTTAATTAATATTTGACTGGAAGTATAAGTGTTGTTCAGTAAGCATCCTGCTGGGTGACAGTGGTTTGTGGTGCCGAAAGTTTGAGGACTGCTGGTTTAAATCTGTATCTTCTGACTGTTTATTCATAATGGAGTCAACACATCTTTGTGATGCCAAAGACTAAGCAGAGTTTTGGCATCCAGGCTGGAGAGGAAGACTGTTGTTAGTGTTGCTAAGTTTGGCTTCCAACAGGCAAAAGAAATATGAAGATGTGAAGATGGTGAAGGCAAATACAATTCATGACAGTACTATTTAGAGGAGAGGAGAAATTTGGGGTTGGGATGTGGTCTGTGTTTGTTTTTTCATACAAATCATTAACCTCAGCCTCAGGTCAGAAATTTTGTAATTGTAATTTTACAAATCTGTACTGCAAGATCGAAACAGTAAAAAATAATAGGAGCATCAGAGTTTTCAGGGGCAGCACACATGATCTACTTACTCATAGTTGTAGACCAAAGAAGGAGCAGAGAAGAGCTGTGGGACTTAGGCTCATCTTCCAGAGACAGCTAGGGCTGATAAAATCAAGCATTTAAAACAGTAGCTATAGACCTAGCCTGAAGTCTTTTATTTTGGTGGCTCACTGCACAATGCCATGGAAAGGAAAGTTTTAAGTGATTATGTGCACAAAGCAAGGTAACAGCTTTACTGCTACCAAAAATCTTTCTAGTTAAATACAGGAATAAACTATAGTTTCTCCAGTATTGGAGACCCTGAAGATCAGGATAAGAAAATAACTATGTGCTTGGCTATAGCTGATCCTGCCTCTGGGCAGGACAGGTAAAGAGATCACCTGTGCTGTTGGAGCTGGACTTTTCACTGTTCTCTATATACTTAGTTTTTGTTAGGTCTGAATCAGGCTTCCTCTGTGGAATACCTCTTAGTAAAGAAAACTAAAACCAGCAAGACAGGCAAAGGAAGGGAAAATTTTCCTTCAATTTTTTTTTCTTTTTTTGTGGGTGTTTTGGGTTTGTGTGGCAGGGTTTTAGTAGTGGGAGAGGGGCTTCAGGGGTGGCTCCTGTGAGAAGCTGCTAGAAGCTTCCCTGGCTCCAAGTCAGACCCGCCGCTGGCCAAAGCCGAGCCCATCAGCGATGGTGGTAGCACTTCTGGGAGAACAGATTTAAGAAGGGGAACCTGTAGCGGAGAGGGGAGCAGGATGTGAGAGAAACCCCTCTGCAGAGAGCAAGGTCAGTGAAGAAGGAGGGGGAGGAGGTGCTCTGGAGGAGGGGATGCCCCTGCAGCCTGTGGTGAGACAGCAGGCTCTCCCCCCCAGCCCATGGAGGGGAGCGGGGGAGCAGATGCCCGCCTGCAGCGCCGGAGCAGGTGAATACCCCCGAAGATGGCCGTGACTCCATGGGAAAGCCCGTGCTGGAGCAGCCTGCGCCTGCAGGACTGCAGCCCATGGAAAGGACTCACGCTGGAGAATTTTGTGAAGGACTGTCTCCCATGGGAGGGACCCCACGCTGGAGCAGGGTAAGGGTGAGGAGTCCTCCCCCTGAGGAGGAAGGAGCGGCAGAGACAACCTGTGACAAACTGACTGCAACCCCCATTCCCCTTCCCCCTGCGCTGCTGCGGGCGAGGAGGTAGAGAAAAAGGGAGTGGAGTTGAGCTGGGAAGAAGGGAGGGGTGGGGGGCAGGTGTGTTAAGATTTGGTTTCACTTCCCATTATCCTTGTTTTGATTTGATTGGTAGTAAATTAAATTGATTTTCCAAGTTGAGCTAGTCTTTTGCCCGTGACCATAAGTGGTGAGTGTTCCCTTCCTGTCCTTGTCTCGACCCATGAGCCTTTCTTTATATTTTCTCCTCATCCAACCAGGGCCAAGGGGGAGGAGCGTGCGAGCAGCTTCGTGGTACTTTGCTACCTGCTGGGCTTAAACCGTGACAGTGGGGAGGAAAAATAGGAAGGTGAATTTAAAAAAAAGGGAAAAAAAAGAAAAAGAGGATTGGACAAAATCAAATCTCTTTATTAAAAACAAGTCCTCTGCCAGAACTGTGGTTTAAAGCACCTGGACCATCTTTGTTCTCCCAATATAATTACATGACTTTTTAATTTGCAGTTAACTCTGAGAGTGGAAACATCTTGGTGGAGTGAAGTCAGATGGACTGCCACAGGATGTTCCTCATCATTCCTACAAAAAAGACCTCTCCATTTCTGTCACAAACTGTTTGAATTGGCAGCTGGCTATACCCACATAAACCAATCCGCAGGGGTATTCTAACATGTGCATGACACTGTTCGTAGTGCATGAGATAAAATCCCCAGCGTGAAAGACTTTGCCAGCAATAGCATGATAAAAGCCATCTGTTTTCACAAGTATTACTTCACTGAGCTTACTTACCAAGGCTTCGAATATTCCTTCTTTGATGGAGGTTTATTGAAGGAGAAGTAACGAGGGCTTTTGAGTCTTGGTGGGAGATATGTGTAAACTAATATATGTAATAATGTGTACAAGTACGTGATGGGAGGGTGTAAAGAAGGCAGAGCCAGTGAGAAGAGCACTTCTCAATGGTGCCTGGTGAAGGACAAGAGGAAATGGGCACAAACCAAAATACAGAAAATTCCACTTAAATATAAGAAAACCTACCCACCTGCTTGGACAGAAGAAGAGGTTGCCCAGTGAGGCTGTGGAGTCTTCCACCCATAGAGATATTCAAAACCAGACTGAACACAGCCCTGAGCAGCCTGTACTGACCCTGCTTGGGCAGGGGGGTTGGACTAAGTGATTGCCAGAGGTCCCTTCCAGTCTCATTCATGCACTGGTTCGCTGAAATATGCAGGATTCCAGGATCACATTTTAACAAGCTGTTACTGCTCTGCACCCCTCTCTGAAAACAACAGAAATTGTGCTGTTCCCAACTTGGTTTTAAATATGGTTCTGAGGGTCCTGGATGCAAAGTCAACATCTCTGAAACTGAGCCGTAATATGCAGGGTTTTTTTCTGTTTTTAAACTACTTGTCTTTAGATTTCAGGTTATTCCAGATGCTTTCAGTGCCAGAATCAGGCACTGCCCCACCATATATCTTGTTTGCATTCCTCTTCCTTTCTGAAAATGTCAAGACTTAACAGTGCAGGCACAGTAATCATATCTGTGAAATGCATTACTATTATTATTTTAGCAGCACACTGCTTAAGAGTAGTATTCTACTGTAGTCTTCCCCTCTTTGTCTAAAGGCAGGTTATATAGAAATACCACAAAAATACACATAATATTTGTCAGGTTAGGAAAAAAATTAAATGTCAATATACAATTGCAATATTTTTGGACAGCATTCTGTTTTCATGTAAGTATTTATTACAAGAAAAGCAATAAATACCAGTTACCATGTGCATTAATTTTCTGGACATGGATTTAGGTTATTCTGTGAATTTGACCTGTTTAGAATAGTAAAAGCTTACCAAAGGTGAAGAAGTAACATCAATCATGAGGTTAGGTCTGAGTAAATAAAAGCCTGATTCTGTTACCACATTTCTCCTTTTTTCCCCTTTCTATTTCTACCAAGTTTTATGATTTTGGAGAGGTACAGCTGCAGAGGTACTGGCAGAAAACCCAGCTTTGAACTGTTTCAAACCTGTGAGTAAGCATCTGAAAAGATGAATAGTTATCTCAGATGAACCTACACACATTTTTGTGGCTAAGACAACACCTATCTGCTGCAAGGAAGTGTTTTGTCAAACACTGAAGCCTGTTTCAGGAACTGTGAAATAATTTCAACATAAGCAGGTATCTACTAGATTTCATGTGCTCAGAAAGTCCTTCTGATTCAGAGCAGTAGATTTTCTTAGCAAGATACCTTGATGCTAGATTTCTCAAGCTGACCTCATGTTTTAAAGCCATCAGCTCTCACATGTTATTTCACCTAAAGTCAAGCTTTCCAGGGAGCATAGCATCTTACCGGTTTAAAAATGTTTCATGATAAGCTGACCCGCCCACATACATACCGGTGCCAAGGCAGCCTTGGATCTCTGAATGGTCTGGACCACCCCCACGTGCAACAGAGCGAGCCAATGGATGGATTCCCGAACCAAACAGTACAAAGCGGGAAGAAGGTACAACTAATCCCATCCTTGCCTTGGCACTGATGGCCTTCAGTAGTTACAGCTGATTATTGCATTGTTTGAAAAAACTTAACTCTTTTATGTCTGCTGGAAATTAAGACACATATTTGGTTTTTTTATATTGTTTCCTATAGGGTACAGTGTAAGGACAGTGCTAAGAAATCTTCTTTTGCTAGAAGATTCAAGTCAGCTTTATCACTGAGTGTAAAACAGGAATCATTACAATTTTGGCTGGACTGAAAGTGTTTTGGATACTAATCTTCTAAAATGTATAAATCTAACCTGATTTATTGCTGGGTAGTGGTTCAGGTTTTCTTCATTTGAGAATTTCCATAAGAAACAACAGAGCTAAAGTTTTGATACTGGACTGGGAGTATGCAACTCCTAGACTGAACGCATTAGGAAGTCACTGTTTTCTGGCAAGTCGCTTAGTGCCTTTGTGTAAATTTCTCAGAGGTGTGCAGTGCAGCAAGGCTAGAGGTCCGGTCCCTGTGAGAAGGAGAGTTAAGTGATGTCCAGTTTCTATTACCTTGGTGAGGAGCAGGACTTGCCCAAAACTGAAGATTTAGGAGTCACTGTTGCTCATTCTCCTCCATAGCAATGGAAAGAAAGGAACTGAAGACATAAAACATCCAGATACATTGCTAGTGCTATTCATTCTGCCCAGTGCTATGGTGATATAAATCACTGTATTGATGCAAATTATTATTATTCCTTTTTCTTAAAATAATTTGGTACTTATAAATAACTAATATTATGTTCATCAATCTGATTCCCACAATTTCTCCTGCTATTCCCTCTACCTCACGCACAAATCCTAGCTGAAGTGTTAACACTGCTTTCTAATTTGCAGTCTACTTCTCTGACTAGGACCTCTTGTGTCCTACAACTGCACAATAGAAGGTTTCGATATTGGACACAAAGTTGTGCTCTAGCATGTAGACTTTCTTATAAGAGTTAGTATATAAAATAAAATGCTTGCTTTCCTTAGTTAATAAAAAAGGAGGGGCAAAAACTAAATTTAATCAGATGCAATGTGGACTTCCCTGAACATGTAAAGAACCTCTCTTTTAAAGTGACAAATCAGAGAGAAGACTGGATTAATTTCAGTTTCTTCTAATTAGATTCTTATTGTTGTTAAATATGAGACAACACTATGACCACTTGCCTTTCAGCATCATAGCAGTTGTCTTGTGTACTCTTGGCAGAACTTTTTGCCTGACTTACCTGACACAGAGAAACCTCTAAAGCTTTCCTGGAACACAAACACACAGCCAGCCACCCTGCCTCCCTCTCCCCCATTTACTCTCTGCCTCCTTCCTTGCCCTACCCCCCTTCC
>JANXJC010000078.1:32976079-32990538 GCA_027564655.1 Leptodon cayanensis
CAAGCATTATAGGCATTTTTTTTATTAAATTGTCATCCTCATATTTAGATCAATTTTGCAGAAAGAAAGAACAACCCAAGTTTTTTTATAGTGTGTGGGATATAGCCTAATTAAAAAAAAAAAAAGGAAGAGAAGGAAAACAAGAACACTAAAAAGAAATAAGGAAGAATGAAGGGGGCCAAATCCTCATCCTTTGTTAGGCCCAATTGCTGCGAGAAAAATTAGTTACTTGCTATAGCTGATTATAACAGCTTGTGAGCATACTGCTTGCTTGTTTTGGCAAAGTGTCTGTGACTACAGACTTCAAAGTGCAGCTATTCTCTTGTCCATTGAGAAGCTGCAGTGGGACAGGCTCCTGACATCAGATACAAGGCTGCAAAGGGGGAAGGAAAAAAAAAAAAAAAGAGCTAAAGAAAGAAGGTGATGGGTTCTTATCACCCTCAGGTGAATATTTCTCTGGAGACCAGTAGCTAGAGAACCCTGTCCTTTCATTTGCTTTCAAATGGTCATGTATTTAATTCAAACACCTCTTTTCTTTTTTTTTCATCTGTAATTTATTTGCAAATATGTCCTGTTATTTAATATCTAGCCTGTACCATGTGAACTGCTTTGACGGGAATATGTATAATCACATGATATATTTCTATTTCGAAATGAGCTGAGGCAGGCTCCCAGAATCGGCTTTCTCGGGAGAGTATTTCTGGATGTGGACTGGAACCTGGTGTTTTGCTGAAACTCCACACAACTGGCTTTGAATTCACCATTGGGATGAATGCTCCTGTCAGCAATGCTGCTCGGTGAAAGAGTCACAGAAAGCCAAAACAAAAGGGTGTGAACATAATAAAAGGACACTCATTTGAAAGTGTGAATGAATATTAACAAACCTGAGGCAGCCTTGCCACAAAACTCTGTGCCTGCAGACCAGGAGGGAGCTCCACTTTTGCATTGTCATTACCTTAAAAGTGTGTTGTATTCCCTTTGAAAACATGCAAACCACAGCAAAATACATGTTACTTCCATTTTCATTAAAATCCCAGTGGTCAGGATTCAGGAAATTTTTCTTGCCTGGCCTAGCCTAATTCCAGATTTTTATTCATTATACATTTATCACAGCAGATGAGTCTGAAACAGTTACCCAATGCAATAATATTTCATTATTTTTTCCATAACAAATTGAAGGATATTAATCATTGCTCAGAAAATATATATTTCTGAAGGTTCTTGTTGAGAAACATTCCTTTTCCTGAATACCCCCATCTGTTGTTCATTTCTGTTGTCCTGCCTGATCAGGATCTCCCCTGGCTCGTGTTAGCAGAGCAGATGTGCACCAGGGCTTGTGAAATTGGTCGCTGTGAATTGAAATGCCGCCCACCCTGCAGAGCCTGGCCTTGACAGGCAGGGACTGTGAGCACAGCCCAGAGTGTGCAGTTTTTGAGGGCTGGCACCTGCAGAGTCCGCACAGCGTCAGTGCAAAACCAGCACCCACAGACATGTCAGGGATTGCACCTCTCGAAGAAAGGTGTTGGGAGGTGTGCACGCGTGCTGCTCTGCTGGGGATTGATTGGCTGCAGCTAACAGCTCGTTACTTGACTCCAGTAATGGGCCTGCTTAATTTGCTTAAAGGGCTTTGGAGGCTTCCCTCTCCCAAAGGCATTGGACGTTGGAGAACGGACTTTGGCAATGCTAATTAATACCTTCTAAAGTGATACCTCCTGGCTTTCACGGATAACCCAAGTAGCTCTGGAAAGACATACAGTAATTCACCAGCTCTCGGCCTCTCCAAATATCATGCATCAACTTCTGTGCAAGGCTTTGTGCCAGCTTCTGTGCAGTTGCGATTGTTGCTGCACAAGTATTTGCTATGTAGATTGCATCACTCAAAATGCTCCTTCTATATCTAATTATTCTTCTTCCTTATCACCAATCAGGAATGCCAATTAGTATAAGGAGTAGAAAAGGAAGGGATAAGATCTCTGAGTGAGCAGTTTCCCAGCAATTAATAGCAGGCAAATTGCCATCTGTCAAGCACCTGTTGGTTTCCTGGTAATAAATTAGGGAATATCTGAGATATGTGGCAAAGGAACAGAGAAATAAAAGGGTAAAAGAGAGGGAATATGCATGCAGGTCATGTCCCAACATGGAAGAAAGATTTAAGGGGCAAAAGGAAATTAACTTTTCAGGGCTGGAACCTGGGGAGTTCCAGAAAACTCTGGGTAGGTTGGTCTGACATGTAGGTTTTCTTGTTTTCATACATTGCGTGAATTCGAAATGATTGAGTCCGTGTCAAAGGTTTGGATTACTTGGATTAAACTCATACTTACCCATGTACAGGCAAAGCTAGTATCACAGATGGGACCCGTCATATTTCTGCATCACTATGTCGAACAAAAATATTTACTCAGCGAAGGAGGCAATTATGGATGTTTTTCGGCATCTCATCAGGGCCTGCTGCTGTCAAACCAAAATGTTTGCCAATGAGCAGCAACAGCACAGGCAAGTGATTCAGATGGACTGCTATTTATCTGCCCTGCAAAAAAGTCCATACCACAGTGGTCATTTCATGGAAAATGTTTTGCCCTTGACCCTTGACCTCAGCAGGACAGGTATGGAACAGAGTATCAGAGTCTGCCTTTTTTGCCTTTCCTTACCCTTGAGGGACCACCTGGCCCATGATGGTTTTGGCATAGTGTAAGACTACTTTATGTTTGGCAGCTATGAACTGGGGGATCATCCCTCAGAGCAAGAAAGGAGGGTGAAGGATATGTGGGCATATCCTTACCATCTTCAAGTAATTTTTCTTTTTTTTTTGCTTTCTTTCAAGTTCTTTCTCAGTCACCAATGACCAGAGAAAACTGTTGATGACTTCAGTCACCCACCTTAAACACTGATCCTGTATGTGTCTTCCTGACACTGCTTTTGAGGTGCTTTCTCATTAGGAACTTGTCCAACACTTTCCTGACCCAACTATGGCTCTCTGTTAAGCAAGCATAAATCAGTTTCTGATTATAAGAGTTACTGGTGACTTTGGCTGCACTCAGAATTGACTAGGAAGTTCGTGTGGGGCATGAAGCAAGAGTATTTCACATTCATACGCTCATAGATAGATAGCAAAATGATCCTGGCCAGTGATTGATGAGCGCTCTGAGCTAAGGTCTGTAGCTACGCTAACTCTTTAACATAATACTGACTCAACTATCTATCACGTAGGAAGTGCTTGTAAAGGAGGGGCAGGGATCTGTGCCCTTCTTTGAGGACTCATCAATCAACTTTAGCAACACAGAGGCTTAACCAGAACATGTCAAGCAGGTCTTGCTTTAAACTCCAAATGTCTTAGAGAAATATTTACTGCAAAAGATGATTCACTACATTCTGCTCTAGAAATCACTGAATAATCATCACAAATAGCTCTAACTGCACTGCCAAAAATCAGGCATAAGTACTTGAAAGATGGGTATTATCCAAACTGAGCAGACAAGGCTACAGAGCCCTTGTAAACAACAGGTTGACAGCAGCAACTAGTCCCAACCAACTGAGGAAAGCCTGATTGACTCTCTTTAGCCCAGCACTTTTTGCATATCAGGTGTCAAACACCATTGGTCTGCATTAAGGAGGCAGCAGCATCCAGACTTGTCTTTGTTTACTTAGGTACTACATGCACCAGTATCTTCTGGTTGTGTGGTAGGCCACAGATAAAAAAGAAGGGATATGCCTTTGCCTGCTTCTCACACCACAATGTTTCACCAAACTCAGACCATGAAATGGCATCAGCATTTCCTGGCTATGAGGAACCATCCGTTTCACACATTTTCCCTCCCACCTTGGGAACCTACTTTACATCCCCTCCCCTCTGCCACATCTGCTTGCCAGCCAATATTTCTTTTCCTAGAGCCTAATCAGGAGGTAAGCAATGTAAAGTCCCCAAATCTTCCATGCAAACATGTAGGGGAATGCTTGCTTGAAGGATCTTGCTATACCTCAGGAAAATTTAAGCTAGTGGATAAAACTTTTTTACTCCTCTGCCTTTCCTAGAAACTCCTATCTTTTCAAAGGTAGCAAATACTATCAGTTGTTGGGATTTTTCCTTCTTTTCCCAGAAAAACACTTTCTGAGAAAATAAATCTTTTATGAAGTTGTTTTCCAATTGTGAGGTACACTGATACCACATCAAGTGGGAGGTATGGTTTTGTTTTTCAGCCAGGTTTTGTAATAAGTGGTTACTTTCCCTCACTCTGATGCAAGCTACTAATTACTAAACATGTACACTTGTTTTCCTTTTGATACAGAGCTGCAGTAGCAAGCTACGATGAAATTTATTAAGCTTGGGCAGCTGTAAAGAACTATGAAAAGATGAAAAAGAAATACATATAGAATAAAGATGTACTAAAATGTGAATGACAATTCACATGGAGATAAAGATAAGCAGAGAAGGTGAGAAGGAAATTTTTCTCCCCACCTTATGCAAATTTACAAGATTTTGAAATATTTATTTTTCACTGTTCCAAAGACTGGAATCAAAATCTCAAAAACTTCTGCAAGTTGCAAATCAGCAGAAGTTATTATCTAGACCAAATCAGTTTTCTTTATATGACACAAAATCCACTAAAATAATGACCTAAATCAACATACATTTTTGTACAAAAATCTTTGTATATCTGTAACAAATTCTCTATGAGTAGCCAAGAAGATTTGTCAACATGCATTTCATCTAAGAGATAAAGATATGCTATTGTCTTTATTTTATAGAAAAGAAAACTTCAGTATTGGAGACTTTTTCAGCTTGTGTAACTGAAATGAGAATTTTTTTTTTTTTTTTTTTTTTTGTATTGTGTATGGCCTTATAATAGTGAGAAACTTCTGGATGTTCCTGTTACTTCAGTATCCCTGAAAACTTGATGTTAGGGACCCATTATGATCAGTTTTACCCTAAGCTAGTCCCCTTGAAGGGGGTGGTAATACAGTAAAATAAATTAAGCGCATAGACTTTAGAGCTTGAGGTCAGCTATCAAGCCATCATGCTCTTCTAGGCAGCAAGAAGTTTGGCTGAAAACCTAGGAGTGAATACCTCTTTCCTCACTATTAATCAACTCAGCCTGGTGGTTTTCCAAGCACTTCATCTAATACTTGGACACATTTGTTCATCACATGAGGTGGCTGGGCAGAATCATGTCTAGCCTCATTTTTGAAATGAAACTTCCAGATTTTAGTAAAATGCAATATACTAACATGTAAGTTTCTGTAATAATTTAGAATGCTTTTTGATTTTTGGCTGTATAAAATTATGCTGATTTGGAGGAAACAGCCTGTTAGTTACAGGCTTGCTTAGTTACAGATTTAGCTAGATCTGCAACTAGTTACCTTTTCAGCGGTTGAACCTCTTGGGAGATAGGTGACAAAAATACAAAAGGAGATACAAACTATGACAATGACACAATGAAATAATTTTAAGGCAGGGGAACTGACTTTGATGGACAGGATAGCAAAAAGTTACAATGGACATTGTTCCCTTAAGTGACCGGAGCTATTTGTACATGTTGCTACAGAGGTTGTCTTTCCTTATCTTTGTGAAACACCACAAACATAAAACCAGTGACTGTTTAACAGTGAAAAATAATGGGCTAGCATTTTAAGCCTTTTATAAAACTAACTCACAGAAGCCTGGTGACATCAAGGGACTGCGAAACAGGCAAAACTGCTAAGTGTGGTGTTTTTGCTGCAGGAGATATGGCCAGGGAAGAAAAGGGGCCTGGCAAAGCTCCATTGGATTTGAGAAACGGACTTCACGTTCACTTTGAAGTCCTGGGAGATAGGGGGGTGGAAGATCAAGCACTAAAAGCTTCTGACACTCAGTTTCACCTGAGACTTGGAATCATCAGTGATAATTTAATCAGAGAGGAATGTTAATTAAGGTTTCAGGCCCTACGTATAGACGCTAATTAATTACATGTGTTGATTAGCATTCTTCTGTATTGAACACGGAACAGGCTGGCAAAGTTCTACCCGGAAATGCCACGTGTAAGATAATTCAGGTCTGTTGGATGCAGGGCTGTGGATGGGCATTGTGGTGGCTCTGATTTAAATAAGCTGGTTCTGCTCCCTAGGAACCGGACCCAGATGAGCATGCTTATTCCTGGCATATGTGCTGCATGCTAGGAAACAGGGATGCCAAATAAAAAGAGGGAAAGCGAGCCCACAGCAAAGTGGAAGGAAAGGTTGATTTCTACCTGCCCATTAGCAAACAACACAAGTCCGTTTGCACATCTTGGAAAGCAGAGTTAAAACTATCGCTGTGGATATTTGTGTGGTTTAAACGTGGAACTAAAACTACCTGACGGCCTGATATTGCCCAAAGGAGAGCTCCTGTGCCTTGCCTGCCACTGCCTACATGCTCCTAACATCTCCTGCCAGCCACTGCTGTCCTAGTGTCAGGAAGGCCACCAGCAGCAGGTGACGCCATTTTTGCTGTAGGACTGAACTTTTGCCAACCTGGTGCGTCAAGACACCTCGCAGCTGTGTGAGACAATACACCCACATCAGCCCAATGGGCAAAGTGGGCACAAGAAGCACGTCTGGCCATTTTGGAGGCAGCTAGCTGCTAGACTGTGTTAGTTGTGTTGTCCACCTGCACTCACACATTTACCCTGACCTGCTACTGTGTGCACACTGGTAGATGCATCCCCATTTAATTAACTATTTACATATTGGGTGGAGAGTGGTGAAAGCAGAGAAGTTTTGGGTCCCAGCTCTCAATGGAGCAGCTGTCACACCGCAGTTAGTTTGGTTTTTTGGAGACACTCTTTTTTTACTGGGGGTGGAGGGGGTGGGGGAGTGGTGGTGTTTAAGAGATTTTAGGGACAATGTCTGTCTTTTTAACACTGTCTTGCTGAAGTGTATCATAACCACCAATTGCTTGGCTCTATAAAATCATTTGGCTTGTTAAGGTGTCTCAGGATTAAATCCTGCCAAGATTCAGACACACTAGCATTGCTGTTGACTTCCAGGGAATTACTGAAGTGTAGGAACTTGAAAGTGCTCTCAGGAACTGGCAGCATTTACAACTGAACTAAAGATAAAAAAAGCTCAATTCTTTAAAAACCTCTACCAAAACTGTAGAGGAACTCAGCAAGAGCTTGGCTAAAGTGAACTAAAGTTGGATAATTAATTTCAGAAGAAATAAAAATCACCACAGAACATAACCTCCAGTTTCCAATAAATTACAAGCCTCTGAGATTAGAGAGATCTGGTTATGTTTATGATTAGTTATGCTAGTCCCATGGGTCACTATAACAGTTTGGGAAACAACCAGAAGACCATCAGTAAGTCTGTTAAGGGAACATAACATTAGTAACACCTCTAGCACTCCCTTTGTGAATTACAACAATTAATTAAAACAAACTACAGTCTAATAGTAGTATTTCTTCTGCTTGATTAAACAAGCACTAGTGATGCCATGAACACCAGTGATCTCATGACCTTCCCAATCCTAGGACAAAACCAGGGGAGTTCAGCTGTAGAAGAGTTGATGAACTTTCAGTCAGTGTAAGCCAGTTCATAAGATCTTGGGATTTCCTCACTGTTGATTAAAGCCACTAGTAGATTCTTTATCCGCAAACAGATTATCTGCCTCAGGTTCTTGTTTAGTTAATCACAGTGATACAGATATGACAAAAAATGTGTAGGTAACTGATCTCTAACTCTAGAGTTGAATTTCTCAAGTTTGCCTATAGCAAGGGTTGTTTTTTTTACCACCCACACATTGCTTTGCTTACGTGAAACAAAAATCTGACAAGCTTTCAAAAATCTCCTCCTCTGATTCTCTTGCTGTTAATCTCGTCATTGTTAACACAAAATGGCTGCTTGCCGAAGCCAACAACTTTCGTTGTTTCACTTTGTTCTGGGCCACACCTGCTTAACCACTAGTAAAACAACTAGTTAAAAAATAATAAAAAGTTATTAAATGCATGTTTCATACGTGGTGATAGATATGGAAGGACAGGTTCAGCTTTTTTTCCCCATTCCCAGGTGAAAATTCCAACATTTTTAGTTTACAAATCTTGTTGTACATAAAACTTCACATCTGTGCTTTTCCTCCTGTTCAACTGCCTTTTTTTCTCCAGTGGAAGTGTGGATTGATTGACAGTTTTAGGGGGAAATTGGCCAGAAATACGTAATTAAAGAGTATGGAGATACATGAAGGAGAAACTTCTCAAATGAAAATATGAATCAAGATTATTTTCATGTCTGTAGACCAGCATGCTCAGTACTCAGCATCCATTCCTTTACTTTTCCCCACTAATTTATCTGTTAGTCCAAAACCTTGAATCATCCCCATTACTTGGTAACTTGCAGGTGTATTTCAATCCCTATGGGAAGTATGTATTTCCATGTGGAGGATGAGCGAGAGTTGGTTGCTACATTTCCACTCTCCTGAAACAGAATAAAAATTGTTCAGGGATAAAGAAGTACACTGTGAGTAAGTATAAAAAAAAAACCAAACAAAACCTTCTCTAAAGAACAAGAAATTTCTCAAGGCTAGAGCATCACTCTCATTTCCAGTAAAGTTTGACTGTGTTTGAAATGAAATATTGCAGCTTTGAGAAAATGCTGTGTATCCATTCTTCCTTCAGGAAATGCCAATGTGTGGTGTCTGCTGATGACATATTTAGAGTTCATGACCTGTAAAGGACTTCAGTGGGGTAAAAAAAAGTCTTTGCTCCTTTTACTGGCCAGGCATCAAAATCACCAACATATACCTATGCCTCCTAGCAATGTCATTCAGTTACTAAAACATGTGTATGTGTGTTTGCTTTTTTTTTAAATGGTTATGACTTGCTTTTTCTGTACCACTTTGCCTCACACCTTCCTTCAGCTGTTCGCTGCAAAATGCAACTGTTGAATTCCACCTTGATTTTTCCTGGTGCAACTTACAAGTAAGAAGGTTGAAAGCATTTCACCTTAATTTTTCCTGGTGCAACATACAAGTAAGAAGGTTGAAAGCATTTCAGGCAGTGTTGAGGAAATAAGTTGTTGGTCAGTACGTGGAAAATATAGGAGCAGGTAGAGCAAGTGATACGTTCCAAATCAGGCTCATATCTCTGTGGGAACTGAGCTGGAAAATTTTCTGTGCTAATTCCTAGGGACATTATCCAAACACAAGCTATAATGCTGCCAACAGAAAACGAAAGACTACATGAACATCTCATATATATGCAGCAAGACAGATGGAGGTTAGGTAACACACTGATATGCTGTGGAATTAAATCGTTAGCTGGAAATCAGGAGCCTTGTTAATCACTGTCACGCAGTCATGCTGCCGAACTGCACAGGCAATGTGCTGGCTGCTGGTCTGTGGGTTTGTACCTTCCTCCCTCTCCGCTATCCTACAGCTACAGCACACGGGCATGGGGCACTCCAGCTCTGCAGTGCCAGAGGCAGGCTGGGAGCAGTGGGGTGAATCCTGGAGATGCAGCTGCCCTTCAGCACTCCGTGTCTTCAAACATTCTTCTGTGGTCCTGGCAGCCTCCCACAAGCTTAGCATCCGGTAGCTCCTGTGTAAGCACTTACCTGAAGGTCACAGAAAGAAATACTTTCCTCACGTGGAGTTTGCTATGCCCTTAGCACATATACGCAGCAAGCTAGAGGTCTGCCTGTCTTCCCCATGCTCAAAGCCAGTGGCAAGAACAGTTTGATGGCCACAGCGGTACCAGCACCTCTGGAAAGGTAGTATGTGATGCTGCAGTACACTTAGGAATCCTCTGCACATGAAAAGGGCAGTTAGGGACTGAAACAGGTGTCTCACACATCTTGCTGAAACACCTGACATGCTGGGGAGCACCCACCAAAAAAAAAAGGTGTCCTTTGGAGGGTTTAAAATGGAAGCTGCTGCAGGGGAACAGAGCCTCTTTAGTATATTGCCAAGATGCATTTTTTTTCTGGTAAAGCAATAGATCTGTGGAAAGTTAAGACATGAGTGCTTAACTATAACAATTATTATCATATTATTGTGAATGGGAGGTCCAAACGGCACGAAGTCCTTTACTAGCTCACAATCCATCGTCAGGACAGGCACAACAGAGAGGCAGAGAGAGAGGGAACATGATGTGAGTTGCAAATACCATGTAAATTACAGAGGGGAGTTGAGGAAAGAAAGGAGGATTTGACTGCAGTGGGGAGTGGCAGCAGCTATTTTTCTAAGAGTGTCAGTGAGGAGAAATACAGCAGATAAAAGACAAGGTCAGCTATGGAAGGAGAGTATGAAAGGAATACAGGTCTGGGATTGGAAGGAACAAGTGGAGAAGGAGGGGGAAGGAAAGGAGCCAAATAGGCAAAGGATAGACAAAGCTTTGGTGAAGGGTTTTTACTGGAAAGGAATGAGTGGAGAAGTGAGACATCTGAAAACTTTTCTTTTCCTCCATTTGCTCAAGTCAGTAACACTGCAGGTATATTACCTGTAATTTTGGAGCTGCTCCAAGTTTTCTTGTCTTCTCTGGGTCTTCTGAGCCCTGAATACTGGGCAGACATTTTCCACCACCCTATGCCACAGAAGCTCTCTGGCTGGCCTGTTTAGCAGCAACATTTCTGTGTACTTTACAACCTGCTTATATAGCTCTGGGGCCTTGACCCCGTGGCCTGAAAAATGAATAAGCTGTGGTCATTGCAGAGCACCATTATGAAACCCCGTAAGTGCCTTTGCTTTTCTTTGTCACTCAGGAATAACTTGGGGAGCATATATGTTCAGTGTTCAGAATTTGGTGCACTTTAAAAAATTCTCTGTTTGGGAGGTTCTGGAGGTAAAATTAGACCGTTTTGAACTGTTTCATTTTTGTGTCAGTTTACATTGCCTGACAGGCAGATGGAGCTTGTTCCATGATGCAGTTTATAGTCAGGTGCAAAGCCAGTAGAAATAAACTGAGGGCACTGCAGGTGGCTGAGTGCCTTGCTGATGTACATAGCAGCAACTGAGTTTACAACAGCAACTAACTGGAGACTGATGCCCTTAGAAACCTAAAGGAGACACTGATTGCACTCTACTGGGGAGACATTTAACACGCTAAGCCACTTATCTTTTCTAATTATTCTTGATCTGTTTGCTCATTATTAAAAAAGCATGTCTCTACAAGTGAGTGCTACTTTGCTTCCATTTCTGCACCATCTTGTTCAAAAGCATGCAAATGGGTTTGTCCTGTGGGACATGCAGCCATGGTGTCTGCAGCTATGTTTTTGCTGTGATTCTGGGATTTTGTCCACAGCAGCTCAGGGTGCATGGTGTCTCAGGTTGGCAGCTGCCCCTTTGGTTGGAGACTAGACAATCACTGTGCACACAAGTCTGTATCTTCTGTGCTCTCCAACAGGAATTTTTCTTCTGTTCGTTTGTCTCTTGCTTTCCTCTCAAGTAAGTCTTTCCAGACCAGTTTGGTAATGTTTGTTCTTTCGGCATGGAAACACATAACAACAACTCATTTTACATATGGGCAAAGTGGTCAGGTGGGAAAGAAGGTATAAACAGAACTTTCTTCAAAGCGTTTCTTGGGAGACAGAGGCTATTTGCAGACTGCTTGTTTCATGAAAAAGAAGGGCAAGCTTGTATGATATTTGCAACTTAAAGAAGAGTAAGGTTCAGCTATGCAACTCAGCTGAATGCTTCTTGAACGCTTCTTCAAATTGAATGAGCTCTGAGTCACCTATATTAGTGGTGTACACATGTTCAGCAGGCCTGTATTATTTGTAGTAAAGGACACAGTTCTTGGGACCTTGTCAGGAGCCAGGTGTACAAACATTACCAGCCCTGTTTCCTGCCCCCACCCATGACAGTGTGAGAGACTCCTAGCAGAACTGGTGAAACTTTGTTTTTCTCCCCACATCCATCCAAAACCTGTTATCTGATGGAAACACTATCATAAGATGTGGCATGAATAATGTCTGTTGTGGTGAAATTTTCAGATTTTTTAAGACCTAAAATTAATGTATTTTTAATTAATACTTGTGTTTGGGGCGCTTTTTTCTTTCTTTCTTTTTTTTTTTTTTAAATCTATATACTTTCAGTGTAGAATTGTTTTTATAGAAGTCTATAACCAAAACAATTAGCTGTAAATAACCAAAGGGGAAAAAAAAAGTAAATAATCAAAAGAATCATCCTACATTTCACTCTATTAATAAACCTGCTTCTTGGATGTTCTTTCAAATCAGTGATTCTGGTTGGCATGAAGATGTAACCTGATTGTTTATGGAGTGAAATGTATTCAGCTCATGAGTACCCTATCACCAGCAACTGCAACCTCTTGAAGATGATGTAATGTACTCTATGGAAAAAGTTTGAAAACATTCAAGTTTTTCAGTGGAAGCCAAAGTTATTGTGCTGTGTGGAGTTTTGAGACATTTGAGCACGTTTGTGAAGGAGTTTTATGGTAGCCTTATTGCTGTGAGATTATAGAGAAAGGGTCTTCTATCTGAACACATCAGGTTATTTAGGTATTGACTGTGTTTCTATTTCAGATTATACAGTATGACCTCATCTTTAAACTCTTCTCTTTCTTTTTCATGACTAAGTTAATCCGACAAAAACATAACTCAAAAGTTAAAGGAGAAATATACAGAATAAAACCCAAAACAGTAAAACACACTTTTAGTTTTTTAATATCTGAGGCAACATTTAGTTAATACATTAATGTGCTTTTTACTACTTGTTACTATTTGCTTCCAAAATACAAAATATTGTCATTGTATTTTAGATCTTTATTGTCTCAGAAGAGAAAGGCCTTGGTTGAAAATTTAAAATCTTGTTACACATTTTTATGCTATTTTAAAACTTTACTTGAAATTGTGATAGAAACACTTTTAATACGATACCTTCTTTTAAATCAAGACTTATACAGAATATAAAATTATACAGGATTAGTCAAGATGAAAAGCAGAGATTTTTCATTGAAATTAATCTGATTTTTTTTTAAACATGTTCATTGATGCAATGTCACAGTGAATGGACTCATTTTCTGTGAACACATATAATTTTTTTATGCACACCTAGCCAGCTGCTATTAGGAGCTCATGATTTGATCTAAACCCTCATTGCAAAGGGCAGTAAATAAACTGTTTACAGAGGAGAAGGCAAATATAAACAAAAATAATCAGAGCTCTGGTCTTTGCAAGGGAGCCTCCAAAATGATCCAACACGAAAACTGGTCTCTGCTTCCCACTGTCTATACCAAGAACCCTCAGGTTATCAGGGTATTAAACATGAGGCAGCTTGCAGATCAGCAGAACCTAGCATCTTTCCTTCCCTTGCAAAAATAGTGGTTATAGACTCCAGCAAATACACGGAGAAGAGCAAAGACATTGTGCAGCTCCTGGTGGGGAACAGCACTGCCCAGCACAGGGTATGCTTGCACAGCCTGGCCCACACCTCTCTGCTAGGCAGGTGCCAGCTCGTGGAGGAGAAAGGCGGGGGCTCACTCTGACCAGTTACTAAACTGGAAGCTGGCTGGTCTCATGAACTTTGCATTACATTTAGCCTCAGTGAGTTGGACAAATGCTCAGTGCTCTTTGCTTTTTAATCTCTTTCCTGCACATTCCCAAAAGGCACATAGCTGGCTCATTAAATTCCCTGCGAAATGTGGACTATAGCACAGGGTGCCTGCAGGCAGGCAGGTCTCCCCCATGCTTGCTGTGGAAATAAGCAGAAAGGGTTTCAGCGATGCTGAGGATAAAGTACTCTTGTTTTTTTTCTTTTTATGACATTTTCTTTCCTTTTGACATGTCATAAGCGGCAAGAGAAAGTAAAGCATTTTTTCCAGTTTCTTTTGTCCGATATAAAATTGCTTTTTCTTGACTTTCTGCATATAATCATACCTTAACTTTCAGGAGGAAAATACAAAAGAAAATCAGTGTAGAAAAGGAAAAAAGAAAAAAAAAAAAGACACACTCCCCCAAATCAACTCCACATATAGCCATAACGGGATATTATTAACAATTATCTCTGCTGTAAGATGGGAAATTAGCTTGGCATTAACATAGTTTTTTTAACACATTTGAAGGAAGTGTAAGGCTGTAATTCTGTGCAGTCATGCTGGAGAGGAAGATAATTGGGAACTCTGATCTGCCAGTGTGGCAGGCCTCGAGCAGAGAGCTCTGCAGAGAGCCAGGTGCCACAGGGGGAAATGATGCTATCACCTATGGCTCCAGGAAGCTGCTGTACGTGGCATGGAGGCCACAGGGAGTGCCTAGTCTTTTGCTGGAGACACTGGCTTAGGCAGAGATAACTTGTAGGAAGATGCACATGCTTGTTTCCTTCTGAAGAAGCAGGTTTTCTTCTGAAGGAGTAGCTATGTGGTATACAAAGTGCTCTCATTGCAGACCTCTTGAATTGTATGACACTGCACGAACAGGAGTGATCCTGGTTTCTTCCAACAGACACTGGTGTACTAGTCTTATTTGCTTGTAGATATGTAAAACAAAGAAACCCCCCC
>JANXJC010000078.1:32990548-33004478 GCA_027564655.1 Leptodon cayanensis
AAAAAAAAATGCCCAAGCAGCTGCTTTACAAAAACAACTTATTTTTTTCATTTGTGTCTCCAAAGGAGAATTGGCAGAAATATTGCTGTAGTTCATTGATTGTAAGATTTTTGGCTAAGTAAGACATAAATTTTGGCATCTAAATCCTTAGTAAAATACCCAAATAAACAGACAATTTTCCCAATAGTGTTAAGTAATCAGTGGTACGACTAGAGGTCAGCAGGGATAACCAGGTGCTTATTAGCACACATTTGAAATCAGGTTACAGTATTTTGAAGCTTGAAGTTGAGAAAATAACTGTTAATATCTTCTGTGAAGGTCAGGAATGCATTCTGTGTGATGGCAAGATTAAAGAAATAAAACCTGAAATGATAATTAGCCAGTAATTGCAAGCTTTGACCAAAGTCTTCCCTCACTTGGTCAAAGAAGATGAAAGGAGGAGCATTTTGAATTCTGCAACTATAATTACACTTCTGGCTTGGGAAGAGTTGCTCACGGGAAGTAAATCCACAACTTGAGATGAGTGTTAGCTGTGGGGGAATGTTCATTGATGGTGAAAAAGGTTCATTTGATGGTAAACACTGAGCTGACTCAAGTGAGGCTGTACCAAGAATGTCCCATGTTGTCTGGGTCAAAATGAGTATCTGATTTGCAATAGTTGAATTAAGCCATAAAATTGAAAAGTCTTGCTTCCTGCTTCTAAAACCTAAATATAGCAGTGTGAAAATGTTTAGCACTACTGGAAACACTGTGCTTCTGACAGACTGATTTTCCAAACCTGTGTTAATCAGGTAAAACACGCACTGAATGCATGGTTCCTCTCTCTTTCTGATGTACACATTAGTACATATCTAGAAATTTGGAAGGGCAAATATTATGTTTATTGGATGGTAGGAAAATCTCCAGTGATGACCTAAGTGACTGCAGTTTTCCTCCATTACACACAACAAACATTTCTGTTGTGTTTAACGAGTTTGATTGATTAGGTAAAACAATGTCCATTTGCAGAATCGTTGCTCACAGATGGAGGTTTTTACTGTTTACTTCGTAAACCTTTTTCTTTCTTTTTGTGTGCTTCATTTTTCCCCAAGGATTTATAACTAAGTTATAAAATCAATTTGGGAAGAATTTTGGTTGATTGATTTTTGGCCCCAGCAAAAAATAACACAAGGTTTACTGTTATCAGTTACAGTATGCACTCTCCAATAGATTAAAACAATATCCATTTGCAATCATAGAAATGTGAAATGAAGAGGATCTTGAAGGAATAGTTCTTCATGTCACTTCCCTTGCCAATGCAGGATTATTCCCTGCAGTATGTATTTGATAAAATGAAATTTAAGAAACTATTAGAAAGTGAGGGTATGTTAGTGGTCTAATCATTACAGTCAAAATATTTAGATTCCACTACTTGACAGTCTTGGCAAGGTTATGTCAAGCTGTAACCTATCTTAGATAGATAAACAGACTGCAATACATACTGAATTTGGATGACATCTTCAGCTGGTGAAACTCTATGGAATTCACAATCTGGCTTTCTACCATTTTTTATGTTTTGGGAGTGTCTGTTTAAAATGGTGTGCTAGACTTGTAAGGTGATTGTGGTCTGAAAATTATTCTGGTGATGCTGAGGAAAAAAAAACAGTCCACATATCACTGGTATATAGCAGTTTATTCCCTAAAAATGAAGTTTAAGGCATGGTGTGAGTATGTCAAAGAAACAGGCTTCT
Organism: Leptodon cayanensis; assembly: GCA_027564655.1. Lineage (NCBI taxonomy): Eukaryota > Metazoa > Chordata > Aves > Accipitriformes > Accipitridae > Leptodon > Leptodon cayanensis. Next base: position 32,992,279 of record JANXJC010000078.1, read on the forward strand.
GAAACACATTGTTGCTGTGGTCTGACAACTTTTTTGGAAAAAACAAACAATGTCTGAGATGCAGTTAAAAACCTATTCTTGTATGGTGATCATACTGCTTTTACTGTGTACATTAATGTTGCTAGACAGAGAGGAAGACTTACTTCAAGTTACAAATAGTTAACTTATAGAAAGTCTTCTTCCCCAAGAAAAATAAATGCACGGTCCCTTGGACTGAACAGAGTTCCCTGTGGTTGGGGTGTTTTACACCTCGGCCTTAAATAGTAAGTTGATTTCTTCAAGGACAGTATCTTTAACGATGGGAGACGTCTGGGAATGTTTTATTCAAGGTCTGTATATGGGGAACAAAGTGATATGTATCATTGGCTTATATTCACTGATTCTTGTGACTTCACTTTCTTCTGTCACATGCATGGCACAAGAATATCTAGATATTGAGAGTCATATCAGTTTCTTCCTTCACTTCCTCTTCTGCTGGGCATTCAGTAGTCTGAATACAGAATTCAACAACAGCAAAGCCAATGACAGCTCAGATATAAGGACAAAAGAGGGCTCAAGCAGGAAAGAAAGAGATAGGTCTGAAACCACCTCAACTGTGTTGCACTAAGGAATTGATTTAGGAGATCAGCAACCAGGCTTGAGTGCACATTTCACTCTACCGGCGATACCCCTATTGCTCTTTCTGTACTCATCCATGAGAGTTTGGAGCCCTTATTCAGCTACCATGAAGACACCCATGCAGCTTTGTAGCAAAAGCCTGGGCTTACCTCAGGGTGAGAAGAGAGCATGGAGCATTTGCACTTAGACGGTGGCTGAAGCACAGCTGTAGCTTCTGTTATAGTGTAAGCATGAGAAGAGGGCTCTGTCAAAAGCAAATTTTTGGTCCGGGTCAGGTTATAATCCCTCCCTTGTAGAGTGCCTTGTTGGCTGTTGACTGCCTCAATTCCTCCCAGAGGAAATTCCTTGGCACATAATTGCTATAACACAAATCACCCTGAACAGCTTGAGCTTGACTATGCTAGACAGCATCCTGGAAACTGTGCAGAGCCTCCTGCGGTGCCTCTTGCAACTTGTAGATTTAGTGAGAAGAGGAAAAAAATGGAGAAGGAGAGCGATAAGGTTAGGCTGGATCTTGTTGCTTCTTCCTTTTACTTGCACAAGCTAGAAGAAGGTATTGCTGGATTAGGCAAAAGTGTAGGCAGTTTCTTAATGATATGAGCTGTATATGCAAACTTCCATAGGGCAAGAACCCCAGTCCCAAATGTTTACCTTAGTGTGTTTTCCAGGGATCCCGCAGATCTTGTGTAAAATAAGTGAACAGACAATGGGAAAAGGCACGGGCATGCCGCTGGATCCTAGTTTATACACATTTAGCACTTTCCCTCGCAGCTGCAGTTCAGATTACCAAGGAGCTTCTTGTCCTAGCCCAGCCCTGCTGTGGAGATGGCCTTAGCATGGAAATCATGTCTGAGCTGCTAGTGAGCCCCAGGCATTTCAGGTCACCGTACAGTTGTGCTAGCACAGCACCTTCCTCTCAGAGCCCTGATCTGCTGAGGGCAGCCCGTTGGGGGATATTCCTGCCAATGGGGTTGAGAAGGCACAAGGGTGACAGCATCATGTGGGGCCCCGGGTGGAGGGAGCAGCTTCACTGAGCTTAAAAGAAAAGCTTGCATCGAGCTGACCAAGAAAGAAAAGTGAAAGAGGGAATGTGGAAATCCATTTTTAGAAGTGACCTTACCACAGTTTATAATGGGCGTCCTGGGTTTTCCTCTGAGTCATGGAGTAGTCAAAAGCCGCTTTATGCAGCGCGTGTCCTTGGCAGTCTCTGTGGAGCTTCCCTTGGCTTCAGACAGTTAAATCAGATCTCAGCCCAGCATGTGTAGTGCATTCTTGTGGTCATCTCTGCATTCACGTATTGCCACAAAATATTTAACGGAGGTGCCAGCTGTCTACTGGAAGGTGCTGTAACTGTGTGTATCCACCTGCTGGGATTTAGAGTTGACACAGATGATCATCAGCCTGTTACAGACACCAGTCCCCAGTGAACAGCTCCGGTTTTCCACCTCCTAAAAGTTTTCTCTGCAGAGATGGAACAATCTGTTTCAACAGGGCTCTCTGGCTTACAATCAAGAATGGTTTAAAGTTACAGTGTGCTTCTTTTATTCATTTTTTCCTTACCAAGGTATAACAGTAGCTTAATGTTTAAACTGGTATTAAAAAAAAAAAAAAAAAGAAAGAAAAAAGGATAGGAGATCTAAATACTTTTCAAATGAAAATACTGTACCCTAAGTGTCAGGGCTCCTTTATTAATAAACTTAATTCTGTTTATTAACATATGTGGCTCACAAGTATAAAAGTCACTGCTCTCTAACTGGCTATGCTGCTAAACTAAGCACATGAAGAGTCCTCCGCAACAGTGATGAATAAATCATAACATTCAAGACCGAAGCTGACGGCTCTGTAACTAGGCACAAGCAGCCTGTGTGCTATGTAGCAGCTGTCTGGGTGATGGGCTTGTTTTCAGTTTGTCATGGAAGGGGGTAGGTGGCCTGCTGCACACAGGGAATCCCAACACGCAGAAATAAGAGCAGATTTTCACATGAAACAGCTAAAGTCATATGTAAAGCTCACTGAAGGGTGTTTAAAGAAACTGTCTATCTCACATGTATCATGCCTTGGCAGAGAAGTAACTAGTTAAGTCCCAGCTGAACACTTAACCCCTTTGAAAAAATCCTGGTTTTATTCTCCTTCATCCTTTGAACTTCATAAAAGTGTTTCACCTTTGGGTATGCTTTTGGTGAGGAGGCGACTAAAAATGTATGGGGGATGGTGCCGTGGAGGTGAGTAGCATATCCAGTAGAGGTAGAGGCTAAGCCTGCGACAGGCTCAGCTACATTTTCAGTACCCCTTCCTCCCTCCAATTTATGCTGTTCTTCTTGGAAAGAGCTTCTGAGTCTTCCTTGCAGGCTTTGGTGCCTCTGATGGAAGTGGAGCCACTGTATAGCAGCTTTTGTATTCCTAAGGTCTTGAAACCAGGAAACAATTGCTTTTTTTGTACTGAGATGACTCCAGCTTCAGGGCAAAAGAGACTAAAGGAAATTTTGCGAGATTTCCCTGAATGACCTACCAGACAATCCCTCTGGCTTCAGATCTGAATCAAACATATTGGATTTTCATCAAAACAGAGGTCAGCAGGTGAATACTTCTGCCGGAGGGATAAAATCAGGCCTCATGCATGTAGGTCATAGGTGATTACCTTATGTACCTTTAGCAGTTGCTTGAAATGGTTTCTCCTATGAATGATGATACTGTGATAGGGTACAGTAGCAAACAGGGTTTCTGTTTACACTTCTCTAAAGAGAGAACCAATGTTGCAGTGTAAATCTGAGAAAATAAGGTATCTGTTTATACTGCCTTAGTACTTAAATATTTGGTAGCAAATATAATAAAATCTATATTCCTAAAGCTGTGAAGCTTGACGTGTATATTTGTTTGAACTTTCGGGACATTTCTACTATAATCCCTCAAAACAATACAAGTGCATTCAAAAGACTATGAGTCCCTTGATTGGTAGAATTATTCAGAGTTCAAGCAGGAACAAACCAAATCTGTTTTGTAACCCCATACTATAGTGATTCTTTTATTGTGTGGCGGGGGGGAGGATAAAGCAGTGCTGAATCATAAAAAGTCAATGTCTGACTTGAACACAAGAATAATGGACATTCAGGAAACAGCTTTTCTCTAGGGGTGTGGTTTTCTTAAAAGTTGTGTGGTTTCTCATCAAATATTCACAGGACTGAGCTCAATGTGTAAGTGTCCTGTGACACAGCATTCAGACGTAAAGGGAAGAAAGTGGTTTGAAAATAGCATCCAGTATCTTTGGAAGCTCTCCAGGAGTTGACCCTGAGGTGGCTGTATGTTTTTAAAGCACAGCATATTTGTTCAAAAGAAGAATCAGAGCAACTGCATCTATGTTGAAGTTTGGGGTTTTTTGTTTGTTTTGGGTTTTTTTAATTATTTCTTTTGCTGAGTCTCATTTTGGTTTTCTGTTTCAACTTGGGATGACTACTCTGACTTTGAATCCCCAAGGTGTTCTCCTTGTGTGGCACAGAAGGAACTGGATGTGGGTAAGGCATGGAAGAACATCATCCATTGAGGGATATTCATGCTATGTCTAGGCATTTCTGTAGTTAACTATGGAGAGCAGTGGGCTCCATTGACCCTCTAGGGAGCCAAAGGAGGCACCCAATGCTCACTGGTGTGCGCACATCCTGGGCAGAATCGACAGTGCCCTGTATGTTTGCAAGCCAGCTTCTAGGGAACTAAATTCCCAGGGTAGAAGATCCATGCCACTCCTCTTACAAAACACAGTGGGATGGTGAGGTTTCAACATTGTGGAGAGGGATTAAAATGGGAGTCAGACCTTTGCTGTATCTCCTTGTGGGGAGACTTCCAAAATCTATGTGAAGATGTGATGCTAACCAAGTGTGCAGAGGCACCAGAACAAGCCTGCACACAGGCTGGGAAAGAGAATAAATTATCCCAAGTGAGGCTTTGTGCTAAGGCACGTGAATAAGCTCTGGCCCCTGAGCTAGGTCAGAGTAAAATACTCCAGCAAATCCCAGGCACTAAGACAATAAAATCAAATCTTTACCCACTGGATTGCACAACACCAACAGCTGTGGATTAGGGAAACAGAAGGCTAGCAAATTTTTTGTGTTTTTTTTTTTCTTTGCATACCTCTGTTTTCAATGGTCATATGGGGGGAGGGGGCATAGATTTCATTTTGTTGAGGGTTTTTTCTTGTTATTTTAGTCTTGTCTAGAACACTACCCCTTTTCTAAAATCTGAAATCAAGAGGAAACTTATCAGAAAACAGTCTAAGCTTTTTCAGGAAAGTCAGCACTGTTTTTTGGAAATAAAAGTTCTGGGAATTGTCCATTTGTTCCCCTTACAAATTTTTTTCTGAAATCTTACTGAACAATTTTAGTTTGCTTCATGGATTCATTTATTTAATTTCTGCATTTTGTTCAAAATATTACACAATAAAAATCAAGATAAATACATATTTGTAAAATTAAACAAAAAATAACAGAAACAGAAGAAGATTTCATGTTGTTGAAGAAAAGCTGTTTTCATATGCCTTAATGAAAGAAACACATTGAAACAAGGTTTTGTTAAAATTACTGTCCTTTTCCTTAATATATTTTGGGGTCAAAAATGAAATATTTTGATGGAAAATTTTTTCATTCCAGAACATGACATCTGTTGAACTACCTGAAACCATTACTCCATTTTTATAAGGAGAAGGAAAGCAAAACATGACTTTCTACTGCCAGCAGGGATTATTCTGTCTTTAGATTCACATTTTAATAATGTGTTGATTTAAATGAGAGTGAAGATAACCTATTATTCCTCCTGATAGTAAAAGAAAAATAAAAAGACTAATTAAACAAATAGAGCAGAAAGCTGTATTGCATGAGGGCACACCAGTGTGTGTATACATATATGTGTGGGGAAAATGATCTGACGGGTCTTAATAACTTTTTCATTGCTCGTTGCAACAGTTTGGGAAAGGCTGTTAGACCTGAAGTTACCTATTGCTTGTACTTGAAAGGACAAGTGAGAGACACGATTGCGACATACACAGCTGAGCAAGGATGAAGTGCCAGTTTAGTAGGCTGACATAGTGTGAGGTGTCGGTAAGTGCCACAGGATTATAGCTACTTCTTCCCAAAACAGGGATCAGATATACTGCATGGGACAATGTTAGTGGGGAACTACCCTCTTGGCTTATCTCATCTTTAAACCCACTGCATAGAGCCTAGGTGAATAGAGTGGTCCTGGAAATCGCACTGCCCTGGGCAGAAACCTTCTTCCACTTGGAGTATGATCTTCTGTCTGAGGAAGGAGGACTTCTGTGGGTTTTCTGACCTTTAAGTCAGGCTATTGGAGAGGGTTTGTAGAACAAGAAAATGGAAAATTCTAGAGAGTGTCTTTCAAACTACAGTCAAATTGTTGGCCACAACAAGTTAAAATTATTGACCAATCTGTAACCACATCTTTGCTCATTAACTCAAGCTAAGTTATGAGTTTTAGCTTCAGAGGTGCATTCTCCACATCTCTGGAAGGAAACAGGAGACCTGGTTACCTGGGATATGGAGAAGGCTGAGGTACTCAATGACCTTTTTTCCTCAGTCTTCACTGGCAAGTGCTCCAGCCAAGTTACAGAAGACAAAGGCAGGGACTGGGAGAATGAAGAACCCCCAACCGTAGGAGAAGATCAGGTTCAGGACCACCTAAGGAACATGAAGTTGCACAAGTCCATGGGAACTCGTGAGATGCATCCGAGGGTCCTGAGGGAACTGGTGGTTGAAATGGCTAAGCCAGTATACATCATATTTGAGAAGTTGTGGCAGTCTGGGGAAGCTCCCACTGACCGGAAAAGGGGAAACAACCTCCTTTTTTAAAAAGGGGAAAAAGGAAGACCCAAGGAACTACAGGCCAATCAGTCTCAATCTCTGTGCCTGGCAAGGTTATGGAGTCGGTACTCCTGGAAACTATGCTAAGGCATATATAGGAAACTATGCTAAGGTATAAGGCAATAAGGAGGTGACTGGTGACAGCCAACGTAGCTTCGCTAAGGGCAAATCGTGCCTGACAAATTTGGTGGCCTTCTATGATGGGGTTACAGCATTGCTGGATAAGGGAAGAGCAATGGACATTATCTACCTGGACTTGTGCAAAGCATTTGACACTGTCCTGCACGACATCCTTGTCTCTAAATTGGAAAGACATGGATTTGATGAATGGACCATTCAGTTGATAAGAACTGGCTGGATGGTTGCAGTCAAGGAGTTGTGGTGAATGCCTGGATGTCCAAGTGTAGAGCAGTGACGAGTGGTGTTCCTCAGGTGTAAGTACTGGGACCAGCGCTGTTTGACATCTTTGTTGTTGACATGGACAGTGGGATCGAGTGCACCCTCAGCAAGTTTCCAATGACACCAAGCTGTGTAGTGTGGTTGGCAGGCTGGAGGGAAGGGATGCCATCCAGAGGGACCTTAACAGGCTTGAGAGGTGGGCCCTTGAGAACTTCATGAGGTTCAACAAGGCCAACTGCAAGGTCCTGCACTTGGGTCAGGGCAATCCCAAGCACAAATACAGGCTTGGCAATGAGTGGATTGAGAGCAGCCCTGCCAAGAAGGACTTGGGGGTGTTCGTTGAGGAGAAGATCAGCATGATGTGGTAATTTGCACTTGCAGCCCAGAAAGCCAACTGTATCCTGGGCTGCATCAAAAGAAGTCTGACCAGCAGGTTGAGGGAGGTGACTCTCCCTCTCTGCTCTGCTCTCATGAGACCACACCTGGAGTACTGCATTCAGTTCTGGGACCCACAACATAAGAAGGACATGGGCCTGTTGGAGAGAGTCCAGAGGAGGGCCATGAAGATGATCAGAGGGCTGGGGCACCTCTCCTATGAAGACAGGCTGAGGGAGTTGGGGTTGTTCAGCCTGGAGAAGAGAAGGCTCCAGGAAGACCTTATAGTGGCTTTCCAGTACCTAAAGGGGGCCTACAAGAAAGCATGAGAGGGACTTGTAACAAGGGCATGTAGTGATAGGTCAGTGGGTAATGTCTTTAAACTGAAAGAGGGTAGATTTGGATTAGAGGTAAGGAAGAAGTTCTTCACTATGAGGGTAGTGTGGCACTGAAACTGGTTGCCCAGAGAAGTTGTGGATGCCCCCTCCCTGGAAGTGTTCAAGACCAGACTGGACGGGGCTTTGAGCAACTTGTTCTAGCGGAAGGTGTCCCTGCCCATGGCAGAGAGCTTGGAACGAGATGATCTTTAAGGTCCGTTCCAACCCAAACCGTACTATGATTCTAACAAGGCTATTGGATGAATTTGGTGTTGCATTCATCTACTGGAAGAAGATCACCATTGAGGAACCTACTGTATCTGAAAGGAAGGGATTTCTGAGAGCACACAAAGCATGTAGAAATGCTGCATCATGAACAGCTCATAGGAGTGGTGTTCCTCTCATTTTTTTTGGCCCCAGTTCGAGTTTTGCATGAAGAGAACACTTAATCCTGCTGGAAAGGGACTGTAAGAGTTGCAACACCCAGCTAAGGCTTTCATTGTGTGAAAGAAAACTCACTCTAAGGCATAAAGAGGAGAGCAAATTCAAATAATGTTTGTGGCATTACCCAGACCTGAACTGCTGCAAAAGAGAGTAAGAATTACTACTGTGAGATTTGCATCTTCTCCTACAAGAATAGTCTACCTTCTTCTCTTTATGTGGAGGGCTAAATACTTCATAAATGCCTTATGAAGCCATTTCTTATTCTCTTCTATGAGAATAAGTCAGTCAGCCCAAGTCCTTCTTGCACAAAGTACAGCTCACCTGGCTCTGTACATGTAACGGGTGCTTGGGAGCAGAATTACGTGTAGGTTGGCTGCAGTTTCAGACTGGTGTTGATGTAATAACAATGTGATAATGAATGAGGCCAGGTGGTCTCAGTAGCACTGAGGTGTCCAAATAGCTCTGCATTTCCTTCCTGACACCTGCTGAAGTCTGACGGTGCTGTTTGCTTTCCTTATAGTTTTATTACCATCAAATAACAGAAGCCACATAGTCCTTCTAGGGAGCTTTTATGACAAAATAAATCAGAATGAGGGGAAGACTCCAAATACCATAGGGGAGGAGGGGAAAAAATGTAGCGCAGCTCCTTTTCTTGCTGTTGGAAATACACAGGTATTATCTCTAGGTATGTGGGAGTGTGTCACATTAAATCAGGTTCCAGCGTACTGGTGTGTTCACGAGTTCATAAATTTTTTGACATTACCAATCCTCAACTAACATAAGTTCATGAAAAACATCTGGTTGGGTTACCTAATGCCAATATTGATTCTGGCCTCGCCCTGACTGCACAGAATGGAGGAATTTCTTATGCCATTTGTTTCTTTTTCATGAACACGGTAGCATATATATTTGCTTTCTTTCCTCTCCCCTCCACCAACCAAGCCTGAGAAGCAACCAGTGAACCATGTTTCTCTCTTTCCCTTTCTCTTACTCTAGGCGTGTTTGTCCATAGTAGCTGCGACGTGAGCTCTCACTGACCCAAGCCAGTAGGTTAAACAAGAAGAAAAACAAAACAAGACAAAACCAAAACCCCAAACACCTTTGCCCCGCTCAGGCATTTGGAGGGTGAGGGAGGGAGTATTGATTCTGAGCTCCTTTAATTTAAAGAGCACATAGTGTCAGCTTTCGTAAAGCCAGGGTTTAAAGGAAATGATAGCCGAATGACATGATCTGTATTTTTCAGAGAAGGGGAGACAGGTAGATAAAAGAGAAGAGGAAGCATGGTTGAAGTGTCAGGGTGATCAAGACAAATGCAAGTTGCTAGAGCACAGGTACCCAAAGCTTCAGAAAAGAAGCACATGGCACTGCTGCACTTGAAGCCCCATCCCATGACTATCCCAGTCAATCCGTGACAGCTCTCCTGACTCAGTGACCAGTCCAGTCCCTGAGCTCTTGTTTCATGCAACAGGGACTGAGCTCACAGTCTGGCACAAGGGTTGTCTGCTCTTGTTGTGAAAGAGTGTTCAACTTCAAATGTCAAATGATGAGGTAATTCTCCTTCACAGTTGTTTATTTTACCTTTGAAGGGAGGAGGGGAGGAAGATATTAAATAACTTCTATAAAAATTGTCATATATTTAGCAAAAGGTTTCACTGCTCCTTTCTTTCTTAATGCTAAGTTAATTTTTTTAACATTTTATAATCATCTCAAAAGAAAAGCAATTTTATGTCATTAAGATCTCAAGGTAATACGTTGTTTGTTATGAACTTGAGATATCTACTGCTAAGTACTTCATATTCACATTCATTGTAAAATCTCTGCTACATTTTTCAGGCAGTAAAAGGAGATCTCATTGTAAAACACACAGATACTATGGTTTTTCTTTAGGACCAGCCAGAGGGGAAAAAAAAAAAAAAAGAAAGAATGTTTTTATGTAAGCACAGATTGCTTACAAGGAGAAATGGATATTATTTTCTAGACCTAACAGTGCCATTAGTTGAAAGGTATAAAAGACCCACTCAGAAAGTTCCCATTTTCCAGCTAGCAGAAAGCTTTTAGTCTCTCCTGTATGGCCCAGAGATTTTATTTTGTGAAATTACAAGTCCAGAATAGCAACCTGACATGACTTTATCAATGCTTTTAAAAAAGAAAATAAAATTTCTTAAAAATTTTAGAAGTTGTCTAAAAAAGTGCTGTGTTTGTTCCCAAGGTGAGAAATGTAAAATATCCCCAGGAATGAAGAGATGGCAGGAGGAAAAAGATGTGCACAGATAAAATCGCTAAAACATAAATGTGAAATAGCTGTCTTTCCCCTACATTAAGGACTGGACTGGGGAACTCAGAATTAAAAACTTAATGGGCTATTGCTTGTGAGCAAGAAGATCCCTTAGCAGGACTGTCACAGACTACTACTCTCTGTAGGTCAGGTGAACCTCTAAAACACTCATTGGTGTACAAGGGAACATGTTAATATAGAACATGTTAATATATTATTCTCAGGCTAGTAAAACCATGTGAAGAAAGTGGAAGTGTAATTGCAATAAGTTTGGAGAACAAAGACAGTGAGTTTGGGAACAAAAGATAGCTGGGGAACAAAGACAGTGAGTTTGGGGACAAAAGACAGCCCTCCTTTGTCAGATGAAAAAAAGATTCCCCTATATACAGCATTGGATAAGTGAGTTCAGAGAGACTCGGAGACCTGCCAAGGCAAAGAGTGGTGATGCCAGGAAATAAATTGGGTTTTCATGTTTTTTAATTTAACCATCTTAACCAGAAGCCTCATTTTCAACCCAGAATGAAGGCAAGGTCTGCAGAACACAGAGCCAGAATATATCAGAAACACAACTTGCAAGTAAAGCTGATAGAAGTTAAGATATATATGTCTGCATTTAAAGTTTTACAATAAAAAATTATATATATATATATGTATACACATACACATACATATACACACACACTAGATACACACAAACACACTTAATTCAGAGGTGTGGGTTTTCAAAAACAGGTTATGAGAAATGTCTCACATCACTCTTTGGAAAAACATGACTGTTTAACCGATAAATGGAACTGATTTAAAAAAAAAGTATACTGTCTCTGGAACGCAGAGGAGTAGCATTGCTGACCAGTCTCGTGCATTAGGTTTGTATAAAAGGAAGGGTTTCACTGCATTATCTTCACTGTTACCTCACACAACAGCTCGGGTCATTTCTGGAAGTAACTCAACATGAATGCCAGATACTGCTTATGTTTCTGACTGTTTTAAGTTTCAATAGGTTTACAGGGCCATTAAAACTGACCAAGCTTTTTTGGGGAAAACTGTCTTTTAAATTTGGCAGGGGCAGGCAAACCAAGTAAACCTGCTGGAATCTTGACTGCAACTCAACCTACCTGGTGTTCTTCTGAAGAAATTTTAAGTTTGCAATTTGTGCATATGTCATTCCTAGTTAATTCCTTGTGTATATAGCCCCTGGCTGTGCTGAGGAGCTACTGCTGAAGAACCAGAACTAACAACTGTTGTAGAGCACATAGGTGGACAGAGACACAATTTAAGCTACTGTCAGATTCCCCAAATTTCCTGTCTTCTCTTTGTATGAAGTACTCACCTTCCAGCCCCTCTGATACTTCAAAAAGGGAAATAATAATTAAATCATGTCCTTCTCTTGCCTCTGAGGATCAGACTGCAGTTCTCTGATGGAGGTTTGCCTTTCTTCTGTCAGCCCCTTTACACAGGGACGTCATACCTGTCATAGTATCAACAGGGACACCAAACCATCCTTTGCATTCAGTGTAACACTGCACTATCGAAAGAAGTTTTGTATCTAGGAGGGATGGATTGGTGGCACAGCTTTGGAACAGACAATGAAGTACTGTATGGAAACATTTTACAGGATAATTCTGAACTTCCCATGTGGACCTGTTTTCAAGATACTTGTTTATCTACCACCCTGGCACTGGCCATTTTTAACAAGATTGCTATGCTTGTCCCTTCCAAAACTTGAATTATGGAGGGATCATTCCTGCCTCCATAGTTAGGAAGATGGATCTTCCCCTTTTGTTCAGAGAATGTTTTTATTTTCATGAGCAGCTGTGATTTGTCCCCAGTTTTCTAATACTAAAAAAA
>JANXJC010000078.1:33015396-33027615 GCA_027564655.1 Leptodon cayanensis
ACTTGGGATTCTGGAGTAAGTCAGGAAGTCTTCACATGAAGCAAATACAGACTAAAGTATCCTAAATGACACTTACATCATTCCACTTCCTTCTATATCATTCCATTTTCTTTTGCCATTGCTTACTGGTGGAAAAAGGACTAGGAGAAGATTCCAAACAGTAGCAGTTATCATAGTTCTTGCACTATCTGCTGGTTTTGGTGCAACTTTTATGTATGGAAGGATGTAATCAACAGGTCGAGCTAATGCCAAAGGAATGATGGTAGTTTATTCAGGTGCAGGAAATAACTTGGTTACTCTGAAGTACAGCTAACCACAAAACCCACTTTTAAGTAGTGAAGGGTTCTCTATTTATTTTTTTAATGGTTCCTAAAATAAATCCTACGTTGCAGTATCTTGTATATCATTTTTTCCTAAATCCTGGAATTTCGATAGCTATTGGAGAAGTTGTTTAGGCAGATTTTGGAGTGGTTTACATTGATTTCAGAGCCTAAAAGACTTGCCTGTCCAGCTGAATAGGATTTTTGTAGAACCTGAGGTATGTCAGTAATCAGAACTTAAAGAGAGAAAAAGAATAGGGAGCAGTTGTGACTTAACACAAAGATGTAGGCCTAGCTGCCCTATCCAAGAGGAAAGGAACAGTTTGAAATGCTCTACCTTTCTTCTTCTTCCTCTTTTCCTATAAGAACTATTTTTGGTATGACCGTTCATTGCCTTATACCAACCACAGATTATTATATCTGACTCTGCATTGTCTACATTTTCACCAATGCCTGGCTCCATACGCCAAGGAAATGCATACTGCTGCTGAGTATAGAACTCCAAGACATTGTCACTGAAGCAGGGCAGTTCTTTGTTCTGTGGGGCCTTAGTTAAGCTCAAAATAATCAAATCAGTTTTTATTTGTAGCTCTCTCTGTAATTGCTGTCTTGCATCAGCATTTCAGCCTGAAGACAGCAGAAAAATTGCCATATACTGTGTGTGTCTATCTATCTTTTTGTGTGTCAGTTTGCCCTCTTTGTATGACTTTCAGGACCCATTGGCCAATTTCAAGCCTACTTGATAAAAAGAGTAGGAATCTTGCAGATCCAGAGTACTTACTTAAAAATTTTATGAAGTTGGGCACCTGGAGAGAGCAATCAAGTATGATAAATGCTTCAAAGCTTCAGTAAGTAGTTGCACTTCTTAGGTGTCGGGAAAAAAATCACAGAAGACAGTTTCCATACATAACCCAATGGCAGGAAAAAGTTTAGCTAGAGCCTGTGTGTTACTAGACATCAGGAAATCAGCTGGGACTTGCAAATGGGGAGGAGGCAAGATTTCATTAGACCTGCTTAGGAGATGTTACTTTATATTAATCTGTTCCCTTTTACTTTTGATTTATTCCACCCCCCCATAGGCCCCAGACTGAGATGAGGTATGTGTCTTGTCTACAAAGGAGCCCAAAGGAGTCCAGCTAGTCCTCAGTTTTGTAAGGATTCAGAGAATCCCTTATACTTCTCTAAACCTATAAAAAAATTCAGCTTCTTTGTTGAGCAACTTTTCTTTAAATGAATTTGGTTTTGATTAGGAGGAGGAACTGTTTGCCTAATTGAAATATGTCACTGGTTTTCATCACTATGTGCTCTCACAGCTTGTTGAGCTGGCATAAATCAATCCTACTAAGGTTGGTAGGTACTTGATGAAGACACTTGCATGGCACCAGTTGCACCCTTGTCCCCATTTTCACTCTGGCTTGATGGTACAAAGACTTAAGGTTGCTGCTAAGCGGCTAAGTGACTTTTGTTCTATGACAGCAATAGAGAAAGCTTGAGGCAGATGGTCACAGGTCAAACAAGTCTTCAGAGCAGTGGATCCTTCTGAACATCACATCAACCTGCTCTTCTTTATGGCCTTCTACTTTCCTCCCAGTTTTGCATGTTGTCAAAACTGTTCTGAAGCAAATATACAGATAATATAGAATTACCAATAAACCAGTTAATGTTGTTACGTGATTCAGCACATGAGCTGACATCTTCCTCTTTGCATTCATCGAGACATAGGCTATGTTCTGAAGTTCCTGCTTAGAAATGGGTCTACGTGTCCTGAACACCTCACTGAAGTTTGATTTCTCACAGTTTATAATATTCTCCATGGGCCAAAAAAAGCTCAGTCCAGCTCCTGATAGAAGTTATTTGCAAAATAACTGATAACTAAGTTTTGAGACAGTAAATTAATGGTTTTACTACTCATCTTCTCTCTGATCAGCAGCGGGGGGGAAAGTTGATGCCTATTTGCACACCTCCTGCATGCCTGGTTATGCTAGAACACTGAAACAAGACAAAAAACTTTGCATCATAAATTGTGTTGCAGATCCATTGGGAAAAACTGATTATTCAGGAGAGAACCATAAGCAGAGAGATCAAGCATAGGCTGTGACTCTGGCCCTCACGAATTACAAAAGTGCTTCAGTTGAAGAACTGTATTGGAGATAAAAAAAGCAGTTTGAAATATGAGCTCTGAAATCTCCCATGTGCTCCATGAAACTGACCCTGTTGACTGTACACCCTTGAAGACTAGGAGGCTTGTTTAGCACATATGCTACCCAGCACAGTGGATTTGCGGTAAGCATTGCTGCGGTGCATGTGCTCAACAGGCACATTGATATATGCACACAAAAATACAAAACCCACTAGCATAATCTGGTACTCTACATCATGATTTTAAGCATGTAGAAGTCTGAAGTACCTTGTGGGATCTCTTCCCTTTGTTGTCCCTAAATCACAACACTTTCCCTCTAAATACTGACAGAGAATCGCTTCTCTGAGAAGCTTTCCTTTTCCTAACCTGCTACAAAGATACTGCCATGGACTTCTACAGTCACCTGCAGTTTCTTGCTTACCCAGGTGCATGTCCAGCAAGCTGCTGAGACCTATGTTGTCAGCCCAAGGATTTTGTTTCTTTCAGTCCAGTCCTGAAGTGGAGAGACCTAGGTTTTGAGAACCGAGAGCTGTGTTAATTTCCCTATACCTGTAGCACAGCTGTACCAACTCTTTCTACCAAAATTCCTCTTCCTTGTTCCTTGCTAAAGGTCAAATAAAAGTGGCAGAGCTAAGAAAGCAAAGATGAAACAGTTCCTTACTTTATTGCCAGAATAGCTGACAGATTAACTCTTGCTATTTCTTCTGTTCTGAAGAGCATACATTTCTAAAGCAAATTATTGTCTGACCGTGGGGCTCCATTAACAAGGAAAAGCAAAGCGCAGCTTAAAATCACATCTAGATACATGGGAAAAAGAAAGATCAAAATATAGCTACAAGAAGATAAAAGAGCTACCGAAACTTGGGTTAGCATTTTGCAGAAGATGTGCACTCTATCATTTTGTGGGCAAGTGTTCTTATGTGTTGCAGTTCTGAAGAAACACACTGGGAGTGGAAACAGACTCGTGTAATAACTGAGAATGACAGAGTCTTTCCTTATGCTGCTTATGGTGAAGGACTTTAAAGAGCTGCTTTCCAAGTAAAATCATTAAAGCCAAAGAAGCTGAAAGCATTAGTGTAATTTACAGTTAATTCCAAAAATTCTCCCCTTAAAGAACGAAAAATAAACAAGAGTCCACCTGTTACCAGATTAGCCAAAAAGCACAAGCTGCTTACTGTAATCTAAACCAGCTGAATGGTAAGTCCTCAATCAGTCCATTAGCTGACACTTCTGCTAAGGGAGCAAAGATTTCTTCTGTCGTTGCTTACATTGCACTTAACAGGGGAATGCTGAGTTTGGAAGATGGGTTTAGGCTCCTTGCTTGTTGAATTCCAGTTTGTTCACACACCTCTTGCTTTGCACAGCACAGTCCTTTGTCCTTCTCAGGTAGCAGGCTTACCAGATGCCTGTGGCAAAGTGCTCAGAGGCTGAAACATGCTGCTAGCAGACCTGGCTATCAAGCCAACATTTCTGTTTCTGGCTAGGGAACTCAGCATTAAGCAGCTGAGTCAAATGCAATGGATGTAATCATCTGACTCCTTTTGCATTGTTTGTCATGAATACGAAGTGTAACAGAAGGAAAAAAAATTATTAACAAAAAAGATTTGTAAACTATTCACTTGCTTAGACTCCCTAAGTGCTGGTTTGAGTTTACTCAGTATAGGTATAAACACTTCTGTGCCAGTGCAGGTTGGCAAAGCAACTGACAAAAAAAAAAAAAAAAAAAGAAGAAAGTTAGAGAATGGATACCATCTAGTGGTACCACCAATAAAATAACGTATTTGGCAGCTGCTTCATTTGCCCATGACTGTCTTCCTTTTGGGGTACTAGTTCTTTGGTAGACCTCTTGGCCTTATTCATATTTGTTACTAACTTTCTGCAAGGACGGCCTTTTAGTGGCAGCTGCTGGGGAGAACACAAGGCAGTGCTAGACTGAACCTTCAAGCTCCCAAATTGCTATTACATGTTAATCTCTCAGGCCCCCTCTGGAGAAGGTATAGCTTCTTACAGCACTGAAAAATGATGTGGAAGACTATTAGAGCCTCAGAAGAAGAGAATACACAGGATTGTCTCACCTCTCCTCCTTCCCAAATGCCTGAGCACAGGGCCTTTCTCTCTGACAGGGGGGCACAGGCTCAACCCATAACTTTCCAAGATTGGTGAGGGCTTTTGCTTTAGCTAAAAGGGGTTAATCTTCAGGCTGATAACTGTAGGCTCTTACACTCTGAACCACCCGCTCGCTCTGAGTCCTTACTTCTGCAGAAGGGTGCAGTGCCTTTGATGACAAGGTTTTCACCTGTCTGATGGATGGTGATGCAATCTGACCCTACGTAGGCACCTTTAGGCAATATTTTTCCTGCTGTCAGATGAGGGATTGCAGAACATGGAGACATATGCAAATTAGCTCTTATCTAATTGGTTAGACACTAGGAAGTCATAAAACCGCCTCACACTGCTGTCTTTTGTTGGATCTGTGGGATAGGGAGGGCTTCTGCCCTCTCTGCTACCCTCATCTCAGAGCACTGCATCATGTCTTTCTCTCGATGATACCAAGTGTGCTGTAAGTATGGTCCCAAAATGAGTGGCAGATCCCCACCCCGATCTCTAGGTGGAGATCAGGCTACTGGCAAAAGGAAGGAACCATGAACACACCTGGTGTTCCTGAGTTTCTGACACTCGCCCCATCCTTTCTCATTATCTTTCTAAATAGAGGAAATTGTTGTATTTTAAGCTCAGATTTAAATGTCATGTTGCTACATTGGATTGATCAGAGTTCAGGATTAGAAGGTAATGTGGTTTTTTTTCTTCAGGTTAATTTTTTTTCTAGTATTATGCTTTAGTTCCCTGCAATGTGTGAGGTCTCTGAGTTACTAGAAAAGCTCATCAAATTTTTCTCCATAGACATTTTTTATTTTTGTTAGCTATTTTGTTTTTTTTTTTCTTTTAATCACCAGAAAAAACAAGCTTTGTCAGTAATTTTGCATTGGTTTGGAAACATCACCCATCCCCATGCTACACAAATACTTCCAAAGGTGTGATTCGAGTTTGATTGAAAATGTTGATTTGGGGCTTTTGAAAATTATTGCTTTTATTGGAAATCAAATATTTTCTTGTTCTATGATTGTTTTAATATTATTTTAAAAGTCTGGTTAAAAAAGCTACATTAAATTTTCACAATAGTCAGGAGTAAATCTTTGCATATTCTTTGTTTGTTTTTCTGATTACACTTCTGGGAAGCAGTTTTTCCTTTGTGGCTCTGCTCTGAAGAGCTATATTCCACTCTAGCAATCAGAGCTGTTAATCTGTCATCTCTGAAGTCTAGGCAGACATACGTTCAATGCCTGTCTTCCTTGTTCTCTACCATCAGTAAAGCTTGGCTGGAAGACACTGTCCCAGAACAGGAATTGTATGCTTTCATGTTAGAAGAGTTGAGAGAAGGACATGTTCTTCTAGAAGTCAAAATTACCAGAACTTTTTATAATGCTAAATGAGGATTTTGTTTCCTCTTTAGCCTGCAGCTGAGCTTGAGCGTGTCTTCTTTTTCATTTAAGGCTGACCCACAATTCTTTGCCAAACCCTCAAAAAGTTTTATTCCTTCAAAAGGACTTTAAGCTTTAATAACCCTTTTTTCCTATTACAGCTGTTTTAAGTAACAAACTTAGCGTTACTGTTTAATTAGAAAATCCCTTTGGTGAAAAAAATGTTCAAAGACACTGAAGTGAAAGATTTTTCATTCACCTAAATGTGTACCTGTGGATAATTTTCTTGCTGACCTCAAGGCTTTTTGGACATAGTGAAAATCTCATTTTTACCAACATTGTGCTCACTCCCCACTGTGCCCCTGACGTTTGTTAAAGGTGTGGACATTTGGCTGTTGCTCTCCTTGTCTCATCTTTAGCCACCTCAAATGCCTGACATTTGCATCCAGTCTAACTGTGTGGTTTTATATGGCCGTCTGCCAGACTTAGGTATTTACACCAACCCCACTGATAATCATAATATGAAAATTATAAATATGGTTATTTTGTCTTCAAGAAATCTATTATCTTATGCCTCTGTCACATACCATAGAGTTTATCAATGGTGTGGCTCCTTGTCACCTCTCATCTAGGGCCTCCTAAATGCTGATCCTATGCAGAGATGGTCTACACCTCCATCTCATTACAAAATCTTTGCTTCTGCTGACGGGATTCACTCTGATTCTGCAAAAAGGTCAAGTCTACCCTCAGCGATTGCTCCTTTAACCAGTTTCAACAGGCCAAGAGGCAGAGGTGCACCCAGGCACTGCCAGGGTTGGATATTGTCTTTAAATTCTCCAGGAGATGACTCGAGCCTGAAACTGAGCTTACAGAATAAAATCTTTACAAAATTTGAATATGTCATGGTAGCAGTGAGGAGCTGCAAAGAAAGGAGTAGGATGCACTGAAAAAAGTTAACCAATGGAAGATGGGCAAAGTATTAAACAAAAAGATGGACTTTCTCAAAGTGTCAGGATGTACCAGGTATTCAGGAGAACACAGAAGAGAAAAGTCCACAGGATTCAGAGAATGGTTTGGAAATATGTTCATAATATCTTTTCTGAAAATAAGTCACATATTTTAACTGAAAATAATGGATAGGATAAAAGAAAAATTATTTTTAGAAAAAGATCACTTTTTCTTGGGAATAGTAGAATGGAGGAAAATTCTTATGAAAATATTTTACCAGTCATAACAAAACCCGGATAAACATCTACACAGTGTATACTAACCTGACACAAGATCCACAGCGTCCTGTGCAGATAATGGGTATAAATTATAATGTTGTTGTGTGAAGATACAACTTGATGAGATGAAAAATAGATTCGACCATGATTTTTCAACTCTCTGCTAAAGTTGTTCGTACTGAAGACAGCTGAGAAGTAAAAATACCAACGGAGGCATGCTTTGCTTCTGCAACTGGTGGACTTCAGCAGATACAGAATTTCACCCTATCTGTCTTCACAAGCAAATGTTCAGACTAAAGAAGATGGGAAAAAACTCTAGAAATTATCTAAAATTTGAAGGTTTTTTTAAAGGTATGTGACTTTCAGACATTATGACACTTATTGCTCTAATTACACCCAGTGCATCTTTTCTAACAACTTTATATTAAAAAGGACTGTTTATATTCAAGAAAGCTTTTCCTATTTCTCAGAAGAAAAAAAATCTAAGGTGTATGACTATCATGTTACCAAGAATGCATTACTGAGCAATGTTGAAGAAATAATATATGCAAGGTATGATATTATTTCTGTTTTATCTTTGTTTAACTTCAACACTTACATGAATGGTAAAGTTTATAAAAGAAACAAACAAAAAACTCAATGAAGTCAGATTTATTAGAAGGATTTGTCTGTTTCTGCATAAAGCAACTGTAGTCAGACAACCTCTATATTGGGTTTATAAATGTTCCATTTTACTGGGCTCAGTGAGAGCAGAGACCAATGCTTCCTTATCATTTTGAAATTGGGCGTATCTGGAGCTGCTTTTAGAAACAAAGGTAAAAGCATCAGTGTTCATTCCAGCTGCTTGCCTATATTTTCAAATGCCACTTTCCCTTTTTCCACAGATAGTGCTATGATATTATATGCTTTGGGAGATATGGCTTACTATAAAGCTTACCGAAATTAGTGTGAGCCTTTTCTTTGACCTCAGTGGGAATAAAGTCTAGCAGATGCTCTCAATTTCCAGAATTTCTGGGTTGGCACCTTTCAGAAGGTCATAATTTACATTAAAGTTTTATAAGGAAAGGATTGTTTATTTGTTTGTCTTTTTTTTAACTTCAGCTCTAACTCATTGGGTTTGGGGCAAATGTGGTTTCAAGTTGGGTCTCCAAATACATGCATTTTTTGTGCTACATATTTCTGGCACGGCATGCAATTAAACTTTTTTTGCAGATGAAAAGGAATCCTCATTTCAAAATACTGGTCTGAAGAAGAAGTGCAGTAAAAATACACTGAGCACACTTTTTCCTCCCTTAGAAAGCAAGCTTGGAAGATTATTCTGGAACATATCAAATAAGTGTACCTTTTAAGACTTTTTGTATGCTGACAAGACTTGGCTGGAACATGAGTGGGTGCAAACTTAGTATGAATGCAAAGATGTTAATAAATAGCTTGGATAACATGCAGAAAACCTGGTTTATTTCATAGTCAGAAGATCACTTTTTCATGCATCTTGGAATAATAAAGACAAATATTTAGGCAAAACTGCAATCCAAATAAAACAGAATTATTTTTGTATGTATGGAGAGAGATAACTGTGAAAGCATATACTGTCCTATCTATAGGGTTGCAGAAGACATGTAAAAGCAGCGGATAAAATACATTGAAATAGCTATCAACTAGATTATTGGACAGATCTAAAAAGCAGATAAACCTACTGAATAGGCTGGCAATTTATATCTAATTCTGTATCTAATTGTTTATGAACAGTAGAATAGTAGCAATAGTAAAGTTTCTCCTCCTTACTCATATTGAATATGTGTTCCTTGAAAATAGACTCTTTACAAGAAAAAATATGGAGAATACAGAAAAACAGATTATTATTTTGCCAAGTTTAGTAAGGTAAAGTGAAAATTGAATTTGCTTTAAAAGTCCAACAATTCCACTTTAAAACAGATTTAAGCAAGAGTGTACGTTAACATAAACTTTTGACTTACTCTAGTTCTCAGCAGAAAACTACTGTATGAGTTGCCCTGTTGGAACTGATATGACGACTAAAGAAGCTTAGAAAAATACAACATTTTTGTATTGTAATAAAATGCGCAACTGCATTCAAATCAAATTGTAGAAAAACAGTTTCACTAAAATTTCACAATTTCACTTCAGGATGTAGCTCTAATTTCCACAAACTAAGTTTACCTCCTTTGAGCTTCTGGGTCTAATTTTTCTTAGATTTTGAAATTACTTTTTAAAATCACATGTATTCATTCTATACATTGGATTATGGATGCATTTTAAATTTTAAAAAAAAAGTCTTTTAATCAGAGAAAAAATTATTTTTTTCACCATACTCCAAAATTTTTGTTTCCCACTCCCAGCCCCTGAGTTCTTGAATATTTTTCTTGGTTCTTCTTTGAATTTTAAATCAACTTTTAAATTCTGCTCACACATAAAAAACATAAGAAGAGGGGGACAGGGCGACTGTGAAGCCTAAAAACTGACCATAGCACTCTCTAAAAGCTTTCAGTTTCCAGGTGAGAACTTGTAGTTTAGCAACTCCTATTTTATAAGCATGATGTGTTTATTTTTGTATAGTGAAAATTTGGTGCCAACTTTCCAGTTGTTTGTTTTAAAAGTTGCATATTAAGATTTGTTTTGTGACAAAAATCAGTTAATTGGAAAGAAGGGAAAGTTTTAGAAGTAGAACAGCCACAGAACAATAGGCAACAGTCGAAGCAAGGAAACGGGTTAAATGCTGAATCACTGTGGACTTTGGAGGAAAGAGGAATGATGCATTTGAAATTACTTTCTTAATTGTCCCCATTAGTTTTAATCCTGCACTAGTAGCATGAAAGAGAGGTGCCTAACCATATGTTTTGCAATGAGGAAATGCCTATAATATTGCTAAAATGAACACACAGAAAGAGGTCTTCCAGCCAGCTGCTTTCTCCTTACGTCACATAGAAGACCACAGCTGTGCAAAAACAACATAAAAGACACCCCCTCACAACAGCCTTTCAACTCAGAAGTTATGTTTCCTGCAACACCTTGGGTATACTGGCACTGATCAGTGCTGGGAAGAGGCAGGTGGAAAGGGGAAATGTAAGAGAAGGGAATGGAAGAGCAGTGCCCCTGGGGCCACAGGGGAGGATCCCCCAGGCAGACTATGCAGCTCAGAGAAGTCCTCAGGGCAAGGCTGCTATATTTCTGCTTCTCTCCATCAGTCGTAATGTTTGTGCTCTACCTCATTTCAAATATGGAAACAGTTATTTCTTAAATCACAGAGTTTCATAATGGGGCTGGCAATCAGGCTTGGCTAAAAGGCTTCTTTTGCTTCAAAAGCAATGACCACATGTAGCTATTGCTGACCTGTTAGTTTGTTTTTAATTACTTCCATTATTTGTGCTTGGAGTAAGACTGACCCAAATAGAAGTTTTGCACATGTAGAACTGACCTAAATATTTCTGGTTTCTCACTCAGTAGAAACATAGTGCTGTATTAGCATACCAGTGTAATGCCATATGGAAGCTATTGTTTGTGTCTCCATTTTTCATTTTTGTGGGCTTGCTGAAGGATTCTATTTTCTGTAATGCAATGTATTGCTTCCTTTAATATAATCTTGTGCTTTCACCTTGAGCTGCAAGGTGCTATGAAGGAGATATGATGCTCATGGCTTTACAGAAGATGCATTTTTGCCTGGTAGAGGTGGAAGGAGGAGCATCAGGCATCCAAACAACATGGAGGCAGGGAGAATGGGGGGAATACAATGTAATGTTAAGATGAGTTAAGTGTTTTGCTAATTTCTGCAAATGGCAACTTTCAGTGTAGCAAAGATAAGTATGGATTAAGTGGATTTTTTTAGATCTTGTGAAGTTTCAAGTTTGGAAATATTTGGAATTTTTTTTTCTGCAAAACTTAATAAATGTAAAAAAGATTTTTTCACCCTCAGCTAATCTGTAACTAAAAAATTATGTTAAATCTGACACATTAGAGACATCCATGTAATCTGTATGGAAATTCTACACAGAAAATGCCAGATGGAAAAACTGAATTTTACTTAGTGATTTTGCAAACATTTCTGTATGCAGATATGAAGAATTATGTCTCTGAAAGTTAGTGTGCTTATTCTTTTAGAAACACCACCAAAAAGTATGTGTTTATGAGAGACCATTACCCCTCTACCAAAATATGACAGGTCAGGTTTCTTCTGGTCATTCTTCCTTAAGAGAAGAGATCACTGGCCTTGAATCTGAGCATCTTCTGTGCTGTTCCTGCATTCCTGAGGTAAGGGACAGTACAAAAGCATAATCTGCTGATCAGACACCTGGACTGGGACAACAACACTGACTTGCAGGGGAAATCTCAGAAATTTCTTTTAAAATAGATTAATAAGACAGAGCTCTGATCTTCTTGTGCAATGTAACAGTCATACCACAAATATTCTGGGTTCAAGTTGGCCATCACTGTTATGCTACCTCAACTCTTTTTTCTTTAACATGAAACAATATTGGTGTGTGCATCTCATGCCAATTTTACATGAACAAAGTATTAACATGGCTGAGATTTTTAAAGGAAAGCTGATTCAGAATTGTCAGCAGTATAATAAGGACTTACATGAAGTCCAATTTTTGAGGTTGTAGATGAAGCACTGTATAAACTATGCTTGGTAGGGGTTGGTATTTAGAGTAAGCTTTTTAGAAATCTCTATGGGATATTATGATTATTTTGTTAATTAAAAAAGAATAATAGTAATTTTGTTTGTTATAATTGAATACTTATGTGTTGCTGCTAGCTGAGAAAGAAAACTGAGTTAACTGTTTCTGTTCTCCATTGTGATATGAAGGACAGAGATGGGTAGAAGATAATGATTCTACTTTTATGATAATTTTCAAGTGCTAAATTTAGTTTATTCTCTTCTGGATCACAGAGGAAGCTTTCCAGCCTCTTTGTGTGTGCATTTTAGTGTGTGCAATTTTCCTATTTATGAGTTAGATTCAGATCCATAATCTAGAAATGTTCCTGCTGATTGATAAACTAGTTTAATGTATTTAAATTAAATATTTTGGCTTCTACAA
>JANXJC010000078.1:33027715-33040897 GCA_027564655.1 Leptodon cayanensis
GGCTTCTACAAAAAACATATTTTAACAGAAGAACATTTCACCATATTTTTTCACTCTAGCATTGATAGATTTTTGTACTATTTAGGAGAAGAGCACAGCACAGATTGTTCTTGGTAGTGTTTGTTTTGGCCAAACCTGGCAGCTCATATGTGATTTAGGATTTAAGATTCAGTGGAGTAGATGATGTTTGGTTAAATTATAATTAGAACTTGCCAAAATTTAACATTTAGGGATTGTTCACTTTTTTTCATTATTCCAGTCCTAAATGGACAAAAATCCCGGTAGTCAGCACTGCTTCAGGGTAAAGAATTATACACATATTTTGGAGCAGACAGACAAGAGCATACATTTCACAGTACCAGGGATGTGTGTGGCACAGAGCCTGTTCGTTCAGGAGGCCCTAACCAAGATCCTCTGGACTTTCAGCCTGTTGGGGATAAAACAAGAGCTTTGGTCTTAAGAGTTCTCACTAATGGGGCTCCCCAAGACCACCTGGTTCTCATAGGAGGAAGCCTAACACCTTTGCTAAGGTTGTGATTGTTTCCCAGCTTTGCAACAAAGCCCTGGTATGCTCCACCACTGTAAAGTAAAAAGCTCAAGGTATCAATCAGTTTCATGAATCCAGGTATGGCTACTGTTGGGACTCAGCTTCTGCTTTACTCCAAATTCCCTTTGACAGGTTTTCCAAGAATATAACTCCAAGTTTTGATAAAAATAATCAGACCAGCTCAAACAATAGCTGGGACTTGTTTGGGGCTTTTTTGTTTTTGTTATTCTTGATATTATTCTTTCTCATTCTTAATCTTATGTTTATGTGTACTCCTATTAAAAATTGTCAAGAGTTTCGGTACTGTTATCATTTAAAACTTGTAATAATACTTGCTTCTGTCAGGAGCAGTTTTTTAGCTGTCTAAAAAGAACTGCCACCACCACCAATATTGAAGAGCAGAATCTGACTCAAGATATCATATATTCCCCAACACCTCAGTATTTCATCTGCTGAGCCTAAGAAATAATTTAACAAAGAACATGATTGCTGATGTGAGTTAACCAAAAATCTTCTCCCTGGTACATTTACAGATGTCTCTGAAAAAATACCTATTTATTATCTATTGTTCTAGCTCATTGTATTGGATGTAAAGAGCCTTACCAGTGATGTAACACAAATCAACTGCTCATTTTTCCAAATGACATGATTTTAACTTTATCAGGGAATGACATTTTGGGAAAACTTGAAGAAAGCTGTAAGACGTCACCTGTTTTCAGTACTATTCTCTTTTGAATACTAATTCTTAGTAACAAACATTATCACTAAACCACTCTGACAATCCCAACAAAATTTTGGAAATAAGACAATGCCTAAGAAAAAATGTGCAACTTAGTTTCGCTTCCCTTCCTCAAAAAGCCTTTTGCTGAGCTTCAGCATTTATTATTTTTAATACCTATTTCTATCCATCCATCCTTCCAGGTAGTGCACATATGTGTGCACAAGCACACCGATGGCTAGAAAATGGTGCCCTTTGGAATGAGTACCTACTACCCAGGCATCTGAGTCGGACAATGCGGCATATGGCAGTGAATAAATTAGCTCTGGGTCAACTCTAGAGGCAAGAAGCATCTGCTCACATTGGCATGTTACTGCTCAAGGTGCAGAGGTGCTACCATACTGCCAGATGACTAATTTTGCATTATGGCCAGTGATTACTATATCATTTCACCTGCTGTTACAGTTGCCATACGAAAAATGAGAAGGATTCTGAGAAAATCTTTTTTTCTAGCATGATATACCGAAAAGAAAGCCTACGTTTTATTAGCAACATCAATAAGTCAGTGACATCCATGTGCCTTTAATGGGACATAGACATGGCATGCCATGATGATGCCTTTTGCACTCTGTGGCTATGTTTCCCCATTAGTGCCACTGAAGGCACAGCAGTGAGCTATGCTGACAACCCTTGAGGTAAAGAGATAGAAAAAACAGCCTGCTCCTTCCTCTGCCTGCTTGCAGTTGATGCTCTTGTCCTACTGAAACAGTCATGCTTTTGTACAGAGTTAACATGAGCTCCCAGACATACTTATGCATCACACAGTCCTCTGTTGGTAATGACTCTCCAAGATCTGCATTTAGACAAATAGATTTGGGAGAAAAACAGCTTTCTACATATGGCTCAACAGATAACACATGTTTAAAAAATATATTCTGAGCTGAGAAGAGACTTCTTGTTTTTTACTTTGAAATCTGCCATATGGCTGGGATGTCTTTTTTCAAAGCCTGATCCATTCAAGTAAGAAAATCCTGTGTTTCCATCCAAGGCTTTTAGGGTTTCAATTTAATTTATTAAATGATGGGTTTACACAGCTACATTGAAGACAGTGCAGTTGAAATGGAAATGTGATTTGGAATTGTGGATTTCAGTGTCACACACTCAACAGTAAGATACAAATATTTGTGTTATGTTTTTGTGGTTAAATGAACTGCGATATGTGAAGCTGACTGCAAGAATCTATGTCTTTTGGCAGCTGTGATTTTTTCAGTGCAGATGGATGCATGTCAGGTGTGTCAAATGTTTTTAAAAGACTAAACTAGTAAGGATTTGAAGGAGAAAACAGAACTACCCAGTATTCTCTGACTGAACTTTCAATGCCTAGGTCATGTTCTTCTCTTTACAGTATACTTCCACAAGTGCAGTACAAAGAAACATAAAGGCAGAGGAAAAATACCTCCACAAATAAAGAAACCCAAACATTTTTCAGCTGAACTCTGGCATTTCCATAGCAACATGCTGGATCTTATCAAAACCTTTTTTGAACAATTAAGACTGATGGCATGGATATTGAAACATATTTTATACATGTTTTAAAATGTGTTTATTGAGGCAAATAACCTGAAAATTCAATCTAAGCTAGTAAATGTAAGGTTGTAGATAACAAAATTACTTGGCCAGCTTGGCTGGAAATTAAAGATCGTGCAATGTTTTTTTTTTTCCTAAGGAGACGGCATAAAACACATTATTTGCTGATGTAAGTAGTCTTCAGCTATATCCATCCTTTGCGATTAGTTTGGCTGTGTTCATCTAAACTAGATTGATTTCAAAATCTCACTGCAGATTGTATTCCCCATACATAATAATTCACCTTGACAAGTTTTTGGCAGGAAAACAACCAAGCCATCCACAGCAATTGGGCAGCAAGTATTATTATTCATGATCCTAGGATGCTGACAGATTTTCTCCACAAAGACTGAAGAATTTCCAACCTAGTCCAAGTCATGTGAATATAAAGTTTCATAAGGATTAAAATGGCTCATATAGTTTAGCCCTAATATCTTCTCTCTTGCAGTGGCCAGTTAAAAGTTTCATAAGGATGAAAATGGGTTATATAGTTTAGCCCTAATATCTTCTGTCTTGCAGTGGTCAGTAGCCGGTGCCAAGGGAAGAACACAGAGTAGAAAGAGCATGGGGTGGTACATCCCAGAACAGCTGGACTGTGAAATTGGAATTCAGGGACCCCCTGAGCCAGAGGTAGTTCATCTGAATTCAACAGTCCTTAAAAGATTTTTCTCCTATTAATTTAATGATCCTCCTTTTGAACCTGTGCAATCTGTTGTCATTACTAATATACAGCAGCAAGACATTTCACGGCTTATTTGTGTTTTGTTTTAAGCACGTTTTCTCTGGTTTTGAGACTAACATACATGGGTTTCATTTGATGTCCTCTAACTTCACATAAAAAGAAGCTGGAGTCACTGAATGGATTTTATAGACCTCTGTCATATACCATATGGTCTCCATCATCTTTGTTTTAGCTTGATGCGTTCTAGAGCACAGATCTGCTGCTTTTATGAAAGGAATGGTTGCCTCCAGTGTTCCTCAGACCCCTTTCCATCTCCACTCCCCTGCTCTTTTCTTCACTCCATGCTTATTAACACAGAATCTCTTCAATAATAGTAATAGTTCATGGAAGATATCTTCTGAAAAAGTGAACTTCACCTGACACTTCAGATTCCATTACCTGCCTATAAAGCACAGACAGGCCTTGCAGGAACTGTTGTAAGCAGCTTTGTGCTAATCAGGAACTAGCAGATACCCTAGTAACCCTTGGAAAATATGTGAGTAGGAAATGGACCAGATTTTGAGAGTTCTGTAGTATGAAGTTGCGTTTCCTCATGTGATGTTTCCCACTGAAAGCAGACAGAAAGGGGAAATCAATGTTTTCTTCAGTAAGGAAGAAGACAGCAATCTCAAGCGAGCAGCTTAAGCCTTTCAACCTTGTTTGCTCTCAAGGTACCACTGGGGTACCTCTGAACTGCCAGAGATGCTGTAAGGGATCGTGGCATAAGTGAGTGTTATATACCTATACATTAAAGTAGAAGGTGTTTGGTTTGAAATGTGGCTTTGAATACTGTACTGCCAAGCTGAAGAGCTTTGTGCTTACAGACATTTGTGACTACCTTTGACTAAAATGTGTACCTCACTGCTCAGCTAGTGGGAATAAACCTGCTTGCCTCTGTCCATGAGCCATTTTCAGTGAAAGCTGCCCATGTATGATGTTATAGCTTGAGGAAGGAGCTACTGGGTAACATCTTATGAGCTGCATTATACAAGAAGTTGCAAAAAGTGATCATGATGATCAGATCAGAAAGCTTGCGTTACTTGAGGTCTACAGAGGTCTGCGTTTTCTTACTTGATGGATTCATTCTGCTCAAGGTGATAAATTAATCTGGTTAGCCACCATGCTGCTTTTAGAAAAGCAATGATGTTTTGCAAAAAAATGGGTATCTCACAACATTTCCAATGAAGCATTTACTTTTTAGGCCTGGAAATGAGTGATTTGCACTCACTTACATATAAGTGAGTCTGTATGGAGACCATGAGCATGATAATGGTCTTGTACTACAAAGGATTTATTGACATCAATTTGAGAAGATTGAACCTTAGCTGAGTAATGTAATTATCTCATATTAAGTCTGATTTACCACATCACAGCATTACATCTATTGTAGTAAAATTGTTCATAAGGATCAAGAGATATTTTTATGTGTTTTCCTTCTTTTCCCTTTCCCTTTCCTTTTCTTTTTCCTTTTTCCCTTTCCCTTTCTTTTTTCCTTTTCCCCTTTCCCTTTCCCTTTCCCTTTCGCTTTCCCTTTCCCTTTCCCTTTTAGCTGACTGATACCTGTGCTGGACACTAGGTGCTTAGCAATTCCCAGCAAATACCCTTGTGTTCTCTCTCTGTCATTTTGTGCTAGAGAAGGTGACTTTCATTTAGCAAAGCTTTATGCATAAATCACAATGGTGACAGAAGACAGTAGGCAAGGGAGGCACAGCTCATTTACAAATATCTTATAAGACCAGATTCACAAAAAGACTGGTCTAGAGCTAGACTTAATGTTTAGATGCCTGTCACCCCAGCTAGAGTTTGTAGCTCAGAGTTAGACTGGCACTGTGTTAACCTTTTTGTAAGGAGATGTGGGTGTCCAAGTATATCTGTAAAAACCTGGAGACTAAGCTGAAATCCAGCTGAAATGGGAAAGCAGTAAGACTTGAGATACCTCATGCAGTCTTCAGTGTCCTACTCAAGACCATAGTGAAGTTCTGATTATAAATCTCCATACTAAAGTTATAGCAGCAGGTGTGACCTGGGTGTCCTCATTGTAAAACATGTCCAGAGAGGGAAAAGGAAATCTTGATGCTCAACTCTGCTGAATTTCTTTGTAGCTGTGGGTCTTAATGAGGACACCAAAGATATGAGTATACATAATATGAGTAACAAGTGTGATTGAAAGACATGACCCCAGTCTCCTATCTCCTAGAACTATGTTCATTTACCCTCTTTCTATTTGTCAGGTAAACATCTATTTGTTCTGTATAAAGAAGAGCAGCTTCCAGTAGAGCAACTGGAAACTGCCTACCCCTCAAAAAGATGAAGTCTTGAGAAGAGACATCTGGAAAGCCAAGCTGAAATTTGTTCAAGCATGGAAATGAACAGAAACTGTGTTCCCCATCTGATTTAATATTCTACCTTGACATCGTAGAGAGATTTCTTAGTGCCGGTGGATTCACGGACTGACACTCTAAGAGGTCAACACATACACACTGAGAGAGCACAATAGTGCAATCCTGCAAGCAAGATAAGTGAGGTTCATTTCAGCAGTCAATGTCAATGAGGTCTAAGTAGCATTGCAAAACCTAGATGGACTTGTGCACAGACTGGGTTTTAGCTACAGAAGCCATACATTTACTGTACACTTGGATAACTACAGGCTTAGAAATATTTATGGAAGTCTTTATTTTAGTGTCGCCTTCTGATTTGCCTTGACTCTACCACATCTTCAAATATGATGCCTTAACAATGCATGAAGAGTGCTCTCAAGAGTACAGCTTTTTACAATGCAAATTGTCCTGTTAAACCAGTCAGAAGTATACTATAGGGAATAGTAATAAAGGTAGTGTAAACTTATGTGTTTTATACTGATGGCAAGAGGAACAGTGATTATGCCTCTCAAAAAAAAAGCCAAAACTTTTTTGCTAGAGGATAAGGATTCAAGATCAGTTTTTCTTCTAGATATCCAAGGATCACACATGAATATTGAATTCATGAAGGCTATTTCTGTTTTGCCCTTATAATTGCATATATGATATAGTTTTTCCTTCTATATGTCTTTTCAGGACTTTACATGTGCCTGAGGCAGAGTTATACAGCAGGGAAGGGTAAATATAGAGCTCCAGCTGTGATGACTAGAGATAGATGCTGTTTTCTCTTTTTGGCATTAATAATACATTTACATAGTCACCAACCAATACTCCTAAAATCTGATTTCTGGCAAGCGTTGACCTTTACTCTTCCAAAACACACCCGTGTAGTACACATGCTGGTATTAACACAGAAGGAGACTAACAGATACATGGTGAAAACACACATAAAAAATTTGAAGCTAAAAAAGATCATTCTAGAGAGAACACCGAAAACAAATACTCATGAATGTGTTAATAGTAACAAAGATACATCAAGTATCAGTAAGAACAATCAAACTATCAAAATGAGAGTTTCTACTTGGACAGTGCTTAAAGCTGTCTGAAAATCACAGGGGAAAAATCTTCCTAGTTCTTTTGACTCTTTCTGTCATTGTTCACTGAAACACATAAACAGCAGAGATAACTTACCCAGGTCTTCCATGTCTCCTTGTGTTTCTCCTGCATCCACTCTCATACCAATCAGAATTTTGTCTGCAAGTAAAGCAAACTACTGTGCCACTTCTTCAACTGTGTATTTGCTCAAGGTCCTGATCAGTGGCATGCTTTTTGCAGTTACTTGAAAGCAAGCTGTGAATTTGACAGCCAGCCGATCAGAGAGGAGGAACAAGTCTGCGTGTCTCTGTGACAGGCAGGCAGGGAGAGAAGTGAGCTGTGAACAGCAAAGCCTGAGTGCTGGAGTTATGCTTGGCACTTAGCAGGTTCCTGACAGCTCAGACTTTGACATTTTTAAATAACCAGGTTTATATGTGGATAGCACATGGTGGTTCTGTGGGAGCTGTGGGAGCTTAATTCTGTGCAGAACAGAAATATCTCTACAGCTCCATAGTTTGCCAAAGGGTTTAATAGTGCTATTACAAACACGTAATGCCTTTACATTCCTTTTAATTAATGGTCAGCCACATCTGTACCTTTCTGTGCACAGTGCTGCGCAAATACAGAGAAAGTAATTGGCTTTTCCAATATTCATACGTAAGAGAAGATCTGAAAAAAAATCAGAAAGGCAGTTTTACAGGCAAAAGAACAGATGGTCAGCAAGTGGAAGTCAGCAGAGCTGACTGATTTCAGTGTTGCTGTAAAAGTTTTAAGTGGAAATTCTAACCCAGAACCTATTGACTATAGCTATATTATTTCATTCAAATCCTTTTTCTTCCTAGAAGACAAATATCAACAGTAAAATATATTCTTTTGTAAGCATTTTATATTTTCTAATCCTCTTTTGTTATGTTTCATGCATATACCATGCACGTAATTATCGCCTTTTTGCAATGTGAAATTTCTTGTAAAGTTTATTGAAAACAGAATGAGTCTAGAGATTCAAAGGAATTGGTTATGAAACTATTTACAATGAAGTCACCATTCCAGAATGACTCTTTCTAGTTAACGTCTTTCAGTAAGGCATAGAGGAAACAAAATACATTACATTTTAACAGTACTGTTACACTAAAGTTTTGTTGCCATGGAGACAAATACCGTGTAGATGAAGTCACAAATTCTCTAGGAGGTGCTAATAACTCAGTAGTGCTTAATAACTTGTTGAAAAAATCCACATTCTTGTAACATTTCAAAGGGGGTAACCATAAGCCATGAAAAATGCCAAAATGCAGAGCATGCTTTAATTGTTGGTAATGCTTAGCCTACTAAAATATCTTTTTTCGATCTTGTTGCATGCACTCTTTGATACCATAGCTGTGTTAGACACAGCACAGGTCTTGGTATGAAAGTGATAGCTTACTTTGTGGCAGTAGCTGCCTCTACATGATGCCAATGATACCAAAGCAGAGGATGTTTCTTCTTGTTGTTACTGATGTAGAGGATGTTTCTGTGTTAAGTACCCTCATGTAAAGAAAACGTAGTAACTGAGGAAGAAAGTACTCTGTAACAAATGTGCAGTTTGCATATTTTAGCAATGCCTGACAAGAATGGAAGTGCTGAGGTCCTTTCAGAATAGTCAGATTGCTAGGAAGTACCAGAAGCTGTGAAGAAATTCCTGCTATTTGCCCCAAACTCAGGATGCCCAAGAGGATGAACTATTTTTTCAGTCTAATAATTTATGCTTTTTGAGGTTAATAATTTAATTCATTGCTTTTATTTTGTTTGCCTATTTTCTATGGCCTGTTCTTGACAGAAAAGCAGATGTCCAAGCACTATGTGGCTGGATAGGGCCAGAGCACACCTGAAATCTGACATACTGCTTCCTGAGATTTCTGACCTACCTTCTCACAGCTTGCAGAGACATTCTGAATCTCTTAAGTCTTATGGGACTTTTGCCGTAAAATTCACTGTGGCCTACACTTCATCTTATTGAAACAAAATCTGAAGTGGCTTCCTCTGAGTTCTCTGAATACTGATTCCTCTGTTCAGGTCACTGGAATTATGATATTTGTTGCCGGCTAAGCCCCTTTCTGATCAGTGATGGGGATTATCACTGCTCACAAAAAAAACCTTGCGAGAACAAATTGCACCCTGCCAGATTCATGCATCAGAAGGACACCTAGATCTTTGTTGTCCCTCTCCTTCCAGGTAGGTTGTCTTATTTTACAGCAGTGGTGTACAACTGTCCCCAGCACTCTAAAGAAAACAACAAGATGTGTTTGCAAGTAAAACTAAGAGGTTGTGCTTGCTGACTGTGACCTTAAGAGTGCATTAGGGAAGCTAATTAAGTCATCTGTCTCCCATCTAATATCTGACATGGTGTGAAAAATATGTGTTCACTCCTTGCAAGCTGTGGGAGTGTTCTGTTTTCAGTTTTGAACAGCATGGTTTTCTACAACCCATTAAAAAACAGTCTGATTTTAATAACTATTTTCTCTCATTATTCAACTTTTCTTTCAAGATTTGAATGTGTACCCTTTCTTTGGTTTTTTTTGAGAAGGAAATACACAGATGGGCTCCAAAAGTTGATACAGACAGTGAACATCTTGAAGGAAAAGGTAGCTGGCATTTGTTGGGAGTCTGACATTTTTACCTGAAAGTACAAGTCCTAACTTACAAGCAGAAGTTTCACGTATGCAGTTTCTGCATTCAGTGGCATGAATGAAATGCAGATTATACAAATGAAAATGGTACTGTTGACATGTGATGAGTCAGACTGCTGCCAGCTAGGGTGTTGCTGATGTAAGAAACTCTGAAAGAAGTCTCTGGATTTACATTGCCATCACTGGCTGCATCTTGATGATGATTCCAGAAACAATTACAAGATGCTGCTGTTGGTGTAGGTTTTGGCCACATCTTGGTGTGGTCTGGGGAGTGGGGGAGCACCTGCTCCGGTCATCTACCCTACATCTTGATTTTCATGGGAAGCAAAAAAAAAAAAATATGGGCTAGTAAGAAATATTATGTGTTTTACCCAGGCATCTGATGTGAGAAGTTGAGGGGCAATGACCTTAGGGTTCAGCAGGCCATGTGTTTTCCATTAAGTATACACATAGCTCGTATGGTTCCAGTTCTCACAGACATCGTTGGTAATCAAGGTGCTTGACTTTGAACAGGCCTTTCTCCCATTGAGGTCAGTGAGAAATAATCACTTCCTTGAATTTGAGTGCTTTGTTGGTTAGAACTGGTATTTAAGTCTAGGTCAAAACACTTTTCTGAACTGGTGGCTGAAAACAGAATATGACCTTGTGGGATAATAATGTAGGGTGCAATAGAATTTGTCATTTTTTACTGCACTGTGGTAAAACTCTGGTGGGTTTGCCCCGGTGCCCTGATGCACGTCCTCCTCCTCTAGTTCCCCTGGGTGCTCCCTCTGCTGTTTCTCACTCCTGCATATGCTGCCACTGCCCGACCAGCCTTTTCCTGCCCTCTCTGACCCCACTTAGTGGTGCCCAGTGAAAGGACAAGAGGCCATGAGCACAAACTGAAATACAGGAAATCTGACTTAAACATGAGAAAGCTTTTTTTTTAATTATGAGGTTAGAGCAAGTTTCCCAGAGAGGTTGTGGAGTCAGCATCCTCAGAGATACTAAAAATCTGACTGGACATTGTCTTGCGCAACCTGCTTTAGCTGACCCTACTCTGAGCAGATCTGTGTGTGGGGAGAGTGGACTAGATGGTCTCCAGAGGGACCTGCCAGCATCAACTATTTTGTGAGTCTCAGTGCTGGGGGAGATACTGCTTAACCTCATTGTTAATGACCTGGATGATGGGGCAGGGTCCCTCCTCAGCACATCTGGTGATGATGCAAAACTGGGAGAACTGTCTGACACACCCAGTGTGTGTGCCGCCATTCAGAGGGACCTCAACAGGCTGGAGAACTGGCCAGAGAGGAACCTCATCATGTTCAACAAAGGGAAATGTCCAGTCCTGCCCCTGGGAAGAAATAAACCCACGTACCCATCCAAAATTGGGGCCTACTGACTGGAAAGCATCTTGCCAGAAAAGGAGCTTGGGATCCTGGTGGACAACAAGCTGACCACAAGCCAGCGGTGTGCCCATGTGGAAAAAAAGACCAACAGACTCCAGGCTGCCTTAGAAGGAGCATCGCCAGCAGGCTGAGGGAGGTGTGCAGGGCCCTGAAGTGCTTTGTCCAGTGCTGGGCTTCACAGAACAAGAGAGAAGGATCTGTAAGGAATAAAACAAGCAACTTCCTCACCTGTTTACTTGATTAGAAACTGTTTGGGGTGGGGTGGGGGTGGTGGGCAGGGAACACCCTTCCCTATCAGTTATTCAATTATTCCTTTATTCAGTTCAGTTACTCAGTTATTCCCTTTCTTCTTGCCTAGTGGGGTAGAAGAAAATTTGTGATGTGTGAGAAAAAACTAAATCCAACAGCCTCAGCATATGAAGGAAAGTGGATGCAGCCCCTGACTCCTGGAGCAATGCTGACCGACATTTTGGCAGGGACCAGTGGTGGGGCAAGGTTTGCCTTCCTGCAGCACTTCTGGCCAAGGCATTCACAGAACATTTCAAACTCTTGGAATTAGGAGGTCTGTTGCACTCAGCTGGGATTTTGGCTGAAAATATACGGAAGATTTAAAAAAAGGAAAAAACTAATATATTTAGTTCACATAAAGCAATATAATTAGAGGCCTCAGAACGGACCTT
The DNA here is from genome assembly GCA_027564655.1 of Leptodon cayanensis. NCBI lineage: Eukaryota > Metazoa > Chordata > Aves > Accipitriformes > Accipitridae > Leptodon > Leptodon cayanensis. Next base: position 33,039,511 of record JANXJC010000078.1, read on the forward strand.
ACCCAAATAGATTGAAAAGTCCTCCCGCTAGGCCCCACTGAAACCAAGCTACAGTTCTTACTGTCTCCTCTTCTGCCTTTTCTCCTTGCCAGATTTTCCTCAGGAAATAAATAATAAGCTCTACAAAAGCCCCCAGCAGCAACAGCCTACTTCAAATGGATGTCAGCCTAAATGAAACTTGGAACCAAACAATTAGATCAAAGCTTTAAACCAGAGAGCATTCAAGAAGCATGCAATATTAATTATTTACTTTTCATTTACAAAGGGAAAAATAAGGATTTGGGGATTGCACTGGGGAGACACTATAACATAATTTTACATCAAAGGAGATCATATTATTCTCTCTGCATCATCTCATGCAAAATAATTGCATTTTAAAGTGCAAGGCACTCAGGCTTGGCAGCCCTGCATCACATAAGCCCTCAGTTTCACTGCTGCTCATTGAGTTCACAAAAACACAAGCAGAGTTTTTACTCATTAAGCATAGTCATTAAGAAGGCTATCTAGTTAGGTTTTGAAAACTGAGGTATTGTCCTCAGCTCTTGTGTGCTCTTCTCCTGCACACACAGTAACCACTGGAAACAGCTGAAGAGGCATAGGTGATTGTTTGTTGTTAACAGCATATTTATATTAGTTTAATTTAAACTATACCCTGTGATTGTGCAAAGGTTTTGAAAGGACAAGGCCAACTCTGGATAGCTGAGGCTCTCTCTGCTAGAATAAATGCTTATTTGTTATTAGCATACGATTGTTTCTTTTTGGAAGAGCAATTCACAAAACAGCGAGGTGATCTGAAGCCTTGTTTAGGTGGGTGCACTGCAAACCCGGACCTCTGAGTTAATTATCTTCTTCCCCTCTTAATCAGTGGGCAGAAATAAGATTTCTTTGATACGATTCCAGTGAGTTCAGACATCTGTTTTAATATATTTTGACTTGATGCAGGGAGACCCACAATTCTTTCCAGTGAAAGAAAGTTTAGGTCATTAAGAGACAGAAAATTGCAGTCATTAATGTTATGTGAGATTGTATCCACCATGAAAAACCATGAAAAAATGACAGTGGTTTTGAAAAGACTAAAAAATTTTCACAGCTCTCATAAAATTCGGTCCTTCTGAAAGCTCAAGACTAGGAGGCTAATGGGCAGTACAGACAACTATCAGCTTTCACTTAAACCAATGAGTTTGATTCTGCTGGTTTTTTTTTTTTTCCCCCAACATACCGTTGTGGAAGATTGAAAATGACCATAAGACATTCAGAAAATGGATATGCCAAATGCTGTATTTTGCATGCAGTGGGAGCTTAGACTCAAGCTTGAGTATCTAGGCTTGATATTAATAAATATAGAGCATAACTAAACTTCTAGTGAAGGTGAATTTGTGGAGAAAAA
>JANXJC010000078.1:33067440-33082334 GCA_027564655.1 Leptodon cayanensis
CTTCCACTAGACCAGGTTGCTCAAAGCCCCATCCAACCTGGGCTTGAACACTTCCAGGGATGGGGCATCCACAGCCTGTCTTGGAAACCTGTTCCAGTGCCTCACCACCCTCATAGTGAAGAACTTCTTTACATCTAACCTAAATCTACCCTCTTTCAGTTTAAAGCCTTTACCCCTTGTCCTTTCACTACATGCCCTTGTAAAAAGTCCCTCTCAGGCTTTCTTGCAGGCCCTCTTTAGGTACTGGAAGGCCACTATGGGGTATCCCTGGAGCCTCCTGAACAACCCCAACTCTCTCAGCCTGTCTTCATAGGACAGGTGCTCCAGCCCTCTGATCATCTTCGTGGCCCTCCTCTGGACTCCCTCCAACAGGTCCCTGTCCTTCTTACGCTGAGGGCCCCAGAGCTGAACACAGTACTCCAGGCAGGGTCTCATGAGAGCAGAGCAGAGGGGGAGAGTCACCTCCCCCAACCTGCTGGACAGACTTCTTTTGATGGAGCCCAGGATACGGTCAGCTTTCTGGGCTGCAAATGCACATTGCCGAGTCATGTTGAGCTTCTCATCCACCATCCAATATGTTGTGGAGGTGATTTTGTTGTGGTGAAGATGGTTTCTTTTAACAGAGACTGCAACATCGGAATGTTGCATTTCAAATCCAGCTCCTGCCACTGGCCTTGTGATGAACAATTTGCCCTTCCTAAGCCTCCATTTTCCTTCTTTCAAAAAGAAGATAATGAAACTGACCTCCTTTATAAAGTACTTTGAGATTTACTGATGAAAAGTACAGGAGAGGAGCAAGAGAACTTTAATTATTTGATGTAATTAAGAACTTAATGAAATTTAATGCCTTGCTGATGTAACATTTGCATTTGCTTCGGGTCTTCAGTGCGTTTTTTTCCAGCTTAGCAAACTGGTGGATAAGGGCTGAAGGAATAATCTGTTGTGAAGAAATAAAGAAACAGATGCCTCTGCCTTTCAAAAATTAATAGCAGTGTTAAATCATATAGCCTGAGGTCACAGCTCTTGAACTGCTAGAGCCAAACTTTCACTTTCAACATTGCTTGGCAAGCCTATGAAGTCCCAGGCAGAAGACTTGTGGGAATCCATAATAATGAAAAATGTAGCTGCAGAAGCTAATGCAGGCCTTGTTGTTTTAAATGTAGGCAGCATTGGAGAGACTGGAAAGAAGGGCACGGACCTGGGCTCCTCATGGGGCTCAGCCCCCCTCCTCGGTGCTACCCACAGAGCCTTTGCAGTGGTGACGCTTCCCGTCAACTCTGAGGGCTATGTCTGCTTCAAAATGGAAGTGGAGATATTCCTGTTTTAAACCAGCAGCTGGGGCCTGAGGGACAATAAACAAATCTGCAGATACCTGTGATAAAATCACAAAAGTTGAAACTACTGCTTTAAAAGCCTGGTTCTCAGTAAGACTTAGGAAATCCATTCTCTCCACAAATAAAATTAATCATGCAACAAACATATCCCCAGATTCAGGTTAAGTTATCCATTACTAGCTTTATGTTCTTGCCTTTAGGCTGCCAATTTGAGATGAGTTAATACCTTGAAAGTTCATTTAGCTATACCCATGTGAAAACACAACCATGGCAGTACAGAAATACTGTGAGAGAGGCAGGATGCTGTAAAATAACTCATTGGAAGATGCTTGGTTTCTTCCAAACTCAATGCTTTTTGACATTATTGGCAAGCTGACTTTGGACTTTTCCAGCCATTTCCTTAGCATTCCTAGGTCTGCCTTTCTTCAAGGCAGCTGTAAAGGAACCACTTCATTTCAGCATTGGTCACCGTTCATTGCTATACTGCTTGTGTGACACAAAGCCTTTATTTCCTCTTTCTGACCTTCCAGTGAGGTTGATTTGAGGTCTGGTGGCCAGATGTATTTCCATAGCACAAGAGGATGGGATTACCTAAATCTGCATTCTGCCTAGTTGCAGGCAGGACGGAGCTCAGTGTGAGCAAATTTACCTTCCTGCTGTATTTAGGACAGCACCAGCTCTACAAGCCAGCAGGGAGGTACCTCAGTGAAGTTCTTAGCTCATTAGTCCTGACATTGGAATTTTTGGCAGAAGCTATTTTTTATTTAAGCAAAGCCAAGGTTTTCAATATTATTTCCTCATAACTGGATAAGGCAAATGGAGGCTTCAGACATATTAGAGAGAAAGAATCTGAAACTTGCAATGTTATTACAAGGAAGGGAAACAAAATATTGTAGAGAGAAGAAATAGGCTACTTCTAATATCACTACAGCTTCATAAGTATATCCTTATTTCTGTTGACTCTGCTTTGAGAAGTAATTTCAATTTCAGGATAATTAGAAAAGTCCTAGAAACACCCCACCAGGAAAGGTCACTGGGTGTCAAAGCCCTGGAGATACCTTACAATACACTCTCATGGGTTTGCAAAACAGTAGTATTTCCTGAAATAGACTGGAATGTTCTTGTTCATAAAGCAGTATTGTTTAACACTGGTTTGAGACCTATTCAATTCACTTCCCTGCAACAGACAGTTTTGCCATCCTCTGAAATTGAGGCAGAACTTTCTAGCATGTCATTGCATTGATGTATTGTAATTGTGGGACAGAGAATTTATTTCCCATCAAATTTCCCAAAGAATGATGTGCTGCAAAGAGAAATTGATTACAAGCAGACATGTCTGGTCCCTCCGGGAAAGACAACTTTATCCATGGCTGGAGGCTGTGAAGATATCGACGTACAAAGTATCAAGAACACTTTCTAGTACTGCAGTACAGCTGCTGGCCACCTTCAGATTGATCGCAGGTCTTGCCCACTTGAGGAAAAGGAATGTCATTTTAGGGATGATTAAGCTTCTACTTTTCTATAACTGTTTTAAAAATATTAAGACTTCATGGGTATACTTACAGCTCCACTCCCAGTTACGTAGGACAAAACCACAGAAAGAAACTGTTGGTCCCCAATTTGCTCATAGCCCAATTTTCAAGTTTCTGACTCCATTTCCCCTCTGTTCCCTCTGTGCTGGGATGTTCTAACTGTGCTGCAGTGATTGGATGTGACATAAATTTCCAGCAGCTATCTTATTTTCTGGGCATTAAAACCTTACTGGGGAACAGGACACAGCACATATCTTGGGCTGATTTTTGTCTCCTGATTTTTGCATAAGTTCAAATTCATGTGGTGTGTTTGGGGAGGCATTTGGAAGCAGAAGGACATTCAACAGAACGAACACACCACTAAAGTTTTGAGAGTGTTCACAGTTTAATTCAGTATTGCTAACTCAAAATAAAGATTAATCCCACCTGAAGCTATGGCAGTATTTAATTACAGTTTGTCTGTATTTTACAGTCTGTTTATTCTTTAAACCTTAAATTTAACCCATGCTAAATTAAGTAACTGAAAATCCTTAATTATCCAGAGCTAGTGTGTTAGCTGAACTTCAGTAGTGAGATTAAATCTGAAAATAGGTGATCCCCAAAAGATAATAAATATTTATATGGCCTGCATACAGATTTGCTCCCAGTTTTGCTTACAAGGGTGGGTTTTGTCTCTTCAAGCTAGTAACAGAATAAGAACATGGGTAAGGAATTTTCTACATTGCATAATTTTGCCCCAACACTGTTACCACCAATGTTACACTAAAAACTGGGAGCTGAGGAGCTTCATCTCTGCAAGTGTGTGGCTTGTGCATCTAGTGCTATAGGAGCAGTCACACATCCAGGACCACACAGGAGTGCAATGGCTCAGACGTGCAGCCTGAGGAGCCTGCTCTGGAGCATCACCTTCCTGACAAGAACCGTGGCCGTGGGGAGACCACGCCGGAGCAAGGGAAGGTGTGAGAGGGACGGAGCAGCTGAGAGAAACTGGTAAGTGCTGCCCGACCCCCCACCCCCTGCGGCACTCGGTGGGGCTGGAGGAGTCTGGGTGGAGAGGGGGGTGCTGGGCCTGGCAGGGTGGGGAGGAGAGGTCCTTCCCTGGATCCTTCTAATTAAGTGGTTTGTGAACTTCTACGTGTCTTGGCCTAGTGGCTCACAGTTTTCTTTTCATGAGGAAAATTAAACTTTTTTTGAAATCTAAATACAGTAAGGGGGGGGGGGGCGGGCCTTGTAATAATGTGTGAATAACTACACATCCAACAAATTACTTAATTTGTTTTACTTCAGTTTTCTTGTCCCATAATAAGTTCAAAATGAACTGTCACCATCTGGAGGTGTTGCAAGATATTTAGTTAGCAGTTATACCCTGTGTAAATGATGGATGTACCTTTTAAGCACAGGCAGTGTTCCTGGCACAGGAAGTACCCCTGTTATGCCCGGTTTTTGCACCCTTTTAATGCCCTCTCCTCAGCTTCTGTTCTTAGCCATTTTCAGTGGCTGCTGTCTTCCAGTGGTACTGGAACAAGCAGACCCTTTGTTCAATCCAGTTCAATTCATCTAACAGTTTTCTTGTGGCCTTCAGAAAATGCATTAAACCCTTCCTCACTTGTTTCCTGGAAATTTCAGGAAGCTGAAACTGCCCTAGCTTTACAAATGTTGCTGAAAGACATGACACCAACTCCCTGTTCCACAGGTGATACAAATGACATGGAGAAATCATATACTTGTAATGTGACTGCTCATACTGCAAAGATTACTTAAATGTAGCACATTTATGGTTTTTCAGTTCTAGAATTCTGATCATAGGTACAGGATCTGGCACATGATTCTTAGCAGGGATTTATCTACTCTTTTTACTCTTTATAGCATAAAGGAATTCCCATTTATCTCAAAATATAAAATGGCAGTGGCATATGACGGGAAGGACAGCGGGAGCTTAAAATAGATGTTGGTGGAAACTCTAGGATCCACTAAAACAAGTGGGAACCTAAAGCTGAAGTATGTAACAGTACTAGAGTTAATGTAAGTAAATCTCAAGAAAGGAGACTGTTTAGGCAATATTTTGTATGTACGTGATGAGGAGTGAGATGACAATGTTGTTCAGGGCCATCTTTGCATTACAAAATGCATAGTCAGAGAAAGCTGTAGTTGTATTGCCTAGAGTAGAAGGAAAAGCACATGAGAATCAAGAGAAGAGAGCTACCCTTCCTTCAGGTGACAAGGCACCCACAAAGACGAATCAGACTCTCTGCTGGCAATGTTTTACAGCTTCCACTGCTGCCTTTACTAAGCACAGGCAAGAGCGTAGCAACAGAAGCAGGCTGAGAAGAAAAAGAAAAATTGCTGACTAACCCAGTGATGGGGTGAAGGCTGTGGAGGGTGTTGTAGTGATACGAGAAGTAATCACCTGAGAGCTAGAGAGTATGCCTCCCCTGTCCAATGGCTTTGGCTTGAGATTACACAGACAGTTTTTTCAGCAGTTCCAAATAACTCTCTTACCTGCACTGAGGTGGGCTGAGGGCTTGCATTGGAGCTGCTACAGGTGTTACAGGTGTTCTTGAACTGACTGTATGACTATGCCATTTACCTCCACTTAGCAATGGGCATTTGGTGGTATCATCAGGCTATTGTAACTGAAACATGCAACAAGGCTGGCAACAGATTGAGATACAAAACTTTTCTTTCTTTCTTCTGCAGTTAGGGTGTGTAATGAACTGTTCATACAGAGGTAAAGCAGCTTTCGGTTGCAGTTTGTTTGTTGGATTCATGGGCATGAGGTCCCAGAGTTTATGTTCACTCACTCCATGATCTCACCTAATACTTTTTTTCTACTTTGTATTACCTGTCTTTTCATTCTGCTCAGACCAAATGTCTACTTGTTGCCGGCACTCTTGTGCTGGTAAGCTCTGAATGTACTCACTACTTGGGTCCAGCTTATGCTGTTTTATCCCTTCAAAGATACTTTTGTTGTTCGCATTGTTATGACTGCAGGATTTGTTCCAAAGGGATGATTGAATTTTAGAATAATTGAGAAAAAATTTCCAGTTTATTCTGACACTAGTTCTGTTGATCCTGTAGGAGTCATGGGGTAGACATGCTCTTCCAGTTAGGTCTATTTGTACTGCCAGTTTTCCTAAAGATTTTTGTGAGATTTAATTCAATCTCTAGGATAAATATATTTGCTTAGTAGCATGGTGTCCCTGTTACCACTCAGACAGCAGTAAAGAACTAATTTTTGAAAATTTCATAGAGTAAACAGATTATTTAGGAAAAACTGGGGGGAATAGCGCAATTGGGGAAAAAACTCTTTGAAGAGCTTCATAGGAGACTTTTCACCTTTTTTTTTTCATGTGTGTAGTGATGAATAACTAAGTCTCAGAGAAGTAACCCAGACAGGTGCACAGTGCCCAGGATCACAAACTTCTAATGCCTGGAGCTTCCATTGAGCACCACCACCCACAGAAGATTTCCAGGTTGGGTCAGAGAAGTGAGACAGACTTCCTTACCAGCAGACGACTTGTCCCCTGTTGTTTCTGCCTTGCACTGCTTGGGTAATATCTTTAGGGGAATATGTAATAATAGCGGAAAACATGCTTTTCAACTTTTGTTCTCCCTAGTCCGTCCCTGGAAGGGGGAAAGAGTTCTCAAGACTGGGGCAGCCTTTGCTTCCTTCAGAGATCTGGGACCTCCCAAGTAGGATATGGTTTAAAGTGAATTTTTTTAAAAAAGAAGGAAATGGGATGTGTGGGAATGACAAGGGGAAAGTAAAAGCTAAATGGATAATTCAAGAGGACATATGAAAAGGCAGAAGAGAGATTTTATTAAATTAGAAAAATAAATAACAAATTAAATATAAATAGGTTTACAATCATATTATCATGCACATTAATTTCTGCAAAAATTTGATTCTCTCTTTCAGGCTTCTTCAAGCCCCCTCTCTCTGTAGCTGATGCTGTTCAGTCTGTGGTGAGGATCTGAGCCACCAGAGCCAATTTCAATTCCAAATCTAAACATAAGCAATGGCTTGTGAGGTTGAAATTCCTTTGAGGTTCACCCAACTCCAATTTTGCTTTATTCCTCCAGGGGAAACATTTTCACTTTGAAGCTACAGTCCAACTCATTGCATTGCAGGATAGAAGTTTAGGTTCTCCTTTAGGCTAGCCTGTCCTGGGACATTTTATGCACTGTCCCTTCATATTACACTGATAGGAAAAGAAAGCTCTGACATGTAGAAACTGTAAGTGATGAGGTGATGTTAGGAGTTTAGAAGGCTGGAAAACATTCAGTTTTCCAAGTCTCTCTGTCTAAATTAACATTTAAAATCAAAAGCATTGTGAATTTAATTAGTCCAGATGTTTGAAGGTGCAATATTAATGATAATTTATCTTCCCTTTTTTTTCAATGTAATCTTGGAATTATCATGAGAAAGATGGTTACCAGAGGGTTATTACATGTACTGTTTTCTTGTTGTCATATGCCACAGGCAAGAACAACACTTTGAAGAGAATTGTTTTTTTCTGAGAACAAAGATAAACTACTGTAAACTAATTGCTAAGCTGCAGCACAGTAGGTAAAGTAATGGAAAACTACGGTATTAATGAGTTTTATGAAGTCAACTCCTCTGAAAAATGAGCTTGCTTTAAAAGCACTGATAGCCAATTACAAGTACTTTTCATATAGTTGTACACGTGGATCCCACAGTGATGGATGTTGTATAAATGCAAAAGGCTAGCCCAGCCCTCTAGGGACTGACTTCTAAGTAATGAATAAAAATGTGGAAAAAGGGCTAATTCATGTTATTGTTCCAGAGAATATTGGAGATGCAAAAAGGCTATCATTTTATGCAAAGCTGAGTAGGTAGGAGAGGTGTAAAATCAAATACCCTGTCACCCAAAGAACCTTAACTTTATTCTGAACGGTACAATATCCCTAGGATCTAATACAGATGTGAACCTCCAAGAGCCTTTGTGACCACAATACTTTAGTGTTCACCAGGACCAAATAATCCTTGATAGGTGTCTGACTGGGTAAGCAACATGTTTTCTTAATTGGTCAGAAGTTGTGGCTGAAGGCAGAGAGAACTTGTGCCTCTTTTTTCTGTCTTCTAGTAGAGTAAGAAATCTGTAGTGTTCTGTTAAAAGTATTTGGAAAGAAGGAAAGATTGTCAGAGTAGACAGTCCAATTTAAAACTCCATTTTAAAAACAACTTACATTTTTATGGGTTTAATCCCTGAATTTTCTGAGATTTTCAGAAAAAAAATTATGGATTTGAAAGTTTCTGTTCTCAGTTTCTATGATGTTGTGAAGTTAAATGTAACTGTCATCAGTGTTCAAATAAGGGGGGATTTGGACAAGGTGTTTCCGTCCTCTGTTTTCCATTCTCTTTTGATTACTATCTCTTCTTGTAAATTTTTGTAGAGATACGTATGGAGAAAACATTGCCTCAGTTAAACCTAAGTGAGAAATATCATGTGAGGATGCTTGAATATGTCACAATTCACACAGGACAACATCAGAAATAGATACTGATTTTTGACTTGTTAAGGGCATGATTTTCAAGAAGCAAGTGCTGAGTTCCATGAAGGGAAACTCTACCTTGTCTTCAGCCTTCAAACTATCAGCATTTTTTGAAATCTAACATGCAATTATTAGTTTCATTGATCTTTTGTGGATTTTCATCTCATCTCATTTCTATTTTTCTGCTTCACAAAACAATGGACTAATTTGAAAGAAATAAGGAAATTGTCTTTTTTTTTTTTTTTTTTTAGATCAACTTCTTTTAATCAAATCAAAAGCCTCTCATTTTTTGGAGGTTAGAAAGATTATTCAAAAGCAAAGCAACAAACCTTTCTGTCAGACCTCCAGTTGTCAAGGAGCTACAATGGGGCCCAAGACTATTTACAACAAAGACTTTTGCTGATTATTTCACTGCCTTGACAGAGCACCTGGGGCAAATTAGATAATCTGTTTGGTTGTCACTGACCTCACACAGAAGTGTGCTGAGGGCAAGATGTCATTCCACTATCTGTTGATTTCTTTAGGAACATATGACTATTCATCGAGTTTTACCAAGATTGGGCTTTATCCCAATTCTAGGCTCCACAGTTCTGTCAGGTATCAGCAAACTGTGCTTAATAGTAGTATTCGTATACACTGCCTTTCATCCAAAGAAGTCAAAGTGTTCAGAAATAAATTAAAGTTTTGCAATACTTGCTGGCATATCTCCTGTAAGATTTGTCCTGCTGTAATTAAGGCAGCTTTTGATAAATTAGGAACTTTCATCACCTTCCCAGCTGTGGGGCCCAGGTAGTTTCACTAGGGTTTTTGGCAAAATCTCTTACTAAAATGATGAATATTTTGTCTTAAAACTCTCCCTTTCCCCCCGCCCCAACATGCTATTTTATGCAATTTACTACTTTATGCCACTTCTAGAACAGGCAATAAATGAAAGCTACCACCCTTGTTGTCTCGTCTTTGGATGTGGCAATATATCGCCCTCTGAGCTTACCCAACCACACAATTATCCCTAAATTAAGAAAGAGAGAGGGAAAGCAAAGAAAAGCAAGAATGCAGAGTGGGTGGGAACTGGCTGATAGGAAAGCAGCTGGCATATTAAACACAGACAACTGAAGATGGAACGACACGCGGGTGCTGCCTTGCCAAATCCCTACAGGGGGGGAAATGCCAACTAGATTTCAATGAATAAGCAATTAACATTATATTAGATTACCACAAATAAACACTGATTTGGTAAGAAGCCAGGCAAATCATTAATAAGAAGAACAGGGGGACCCAGATGGGGTAATATGTGAAAGCTCAAACCAAAGCCATTCTGTCTGGACTGTCAGTTTTACAAAATCAGTGTCAGGGTCAGTCGGTATCTGAACATTGTTGGTCTGAATCCATGTGGCCAGATGTTCCATAGAGGTGAATTTGGGAGCATTTCAATTAAAGTGTAATTAGGCTGATTTCCACCAGCTGATCTGTCTCTAGAGTCTCAGTTTGCATTTTCTGGTTAAATATCATTGCTAGTTAAACTTCTAACCACTTTCAAAAGTATAACAATAAAAGAGAAAGCAAAGGAAACACAGATGCAGCAGAAAGGTGCATATGGGTGGGCAGCTATTTAATTGCTGCCCCTATGTTGATGACTGAGAATGGAGGCCATGCTCTGTAACTTGTGCTAAATAATACTGTGTCAAGATGTCCACTGATTTTGTTTGGCTCCTCTTGAAGTAGTATCTCCTACTGTTTCACCAGGAATAATGCTGCATGGACATACTGAATAACATTGCTCTAGCTTACAATGGCCTTCAAGTCACCAGATAAAATTTTGCTTTGGCTTTAATTTATCTGGGCTATTTCAATTTATGTTCCTCACTTCTTCAGAACTGAGGCTGACTAGAACTGTGGGAAAGAAGGTTGCATCAGCTTAACAGAATTCCTATGATGAAGTGGTGTGAGTGTTTGCTTAGGCAAGATTCAGATGCATTGGTTGGAAATAAGCAAAGAGAAACTGCTAGGGGAGAAAAAGAAATTTCATATGGTTTTCAGAACATTTGCTGCAATTATTTGAGTATTCATTGGAATATTCTCCCTACCTTTTCTGAATCACAGAAGAAAAAATAAATATATGTGTGTTATTATAATACCTAGAAGCCTGATGTTGGCTTTGCTAGGTCACAGCTAAATATGTAAGAAAAATATGTTTCCTGTTTCAAAGCTTTTGCTGCCTGATCAGATTCTATTACAGAAGTGGAATTCTGTGCTCTGGCAGAAAGACAGCGTTTGCTTACAAATGTGAGAGGTCATGAATTTTTCCGGGAAACATCTGTCCATAGCAAAACTTATGTTTCATCAGAACAATAGGGTTTTTTCATAAAACTGATTCAAATTTATGTTTCACTTGGAAAAAGAAACAGGGAGTAGATTTTCTGAAGATACGTACTAACTTTTTTGCTAAGAACTGTACTCATTTTTGCAAGTGATTAAACCAAAATTCTGCTAGTGTAATATTTGTATTGAATTGAAAAGTTTTGAAACTTTCTTAAAATAAATTGCAGGAGTTCTTCTATCCTGACTGAGGATGGGGAACAAACATTTCAGCTGGGGGATGGGGGCGCTATAAAAATGTTTCTTCTATCCTTTTTAATCAACACTTTGAAATTGAATGATCACAATACATCAGAAAGTATGAGATGCTGGGAAAAAAAAAAAAGCAAAATCTTTTGGGTAGACAAGAAAGAAGGGTTTTAATGCTGAAAGCCTCTGATTTTATGGCAGCAGTATCCATCAGTTTAAGATACGATGCCTCCTTATAAGCCTTGTACTATGATATCATGATAGAGGGTATTGGTTGTGCCAGCTCCCCAGTTTTTACAGATTTACTTACCAAGAATAACTTCCCTGAAATATATTAGAATGTATAAAGTCTATTAAATTTTGGAATTTTTCTTACTACCTATACAGAAGTAACAGGACTATCAGATATTAAACCAGGATTGTGTCTGAACATGAGTTATTTGCTGTGTTATGCAGACTTTCTAGGTTTGCTACTCACCAAAATTTATGGCGTAAGATGGTTTCTCTTTGAACACCTGATGCTGTTGGATGTTTGTCATATCCGTGAGTGGAACAACTTTGTTTTTATCTTTGATAACATTTTATATGGTTCATTCAAAGGAAGCAACAGGGCTAAAGAACTGCAAAAACTGCTGAGCTAAGACCTGTCTTTGAATTAAGCATGATGGAAATGCTGCTTTACATAGAGATATGTCACTACTGTGGCCTGCCAAGATAGAAATGTTAGTATTGTGAAAATGCCTAGCAGCAGCATGTAGCAGCAAGGAATAAAATAATAATGCAAATGAACCTGAGATTGTGAGCTTTCCCAGAACTTAAAACCTGAATGTTGCTGAAATTGTACCAGTGTAAGAAGTTGCACCTCCTTTGCCCTCACACAGTTGTTGCCATGGCTACTTCGTATTGCATTTTCAATCCTGGACATTCCTTTTTCTCCTAAAGTTTTAAAAACATGACTGTACTGAATCACAGCAAAAGTCCATCCAGCCCAGTAACCTGCCTCCAGCAAAGGCCCCAGAGGTATTTCCTAGAGGACTGGCATTTTCCTATAATCTTTTTCTGGTCTCCAACTGTTTGCATTTCAGGTATTCCTAGACTGGAAGTGCATTATGTCTCTTCCGTAATGCTTAACAGATTTGCCTCCTGCAAACTTGTCCTACCTCTCTTCTTGAATCCATGCAAACTTCTAGCATCTTCAACATTGTCTGATGAGGAGCTGTACAGCATAATCACATATGCTGGCTCTTCCCACCATTTTCTGTTTGCTCTGAAACTGTTATCTCCTAGTTCCCTTTCACACCCTATAGTTTTTGTACTATACTGAAGAAGCATTAAAAAAAGGATGTGTGGCTCAGTGCTTAGGACAGAAGAAACACGGATTCAATTTCCTGCGATTCCACAAATTTTCTGTATGGCTTTGGGTAGGTTTGTCAGCCTAGAGTGAGAAGGTAGGATCTTATGAGAGTCTTCAGCCCTCAGGTGGGTAGATGTAGAGAAAATGGAGCAACATTGTTCTGAGAGGTTTAGACCAAAAGCAGGGAGGAGCAAAAGGCACAAGTTTCAAAAATAGAAATTCTGACTAGATAAAAAGAACATTTTTTTCATGAAGATGTGGTCAAACCCTGCAGTAGGAGCCCAGAGAAGCTATGGGGTGTCCATCCTTGGAGTTATTCGAAACTTATCTGGGCCTGGAGTAAGCCGAGCTGGTTGGTGCTGCTTTAAGCAGAAGTTAGACTAGAGCCACTTGAGGTCCCTTCAAACTTAAATTGCTCTGCAATACAGTGACTTTAAAGTATTTGGTGTGTCTGTGCCTCAGCCTATAAAATAAGGGCATTTCCCTAACACTGCTGAGCATTATGAAGTAAAATAAATATAGTAAGGAGTTCAAACACCTGGCAACAAAGACATGATACTGTCACTGGTTCAGTATTTAGAAGAGGTCACGGGCTTGAGGTCTCAGAGGGCATTGAAAACCATGCTTAATACCTCCCAACTAGGCAAGCTTTGATCCAGTTTCTATATCCTATTTGTGTAGATGGAAATTCTGGCTCTCCATGGAGTCTTCCTCTGCTGTTGAATTCATACTCACATGAAGCCTTTCCATTCATTCTTTTCCTTCATGGGCCCAAAGGAGATCACTTAGCTCAGCATTACCTTCTACAAGCTTAATACAACAACAGTTTTGCTTTAGGACAAACTGACAAATTGAGCAGTCCACTCCTCCTGTCCAGGAACAGGAGCTGGTTAGATCATTGCTTTTAGGAAGCTGTTAGGAAGTGTCCTTTGTCATAGCTGGTAAAGAAATACCTTGCTCAAAACCAAATTCCTTGCTAGCTTCCTGTTTGGAGAGGAGCTTTCTTCATAACTTGACAGGGACGTTGAGGGTTTGGTTCTTCTCATCAAACTAGCTTCTAGCCTGAGGACCTGGTAGTCACTTTGCCTGTCCAGAGGCCTCCTGAGGACTGATGCTTACTATCCTGGCTGTAAATAATGCACACCAGTAGAGAGCTATGTGTAGTGTAGTAAATTCTGTTCAATAGGAAGCCAGATTAAACCACCTTAAATCCTTAATCCTGTCAGTTTTATCCTACAAAATGAAGAGGGGTGGGTAGAGACACACTTTCTTCACTTTGAGGAAGTAAAACATGCAAGAATTACTTCTTTACCTCTACTATATTAAAGCATAATCAATGTTACTCTTCAGGGGAGAAAGTTTCTGTATTTGTCTCCAGAATAAAACTGTAGGGAAAAAAAAAAAAAAAAAGTAAAAGAAAAGAAAGGGGGGAAAAAAAAGAAAAGAATTCTCTAATTACCATTGAAAAAAAGGTGTGCCACAAAAAAAAAAAAAACAAACAATAAAAAAAAATCCTGTTTACACAGAAAAAAGGTATAACTAGCTTTTCAATGTAAAATTACCCTTGGATCATAAGAACTCAATTATAGTGCCCTGCTAACTGGTGGCTTTCACACATTGTGGCAAAACCATATTGATTTTTAAAAAAAATTTCCTTCTGATTATATATTTGATTTTGCTGTTGGTCCTGAGATATGGTATATTGTTTCACACCTTATTGTATCATCCTGGATACTTCATCAGAATAAAATACATTCTTATTTACAAAACTATTTGAGAAAAACAATGAAATAAATAATCTTTTGCACAGCTCAATCAAAACACAGCCAGCTTTCTTGAGTCACAAAAAGATTCATAAAATCTGGCAAAAGTGCAGGGGACCACATTTTAAAACCAGATTAGCATGAGAATTAGGAAATCTTCAGTCATTGAGGTGTAAAATTGGACTGTATTTCTGGTACCTGCATGCTGTCATGAGAATTGGGCTGCTTGTATCAGAGCCAATGTCAGGAAAAATGACAGCTTTATATTTGCTTTTGGTTGTGTTCCTCTCCCATGACTTTAGAGAAACTTTGGAAAGGGTGAGAAACATGAGGTGTTGTGACATTTTTTGAGGTCACAGGTTACTAGAAAGCACAAAGAAATATGAAAAGACAAGTTTTTGCTGAAGGGGATTGATGAGAGCCGAGTCTAACTGAGCAGCTTAAAAGGCATTTTTCTTTAGCTGTATGCAGAGATTTGAGCTGACTCCACACATGGTAATGCCACCACCTGACATGCTGTGTCTGTGAAGCACCATGTCCTGAACTAGCTGGGGTCTAAAAGGATCACAGCTCTTATGCATGACTGTGGGCCTGCTAATAACTCTGGTGCCACTGGAATTTACCAAACTGGGCCTATGCCTATATACCATCATGCTTTATTGGGGCGAAGACAGACCAGGGCCCGAAACAGCAGTTTGAGCTTAAGGTATTTGTTTACCAGCCTCAGCCAAAATGGGAGTTCAATACCAGTCACTCATGCCACTTTCACTAAGCTACTTTAAAATTACACTGTATCTAAGTGGCTGCATCTTTGTAGCCTGGAAACCAG
>JANXJC010000078.1:33088746-33103993 GCA_027564655.1 Leptodon cayanensis
AACAGGATTACCTAAAAATGTATTAGAATTTCTAAAGGGCCCTACACATGTTATTTCCTGGAGATACTGCAAGGAGAAAAGTGGTTAGTAGGTTTTTCTGAAATTCCAGCAGTGTCAAATAAAATAGGCTTTGCATTATCCACGAATGCTGGATGTGCCAGGGTTTGAACTGTTCTTCTAAATGTGTGCAAAGTTAACAAATGGTTTGGAACCAAAGAAAGAGATGGTGAGCCAGAACTTCAGCTAGGGTAAATCAGCATTGTCTGAAATTTCTTTGGGCTGGATCTTAGAGATCTGATGCCAAAAAGATAGTGAAACAAGGGTCAGGGTATATTATTTGGTAGAAACTTCTGTTGTTTCTATTAAGAGTAAATTCTGACAGGCATGTGAAAGCTTTCAGTTTGTTTCTAAAACTGAAAATCTGGAGAAGTATATAACAGAAAATCACAGACACAGTCTGAAAACTAGAGGCTTTTCTAGTCTTTGAGAAGAGAGATAACGTCACAGTGGCACAGGGGCAGGGGGCTGAGGGAGCCATTTTCTTCTCCAAGGACTTTTTGCTTTTGCAATCTAAAATTTGAAATCCTTTATCAAGACTGATAAGTGCTATAATATGTCACTAATAGATTATTTGCTTTTGATATTTGTCTGGTAGAAATTAAAAATTGCCATGTAACTTCTGATACGGCTATCTTCAGCAGCCTGGCTGGAAGAATGTAACACTGGAAGCTAGATCTGGCTAAAGGAATGTCACCACTGCACCCTGCAGTGGAGTGATGTTAGCCCCTGATTAGCAACTTCAGCTCCCCAGCCCTGCTTTCATGCAGCAGCAGCATGGCTATCTTGCTTGGAGTTGCAAATCTAAAGTGATTCTCACTAACACAGATACTACTACACCATGGTCCACCGAGCACTAGAGACACATCTTGGGAGATCTTCCATTTTAATTAAAAAAAAAAAAATATTTTTACAGGAGGTTAGAGGACAAGGAGGAAGGCAGGGGAGTGTTTGGATTACAAAAGTCAACACACACTTTCACTACTTCATTTTATAAATGGAGATTACTTCATTTTATAAATGGAGATATAAAGAAGGTTTGAATTTGCTAAACTTGTGGTAGAAAAATCTCTTGCCAGGCTACTTGCATATCAGTCTTTTCTGAGAAGCTGAGACTACTGGCTTTGTTACGTTTGAGGAGTGAAAGTAATTGATGGCCTCTGGAAAGCCTCTAGGAAACATACTTTCAGCAAGTGATTCAGTTTGGTTAATTTGGTTTGTGATGGGAGCAGGTTTTGCTGCAAAATTTCTAGGTAATAAATGGGTGTGCCAGAATGGCAGCTGATGGCAAAGTTGGACAAATTTTACAGCTGCAGCCAAGAGGCAAAAAAAAGACTTTTTGCAAGACTCTTGTCAACCCATTCAAGTTTTCACTAACTTGTGCAACTAGGTTTGTAGACACAGGAACTGAATAGTAAGTCAACCCACTGAGTCTTATAGCTCATGTATAAATAACAACAGTCTTTGTTTATAGAGTGTTGAAGGTTCCTACCCTGCCTATCATCCTCATGAAGGATCCTGAGAAAACTCTACTAAAATCTTTCCCCTCATCAGCATCTAAAATACTTTCCCGGTGCTAACTAATTGGCAATATTGTGTATTTGGCATTTATCTTATTTGGTATTGAGCATGCTCATGATTCTGCAATCTGGCTGTACAATAGCAATGTTTTTACCCATTAGTCTTACAGTTATTGCCCAGACAAAATTTTCAGTCATGAAGTTCATGAATCCTTGTGTTTTAGAAGTCTTGGAGTAGCAGCAGAAAGAAGAGAATAGCAGATTGATCATTATGTATAAATCTTTTAAAAAGAACTGTGCATCCACTCTATGCTAAATGGATTATACAGCAAGATACACTGCCTTCATTGAGTAATAGCTAGTAAGAATTTGTGTTAAATATTAAGAATTAATACACACACATACACACATGTAAACATTCTGTCTGTGTAAAGCCTGGTTGACTGTTTAAGGAGGGAATAAAAAGGAGCCATCAATGAAATCAAACACCCAAAGCAAAGCTGAAAATTGCAGTTTGTTCTGGAAATAATGAGCTACAGCTTGAAAATACTCCCTGACCTTTCACATTTACAAAGCTCTTGATTTCAGTTAAATTACTTGCAAAAGTGCTTATATGCTTGTTTGTCTCCACCACGTACAGACCTGGCCAAGCTCTAAAAGTGCCATGACTGTAATTAAAGTATGTAAAACAGGCCTGGATATATGTTGTTGTTTTCTTTTTTCTTTAAAGTGTTTTGTCTGAATTGAATGACCATAATGGGATGTATTTTGAGGTGGATATACCTACCACTCAATATATTTGTGGAATTTTAATTTATTTGCTTCTTCCTCCTTTGAGGAGCAGTCTGGATTAGGTCTATGCACCAGAGTCAGTCTCACGCTTCACATCTCACATCTGCTGAGGGAGACATTGCGTGCTTCATTGGAAACAGAGAGTGTAACATTTCCATCCACACTTTCTGTGTAACTTCCACCATCAGCTGTCTGGTCCCAGTAATGTATCTTAGAATTTTCCTTGGAGAAAAGAGATGGAACAAGACTAGTAACATGCTCTGAGTACTCTTGAACTTCACTGCACTTGGATTTTTACTCTAGCTCCACCTAGGTATTTCAGTACTGCATTGTTGGGAGCTTGGCAGATAACTTCAGCTGAAGAGTATTGATTCATAAAAATAACCCACAGAGTGAGGGGTGAGAGGCTTCATGTCTGGAGAGGTTACTCTGAAGCGCTTGGGGCTTTTGAGAGGCTGTTAATGTTTGTTTCTACCAGTTATAAACACTAAGAACAAATGGATTTGGCATGCTTTGTTCTGCAAAATAGCAAGCCTGTTACTTGCAAAATAAACAGGACCCACCAGCATGGTGAGAAGAGGGAGGTGACCTTGGGAAGATAATGCCTAGAAAGCAGCAGGGAGAAAAAAGTTACAAAACAGAATAGGACATTTCTATACCGTCCCCCTCCTTTTTTCAGTCACTGGACTCACTCTGAGGATATGCAGAATCTCTCCTTAGCTCTGGAGTTCAAGTCTCCATAGTGGTCAGGTACGAGGAGCACAATCTCATCTCTTCAGCCTTTAACCATATCAGTCGACATTTTCTCTTATGGACTTGGAAGAGAGAAACCCCCCAGATTAGATAGTCCATGAGGTACATGTTTGAAGCATGTGAACATATAGAAACACATGATGACTTTGCAGAGAGTACACATATTTTCTGTACATTTGTTATTCATGAGAAAGGCCAATGGTTTAGGGAAGATTAAAGAGAAATCCAACCAAAAAAAAAACTTTCCCTAGTGCCTTCTAGCCCATTTTCACTCTTCTATCACCTCTCCTGGACTACTCTTCCTGCACTTCAGAAAGGTGAGCTTTCTTCCCCCTTTATCTTCTTCACAGTGTAGATGATAGCTGATCTATGCCCATTTCTACTGCATGGTCAGCCTCCTTCAGTTTACCAATTACAGCTGTCATATGATTGTCTTGCTAAGAAAATCTTCCTCCCACACATAGTGGTTTTCTTCCATTAATTGTCTTTTAAATCATCAGCATTTATACCACCTACTGACATACTGGTTGCACACACCTGTGGTACTTCACCTTCTTGTCCAGAGGAAAAGTGAATGCTTCTCCTCCAGAATAGGGTGGGAATTTTGATGAAGATGGACACAGGATTATCACATAAAGGCAATGTATTATACCAAGACCTCATCCATTGTTATATTCAATCAATGTGAGACTTCTAAGTCTAACCAGAGATGACATACATTGGGGATGTTTTTGACCCTAAATCCTGCTAGTGCATATAAAGCACAAAAGTTTAGAAATTAAAATCAGTATTAAATTCCTTTTTTATTTCTTAGTGAATTTGTCTAGCTTCTGGGTACCTTTATGATATCTGTGAAAAAATACTACCCCTATATGATGAGATCTTTCTCCATAAGACTTACGATTTCACATGTCTTTATCATATCCATTCTCCTTTGTCACTTTTTTCAAGGAGTCTTACATTTCTGCTTTTATGAAAGCTATTTCACATTTTGAACTTCTCTATTTTTATGTTCTTTCTAGTTCTTTTATGGTGTGGCTCATCTGCATAGTAGATGGTGGCCATTTTAGTGCACGGGCTCCTTTATACAATTAATTTATGTAGTGCCATGAACCTTGGACTTTGGGATGTTAGGCACTTACCATAACACAGGTGCATGGCAGTGTTGCACTGATGTCTTGCTGTGATATAAAAAAACACTACGGAACGTGAAGGTGTAGCTGATATTGATGGTAGTGTTTTGTGGTAGATTTTCCATAGCATACCCATGCATTAGAAGAAGTGAAATAGTTGATGATGAAAGTGATGGCCAAAGGCTGAAGCAGTGCTGTGGTATGTAAGGGGAATCTGTTTACCCAGCATTCATGAAAATTAGTAGCACTATGTAATTATTTAATAAGTACTTCACAAATATTGTTTATCTTGACTAACCAGCAGATTACTTTATCTGCTAATGAGTAGAGTTCCCTGTTATTCAAAGAAGTACCACAAGTTTCTAGACCATATGTGTTCATACTGTGCAGTTTTTTAGAGGAAGTGTTGCTGTAGTAGAATCTAGGCCAGGAGCAGGCCACGTTATAAGCAATGGACTTTGGCGTCTTGCAGAAGGCAAACCACAGATGTTTCTCCAGCTGACTCCACCTCATTCTCTGGCCATTGGTGACTGAACAAGTGCTTTCTTCCCGTGAAGGCATGCCAGCCTCATTTGAAAATACCACGTGATGGAGAACTTAACATATCCTGCCATCATCACCTCCTATGATTGGGTTTCCTCATTTGCAAAATTGCATGTCTTGCTTTAGGTTGAACTGTGTCAGTTGCCAGTTCCACCTACTCAGATGCTCTTGGCAAACTTGCTTCATAGTTTTAGGGACTTCTCTGTCATGCTGAAACCAAACTGTTGATCTCTTTATTAGGCTACTGTATTCCTTGTTATTCTGGTTTCCAGTGTTAATATATGTCTAACATTTAATTTCTATTGTCATTCACAGGCACATGTGTGTACTTATAACAACTTCAAGAGAAAAGTACGAATCTGTTATAAAATGCTGAAATCACAACTTCCTTGCTTTGTTTCAGATATCACCTATCATGGTAACCCAGCTTGTCCTAAACCCATTTGGAAAACAAACTTCAGCAAGAAACCTGATGCTAAACTTTTATGTTACAAACACCTTCCCATTCCCTCTTTTGGTCTCCTCGGTCTGCTCTTGGCTTAAGCTACTTTTTGCTGTCACTGCCTGAGCTGCTGATGACCTGACTCTGTTCTAATCATGTGGGACAGTGACTTTTCCTAGCTGTGTTCAGGGCCAGAACTTCTTCTTAGAATGGCATAAATGTGGAGGTTTTGCTGAGGTCAATGACAACTGAGCCATTAGTAAAAATTTAAAATTAAAGATATGTAACTAAGGGAAGTGGAAGGAGATTTCTGGTTTTACTGCTAGCAATTTTATCTGGGAAAATTCCAGTTCACACATGGTAGGTAAGGAGAATGTTAAAATTTTGGAGGGGATCAGAAGTATTCTGTGTTTAGCATCAATAAGACCCAAACCAAGTTTCAGACTTCTTGGAATATCAATATACTTATAGGCATTTAAAAACAGGGTAGGTATTTTTTCCTTTAAAATATAAAAACTGAGAATTTCAGTGTTTTCAAATAAGAAGTAAAACTTTCAGGGAAGTCAATGTGAAATCATGAAACATGCAGTTTTGGCAACTCCACTGGTTCTTTTGATTAGCTGTTTTACCCAACTCTGCCATTTACCTACACTTTTCATCCTTCAGCTGCAGGGTAGCGTTTCCTCTACTCAGTACCTCTTGTTGCTTTGAATTAAGATCTCAAAAGCACACACTTTCAGAGAGTGTATTTTTCCTCTGCTCACAGTCAATGCTGTGGAAAGCAACATTCACACATTTGGGATCTTGTGCTTGTTGTTAATCACCATAGTGATTTAGAATTATAACAGCCCTCTAAAGGGGTGTAAATTTCCCCCACTTCAAGCTTTGAGATTACAATAAAACCCTTGTATGTTCACCACTTTAAAAGTTTTAACAAACGACAGTGAAAATAAAAAGGAGTAACTGCACCAGGTCAGATAAGGGTGTAATTCCCTGTAACTTGGGACAGACAAGTCCCTTTGCAGGTGGTCCTTTTGCTTAAATGTTGCTTGAGTAAAGCTGCCTCTTATCTTGATGTTAGAAAGTAGGAAGTGGATAATTCAGGAAAGGATGAATCAGTAACTCTTTGTTTCATTGTCATGTTCTCAGCCTCTATTGACTTAAGGGGAACTTTGACTGAAAAGTTTAAATATCTGTACAGCATGGAAGTAACCACTATTAGTATGAAGTTTTAGTAATGTAGAATGGTTTTGGTTTTTTAATTGAAGGTGATGAGACCACAGCCATGGGCCCAAGTCTTGAAGTCAAATGCCCTCTACTGGCCAGGAACTGATTTTCTTACTGTTAAAAATAAGGCATTTAGTATGAGAGTTTGTTTGAAGCAAAACTCATGTTTATCTGCAACTTTTTTTTTAATTTATTTTTTTTTTTAGTTGTTGTCTTGTGAAGCAGGTCAGATTGTTGAGTGGCTTCAGCTATTCCTGTCGTTTGATAGATGGTTGTTTTTTCCGGGTCTTCATACTGTGTTCCTCTCGGGAAAGAAAACTAGAAAATTACTAAATCAGGAAAGAAAGCTAGAAAATTAGTAAGTCAGGAAAGAAAGCAGAAAATGGTCATAATTTTTGTGACAGTGTAGCTTAAGGCCCATGCTAAAGCCAGGGCCAAGTTACAAAGAAGCTATGCAATATCCTTGTACAAATGTGTCCTTAAAAGCTTGCTACCATGACAGAAAAAGAGAAAATACAGGACATGCCCAAGGCCATAACAGAAAAAAAAAATCTGTGGTAAGGTCAGGATTTCAACCCAAATTTTATGCATTTTCATTACCTGTGACAAATGAGATGAAGTCAGACTCTAAGGCGCCCAAGTTCAGTTAGGGAGGGGAAGGGACAGTGGAAGCATGCTTATTCATGTGAACTATGAACCTATGAGAACATTCCCCTTCCTGGAGCACTTATGTGACTTTGCCTTCTAACACGTGGCCACAACTTACTACCTCTTTTACTAATTCCTTTGCTTGAGACACTCCTGGCACGCAGCTGTCTTAACTGTCCAAAGGACAAGTTTATCACTAGAGATCATCTCACTGAAAGCAAGCAGAAGAGCTCTTCCACTTATTTACCTGATACATCCTCTGCTTAAAAGCAGGTATGCTTTTAAGAATTTTAGGAAATTAGGAAACGTAAGGGACTTGAGGATGGGCAGTGAGCTTGTAGTCAAAACTTATTTTTCGTAGCTTATCATGAAATTATTAATTGACTTCTACAGTTTTTTCTATATGCCAGCCTGATTGGAAATTGTGGGCTGGGAGGTGAAGAACAGACTTGAATCCTCCAGGGTGATGGTTTTAGAGTCACAGCAGCTTAAAAGGCCACAGACCTCAAGCAATGTGGCAGCTCATCAAATCCACCTTTCAGCTTCTACAGATTGATCAGGCTACAGCTCAGGTTTTCATGGGAACCCTATGTAAGTTACCTGCTCAAACCTCACTCAGTGTTTTTTAGTGTTATTATTATTTTCCCCAAAATGCAATGAGGATGCTCACCTTTCTTAGGCCCCACAGCAGTTGCACACATGACAATCACAGTCTTCCTATACGTGTTGACATCCCCTGAATGATATCAAAGCTCCACGCCATGCTGAAAATCACGAGGAATCGTTCCTTTGGGGGCCGCTGCCAAGAATTTTGACCAAACTCCTGAGCTTCTTGTGTCCTAGAGCAGATGGCTGACCTTAGCAAGGGTGCAGCATGCACTCTCTCTGTTCACAGAACAGCGGTGAGTTTGGCAGACTTACCACTCTCTGCCGCTTGGGCTGGGCTGTAACCATCCTGGAGACTGCCTACCCAGACAGCTGTTTTCAGCTGTGAGGGCTGAGCTCACCACATGTGAGCCATCTCTGGTCTGAGAGCTGTTTAATAACTGTTAGGCACGCAACACTAGAGCCCGTGTGCAGGATTTACTGAGTGAAAGAGGACTGTGCCCTCCTGGGCTGTTATCCCAGCCTGTTAGAGCCTTGTATAGCCTGCGAGATACTTCAGGAGAGAGGCTGCGCAAAGCCTTCTCTGACAGGGGCTTTAGTGTCCTGCCATATTTGCATAACCAGCCTCCTTGACAGCTATACCCACGTGTCACCCTTCTTTAATCTGTTTTGGCCTGGCTTTGCCCAGTACAGCTCTTTGTGTGTGGATTTCCCCTTTACTGGATGGGGAGGGGCGTAAGGATTGACCAACAGCCTGTCTTGGACTTCGCCAATGCTCTCAAGAGGCAGACGGTGAAACAACCCTATTCTTGCAGTGCTGACCAAGCAGTCATCAGAGTATGAAAAATTCCTGGAGCAGGAGCAGTCGCTGTCTTACATTGTCTGTATTTAAGTGCATGTTATTTTTCTCATGGATTAAATCTCTTCTTTAATTGTGACTTCTAAAAGCAGAAATGTGGTGGGTTGGGGTTTTTTTCCAGCTGTAGAAGCCAGTCTCCAGAATAACTGGTGAGACTGTTTTCATGGAAAGCACAGGCATGTAACAGCGGACGCTATAAGATAGGATATACAAGACAGTGGAGAAGGGAGGAGCCTAAAAGCAGTGCTTACAACTTTTCTTGTAGCACAAGCCCTTTCAGAGTGGTGCAGAGAAAGGGAGCAAAATCTTGCAAGGTACTGTGAATGGGTACCATGCATTACAGGACATTTTCTTCTTAGGGAGAGAAGCCACAGCCCCACTTCTGCCGTTGGACCCTGCAGTCAGGCTTGTACGCCCCTGTGATTGCTGGGGCTCCCTCTGAACAAGCAGTGTCTCTCAGTGCTGAGGTGCTTGGAAATGTGGGTGAACTCCCCGGATCAGGTTTGAGGGTCACAGCCTCAGCTTGGACATAGGACGCATGAGGCTGATAGCTGACAGTCCAGCTCTGTAGAAGAAACCTTCCCTGGATCAAGTAACATACTTCTGGCACTGCCAGAAGGCACAGATGTGTAATTTTACTTTCGAATTAAAAAAAAACCAACAAACAAACAAACAACAAAGAAAAGGAAGTCACACTGTTGTCTTTCTGCCACTCTAGCTTGCTTTTTCTAGGAAATGCCATCTTGACATCACTTCTTCATGAGATACACAATCTCCCTGGGGTTCAGATGGTGACATTCTGAGATGAGGATAGCTGAAGATGGTTTCTGTGGCAAATTTCTGTGTCTCTCTCTACTGGGTGGAGACACCTATTTGTTAAACTGGAGTTTGCATTATGAAACTTTTGGTGATATTTTGGCGATATTTTGGTGGCAGGTTATTGAGCACCCTGGGAATAAGTCACAAACCTTGAACTTGGAGGTCCATTTTCTAATTCAGCACAGAAAAATAGGACATGTTGGATGGGCTAACGAAAGCAGCCCTCAGAGTTCCACCTCAGAGTACACTCGGGTCATTTTCTTGCTTTCATTAGTGATATAGTCAATCACACACACTCTTCATAAACACAACTTCTATTTGATACTCTTAAGCTCCTTGCAAGGTGAAGCAATAGAAATCATGAAGAGTGAAATCAACTGCTGACTAAGTTCTGGTTTTGTGAAAGGGGGGAGGGAGGGGTTTGGCATACCCTGCAGAATCATTCAAAAGGCTAGAAGTGGTGTTAACACCAATAGCTTCCTATGAATTATACTTTCTCACTGGTCCAGTGTTTAATGTTAGTTGCTTTCTCCAAAGTGGATTCTGAGCAGTTGAAGAATTCCAGTCATGTACTTTGTTTTCATTAGCTTTTGCAGTTCCGAAAACAACTAAGAAATAGAAGAAAACAGTTCCAAGGATAACCTTGAGGAACTTCTTCTGGGACAAGTATATCCATAGATACACAAAGAAGAAAACACATAAATCAGATACTGAGGCTGTGGAATTAAAACAAAAGAATCCAGGAAATGCAAAGCTTAAAGTACTGATCTTTCATTGCCTTCCATCCTTTACTGCCTCTTCAGTTTGTTCAAAGGTGCTGTGACAGTGTGTTAATCACCAGCAATTGCTGTAGCTATTTTATCTCCCTACTAAAATAATAAGAAATTTGTATGTAGGCTTTTATAAGACTGAATAACATCTGAGCTGGGCAGTTTGGTTCCCCTCTGCAATGTGGAAGTTCTGTGAGTTGCAAAGGCTTAGAATTGGAGGCAATTACCTTTCAAGAAAAAAAATCCCATTCTTGAAGCAGCAGCAGCATCAAAACATATCAGCAAAAGAGAAAAGGAAAAAAAAAAAAAAAGAAATTAGTTTAGCTGCTCTTGCTGTTAAAAACAATGTCAAAATTCCCACTGACTACAACAGAAACACAAATGGGCCTTACAAAGCAGTCATTTCCCCTGAGAGCACAAGGTAATAAAGGTGAAGCAACAGTGCTAGAAAGAAAGTTTCAGAACTCTAGGAAATTGAAGAAAGGACAAGTTTAAATCAAATATACAGCTTGTCAATACCAGAATTTCTATGGTGCTACTACTTCTATTCACCACTGTAAGTTCAAGGCATCCAGTTTGTTGCTAGAAAAAAATAATTATATATATTTATATATTTTTACATATATATATATATATAAATACTCCTTGGTTTTTAGTGAAGGGGCCAGGCCACACAGACACAGGCAAAATTAAAGTGATTCTTTAAAGATAGCTTAAACATAGATAGCAAAATACTGACTTAACAGGAAGAGGAGAGACCATTTGTCTAGCTTGAAAAAATGATCACTTCATATGGTACATTGGGCTCTTCTGAAGATTCTACATAGGCTTCTGAACAATGGAAATCTAGCCTTACAAAAGTGAACATGCTTCTGAAAATTGAAATCTAGCCCTACTGAAGCCAACAGGAAAAAAATAAACCCATCTCTTTCAAGGGAAAGACGAGGATAGAATTTAGGTGTTAATGCCTCCTAAAAAAATGCAGGCAGCTCTGGAGTAAAATGAAATGGGACCAAAACTGTGTTTTCACTGACAATTTTTACATTTTCATTATCTAAACAACTGCCTATCCCTCCCAACCTTTTCACAATGTAGGGAACACTAATATTTGTAATGTCTTCTAAAAATAGTTTAAACAGCTACTTTTAAGACAGAAGTCCTTCTTTCTCCCACTCATACATATGAGAACATACATAGATACATTCTCGTACACAGGAGAACAAAAGGCCATATTAGAGCAGGCTGACTTCTAAACAAAATAGTGAAAAGTGGCTGTCTATGAAAGTGTTTAAGCACTGGTTGGATAAAGGAAGCTTTCCTAGTCCTTATCATAGCATGTGATCTATGCTCAGATTCTGTGCTCAGATCCTTTGCCCAGCCAAAGGTATCTTTGAATTGATAATGAGGTATCTTTGAATTGATAATAAGGTATCTTTGAACTGATACTAGCTTTTTGGTTGTTTTTTTTTGCTGGTGTTTTGAATCCCTTTTGAATTGATGTAAATAAGTCCTCTGACATTCACAGAACCCCGTGACAAAAAATGGCAGTGTAGCTGTTGGTTACCATCACTACCTTTTCTTTGTTTTGAACCTGCCACACACTAGCCCCATGTTCCCTCTGTAAGGTAAGACAGGTGAATAAATGTCCCCAAAGCATCGTTCCCACTCCAATCACTATTCTACCAATCTCTGTCATACACTTATTCTGTCATCTTTCATTTATTTTTTCTAAAGGTTTTACACTGTTGTCACCCTTTACTCTATTTTTTCCTGTTCTTCTACATTTTGAAAGGAGAGGAACCAAAGCAGTAACCAGTATTCAAACTGCAGATACATTATGGACTTATACAGTGTGAAAATTTTGTTTTCTGTGCTACATTCTTTTCCTAATAGTTCCTAACATTTCGTTTGTTTTTGAACTCTACCTGAGCACTGAACTGTGTTTTCATGGGACTAGCTATTACAATGATCATCTCAGCGTCCACTGCTTTGTATGTCAAGTTGTGTGTGTCTCTTTTCCCACATGCATCCTCCCCCATTTATCTACACTGAGCTTCCTGACCTGGTCTTTAAAACACGAGTCTTAGGAGGTCCTTTCACAATTATTCACAACTAGTCCTTACCTTACTATTCTGCATGGTCTAGTGTCATCTGCAAACTTTGTCACCTCTTCCAGACCACTAAGATGAATGCTGTATTTGACATGGGAACTAAGCCTGTCATGATCCACCTTTTTTTTCAAATAGATTTATGCAAAATTTGAACAGTGGGACTGGAGACGTGATTCCAACTTAACCACATAAGCTGCTTTACATACTCCTGTATGTCTCACTGAAGCAGAAGATCCTGAGGGAGAAGGTAAATCCATTCTACTGACATTATTCAAGGAAATGGTGGTACACTTGTCCTCCATACCAATTTTCACCAATACGTCTTCCAATTGCCTGAGTATCTCAGGGAATCATGCTGAGACAATGACTTCAACGTGCCACTGGTGTCCAGATGCAGCTATATGGTACCAAGCACGAGGCAACTGAGCTATCTACTCTACTATTCCTGAAGGTGTCAAGCTCAATACTTTCTCTGGAAATCTTACATTGCTGAAGCCAGATTTGTGTTGATGAGCAGAATGTGTACTATTCCTTACACACTAGAAAACACATTTGAATGATAACATAGGTTTCTGGGTTTTTTCAGTATATTATCTGCAGACTTTCTCTATGGGACCCAAGTGTTGTTCTGCTGATGCACTGGGTCCCTTTATGGAAAATTAATGAAGCCATGAAAATCAACTTTAAAGTATACAACATTTGCTGTATGTAGCTAGTGGGCAAAGGAAGAAATCTACATTTTTCTCCTCATAAATGCTACTGTCTTCCAGTTGAAACCATGTTCTGCTGATGAAAGCTAATTCATATTGTCTCCTATATCCTTCAAAGAATTTTTTCATTATCATTTAAAAGTGCATAAAAGTCAGACATATGTGCACACAGGCACAGAGATGTATATGTATCTGTTTGAGAGGCTGGCTTTCAAACTACCTTATATACTATTAGGTAATAGATTCATTAAGGTGAGGCATGATATCAATGAGAGTTTTAGTAACTGTAAAACCTTGGCATACTGCTGCACTGTAAAGCAGTGATTCCCCTTCAACTTCATAAATCAACAAAGAAAACAAATCTGCTGCCGAGGTAAAGAAATGGTCATGAAAGCTTAAGAAGGTAATAGCAAAAGGACGACACCTAGATAGAGCTGATACACTTCACACAGCAACAACCTTTGGAATAACCAGGAGCACTCTCTGAAGCCTGGTTATGAATACAGAACCACATGCATTAGAGAAATACTTTACTGACAAGTGTAATATTGTTACGCAGAGAACTGCATGGAGTAGGGTGATTAGTCCTATGTTTTTCTGAAGTTTTTGTCATGCTGAGTATCTTTTGGATATATTCCTGCAATTCTGAAAGCCTTAACTTGCTTACTACTTTGAAAGGGCGGCGTAGTTCCACCACATGGATTTATTTGCTGTGTCACAGTCTGGACTAACAATGCCATGAATATGATCCTTACGAAGCATTTCCCACTCACTATTTACTAGTTGCCTCAGAGAAGAACAATCAAAGAAATTGTCTGCTATTAAACAGATGCACTGAACCAAGGTTTCTTTCATTTCAGATTTTACATTCCTGCATGCTGTATACTTTTGAAGGGCAAGGAATGGCAAGGTTTCATCACCTTAGTGCTGAATTTTACTGTCACACCTGAACAGCTCTCTACCATTTGGAGAATATTGACAGGAATAACAACATATCCTGAGGTTTTTAAGTTTTCAAATATGAGAAAATCTATATTCTCTTATGGTCAGCTAAAGTTAAGGATAGAAAGGAAAGTGCATGGGTTTAAGGATTTTTTGTCTTCCCAACCTAACTGGTCCTGACCACATTCTTAATGATAACCTTTATCCTGATGTTACACAAAATGAACAGTTCACACTTGGTCAGAAAATTTTCTTGTTTTAGAGAAAAATGCTATACAACATATAGTTCTAAAGAAAAATGCTAAACAAATACCACTCAAAATGCCAGAAGGCTCCGTGATAGGGTTGCCTTGGAAAGCTGAGAAATGAATGGTCTCTGGAGGCAGAACAAGAGGTCTGAAGACTGAAAAGCTCCATCCAAGTGCCATGTGCTCAAGAAGAAAGGTAGGAATTAAAATGTTTTGAAGTCTCTGTGGTTGGAATTCAATGCAGATTTTTTTCTGCAGGAAATAACCTTGAGCACTTTAGTAACTGGTCCACTCCATCACCTTTGCTGACATATCTACAGGATGAATGTACACACTGCCAGAAGAGGTAGACCTGACTGCTTTTCTTTTCCCCTGGTTATTTGTTCATGCACTGTCACTGTGGGTTAAAGAGACCCAGGGAACCGACCTGACTGAAGAATAATCTCTTTTCTGGCTAAACCAGTTTTCAGCTGGATCATTTTCCTGATGTAATTCTTGTGTCACCTGCCACACAAAGTCTAATGCTGTCTAAGCGCAGGCATGGAAATGCTTCTCCAGTTTGTCATTTTGGAAATTCGCACAACTTTTATGATACAATTAGCACACTATGTGTTGTGTGACATGGAATGTCAGATGTTTTATGATACAGTTCACACAGCACTTGCTGTGTGACCCACACCATATGTTGTGTGTTGTGTGACTGGATTCTTGTCCAGTATCCTTGTGTTTGACAGATATTTGATATATTCATATTGCATTGAATATTTGACATATTCATATTGCATTGAATATTTGACCTAATTTCATATTTTGAGAATAATTTGTCATATGCATATATGCACAGATATTGTACTGCTCTTGATGGAAAAGAATTGAGCTTGCAATCATTGTGGAAGTCAAATAAGGTACTGTCATGGTTTAAGCCCAGCCAGCAACAAAGCACCACAAAGCCATTCGCTTCGCTCAGTCCTCCCCCCAGCTAGGATGGGATGACGAGAAAATATAAAGAAAAGCTCGTGGCTCGAGACAAGGACAGGGAGGGATCACTCACCACTTATGCTCACGGG
>JANXJC010000078.1:33104093-33120184 GCA_027564655.1 Leptodon cayanensis
TTCTGCCACTCTAGCTTGCTTTTTCTAGGAAATGCCATCTTGACATCACTTCTTCATGAGATACACAATCTCCTTGCTCCAGGCTAGTAGTGGTGCCCTCATAGCAAATATAAGAATACAATTTTTCTAGAGCTTCTGCTTTGTGAGTTTACTGTGTAATACTGAAAAAAATTGTCAAGACACACGGCTTTAAAAGGCTTCTTAATATAGTCGCACATTATCTCCATCAACGGAAGAAATACAGGGTTCCATAAAATGACACAACATTTACACACTTTTTGCTGTACCTGTTTCCTGTTCATATTCTCGTTTGGGGTTCAGATGGTGACCTTCCAAGATGAGGATAGCTGAAGATGGTTTCTGTGGCAGACTTGTGTGTCTCTCGCTCTCCTGTGTGAAGACACCTTTTTTCTTTTTTTGTAAACTGGAGCCCTCAGCTATGAAAGTTTTTTCTCTGCTCCCTTTTGTGTTTGTGTTTATATTTTACATACCTCTTAAACCTCCTTGCACTCTCCTCCTGAGGACCTCAGATTGTTTTTAAGCCTTGCTGTGAACACCTGGTTTATCTGTTCTTTGACTTAAGTTTTTTTCCTGTCTCCAGACTACCACCATAGAGAAAAATTTGCAGACACAGTTTTTCCACAATCTAAATGAACACTGCCGCTGCTCTGTAAGTAGGCAGCCCTGGCCACATGGGCTCAATTTCTTATTTAGCAAAGCTTTCTGATACATCACTGTCTGAGCCTGAATTGAGTACATATAAACATAACCTGCAAGTCAACATGAAAGAAGGAGAAAGCATTTTGATGACAGCCCTTGATCACAGTTGAAGAAGAGATCTGAACTTTGCTTGCATGGAGAGGAACAGAGGCATGCTCCAAGTGCAGCAGCCTGTGTGGAGGAGGATATTCAGAGGAGAAGGGAAGAAGAAAGGAAGTAGAGGTCATGGATATGACTCTTTGGGCTACAGACAGCTTAGATAGAAAGGGGCAGCTACAACTGGATTTAAAAGAAAGAATCCTTAAAGGATCAGTGACTTCACCTGAACTCTGCTAGTCAATACTTGTTAATGGTCCGAATTCTTATCAGGCGTGTTCGTGGTATCACTGTAAGTGGGTACGTGGCATCTTCTGATCTAGAGAGGGCTCAGGAGAAATTAGTGGGATTAGATACAAAATGCAATCCAGGCCACCCTGACATGACCCCAGCCCTGTCTGATGAAGAGTCTACCCCCTCCACACAGACAACTGAGGTGCTAGAATCGTTTTTAACATCCTAATCCCTCTAGTTTTGGGTTGTTGGGGGGTTTTATTTATTTTGTATTACTTGAAAATTACCATTTCTGACAGATCCTGTAGAGTCTTAAGTTAATCCACAACAGGTTAAATGCCCACTGTGTGGCATTTTACAACACAGAAAGCAGCAGAATTAGACAGACTGTGCTGTAGGCATGTAACAGGTATAAGCCAGTATCTCTGAGGCAGTAAGAGCACTTTAAGCTTTTGGAACAAAGCCAGACTTTAGTCATTCTTTCCTAAGGCTAATACTGTGAAGGCAGCCAAGTGCTAGTCCCCGTGCTGTTTTAATTTATCAAGCTGAACATAATACTGCACACCATCTCTTCTTAAGAGTGGAGAAGAAAGAGGACAAAGCAACAACAGCAAATTGAAGTACAGAGCCTGAACAAAATTAACATCTTGGTAAAAGGGCATCTCTCTGATCTGAAGATTAGACCTGCTGTTTTCTTTTAAAATGTCAGTTTGCTGCCTTTTCTTTTGTTTGGGTTGGTGACTAAGAGCTTCACCCGTTGGTGGGAAAGTCAGTTCTTTCTGACACATTCTTGATCTGAAGAGGAATAACCTGTGCAAACAGGGGCCATGGCACCCAGTGTCAGAGCAGAGTAGGGCTGCATTCAGACAAGGAATATTGTGGCAGTATGGAGGAGGCATCACCCTAGGAACAAGTATCCCAGCTGAGTGCTGGCAGGACGAGGTTGAGAGCAAGTAATTTTTCATCAACGTGCCACATTACCTCCTTAGAGGGCAAGCTCTCCTGGACCCCACGAGGAAGTGTCATGCATTATCACCTGCCTTCTTCCAGTCAGGGTTCTTGTGGGGGTTATCCCTGTGAAGGTGTGCTGGCCAAACAGGGAAGCTGTGCATTCTTGTAGCTGCTTCACCAGGAAAATGAGCAGCTCCCTTCAGCCCCATGGCCATGGACAATCCTGCATTGGCACCAGAGATGCAGACCAGCCAGCTGATAGTGCTTTGCTTCTGTGAGAAGGGCTCCCAGAGATCAGCAAAACCAAGGATGCTGTGTAGGCAGGGATGCAGGGGCTTGGAAGGCAATACTTCTTCCTCCCCAGGGCCCAGTGCCTTCCCAAAAGAACACTTTGCCTCCTTGATGAGCTGCCACTCCTATCAGCTGCTGCTAAGTGTGGCTTTCCTGACAGCAGAAGAGCTCCTCTGAGAGGAGTGGATTCTGCCCTGTTTTGTCATGTATTGTTTTTTTAAAACAGTTTTTTAAAAAAAATCTAGTTTATTGTGAGATTGTCTTCCCTTAAGACTTTAAGGGAAGATTATTTTTAGGGATATTTCTTTAAAGCTAATCCTAAGACACAACGTACAATATGCAGCTATTGGTGAGCATTATCTGAAACATGAACCACAAGGCTTATATTAAAATGAGATACTGAGGTAAGATCGTGAAATAACTGGGAAGGAAACACAGTTCTGCATTTATCCTTATAGGTTAACATCTGTTATAATAATCAACAACAAAAGCAAAAACTTTACAATAATGAAATTACTAAGTGTGTTAATTAGTGACAGCATATGACATGGGATCATTTAATTATGTTTACACAGACTATTTTATTATAATATGAACTGTTCAGTGATATCACTGTAAATCATTGCTGGAATTTCACTTATTACATGTGTCTGGCTGTTCCTGTGAAAGGCAAGGCCTTTTCTAAATATAGGTGAAAATAGAGGGCAAGGTCTCTACTTGTTTACATCAGTGCACACTACAAGCATGGTACTGCCTCACACTGAGCTTTAAAGAAGCTATCCAATGAGAAAAACAACTTCATGGGTTGCAACAACTCCAAACGTAAAGAGTATCCTAGCAAAAGGATGTTTACACACAAAAAAATGTGTTCACATATTTAGAGAGCTTGCTCTTTACCTTCATCTTGTAAGTGTCATTTCTGTGACTTGTGCTTTTATTTTTGTGAACTGCATGGCTCCAGTAATGTAGTGTAAATATAAGAGCACTGAAGATGGACTAGACCTATCCAAGCATCAGTTGTGGCACTGGCACCATGCCCAGGGACTCATAATCAAAGTGTTCAAAGCATACAAACTATAGGGCGTTGTGCAGGCAACATCAAACAAAGTGCCTGGCACCAGAGAGCTCTTCCTAAGCCCTTTCATGAAAGTAGGCTGTTACAGTGAAAACAGGATGATGTTCCTGACTAACATCTTAGAAAACCTGAATGATTTATTGTGCACCTTCAGCCTAAAAATGTCTCTAGCCTCTTAAATCTCTGACAATCATTTATTCATGAGAAATTTATCTTGATGTGGGATCATTAAAAACATGGAAGTAATAAATAAATAGACACTGAGAACACATTTTAAGGAAACAAACCAATTAAACATTATTTAAACAAACAGTGGAATAGCTTTCCAGAGGAGGGAAACTCGTCACCACCTAGAATCTTTTTTTTTTTATGGAAGGTTGGAGAGAGCTTGTGCAGGAGAAGCTGTCCTGTAGGTCGTATTGGGCGCTTGTGATGGTCCCTTCCAGATTTAAAATTGAGGACTTCTACAACCTTTCTCTTTCTTTACTTTTCATTGTAGGCATGGAAAGAAGAAAAAACTGTAATTACAGCTAGGATAGAAATGGTAATTCTTTCTAGAAATATTTCAGATTTAACCACATTTTTCCGTTTTGCAGTGTATTCAAACCAAAACTGTCCATGTTTAAACAAGGGAAACAGATGAGATAGTCACTTTCCCAATCACAGTGGCCAACGGAACACAGATAACTACATATTGAGTGTGCATCTGAGAGAATCTACATTCAAATATGTTCAAATACCTGCCATTAACGCAGCCCAAGTTAAAAGTCATGTTTACTAGCATTATGGGTTTGCCTGAGGCCCAGCTTCTGCCACCTCTCCTGTTAAACTCTTCTATAAATGTATAATGAGCAGGCCAGAGAATGAGCAAGCAAGGTAATTTTTTATTTGGAAGGATAGGGAGGGCACTTACACACTACAGGAGATGTAGGCTCACCTTCTAGTATGTCCTTGGTCCATCTGAGTTACACAGTCTGCCTCCCTCCTCCTGATGTTTGACAAAAAGTCCAGACTAGCTTACCAGCTCACACCACTTTTCTGTAAGACAGCAGTGCAGTGAAATATCAGGTGCTAAAAAGCTTCATCTGGTCACTTGAGATATAATTGTACTAGACTGGATAGCTGTATCCTGGTCGGATATTGTGGGATTTAATTTCCCTTCCTCTGAAACCCTGTAAACAGCTATATGTAGAAGGGTAGTGTGAATATTTCAGTCAGCCCTTCACTATCAGTAATTGCCTGTCAAGCTGTGGATTTGTGTCAGAGAAATTGAGGAAGGCTAGGTCCAGGACGGACATTTGCTAAAGGTTCAGCACAACACTGGTGCTGCTGTGTTCTCTTTGGTGTTATATGAATTTTTGGAAATTGTGTGGCTGCTTTCCCATGGAGTGGAGCCAGAACTAGTAAACCTTGCTGAAGCCACATTCAGTCCACACAGAACTAGGAGCAATCCAGAGAGCCTTGCAAAACTACCCCAGTGGTTCCTCATGGAGGCAACTTAGCGGCACACAAACCAGAATGCAGAATACAAGAACAGGCCAGCCAGGGTCAAATCTTGGGATACCTCAAAGCAGGAGCCTGTGGAGGGAAAATGGAGTCTGTTTTGAAAATCAGCATTGGCCAGGAGACCCTGCTTCCCACACATGGAAGACACCACCCTGAGTGCAGACAAAAAGGGAAGGTAACAATTTTTCATGCAGCTAATTTGCCAAAACCTCCATGCTAACTCTGCAGCTCAGATTCAGTGAGCTTATTAGCTCCAGCACAGACCTTAACTGACTCAGTGTGTATTCTTGGCTTCAAGGACCTGTGAATTTCTTATGACTCTTGCTTGGTATAAGGCAGAGTGTTTGCATGTGCTCATCTCTAATAAAGCACCACATTTGAGGTCATAAATCTCTTCGGGGAAATACGTATTGCAGAATCATCTCCAGCTGAACTGCTGCTGATAAACATGACTGGACCAAAACAGAGTCAAGGCAGAGAGGAAGATTTTATCCTATACTAAGTAGTGAAATACATGCCTTATTTTGGTTTAAGAAAAAGCTTGGTGTCTCTAACACTCCTTCCTTACCTCAAGTAATGAAAAGTTGATGAAAGAGATCTGTATTTCATCTCATATCTATGTGAATTAAGCTGTATTGCTTTACACAATGTGCACCTCACCATAATGCTTGAATTTTACACCAATGTGTATGTTTCTAGTTTTTTTCCTCTGTAGCATGAGTAGGCATTGTGTGACCTAGCAACAGGCCAGTAGGTTTAAATAAACTTGGAGATGCATATTTTCTTCTGCATAGCTGTCATGCATAGAACTACTCAAAGTACAAGCTGTAGAAGGGGCATAATCCAAGACGTCTTAGAGACACTGCAGTATAAGTAAATAATATTTTTAAATATTTTCAAAAAGTGGAATCCTGGAGTCAGAGATAACTGTCACCTTCATCTCAAGCTGGTTAAAAACTATTGGTTTTTCCACTTACTTTGGACATAACAAAAAGTACTCATTTAATTCAAAATTGAATGTATGCTGTGGTTATTCAAATAAGGGAACAAGCTATTTTCCTTCTGGTTTGCATTTTATACCATTTACCAGTGGGACAGAGAGGGAAAACAATGAAATAAAATAAAAGGCAGGACTGTCACTGGGGCTCAGGTTTGGCAACTATGTGCCCTTGCGTTGCTTCCCCTCACCACCTCTCCAGCTGGCTCAGGAGACAGCCCACATCAGCCAAGGACTCTCTTATGATCCAGCTAATGGCTCCTCTTTACACCTACAGACCGCAAGCTTTTGGGTTTGTTTTTACAATAGCATATGTGCCATCTGCAAAACCAAGTATGCTTCTCACAAGCATCTCTACAATGCAGAGCTACAAAATGTGGCTGGTTGTGACACTGTGGTGGGAACCAAGGGAACAAGCCAAAGAAGCAACAGGCACAGAGGCAGGGAATCCAACTAAATAAAATGAGAAGGGGAAAATGTTTTCTCTGGGAAGCAGAAACCCAAAATATGTGAGAGAAAGAGGTTTCTCCAGATGATATTATTGGTTTTGTTATTGTTGTTGTTGTTATTGTCTTTATTTTTGTTGTTGTTGTTACTAGTATTAGTATTTCGCATTGGGCTTGTTTTGGCTTTTTAAGAGAAAACTAGACTGCCCTGTGAGAATGCCTACTTTCTTTTGGGTGGGTGGGAGGTGACAAGAAAGAGAGACTATCTATTAGGAGTTCCAAACCACAAAACCCTAGCAGCATTTAATACACTTTTTATTATCACACAGGTTTGAAGGAAGCTTAACCTAATGAGATTTTCACTATAGTTTATGTATTATACAAGCTGAGAGAAACTGCAGGAGCTGTGGGGCATCAGACTGGTTGTCAGGAATTCCTGGCATTGAAAACACCTCTGCCCTGTGTTAGTAGTTTAAGCTCAGAAGACGACCCATCTGTGTAACAACTGGTTTTGTCCATTGTTTGAAGAATGTTTTGAACTTATGATAACAACTTTTACTGCCACAACCTGCAGGTAGTCTCTATTACCTGTAAAAAAATCAGTGATATAATATAGTTTCTGGACTGGACCTGGCTCTCATCCAGGCAGAAAGGAAGGCAGGCAGAATGAGTTCAGGTCTGTCAGCACCTGTTTAAGGAGACATGTCCATGCTAATAACAAGACAAGCAATGATTCAGCTAATATAATGGCTGTGATGCCTTTGTTGGGTAAGTGCAACAGTGCAGAACAAAAGCCAAGTTCAGTGAAGTCTCAATGTGCCTGTGGCAAGAATGGGCAAGGGATAGTCAATGTGAAGGAAGGAAAAGTCGACCTAGTTTTCCTATTCAAGTGATAGCGAGCGCTGAGTTAACTGGTTCGTAAGGGGATCTGGGCAGCCATTTTCTTGCCAGGACCATAGTTGACTGTTCCTGTTTTTTTCAGCTATAACCAAAATGAAAGTGATGCAGTGTTGCAAGAGAGACTTTTCTTGTGAAATTTCAAATTCAGTTTTACAAATCTAGGAGGTTTTCAACAATACAGCTGGGCATAAACTCTGGTAAATTTTCTTCTCTCCAACAAGAATCACAGCATGAAGGTGAAGCCATATCAAGGTGAATATCTACATAGTTATAAATAAAAAAATAGTTATTCTGGACTGTATTTTATTTCTTTGTTTTTTACATACATATATATAAAAATAGATGTAACATTGGAATGTATATAATTAAAGTAACTGGCATTGGCTTAGCTCAAGTTGGCCCACTTACTTCTCTCCATGTAGAAATACTGTAATACACAGCTTTTGTGATGCTGTCAGATCTTGATAAACAAAAAAAAATAAATTTAGTAGGATCCTTTATTATCCCCCCAAAGTATATTGTGGTATGACAACAACATCCTTTGGAACACTTTTAAAACCAAATTTATTAAACAAAAAATGTATATGCTTTCTGTCTACACAATGTGAGAAATTCAGTCAAGATAGATGCAACTCTAAAGCACAAGATGTAAATTCTCAATGTTAGTCTGTGAAACCTTGGAAAGTATGGAATTTTTGAGGCTGCAAATATATTGTTGAAGAGCTCTATGACTTTCATTCAAAAATTCTCCTTTCAGCTTCCCAGAAGATGGTTTGAAAGATGAAGAACAAACAAGGGGACAAGAATAGAGAAGACTTGGGAATGTAAGTATAGGTGTATTTATTACTAAATATACATCTATATCATAAATAAACTCTCATGCTTTTTTTTAATTTAACCCTTGAGGGGATTGTAAAGCCTATTTATAAACTTTCTTATAGCTTCAACCAAACCTTTGTACTCAAAATAAATTAGTAGTATTAAAAGACAATGCGGAATTTAGAGCATACCTTTTTTCCATGGTGAACGCTAATTTACCCAGGTTAATGCGAACTCCTGCATCATTTTCAAGCTGTATGTACCTGGTCTTCTGAAGATGGAAAGAAGTCTTTAAGCCTGAATCACTTTTTGCCACAGCTAAGTTTTCCACATCTGAAACAGGCTTCTGAAGAACACAAACTCCTAAACAAAAAACATTTTAAGATGGAGAAAATCTTTCAATGTGGGTTAGTTATAAACAAACTTACTCTTCTAAGTGCTCCAAACCTGTAGTGGGCCTCTTTATGTAGTTGATTTTTTTTTTGTCCTCTTTCAAGCATCACAGCCTTTAGGCTAAGCTAGTACATAAGGCTTGTCCAGCACTCCAGAGTAAAACCAGTTTACCAGAATCCAGAGGATGACACACAGTAATGTGTTCCCTTGCAGGCTTAGGAATTTTGCCAGTGCTGCTCCTTGTAGGAGCTTAAAGACGTCCATCAGCTGAGCTGTATCTCTTGGCCACTTTTTGCATGAACACTTTTTTTTGTAACGCTGCAAAAAAAGGTATGCAAAAGGCTTAGAAGCTCCAACAAGATTCTTGAGGGTGGTTGAGGATTTTTCTCTTAATCTAAAATGAAACCTGGCCATTGAACAGATCAATAGTAGGTTAGGAATCCTTATAACTTCAAGCAAGGGTCCTGCTAGCAGTCTGGTTTGGGCAATACCAAGTGCTCTGTGAAATAATTTATCTGACTTCTCCTGCAGATTTTTCAGTCCTCAATATACTTCATATATGCAGCTTAAGATTTTTTTCAGCCTGATTATCATGGCTATCATGATATCACAGAGCTAGTTTGGGGGAACACAGTCTTTAGTGCAGGCCTGTCCTATATATTATGTCCCATTTGGAGACATTTCTTTTTCTTGGCAGTTATAAGTTGATAAACTATGTTTTCTTCTTAACTCTGTCACTGATACAGTATGCAGTTTCAGTCAAGTGCTTAGTATTTTATTTCTGTAGGCTGTAAGCCAATCTTTTAAACTAATGTTTGGGGGTGGGAGGTGTTAAGATCTCATGAGGATCTTCAACTTTTGAGTATCCTTACAGGATCTCTGAAGTTTAAAGTGTGTTTTAGACTACAGGTTGTAAAATCCTAAGCAACAAGAGGAGCAAAGTCCTTTTCTACCCTGCAGCTGAGATTTTCTGTAAGCTTTCTATTCTGCTATTTGTGGGTTGAGTTACTGCAGGATCCCATACCATTCTGTTCAGTGTGCCCACTTCCATTTGCAAAAATTCCAGTTAGATCACTGTTCTCTGACAGCAGTTGCAGGTCAGCAAGTAAGTTAGAGCATGCCAATCTGTGGAGCATTT
Organism: Leptodon cayanensis; assembly: GCA_027564655.1. Classification (NCBI taxonomy): domain Eukaryota; kingdom Metazoa; phylum Chordata; class Aves; order Accipitriformes; family Accipitridae; genus Leptodon; species Leptodon cayanensis. The sequence goes on from JANXJC010000078.1 coordinate 33,113,660, forward strand.
TTTCATATTTCACTGTTTCCTGAGTTTTCTTCTGTCAGGTTTAAAATCTATCACAGCTGTAATGGCCTGGAAGCAGGAGTTGAAGAACTAGTGTGATGCTGAAAATGCCATGCAGTCCATCAAGGCTCAAGCAATCACACAGTTGCTTTTTTCCTTGAAGGCTCTTCCATTTGACAAATTTCACTGGTGTAAAGCCCTTGCTTATTCACATCCTTAATGTTTTTCCACTTCCTTTGAATGCATTTCTGTATAGGCATTGTCATTCATGACTTTCCTTGGGCCATATCCTTATGACTTTAAAAGAAAAAATAAATCCATATCTACTTTCAGGAGCACAAGCATGGACAGAATTCAAATGCGTTGACAAATAGTCTGTTTGCAATGGGAAGAAACGGCTTCTTACTTCATGCTTATTCCTACTCCAGTCTATTAGTTTTTGCTTCAAGTTAAATATCAGTTACAGTAAGTAAACATAGGAAAGCTCAGCACCATTAGTTTGTAGACTTCTCTACAATCAATACTAATCACCTTTGTTCAGTTTCAGACACTTGTAACAGGCATTGTAACATATGGTGGACTTTCTGAGGGTCTATTGCCAACAAAACAAAGAGAAAGAAAAAGTGAAGAAGAAAGAAAAAGAGAAAGAAAAAATGAAAGAATAAGAAAAAGAAAAAAAGATAAGGAAGTTTTTTGCTGCAGTTGCAAAGGTATTCTCACCTTCCATGAACTGGCAGAAGGACATGCATGTTTTGCTGTCAGTATGTAAGTATACAAAACAAAACCAGTGTATGCATTCAATCAAGGTCAGATTGTAAATGCTTAGGGCAAAAGATCTGTCAGCATCTGTTTACCTGAATAGCTGTTCTTTGTTAGCTGAATTAAAAATAATCTTCCTTGCCATCTGCAGGACCTCTCCATGGAGATGCAGGCACTTTCAGCCAGCCTCTGATGGCATGTTTAATCTGGAGATTGTGAAGGAGCTCTGTGAGAAAATAGTTATTTTCTTCCATCATGGCAATTCTTGTATCTGAGCTGGAGGTAGGGATGGGAGGAAGGAAAGATAGTGTTTCCTGAAGAAAGATCACAAAAATCACCATGCTTGTCGCTAACACCTTGGAAAAGCAGGAACATTTTTTGGACATGCTGCATTTTCATTGGCTGTGTTTCCCAACTGTGTCAATTTTATTAATCAGGTACTTTGATGTTGGTCTTCTTTGCTATCATTTAGTCTGTATGGATAAAGAGAGATTATTGACAATCTTTCACTGTCTTGTGAGGTCTATAAAAACTCAGTAGAGTTAGATACGCAAACATAGATCATGCATTTGTTTCCTTCCTCATTGAAATGCATGAGAGGTATTTGTTTTATAACGATGTATAAGTATTAAAATATAGGTATTTAATTCCTATATTTGTTTTCATGGTGTTGCAACTCCTGTAAAGCTGAACACTAGATGTTTCTACATTTGCGGAGACTCACAGGTGTTTCCTACTGCACTGGTCTTACTCCTCTGTTGTCACCTGCACTTGACGAGAACATCACCAAAGTGTTAGCAAGACACAAATCCCTTCCCGCTGCCACATCAGTACCACTTGCTGCTGGGCCAGTTTCAGCCCTTGCTCAGCATATTGTATCTTTCTTTGCTGCTACCGTGCTGTCTGCTCGTGTTAGAGGCTGGCTCACAGTTTCAGTAACTAGTGCAGGATGGTGCACCTCTTTAATGAATTACACTTCTTAGTGAGGAACTATGGCCCAGGTGGACCCTAGATAGTATCCAAAAGGAAGGCTAGGGGTCGTAGAAACTGCGCTGTGAATGGATTTGGGTGGGAGCAAGAGATACAGTATTCAGCCAGAGGGCTGATCTTCAGCACAAGCATTCAGTGTATTGCCTTCATCCTCCAGCACCAAAACCGAGTCAGAAACAGAAGAGCTATTCATATTTTAATAGCATGTGTCGCAAAACCTCAGAGCCCAGTCCCACACTAAAACATTGCTTTGTTTGCCAATAGCCTGTAGGACCTGTGTCCCTGGCTGGGAACCTGGAAGTGCAAGGCTCTCCCCAAACTGTGAATAAAAAGTTGAAACACAAGGGCTGAAGGTATGAATGTCGATGGACCAGTGTCTTTTGTTTAGCATTGTATTTCTGAAATGGTCCCTTGAGCTGCTGCTCTACCACAAGAACTAGTTTCTTCATTTCTTTTCAGGCATGAGAATTATGTTTTACATGGCTTTACTACTGACAACAATGTGGTCTACCTTCAAGGCACTGCTGTTCTGAAAAGCTTAATTTCTAAATACAGGTGATGTTTTTCTCACATACAGATGTGCAGAAATAAAGAACTGGAGTAGAAACAGTGAAATCAGCATTCTGCACAGTTGTTTTTCAAATGGTAGGCCATGGACATTAGGTAATGGAAGCATAGGGTTGTTTGTTGTGTCTTAGAAACACAAAGTGCACAAGTTTCCTAAGGCAAATGGGCTGTAAGAGTGTATGTGGGATATGTGCAGGATTTTTAGCTGTCAGTCCTTCCTGTGAAATCCATGCTTGAGTTACAAATCATTCCCAGCTATGGGGAGGAAAAAATCAAAACAAACTAAAACTGATTTCCCTCCCACCATCACATCCACAACAAATCAAAAGAGTAGGTCCTATTTCCATTCTGGCAGCCAGCTATAGTATTTCATAGTGCTGTGACATGCTGATTTCACAGAGCATCTTTATGTATAAATGGTTCCATGAAGAACCACTGAGTGCAATCCCAAAATAAACTCAGTCAGCCTAACCAGCCCTTCTGTTCCCTCTCCTTCAGCTTAATGTCAATGTAACATGTTTCTGCACTACAAGAATGAGGGGTATCTTTCTGTTCATGATTTGTAAACACACATAGTAAAATTGGCTCAAAACGGATGTGTGGGGAACAGTGTTTAATTTGCATGACCCTGACTTCACCAAATTGTGCCTAGCTTATACCCTCAGTGTTTTATTTTAAGCCATCACCACCACCTTTTGGGGGGAGGAGGGAATTGGTGATATTTGCTGTATTTCTTTTTCAGTAGAAAGAAGAGAGAGAGATAAATCTTGCTTGAGCAGGAACAGACTTCATTTTTTAAGATCTGCTTGAATACTGTGTCAGTAATTTAAATTTTTGGTTACATATGTATGTGTTTGTCTCTTCTCATGAGGAAAGTTTTGCTTTTCTTCATTTCTGTCTCACATTCAAGAAGGGAGAAGTGTTTTGTGAACTTGATCCAGAAAGATGAATAGGCAAACATAGTGAGTAAATTCCTGTAGATTTAATAAAAATAATAAATTATAATAATAAAACAAACCACAAGGCTAGAAAGAAGAAACAAACAAAAACTAAAGTGACTTCATAAACTGCAGAGCTCCCATCAACTTCCAGTCATTTGGTCATACTCTCTGGCTCATTTTTCTTTTTTGCCCTGCCATGAATATACAAGGCATTAATTATTTTCTTCTCTGTTAGTAGTTTCCATCAACCAACGATTATTTACTGTTCTGTGCACTATGTCTTCCAGGGCACAGGTGACTCATAAAGCATCAAATTAGATGTCTTACATGGAAGTGTCCACAGAAGGTTCAAAGCGTGTTTATGTAGAAGATGGTTAAGAAATGCTTTGCAAGGAATTTACCACAGCATTTTCATAGGACTTATTAAGATTCATGGCTCACAAGCAGACAGCATGGCTTAGATTATCTGTGAGCCAGTATACTATGTTATTGTGCTGTAACCACAAGAAGAGTCTGTTGCAGAGCTTGCTCCCGAAGAAATGTGAGGAAACTCAAAGGGGGTTTGTCTCAGAAACTAGCCATCTCTCTGCCATGACCACGTACAGTGCTGCAAAGCTGATCCAGCCTCTTATGGGTAGGAGGCATTTCTTTTCCCGCCAACTCACTCAAAGATAAAATATTAGAGAAAACAGCTGCAGTCTGACTTTGGTCATATTTTGGTGTCGCAAGGACAATGAGCGTTTCTTCAATCAGATAAGTTAGATTTCCCCTTAACTGCTAGGGAAAACAGAGCTTCTGTCTATGTGCTGTTTGTTGTAGGCCTGAAGAATATGAGAAGAAAACACTCAAATGCTGAGACAATGGTGATGGTTTGTCTGCCTGGACATCCCTCACACCATGGCCCACATCTTTTATATATCAGAATGGTTTAGCTCCTAGGAAAAATGTATAGACAAACGATCTTATACAGTACTCAGCAGCTGAGTAAGTCTTTTAGGCATAAAGCAAAGAAAGGACAGAACCTGATCTATTACCCATACTGAGTCATTTCTTGGGAAATGACAAGTGCATTGCCTGGACGGGAGAGACTATCAGAGGCAGAAGGCAATGCAAACAGTCTTATCATGAACTGTCCTTAAGAGAAGTGGGGGAGGGAGAGCAGAGATGTGTTCAGACAGAATCCTCCAGAAACAGGCTGCAAGACTTCAAATAATGTTCCAAAGCTATAAATCAAATGAAACAGGGAAAAGAAAAAAACAAACCCAGGAATTTGCAAATTCAGCAAAGCAACTGTAGGTTGATATGCAATATCATCTCTTCCAACAACCAGAGAGGGGTGAGAGGGGTAAACATGTAACAGAGATGGCCAAAGGGAAGGAAACAGGATTTTGATCCTTACTGTTTCTCTGGGACAGTTATAGTGAGGGGCCATGCTCTCAGCACTCGGAGAGCATGGTGCCTTACCATTGGCAAGTGCTTTCTAAGCTTCAAGAGGCAAACTGAATTTCAGCAAGACAGGGAGGTAATGTAAGAGAGTAGCAAATACCTTAGAGAAGCAGCGTGCTTGGTGTGCTCTGATGTCTATGGCACTGGGTTTCTCCTAGCTTTGCCATTGGGCTTTTCTACACTCTGCAGTGAATTATTTCTCTTATATGTGCCTTAACTTTCCTGTGCACCTTTGGCAACACAAATTTCCTTGTCATTGTTGCAGACCAAACTCTCTGCCCCACTATAGCATCCTCCACAGAGGTTTGTATTCTGATTTCAGGCAAATTAGATTTGTGATTACCCTGTCATGAATCAAACCAGTCCACACTGTTTGGTTATGCAGATTTGGCTAGCTTTATGCAAATAGCATGATCCAGAGATGAACCTGCTCAGGGCTTAGTGCAGGGCTATTTGCTATGTCTACACGGCTGAGCAGTGAGTGCCAGGAATCTGGCATGGCCAGATCTCATCATTCCATAAGGAGAGAGTTTATGTTATTAAAACTGAGTTATTATTGAACTTCACTTCTTGTCTGGGATTACAGAACACGGTAAGGCCACTTGCCATCTCAGAGGATGGTTAAGCTGTCTCAATGAACTCTGTCATCATGTGCATGCAATACTGTGGTGGGTTGGCCTCAATCAGTAGCCAAGCGTTCACCAGCTGTTCTCTTACTCCATCCCCACCCCGCCTCTCCCCACCCCACAGTGAGATGGAGGAGAGAATCAGAAGAGCAAAAGCAAGAAAACATATGGATTAAAGAAAAGACAGTTTAATTAGTGAGGCAAAGCTCACACGCAAGCAAAGGAAAAATTATCTGTTATCCCAGGCACTCACAGTTCAGTAAGGTACTGCCAGTATAGAAATGATGCTGTAGCAGGATGGCTTTTGGTGATTCCCACAAAACTAAAAAGTCATATTTAGAACGTGTGTAAAACCCTGTTTTCAAAACCATGCTATACTACTTTTGGTTGTGCATTAGTAAATTCTCCAGGGCTTTTAAGACCACAGTTCCTTCATAATCATTAGATTCACTTCCATCGACAACAACTGAAACATAAACCATGATCCTGTTACTGTGGGAAAACGGGAAGATGGAAGTTAGGAGGAGTTCTACTTTTTACCTCCTCTGTAGTCCCAGTTTGAAACAGGACTTCAAAAACAAATTAGAAGCACTTTGATTAAATGTTATAGTATTTTTTTTCCTAATTCATGAGTCACAAGAAGCAAAGCTTTTCTGATACTCAGTTTGAAATACCACTTAAAGGAGACACCTTTGATATTTAAAGGACAAAAAGAAACATCGGAAAAAGAAATCTATGAATACTAGTTGCAGTATGTTAAGAATTTGAGCTCTTTAAAGAAGAGAAGAGCTGTTTCTTTGCTGAACATGTTTTTCCTCATTGAACTTGTTTTAAAAAATTGTTATAATTTTTTTGTTTTGTTTTCTTTTAAAGAGTAGTGAGACACCACAATAGCCCTTCTTTAAACTGATTCTTATTTCATTAAGGATAATGAAAGGTTTAGTTTGTCTTCTGAGCACAGTACGGTCACTCTGGTAACTGCATAAACAGATCTTTTAAGTGCAGATTATGAATTGCATTATTACATATAAAGAAATCCTGGTTTTAAAATGCAAGATAATTATCTACAGATACTAGGGATATGATGCCAAAAAAAACCCTAGTGAATTGTTTGATAATTCCTTGAATAAAATACTCAAAACCACATTTAATCTCCTTTAAAAAGTATTTGACCTTTTTTTTTTTTTTTTTTTTTTTTT
>JANXJC010000078.1:33139783-33154528 GCA_027564655.1 Leptodon cayanensis
TATAAAAACACGCCCAGGGAGTGGCTGAGGAATAAGTGAAATGAATCATGGACCACAACAAAGCTCTTCTTGTCATTCAGGGTTCACTTGCCAAATGCAGGAGATAAAAATTTGAGGGGGGAAGATGAAAAAATATTGTCATAAGGAAAAAACACACTGACCATTGCAAGCAATCTTGTTTAGAGTTGTACAAATAAAGGTTAATTCCAGTGAGAATAACTGTTACTAACATTTATAATGACTGGAATTTAGAGTGACTACTGCATTTGGGCATACTTGAATAAAATGAATAGTGATAGTTACTTTCTATGTCATGTGTTGAAAAGGGAGTGCTTTGTTCTCACCTATTTTTTGTATGTTCTATAGTTCTTGCCTTATGCTTTGCTGGGAGAGATTAAGGGATTGATTTACAAGATATAACTTGCCAAGATTTACAGAGACAAAAGAAACTGAGCTAATTATAAGGGCTTTGAAGAGATTTCAAATAATTCATCAAACCGTATGCTGGGATATCAGGGAGTAATGGCAAGCTGGAAATATCCAGCAAAATCCTGAGGCTGTTGGAAATTTGATACCACAATCTGAATTCTGCTAGTGGCCTCAGCTGAAGCTAATTGTGAGCATCATTTATGCATTCCAGATTTCACCATGCCTCACACAGTTCTTGAAGTAAGGATGGAAACCCAACTGTCATGTTTTCAATCCATCTGCAATCCAACCTTTCATTCAATTCTGCCCTTTTCAGCTCCAGCAAATATTATCATGCAAAGGATTTATCTAATCAAACCTGTTCAACACATGCTTTTGATGTATTTATGTAGGAAGGTGCCAGATGATCTCACTGTACTCCACATACTTTGGGATGAAGCAACCTGACTCATGTTGTCTTCCCAATGACTTTTTTCATAGATTCAGCTCACTGGGAGTACATCCTCTTGGATAAGTGTACCCAATGTTTGTCAAGTGTGGCTTCTGAAAGTGGAGTCGTCTTAGCAGAAGTGGTGTGATTTCAGAGAATGTTGCACAGCTCCAGATTACACTGAAGTTAGAAGCAGCACTTGTTCAGTGCTTCTGAAGAAGACTGAACCCATCTTTTCAGGACAGACTAGAAAATGCTGATCTAGTTGGCTAAAACAGGCCTGGAAGGAAACCTATAGGATATGATTAGACTGACTGATGTCTGTTTTATGTAAATTCCAACAGTAAACTGCTTTCAGCATATGAGGAAAATGCGTAAGTATTCTTCAGTTCGAAAACTTGGGAAGCTATTTGGACAATGATTATTGCAAATTTTATGTCCTACAAAAGATCACAGGTAAAATGTATGCTGTTTAAACTAGGAGAAATGTGTATAAATTTATATACTCTTTTCCCAAGTAACAAGTGATAGGACGAGAGGAAACAGCCTTAAGCTGTGTCAGGGAGGTTTAGCTTGGACATTAGGAAAATTTTTTTCACTGGAAGTGTTGTCAAGCATTTGAACAGGCTGCCCAGGGAGTTGGTTGAGTCACCATCCCCAGAGGTATTTAAAAGACGTGAAGACCTTGCACTTAGGGACATGGTTTAGTGGTGGACTTGACAGTGTTAGGTCTACGGCTGGACTCAGTGAACTTAAGGGTCTTTTCCAACCTAAATTATTCTATGATTCTACAGACAGGTATATGGATTTACACAAGTGTTATCACATCTTTTTTGACTGACTGCATCTCTGAAACAGCAATTGCAAAATTATAAAATACCATAATATCTGATACAGAGAGCTTGAACTCTAAAAGCTGATACAGCTGTGGTGAATGAATCACTTCATTGTAAATAAATTATTAGACATGACTGTACTTTGCTCACCTTTATAGTATTACAAGAAGTAAATTTTTCAATGAAATACATAGGGATGTGTTGATAAAAATTTAAAAATTAGAGCCACGGGGATTTATAAAAGTAATCGCAGGAACCTCATTAGTCCCTCTGTTTTTATCTTTATCAGAGAGGATATGAGGTAGCACTTAGCATCAGAAAAGATATTTATTTCCTTTGAGATATTAAAAAAGCTTCTAACTTAGAACACAACGGTTTGAGACTATTCTTTCTTAAAAAAGACTACCTTGTCAGAGAGGAGACCATCCTCAGAAAATCAGGTTTGAGACCACATGAGGAATCTGAATATACACAAGTCCATAAGACCTGATAAGCTGCATTCCAGCGTCCTGAGGGAATTGGCTGATGTTGTTGCCAACCCACTCTCCATCATATTTGAAAAGTCATGTCAGTTAGGTGAAGTTCCCAGTGACTGGAAAATAGGGAATATCACACTCATTTTTAAAAAAGGGTAAAAAAGAGGGCCCTGAGAACTACTGATGAGGCAGCCTCACCTCCATGCCTGGTAAGATCATGGAGCAGATCCTCCTGAAAGATATGTTGAAACATGGAAGACAGCGAAGTGATTAGAAACAGCCAGCACGGCTTCACAAAGGGCAAATTGTGCCTGACTAATCTTGTGGCCTTCTACAATAGTGTGCCTACATCAGTGGACAAGGGAAGAACAACTGATGTCATATATCTGGACTTCTGCAAGGCCTTTGACACAGTCTTCCACTGCATTCTTGCCTCTAAATTGGAGAGATATGGACTTGATAGATGGACGGTTAGATGGATAAGGAATTGGCTGGATTGCCACACCCAAAGAATTAATGTCTCAACATCCAAGTGGAAACCAGTAACAAGTGCTGTCCCTCAAGGATCCATACTGTGACCAATACTATCAATAGCTTCATCAATGACATAGTCAGTGGGATGGAGTGCACCCTCAGTAAGTTTGCAGATGATACCAAGCCAAGTAGTGTAGTTCATTCACTTCAGCGAAGGGATGCCAGCCAGAGGGACATTGACAGGCTTGAGGAGTGGGCCCATGTGAACATCATGAAGTCCAAGGCCAAGTGTAAGCCCTGCACATGGGTCAGGGCAGTCCCCAGTACCAGTACAGACTGGAGGACAAATAGATTGAGAGCAGCCCTGCAGAGAAGGACTTGGTGTTACTCATCGATGAAAAATTGGACACAAGCCGTCAACATGCTCTTGCAGGCTAGAAAATGAACCAAATCCTGGGCTGCATAAAAAGAAACATGGCTAGCAGGTTGAGGGAGGTGATTGTCCCCCTCTACACCACTCTCATAAGACCCCACCTGGCATACTGCATCCAGCTCTGGGGTCCCCAGCACAGGAAAGACATGGACCTGTTGGAGCGGGTCCAGAGGAAGGCCACGAAAATGATCAGAGCACTGGAACACCTCTTCTATGAGCAAAGGCTGATAGAGTCGGGGTTGTTCAGCCTGGAGAACAGAAACCTCCGAGAAGAACCTATTGTAGGGTTTCAATATATAAAGGGGGTTTATATGAAAGATGGAGTGAGAATTTTTACAAGGGCCTGTAGTGACAGGACCAGACGCACCAGTTTTTAAAGGAAAGAAGGTGGTGAGGACCTTCTTACAATTAAGGTGGTGACACGCTGGAACAGGTTGCCTAGAAAAGTTGTGGATGTCCCATTATTGGAACTGTTCAAGGTCAGGTTGGAAAAACCTTTGAGCAACCTAATCTAGTGACAGATTTCCCTGCCCATGGGAGGGTGTTTGCATCAGGTGATCTTTAAAGGCCCCTTCTGAACCAAACCATGCTATGGTTCTGTGATCCTATGTTTTTCCAGGCAGCACATCCCCTTAATATTATTCAAGATTTGTCCTAATGTTTATTACAAAATTGTGGTAGCATTTGCTGGCCAACGATCAGCTACACTGGAAATATTTTCTGTATGTTTCTTAAGCTTAATATTTAATTTAAATTATTTCAGAAAAAATGTATGAATACAAGTAATGAAGTAAAGTTAGTAAAACTAATGTTTGTAAATTGCATGATATTTTTTTGTGTTCCTGAATTTTCTACAGTGCAGAAAGGACAGATTTAAGAAGCTTTATTACATTATTTTCTGTGCAATTTAATGGCAATTCAACAGGTGAAACAGAAAGCACATGCAAATGATGGATAATTGTTAAAACCTATGTACGAAAAACCAAGCTCATTGGGAAAAGGGCAGCTTGGTACTGGAAGCAATCTGCAAACATTACAATGAAAGACAACTTGGGATACCATCCCTGTGGCAGACCACAGTATGTTAGACATCCGAGACATGCTGCTAATGTGACTTCTGATATTTTACGGAGAGTTGTTCAGAGCTGTCATAGCATTCTGCACATAGTGCATAGTACTGTGTAGATATAACTGACAGCCTAACTTAGCTAACATCTCCAGGAAGTTGCTTGTCTCTGGCAAACTCTTTCCCTGTCTCCCTGTCTGCACCCTTACTAAATAAGTGTTCTTAAATATGTCACTGGCTGTCTCTACAATTAATGTTTGTGTGCATTTATGCTGCTATAATCTAGCTTTTCTCAAATCACCTGTTTTACCTGCTCACAGAAGGGCTCAAAGGCTAACAAATGAAGCAAATTAATAATGAAGCAAATGACTACTCTGAATTTCAGGACTAGATGCACACTTTGGCTTAGAAAAATGCACATCTCTTCAGAGGAACTGAATATGTCTGCTGTAACTGAAGGCAAGTAGCAGAAGCATATTAAGCTGAACAGTTGTTACTGCTTTTGCTACCTCCACAATAATCTGCATTTTCTTTCGCACGAGCATTCTTCGAGAGAGGCCCCACATACCATTGTTTGTTTACTTAGAGTGGAATTATAATTTACTGTCAGGTTTCTCTGAGGAAGGAGTGAAACATTAAACTAATTATTAGTCATATATTGAAATAATATTGGAACACATTGCTTAGTGTTGCTGGAGGGATGAGAAAGAAGGGAGGAGAAATTCTGTAGAGCCAAGAAAGCCAGGAATGTGCTTCCAGTAAAAAGTTATTGCTAACTCTGTTCCTCTACCTTCTCCCTGATTGCTCCAGGAACCTGCTTCCCAAACATGTGTTTTTCCTTGGATATTTATGTTTTAGAAACTCCAGCTCAACACCTATTTCAAATTATTTAGATATGTGTGTTACAAGACTCCAGGGTAGAGGACACTATCTATTGTAGAAGGAAGTGTTGGCATAACATCATGGATATTTGGGAAGCTCTGACTCACACTGCAGAGGATAATGGGTCAGACTTGGATTGAGACCAGGAGCCTTTAACTGGAAACGGTTTCCACTCAATTTGCAGTGTGGGCCAGGACACCATGGTGAAAAGTGGTACATGCCTTGCTGGCTTCTGAAAGCCAATCTACCCCGGGTGAAAGGTGTGCTTTCATTTTCTAGCACTTTTTCCATGTTCTCAAATAAGACCAAATCTAGCTTGACAAAATAGTGACAAAATAGTCACTTCAAAATAAATGTTTATATTTTGGCTGTTTAGATAAATGCTTTTCTTGAAAGTAGCATGGTGTTTCTAAGCTGTCTTCAATAGGATTTTTCTCTCCTTGTATGTTGCTTCCCTCCTGCTCCCCCACAGAAAGTGCTTCCTGATTTAACTTCTCTTGTTGGTAGTGTCCCTTCTTCATTTGCAATGACCTGGGGCAATGCACACAATTTTGGTGGTTTCATTCAGTGTGAGTAAAAGTGGCTGACAATTTGAATAAGCTTCCTGCATAGCAAACAGCCTGGAGTCTAGTTGAAGTTTTGTTAATTAAAAAATTAGGTCTAAATAGCTCCAAGCAGAATAATGGAGCAGATCCTATCTCTCTCTCTTTGGTTCATCACCACAGTATCTATGTTGTTTGGAAACCACTCAGAGTCAAGGAGTCTGACAGAAATTTGCTTCACCCGCTGTCAGTGTTGCAGCCAATCGGCGCAGCATATTCAGCTGTTGCTGGGTGCAAAACAGCAGCCAGCTCCAACCTGTTTTGCAAAGTTGCTCCCCCACTTTACTGGTGTCAAGAAGTTGTTCTTGCTCTCACTCAGAAATGGTTGTCTTTTTGCCTTCAGTTACCTCTAGTGCTTCTAAAGGATCCTAAGCTTTTCATGTTTTACAAAACACAGGTATTCTACAAAATAAATACCCTGGCATCTGTCAGTTCAGATACTTCCACACTGGTGATACAAGTTAGAGGGTAAATTCATCATAGGGATGCTGTCAAGTAACTGTGATAGTGTTACACTGAGAAATGATTATAAAAGAAGCAGCAATAAATACTGGGAGTGATACACCTTGAAGAAATTATTTTAAAAAGATGAGTAGCCCCACCTAACCAGAAAAAAAAGAAACTGTTAGGAAAATAGGCTATATGCAAAACTGACATTGAGAGTACCACAAGCAACATATTCTAGGTAGGAGAAACTTGGTTTGATGAAATGTGAAAGAAGGTAAGAAAGTTGTGTTTTGATTCCCTTAACAAACTGGGGTGGGGAAATGGAAGATGCGTAAGGATCAGCAGGAGTGTCTGCAAGACATTGAGTAAGGAAGACTATGAAAATGAAAGTTTTAAACTGTAAATGAGACATGATTCCAACCTCCAGAGCAAAAATGGAGGTTTTTATCACAGTATTTGAAAAGCAGGGCAGGACTGGGGATACTTTCAGGTGAAAAAATAAACTTTGTGTGAATGAGGACTGAAAACTGAAACTGGGAGTAATAAAAGTAGTGTGTGATAAGGAAGGGAAAATGTATGTGGACAATGGAGGAAGAAAGAAGAACTGAGAATAGGCAGAGGGGTTATATTACAAAACCATAATATTTATTTAATTAACACTCAATATTTATTCATGACTTTCTCACCTGACAAGTCATAACAACTTTCCATTAACTGAAAAGCGAGGACTGAAATAAAACCATAAAACAATCTAGACATATTGTTGTTTCACATACAGAAACTCCAATAAACCATGATCATATGGACCTCTGGATTTCTTTTGTCTATTTGGCACCTTATTCTCTTCATAGCCATGAACTAACATAAGCTAAAAATAGTATACTGCGTTGAAATCAACAGGGATCACTAAAATCAGACCTGAGTTGCTATGACTACTTTGACTGGGAAACTGGGTGCTTAGTCAATTAGAAAAACAATGAGAGTTCCTTCTATTTAAAAATTAATTAGAAGTGTACTTGGATAATCACAGCCGCTTGGGCTAGCATGTTTAAAGAAATTACAATCCTTGATCTGTTTGTTACCACCTCCAAGCTAACAGAGTAAATTGATTATTTATTTCTTGTGTTGGTGTTGCTATATGAAATGAATTTCCTCATACTGTGAAATCAGTAATGTTTCAAACATAAGCTCTTGTCATTTATGTCTGAAAAAGATGAATTTTGGATAATTTTTCCCTAGAAAAATAGAGACAATCGGAAACGGAAAACAAACAAATCAAGTATGACATGTTATGCAATGCAGACTCCCTTGGGTGTCAATAAACATGGCAAAGTCAGGGAGGGTTTTATGGATTAGAAGTCAAAAGAACAAAGCAGAACATCGCATCTTTACAAGAAGTGTCTCATAATGAAGAAACTCTAAATTAAATGAGATGTTTCCTCCAATGAGCCCCAGTAACCAAAGCAAACAAAAGAATAATAATGAGCCTCAGAAATATTACCCATGAAAGAGGATCAGGTAGTTTCTTTGATGAAAAGTGAAAATCACCCCAAATCAAACAAGCCTCTGCACATCGTCACGCTGAGCTCTCACATTCTTGGCTGCAGGCACATTTCAAATGTAACCTGGTTTGACAAGCTGCGCTGGAAGAATGCCAGGACTAGAAAATCTACCTCTTTCAAACTACATAACTACAATAAATATTAAATTTTTGTATTGATTTATTAATATTTTTTTCTTTTTCTATACTGAATGTTGATGTCCTCTTAACCGTGTCTGCACATCCTTCCCCAAAACTGCTTGTCCCAGAAGTGAACAGAGAATGATGAATACTAAAATGTAAGAAAAAACTTGACCTCAGCATCAAACTCCAAAACTTACTTTGATGGCTGTGTTTGAGTAGAGGGCTGTCAGAATAAATTCTGACTTTATCATACTTTGTGCAACCAGGTGAATTTAACAGAATTGCACAGGACATATATAACGCAGTTTGGTCCATTAACTTCTACCATTATCTAACCTACTTTAGATCGGGGTGTAATCAGATTAACATAGATTAAATCCTGTGCCAGCAGATTCACAGAATCACAGAATTCCTCAGGACAGCTTTCATATTCCAGGCTACAGTCATACAACATCCTTCCAGTCAAAGATAACCTTCCAGCTGCCTAGCAGAGATTTTCCAAGAAGTTCCAGTTAATGGAACATGTTGATTATTTGAATAAGGATAATTATCCAAAAGCAATACTGTGAAATACTGATCAGTGATGGCCAGAGCAATAGAGACTTTTAAAATATACTTAGTTTACTTTAACTACCACCTCTGTTTAAGCAGGAAGACCGTTTTGCTAAGGGTTGGAGTATAGATAGAGCTTTCCCCTTATTTTACTCTCAACAAGTTAGTCTTGGGCTTGTTCTGATTACCCTTGAAATTACTGGGAAGCTTCCTAGCAAGAGCATCATGAGGTGCATCAGGTCAGTAACTCTTCTATAAGGTCATCTAGGAAGTATATGCACATCAAAAAATAAATGCATTGCACCAGTTAGACTTCAGGTTGTTGTTTTGCCAAAACAGGAGGAACGTTCCAGGGTTTCATCTGTCTTCTGGTGTCAAGGTGATGAGGATGGTGACGGTAAGGGAACAGCAGGTTTTAGCTCTGCTCCTCCTCATGGAAAATGATACACATTCAGTGCAGCAATGCTTAGGGCTGGAACGGAAGCAGTAAATGAGGTCTGTGTAATATTTTGCTGGGCAAATATATAAGCGAAGCATATTAGTCCATGCATTCATGTTTAGCAATTTATTTTTAGCATATTCACATGGTCTGGTGGAGTCTATTAGCTTAGGACTAGATCTGACATAGACCTATGGTATTGCAGTCTGAAACTCCAATGTGAGAAGCCCCAAAATTCTGAGAACCTAAACTCTAGGCAAACTCCTGCTCAACGCTGCAATTTCAAAACTTACATTGTCCTTCTGTATCAGTTTGGTGCTGTTCTGGTTTTACATAGGCTAAGCAACCATGTCATTAAACCCCTGAAACCAATCACAGGAGTACTTGAATCACTATTTTAGGACAACATCTGTTGAAACAGTTATTGAAAAAAAGACGTAACTTCTGGGAAGAGGGACAAATATGATCCTTTCTCCCTCTCTCTGTTGCTGAAGATTGTTCTAACCACAAGTCTATAAAATTATAGCCCCTCTTGTGTATACTTGCACTTTCTCTCTCTCTCTCCCTTTCCTCACTTCATAGCTCCCCAGCCTTGGAAAATCTTCAGTTCTTTGGTGGACAGAGGTACAATTCCAATCAGGAAGATGGCGAAGAAGCGGTATGGCACATCAGGCTAAGTGCTGGGTCCTGCACTTAGGTCACAACAATCCCATGCAGCGCTACAGGCTCGAGGAAGAGTGGCTGGAAGTCTGCTTGTTGGAAAATATGTGGCGCTTATGGACGTGGTTTACAGTCGGACTTGGCAGTGTTAGGTTTACAGTTGGACTCAATGATCTTAAAAGTCTTTTCCAACCTAAATGATTCTATGATTCTGTGATTCTATCATTAGATAGTTGCTACAGTTTTGGGGGAGTGAGGAGATGTATTCTAGAAGGGAAGAGACTATGGGCCTCCTGTGTTGTGGTGAGTGCTGTAGTGACAACAGTTTAGCCTAATCCCATTTTTTGAAAGGTGGACTGGTACTGCAAAGAAAATGGTCAGTAAAACTGAGACAGCCCTGGGTAAGATGTTGATGACTGAGAGAATGGTGAGATCTCAGATAGATCCCTGGCTTCCATGATTCCTCTCAGCTTTGTTCATTGCCCATGATCGTGGTTCCCTCTTTAGCGTACCTCCACATCTTGGACTCCATTTGAAGTCATTAACTCTTCACAGTTTATAGGAGGTTGGACACCTCACACAGTCTTCTGTATTCCTGTCATGAAGGTAAGACACTAAAGATTAGGTCCTTTAACACCTAAATTTTGGATCATTAAATCTTTTAGCAGAAACATTTTTAACTTTGTTTTCCAGTATATGTACATACCATTGTGTATCAAGCCACTGTGTCTACTAGTCATATCCATGTGAAAAATGTTGTTGTACTGCACACTGTACTTGAGGAATTAAGAAAATTATATTTCATTTACTTGTGCAGAGGAAGAGCTTCAGAGACCCATGACTCAAGTCAAATCATGGCTAATTTCACCACAACACATCAAATTTCTTCAATTCCTATATAACTTTTTTTTTCAGGGAATGTGAAATATTTAAGTGAGATTCTGCTTCCATGTTCTAGCACCAGAAAACTTGAGGAAAAAAATTTTATCTATTGGAGTAGATTAAACAAGCAAAACAACCCAGAAGCATTTGGGAAAATACAGTACTTAGAAAAAATTATTTTGAAAGGGAGCATCAAGAAAAGAAGACTGGAGATGATCCTGCAATGTCAACTCTAGGACTTTTTGTGCCTACTGCTGTAACGATGGTTACTTTGTAGAATAGTACAGTGTAGGACACAAAAAATGGGTTTCTTTGGAGAAATAGACAATGGTATCTGAATTGCTACCAAAAATGAAAGGGAAGAGAAGGAAAGAAAGAATACAGATTCATTTTGGGCCTGACAAGTTTTGTGAAACATACATTTCTGTAAAGTTGGCAAGACTAGAGGGTGCCAGATGATAATTGGAAGGGGCCCTACAGGCACAAGCTCAAGCCAGGACTTACTCCCGTTAATCACAAAAGATGTAAGAGGCCAAATGCGGTATACAATTAAGGCAGGCTATTGCAGAAGAGGAAACAGGTCACACAGTAGGAAGATGTTCCTTTCCCCTCCCTACCTCTTGGCAAGACATGACACCACAGTAAGCAATAGTGAAAGATGCTCGAGAAACTATTGCATGAAGTAAGCATACATATACAGCTGGGTTAAAAAGAGGTAGATGCAAGAGGCAAAAAAAGAAAAAAAGTCAAAAAGAATATTAATCACAAGACTGATAGTTTCAAACAATTTTGGGAGTCTCAAACTAGAGATTCAGCTTGTAGGAATAGAGCTGACAGTTTACTCTGAATGTTGGAATATTTCTAAGCTCTTACAAAACATAGGGAAAATGTAGGAAATCTGTCAGAACAAAGAATATGAAATAAGAGAGTAAAAATTATATCTCCTGTAATTTCACAGTTAGATTTTCAGAATCAGCTTTTCAACACTTTAACCTGTTTTCATTGAAAGCCTGAATTTAGAGTATCACGGGTTGTGATTCCAGCCAAACATCTTCATCCTCAAATATAGGGACTGCACTGAGTGTTTTTCTCCAAAAGAAGAACCAGATCAAGCATCTACCTTTCAAGCTATAATGATCCCATCTTTGAATCAGCTAGCTAGAATCCGCATCCAGTAAACGCAGCAATGGAAGCCAAAATATCTAGAGGAAGAGGAAATCAACCACAAATGAACAACATTCTCAAAGGTACTATGGGATGAAAGATTTTTACTTTTTTAGTCAATAGACTCTTACTGACACGTGGGAACAAGCATCACTTAGCTTAAATCTCATATTTGCCTCTTTGTGAATCTCAAGCAGGAAGCCATCAGAGCTGCCCAGAATTTATTTGCACCCAGGTTACCAATCCTCTGGCTTAGGTGCCACTAGGAGATGGATGAGATCTTACAAAGGTGTCCAGACTTGTGAAGGCAATAAAACTGAGGATGTAAGTCCTCACAAGAGCTTGTAAGACTTTGAGAAGCCTGCACTGTCAAATATGTACCCAAACCTTCATCTTAATTCTTCTGTGAAGACTAAATTGATCTACAGCTAAACATTTCTTAGCAGCTTAAGTCTCAGGAAATGCAATAGGTTTTGTACACAAAAAATATATAAAAATACAGTGTTAAAAAAAATCTCAAGCACAGAAAAATGTTGAAAGGTTGCATTCAAGTGTCCAAAATCCAAGCCGCTGCACGTATTCCATCAAGTCACCTCTGAAGAAAAGATCAAATGCCTTAGAAGGATGCAACACTGGCAATTGCCTAGAGCTAGGTTCTGCATATAAGTTTGTATACATACAAGGAATTTTGCTGGAATCTATACTTTAGTATAAATTCTTAAACTACAGTGAAAGAACTTTGGATTTGTGTAATAAGCCAGTTGTGTTCATAGAGACCATATGGTGTAATTTCATATTTGGCATCCTCAAACTCTCTTTACATACAGAGCTTTAATTCTTATCATATTTCACTCCACAATTTTTTTCCTTCCCTAGTAAGAGAACAGAAGACTTCTCAATTCACTGGTGGGAAATAAGGAATTGGAGCTTTAGGTGTAACAATGTAATCAGTATGTAAGATTGGGAGAAAATCAAATTTTTTCAACATTCACATGGTCTTATTTTGCAGTTCTGAAGCATCATGATCAAACTTTTTAGACAGCACTTTGAATGTTTTTTCTAAAAAAATCTTCAATTAGTTCAATAATTTATTATCTGTCTATTGAGGAAACATGTAATGTTCTGCAAAGGTTGGCTTAATATTAGCTGAATAACCTGTGGAGGATGTGTTTGCAAAGGTTTTTGGAAGAAAAGTAAAGGTGTAATGAAGGAAACTGATTCATGGGTGAGGAAGTGTCAAGCTTCGCTTAGAAGTCAAAGCTGGAATAAATCCATAGTGAAGAGAATTCGATGGCTGGGAAAGCAAGAAAACGGGGCAGCTGCAAAGGAAGGCATTAATCTCTGGATCAAAATTATCTGTCCCAATACATTTAGGGATGGAAGACATCATAGTATGTTAATTCCAAGGTGTAGGAACTGTCAGCAAGATAAGACATATTGCTAAAAGGATGAAAATATAAAGTAAAGAGAAGGTAACCCAAAAAGGGCACGGCCCAGTGGTAAATAAATCATGCAAAGATACTGCAAATACAAAGATCATACAATCATACAAAGATCAATAAATCATACAAAGATACATGCAAAACTCTGATCAGCAGCAAGCCAGCTGGAATTTTCTCCATTTGAGAGGAGGATGAGCTATTTTGATAGCATTATCCCCAAAGAGGTATCAAGCTTTGACAAATCTGGCTGCAGAGTCTAAACGGAGTTTATTTAGATATCTTGGAGCAGGATGTGTTTTCCTACGCCTGTTAGCACAATACAGAGGATTAACCCAATTACAGCTTCTCTCACCTTTTTGCCCATGGGCAGAGGCAATGAGAGAACATATGAAAGAGTACTTAATATGTAAAAATGCAAAGTGTCTTCTTTTTCAGTGCCAGCTGGGTCCATAATATCTACTGCATCTCAAATTTATATCTGGAAGGTGATATCTCAAGCCTTATGTCTGCAATTATGATAAAAATCACACATAAACTTACAACATTCTGGTCCTGTTCGTGCTCCTTGGTGACCTCAGACTGAGTCAGCTAGAGGACTAATGCTAGAAAGAAGTAAGTACCTTATATGAGCTTCTTGTCAAATTTATGCCCAGAGAAAAACTGTCTTGACTAGATGAAGAGATACAGTTCAAACCAATAGTTGAAACTATGCTACCAGTAAAGGTAAAAATACAGAGAAATAAGTATATGGAGCCCACACAGTAGTAAGAGGGGGTACATATCTTTCTGTGCACATTCAATAGATGTGGAAAGCCTCAGAGTAACTAACCAACCTCCTCATCATGACCCCTAAGGATCCCCACAGGTAATCTTTCTTCTGCTAGTCTTGGATGGGTGTGTGTGAGTATTCATTCTCAATAACTTATTCTCCAGAGGTGAGATCTTTGCTTAGGTTTAGTTCAAATACAGTTCATACTTGCATCATAAGGATCAGGAACTCATCAGACAAATCTATAAATATTGGTCAGAAATAAGAATACTGAAGTGCTGCGGAAATACGCATGGGTAACAAAAATGTATGTCTATTGTTCTACTATAGTCCTCCTGGCCAAGGCTGTGTGTCTTGCTACCTTGATTCACCCTTTCACTAAAAAACAGGTTCTTTGTGGATATATTGGTGGCGAAACAGCTTTCCTACAAAGAGATCTGTTTCTGCAAACTAGTCCCCACATAGGTTCCTCATGGCGAGTTCCATGGGTACCACAGTAGTTTGCTGATCTTTCTTACTTTGTGTCCCATGGGCTTTTGGAGAAGAGAAAGTGAGGATGAACACAATAAAAACAATTTGAACTCTGTCTAGAAATAAAAGATTACAGATCAAGGCTGACAAATCCATCCTTTGAACAATTTCAGAGGAGTTACCACAAGTCAAACCAGTGGCATGCTCTGTATCATATCTTATCTTATTAGGGATTAATATACTTTCAGAGAAAGTCTCACAAAATTCTCCTTTCATCCTGAGATTTGCTTCCTAACCACCTTTAATGAGACAAACTTTCATAACGAGTGCCCTTAGTAGTTGTATCTTTTCCCAAACAATGTTGAGTCATTTGGCCTAATGCAGTGTTTCCCTTGGCGCATGAAAAAAGGAAGCTCGCCACAGCAAAAACAGAATTTTACTTATGAATTCAGAGAGTAGTATTTTCCTATGAAAGTATGAAGAGGGCCTAGGTAGCAACAGGAAAAAATGTCCTATGTTTAAGATGAAAAGCATCTATTTGATAATTTCAGCATTGAATAGGGGTGCTGGTGGTTATTTACGGCAAAGGAATGGCATTTTAGAGTGG
>JANXJC010000078.1:33161280-33188632 GCA_027564655.1 Leptodon cayanensis
TGCCTCAGAAAAACTGTTATTTCACTGATGAATGTTTTCTTCAAATGGAATTAAAAGCAGCAAGTTAGGAGCTGATAATTTAATTTATCAAAATCTGCTAATTTTTTAGGCATAGAATTCTGGGTGGCATTTGTCACTGAATTGTTCCAGCACATAAGCACCATGATGTGTAGTTGTCATCAAAGCACTAGAGTCTGGACTTGGAAGCTAAACTGCCAAGGGATCTAATCATCTCTCTTTCTTTGAGATAAGGTATATGGTTTTGTGCCTCCGGTTTCTCTCTGGAATGCTCAGATGAGTGGTAACAGATAAAAATGCAAAAGGTAATGTTTTTTGCTTTTAGGAATGATCCCTGGGAGCGTTATAGAAAGGTGTACTGCCCTCCAGACTTTGCAAAAAGTCCCAGCCCAATGTCTGTCTTCTTTGAGACTTGCAACTACCAGCAAATACATCTTCAGTGATAAGAACTGTTTGTGAGCTTACAATTATATGCAGTGCATTTCCATGTCCATTTTGACATTTTGGACCACTATCAACCTAGAAGGAGGAGCACTGTCTGATGAATTGCAATGGGTAAATGAAATCTTTTTTTTTTTTTTTTTTTTTTTAATAAACCTGCGGTATATGGACAATGCTTTCCCTCAGGGGAATGTTCTCATCAGCTTGATTCATGGAAAGTTACTCATCTCCCTACCTCAAGGAAAGAATATGTATCTAATTCCTGAGAATAGACTATTACATCATATGTGAAGAGATGGTTCAATGTGAGGCAAAGTTGTGAGAACTTCCAAAGGCAGAAAAGTTTGCCATGCAATCAGATGCTGTTCAGATGAATTTGTCTTGCATCTATAGCAAATAGTTCACAGTTAGCATATTACGAACATTCTTGTCCTGTGAGATGACCTAATACTGCTGGCCTTTTCCACCCCTGATTTTGCTTGAAGTGCAAGTTACGGCAGATATTCTTTCATTACTTAACTAATTGTCATCACTTGCTTCATTCATTCCATGATAACAATATGTGGTATCCCATGAAAGCCTTGTAAAAGTGTGTTTGCACATCTTTATTATGGGGTACTGATGTCAAACTGGGAAAATGCCATGAGGTAAATGCTTAATAAATCATTGACCTCTGAGAAATGCATGATACAAATAGATCATGTGTACTTGGAATTATAATACGTATGAAAAATTGCTACATGATCTTATTTGTCCTGAATATTGTTAAAGACAGAGCAAGCAGGCATGACAGTAAATTTTCTGAGGTACAAGATACAAAGTGGTGCAATTATTTTTGTGAACAAAATTCACTGTGACTGGAGCCTTTTGATGTGGCTCAATATTGTTCTCACCTGACTGCCTGCCCTTGTCTGATATTAAGTGTGGATCAGAGCATCTTGCTGAAGAGTTGGCTGGAGTACCAAGATCATTTCAATATAATATTATTTTAATATAAAGTGTGTTTTTGTTGGCTTTTAAGCACCTGATTATCTTTCTGAAAAATAAATAAGGCTTAAACTGAAATTTGCAGAAACTGTATTTTCCTCTGCCCCTCTAACTTATGTAGATTAGGGAAACCTAACCTAGGAAAGTAAAGGGGAAAAGAGTTGTGCAATTAAGGTATTGGATTAAGACTTAGAAGTTGGTTTTAGCAACCCCTTCCATTTTGTCTTATGCAGAACTCTTTCTTAGTCTGAAGAATAAGAATAAATCCCTGCTCCGCCAACAATTGCTGTGTGGTTTCTGGGAAGTCATTTAGACTTGTGTCTATGGAGGTGGATAAGCGGATCCAAGCTAACTCAGTTTATGCTTGGAGGAGGCTGGGTGTTTCTTGGAAGTTAGAGAGCTGTGCTAACAGCGTGCTGTGCTTGACCTAGGAAGCCTTGTACTTACAGGCTGGGTTTATTAGCTTTAAAATAAAGTCACACAAACACAGCAATATGGCGTCTGTCCAATATGGCACAGAGGAGCTTGGATCTGTCCACACATGTTCATGTTAGCAAGACCTTGTTTTTTCTGGACTAGGTGCTCATGGTGAACATCTATGTTTCAGGTCTATAATTGACCCATTTAGTGCCACAATTCCAAACGTGAGTTTCTTAAAGCCCTTGTTGAGCTGTGGTCTCATCCTAGGGTTGATTAATATCCACAAATGTTCTTCTGGCTCCCAAAGGTCTGCTTGGAACTCCCAGGACCGCCTCAGACTTGCAAACACTGAGTTAGGAATTTCCCTTTCCATCTAACCTGTAGAACTGGACCAATGGGTGTGTTCAGCACATTCCTACCCAAACAGCCTCTGCTCAAGGCATTGTCTGGAGCACAGGAAGATGGTCCTTTTCATCCAGAACCTCACCGATTCATGTACCGGTTAGACATATAGACTGTTTCTGTACGCCAGTCTATATTGATGATTAAAGATGCAGTGTTCATCTGGAAATCAGGTTACCCACCCCTGTTTTACCTCATGGCTTGTTTTTTTCAGCATTTATTGCAATGAGGATGGATACAGAAAGTGAAGGGGACTAGAGTGTCTCATGGCTGCAGTGATGGTGGTTGGCCCATCAATTGGAAGTTGAAAGCATTGGGATCCAGTACCACCAGGAAGAGGATGACATTGAACCTGAGTCTTTCTTGTCATAGCTAAAAGTCACTTGTATGTCACAATGTATTAAAAAAAATTTAAAAAAAAAAGGAAAAAGAAGAAAAAAAGAAACTGAGCTCTTGACCTGAAAGGTAAAAAATCTGTGCTTACCTGAAGAAGATCTTTAGATTCTCCATGGAAGGGAAGAGCTTCCTCTGTAAAGCTAGAGTAATGGGGATGTAAGGTTGGTTGATAAGGATTCGGGAAGCACCCTTGTCTTTACTATTTCTTCCCAGACACCTTAAGAAATCTCCATTGCAAATGATCACATTTTAAGGATCCACACTGCAGAGGCATCCTGGCCTTTATCTTGGAAAGTAAGGCACTACATGGAGAAATATGTTCTGCACTAATATGTCAAAATTACCTCTGGGGTTTCTGCTTCCCTGACAAATGGTAATGATAGCATCACCTTATCACATAAGGATATGGTAAGGAAAGATGCTTGTTCCATTATCTCCATTATTACTGAATTCCTGAATGTAAAGAAGGAAAGGAAACATACATTATGGGAAAGGCCATTCTAGTTGCAGATTCTTCCAACAGTTGGAGATTTCATCACGAAGAGCTATCAGGTAAGGTGACTTAGTGTGGACTATAGCCTGAATAAGGAGCAGCTTTTTTCCTTCCCTCTGCTGGAAACTTAAACATTTGATAGTTTAATATGGTAATAGAATCTGGAAAATACATGGAAACTGTTCAAAGAATATATATTTATTATGTCCCTTGTTGTATCATTATTCTGTACATCACTATGGTTACTGCAATAAAAAGGTAGATTTTCTTTTTTTTCCCTTTTGTAACTTAGCAGAATAGTGGATAAATATTTACTACATAACATAGAAACTAAATCTCCAAAGTTCTTTAAAACGAATCTCTAATGATGGAGTATACTCTGCTCTACTAATTTACATGTCCAAACAAACATTCACTACATGATTTTCAGTCATTTTTATGTTAATTTCATGCTACAGCTAAAAGGAAAAATTCTGTTCAGCAGAGCTTGTAGATTTATTTCTCTTCTTTCCTTTGATCAGATCTAGGGTCTTTCTGCATACTAAATTGGAAATCTAAGCACAAACACTCCTGGGATAGTCAGATTCATGCAAGCTGATTCAATTTTTGACGAAACAAAGAGAAAACCTAAGCTGAAATGTATTCATGAATCTAAAATTAAACAAATAATACCTCGACATGGAAAAAAATGAATTCTTTCTGTGCCTTTCTTGCCCATATTTTCTTGGTCTCCTGTTCTTCAGCTAATATCAATGTTTTTCAGTGAGTGTCTTGGTCAAAATCTCAAATAGACAACTGCATTAGTTCCACATATGTGTTTGTTACTTTTGATTATTTAAATTAGTCCCAGTGGGGAGACCTTAGGGCACTCCGCACCCACCTAATTCTTTAGCAAGCTCAGGTGTGACTTAAGTTTCTAGACAGGGCCACTGGTTTGTCTTTTTTCTGCCCTGTGTTCCACCCCTAGCTGTGTAACACATTTTTTGCCAGATTTCTAAAACAGCTTAGCCTCTAAGCTCTGTTGAAAAGTTTGACCATGCTGCTCTGGGGCCCAAATGGGAGCAGAGCCCACTGAAGTATCCACTCTGAAAAACTCTGGTGTAGTTGGCAGGACGGTGCAATAAAAAGCTGCTTATGTCTTGGGATTTTGCCTCCTTTAGAAATGACCACAGTGCACTGCTCCTGATAGTGGCAGCATTCAGATCAGCACTCTGCTGTATGTTCCTCTCTGGCTAGCAAATTTGAGGGTTGACCATTTGGTTCTGTTTCTGCAGGTAGAAACACCAAGTATCAGCTACCATTAAAAGACACTTTTTTGTCTGCAAATGCTTTCTCATGATAAGAGAGTAGCAAACAAAATACAACTTCTGGCAAACCTGCTCTCTTTCCCTATCCTTCCTCAGATTCACGCTTGTTCTGACAGTCATCTTCTGGCTCAGGGAAGCATATGCATAACAATCGTCTGCTCTGAGTACTGGAGACAAACTGCAGCTCATGCGATTTCAGTAGGAGTTCCACTAAGACTGAAAGTCAACTGGACTAAATCATAACTTGTTTCAGTAAGTGCACCTGTGGGTGACTTTAGCAAGATCTCTTTCCAAATAATCTTTTAAAGAAAATTGACTTGGCTTTGATAGCTGCATCCCCTGAAGAACCTGCTGGGTTGCAAAGATTTCTGAAAGAAACTGTGGGAATGAAACAAAGACTGCTAGAAGGGAGGAGCATGTAAAACTTACAAAAATCTTCATATGTTGTCATTTAATATTAAGTCATAGCTATTACAGGATACTGTTTGTAGTTTTCCACCTCATTCCTAAAACTACTAATAAATCATTTAAAGTATATAAACTCATCAGTAAACTGTACTCAGCAATACAGTAAGAAAGGACTTGCGACTTTACTGGCATTAAAACTACAAACAGATAGCTTGTAAAATAATTCACTGACTGAAGATTGGGGAAGCCCTACATGAAAAAAACAATATAATTAAACATTTTTTATTGCACTGTGCTTGCATAATTCCTCTCCTTAAGTAAGGTTTTGAACAGGAAGATAGCGTTTGGCTGCAGAAGTGGTGGTAATAGTATTGACAGCCAATAAATTTGAATATTTGATGTTTGCTCACAAACAAGATAGTAATGACTAAGATGCAATGAATGAGAGCAGCTGGACAACACCCCACACACTGTTCTCTCCATTTGTGAAATGTTACTGGAATTCAGTTCCTTTCGCATTTTTACAAAATTTTAAATTAAGATGTGTCTTAAGTGTAATCTTCTTAAAGATTTTCTCTTCTACAAGATTACT
This sequence comes from Leptodon cayanensis, assembly GCA_027564655.1. Classification (NCBI taxonomy): domain Eukaryota; kingdom Metazoa; phylum Chordata; class Aves; order Accipitriformes; family Accipitridae; genus Leptodon; species Leptodon cayanensis. The sequence continues at coordinate 33,166,745 of JANXJC010000078.1, forward strand.
TTTTCTGCACACCCAATTATTATTTTTTTAATACAATAAACTACCATATTAACCCTTACTTAGCTGGGGGGATTACTGCCCTTACTCCAGAAAAGGGCAATCTTATGTCAATGTGTTTTTCAGATGGGGCAACTGCAAATACCCAAAAGCTGTCTCTATGCAAAATAGAAGAATGATGACATAATTCTTGAGCTAATTTTCTTAAATGGTTGCCTATTTCCTTGGTTAGTCTGAGTTAGTATTGGTGGGTTAGGATTTTCAGCTGAGTCTTTCCATGTCCAACAAGAGAGCTTCACCTACTGGAGTCTGGATGAAACAAAAACATCTGTGCCCACTATTTTTCAGAAACGTTTCTAGCTCTTGTGTCTGAAGAAGGAATTTGGGGCACACTCTAGACTTTTAGTCAGCTGGGGTGGTAATGCCTAACTTACAAGCTTTCACGTTAGAAATATTCTGCAAAATGGTAGGTGGAAGAGCTTACTTTCCTTGCATCAGAGTGCTCATGCACACTCCCTAGGGATCACCTCTAGAGTAGAGGATGGCCTGATGGGCCTGATGTACAACTTTTTTGTCCACATGGATTTTTTATAGCTGCAGTTAAGCAGTGTTACCTCTCAGCCCTACACACAAGCTCTGGCACGAGAGGGATCACCCATCAAAACATGGCTAGCCTTTATTCATAAGCTGCTAACATGATGGTTTTAGTCACGGGCCAAGTGATTGTCTTAGTGGTGCTTTTCCACAAGTGCCTTTGCACTGTATCCATGGATATTCTGGAAGGACCAAGTCCTCCCACAACTTCCTGTGAAAGCCCTGACAAAGCAATACAAGTAACAGCAGTGCTGAGGTGCACTCCTGGAAGTCATGTAAGCACATACTGGGTGCCACTATCAGAGTGAATATATGAATTCACACATTATCACGTAACATGGCTACTGTTTTTACAACCCTGACTAATAAGCCCTTACAAAGTAACTGTACCATTGTTCTCTACTGTGTGATGGCAAGCATGGCTAAAATCACTTCACTTGTACAACAATGAGCAGTAGTGAAAGACCTGCAGATAATTCGGGTAAATAAGTAGCACCAGTTCCTCAGAGGGCATAATCAATTTCCTTGTGTGCCAGAATTGCCCTAATAGTATGACCATTTAGAAAATAAACCTTTTTTCTCCTGTGTCAGTCACAGAAAGATGTGAAGAATCCCATGAATTAAATCACCCAAGTAAAACTACAAAAACCACAGATGATCAGAACATTTGCACTTTGAACACAGCTCATGCTCAATTACTTTTAATCAGAAAGTTAATCTATAAAATTTTGTTGTGTATCTGCATGTAGAGCAGTGGCTTCCAAATTTGCTCTTTCATGGAGTGCCAAAAGTTAAATGAGGAGGTTTCTGTTTTGCTCTTTTTGATTTTTACTTCCAAAATAAAAATATTTTAAAATTACATGAATAAAATGGCAGGTGTAGAAGACAATCATATTACTCCTTTTTCTAGAATTAACTTCAGTTTTTTAAGCAATAGATTAGCCTGAAGGTCCAAATCACATTTTTTTCAAAAACACTCATCATTTCTTACTGTCAGTATGAAAACCAATGGGAACTGCTTGATGTTTACCATACCACCTAAAAGACTAAATTATCTGTCTTTGATCTCTGCAGGAAACTGGAATATACGGTGCCTCTGATTTTAAAACTTAAGAGTTACATTGCTTAAGCTTAGAACTCCAGCTTAAAATAACAAAGTAATGGAAACAATATGAGGTTCAAAATTGGAATAAATACTGTAAAAGCAAATTTTGAGGAGAAGTACGTTCAGTGGCAAGTGGGAATGACCTTTGTATTGAAGACATGTTGAGAAGTGCAGACCATTTCTCAGGAAATACAATATCCCCAATCCATTTTTTCCACAAGCTGAAAAACTTCAGCAACTTTGGAGTTTGTTTGCCATTCCCAGCATCCAGGGTGGTCATTTAGTCCATGGAAGTGTAGGGGAAAGGATCCGTGTTGCCCTTTTGGAAACTATCTCTTGAGTGCAGTGCTAGGAAGCCTTGTGACTCTTGGGTAATACCACAGAGCTTGCTTATCTTGGAGCTTGTTTGATCTCAATTTTCTGCCAAACTCCTCCTCCTATTTGCTCTCCAGTGACAGCTGTGAGCACAGGTTCTTCTGGGTCATTCTCTCAGCCATGTTATGGAGCCAAATGTGCTCATTTCTCAGTGCTGTGTGTGCAGGGTTGCCGTGATGAATCATGAAACAAAAACTTGACAAACTGAACTCTCAACAGTTATGTTTTCCAGGCCTGAAAGAAAAACATTTAAATTCTGAGGCATTCCATCTGGAATACCAAAAACAAAGACAGGAAGGTGAAGACCACCTCAAGCTCAGCTCCAGAAGAAGGATTTAGTGCTTTGTTCCCATTTGATTGGAATAATGAGCTTTGGGCCTGAGTCACCTGTTCTAGGACACAGAGTACCTTTTGTTTGGGAATATCTGTCTTCACAGGAACTGCCCTGTGAGAAGTGTTTAGGATCCACCCTGCTCTGTAGAAAACATAGCTACAGGTCCCCTAAGCCCCATTTTGATTTCCTTCCATTATTGTCCGGAACCCGTGAGTGGCGGCAGCATCTCTTTGATGTTCAGAAGGCCCTAAGGGTCTGCATTTCATTTCTTTAGAAGATTAAATGGCAGCAAAGCAAAGAAGCTTTACACTTGTATGCAAAATGTTGGGGTTTTCTTAAAAAAAAGGACAGCCACCACTTTGTTTTATAGATGCATGCACTGCTATAAAGGCTCTTTTAGCCATGTTGGAACATAGCTTGCTAGTAATCTTCGTATAGGCTGTTTGGCCCTATTAATAGTTGCTATGAATGATCACTCTCCCCATTTCAACCATGTGCTCATGAGAAGGCCATTTTCTGCCAATATCATGAAAAGTCTATTACTTCAGGCAAGAAAGGCAAAGGTCAACACAATGGAACAGAATTACTGCCCCTTATACTTCTGAGATCTAAGACAGTATATTTCCTTTTTTTACAGAATATTTTAAAGGACAGATGTTGTGGGTTTGATGTTTTTTTTAAATACTGGACCACCAGATCTTAACACGTGTTAGGAGTTCCAAGTTCAGGTGTAAGAAAGTACATTATAATGTAGCAAACCTGACAACTTGCTTCTATTGCCTTTTTAAAGAAGGTCTTGAAATCCCAGTTAAAAAGAAAAAAATGGAATTTTTCTTAGTGGCTGTGGAACAGTTATTTAAAAAAGACAAAAAGACAAAGCCCAACACTGTTAGCACCAGTGAATTGTGGGGAAGGTGTGTGCAAGTGTGCTACATAGATATAATGTGAGGCATAGCTAGCTTAAGGCTAGATCTGCACCCCACAGGCATCAACAACAGCAACACCATAAAATCTTCCCTGCACTTCAGTTACTTTTGGATCAGGTTATGTGTGGTGTGGCCTTGGTTCAAAATAGTAGCAATAATGTCCATTATTAACATTTAGCCCTAGAGGGGAAGTAAAGCTGTCCCCCATTACCGAATCTGAAAGAATCATATTCACAACTGTGACTATACTAAAGCATTTGTGGCAGGAAACCTACAATTTTAGTGAGTTTTTCTAGAGCAAAAGATGAGTTAATGGGGTAAAATGTCAAGTTATACATTAAAAATAGACACCTGGCAAAGCACTGCCACATCTGGAGCATGCCACAGTATTTGAATTATGTTTGGCTTGTCACTCTGTGTTTCGCAGCTGTTACGGCACAGAGAAGGATAATTAAAAGCAGCAGGTTACCATGGCATTTAATTGACTGCTGCTCAACAATTTGTGTGTTTGTGATCTGAGTGAAAACCATCAGGCAATTTGTGGCTTTGGAGGAGGAAGATGATGTTTATGAGTGACAATGAGTTTATTGAAGCCATTTACCTTATGCTCTGGGGCAAGAAGCAAAGATTTCAGAGCACTGAAAAGCTATAAGAATCATAATGTAGTTACATTAGGAAGGTGCTTAAAGCTGAATAAACTCTGTCTTGCTTAAAGAGAAATCTAAAATACGTACATTAACATACCACAATATCAGCTATATCACTTAAGGCTCTGAATCACCAAATAAAGAAGGGAACACACACAAAAGAAATTTTTATACCAAAAAAAAAAAAAAAAAAGAAGGAAGTTGGTAGCGGTAGTTTGACTGCTTTTCTGGTGCTCTGAGCTCAGGCCCCAACAGAGGTACAAATGGGTTCATTTCAGAATCACAGATGACACACAGCAGAGATTCTCCTTCAGTTCCCAGCTCAGGGGGAGATCTGCAGGCTCCTGTGATGTGCTTGTTCATAACTTTAGATTTGAACACACAAAAACTCGAAGTGGCATGACAGCTGAATCTCTCCCTCTCCCCTGGCAACTGTTTATAACCACGTTCCTGGAGAGAAAAGCAACCTTTTCAACTTTGATAAAGAACTGTTGTGAGCTTGTGGCAATCTTCATATGAATGCCAGGAGCTACAGGGAAATTCAAAGACTTTCACCATTGCCTAGTATGGTCCAAATAGATAATGGTAAGCTGTGTTTGGTTAACATCCATAAATTCCAGATGAGCATTCTTCTGAGTTTACTGAGGTTTCATTCAACATTTCATTATTTTGCATCTCCATCTAAAAAAAAAAAAATCAAAAAACCAAAACATTTTGTCTCAGGCTAGCAAACACCTCACCTTACTTCTGTCCTCAAATCTTTCTGAGGCAAAGTGGCCTGAGGTAATTGGAAATAGTGGTATGCCACCTCCCTTACAACCCACCAAATGTTCAGCTATTATGTATCAGGCTGGCTGTTTCCTGAGATACCTAGAAGCAAGCATAGTTTTGAAGTGTGGCTTGAATTTTTTTGTGTTTGCCTTGATTTCTGAAGCTGCAAGATGCAGTCATACTATGTGTTCCTCCTTTTCTACACAATCTGGCAAGTAGGAAACTTTTTTTTGTTTTTTTACTTGAAATAAAAAACATGACTCTCACATATTCACCTGTCTCCAGAGGCTGAAGTATAAAGAGTGAAAACCAACAGGTAAGAAGGGACTTTGAGTTTCAACCCTGTCATCTGAAAGATTCAGAGCAGTATAAAACCATGACAATATAACAAGTGTTCTTATTTTGCTGAAACACTCATGTAGTAATAGCTAGTGTAGTCATTTCACTGGCGTTAATTAACAGACACTACATGAAGTATGAGCACTCTGCTTTGTGAGTGGCAGAGACTTCTTCCTCTCCATGGGTAACACGGCTTCCTCTGGCAGAGGAAGAAACTAGATGGAGAGACAGGGAAGGGAGTTTTAGCCCTCACCCTTCCCATCCCTGCCTGCTAGCAAAGCTCAGCTGAGCAGCTGCAGAGAAGCAAAGGGCCACACAGATAATTTCTCTTTTCAGGGCAGTGCAATTACGTGCTGCTCCTCACTCCAGGTCATGTCAGAGCCAACAATGATCTGCCTGTGCATTTTCTTCGGTATCTTTCTTTTAAGGTGCTCCAGGCTCCTTACGATATCATCTAAGCTTCACAGTTGTTGTTGACAGAAAAAGTAAGCAGTCAGGGGTACATGATAATATTTTCCTTTTACCTTGCACACTCTTGCATTGCATATGTTTGGGTTTAGTGGGGGGAGAGAGAGAGTGGGTGTATCAGGAGTTGGTAATCAGTCGGCTTATTTTCAAAATAATCATAAATAATTTTTGGTTGCGCTTACACCAGACTGGTTTTGTGTTTCTTCTCTACAGAGTTCTCATTCTAAGAGACTAATTGTAGAGTAACAGTGTAAAGCAATTATAAAAGTGCTAAGCTTTAACTTAATGTGACCCTCAAACATACGTTTACCTATGAATTTTCTCCTGAAGAGTTTTTATGGGTTGTTTGGCATCAAGATTCCTTCATGAACGGTATCGGCCTCTCCACCCATAGCAATACCAGAAATCTGTATCACATGAAATATCAGTTCTCTTCCCTTACAGTGCATTCCAACCAAATTCACTCAAAGTGTGAGGAAAACATGGGCCAAACCCCAAGATCCCACCTTTAGAATCTCAGTACTGCAAACCATTGCTCATATGAAAAATCTTTAGCCATGTCAATATATTCTTTTGTCAATGAGTTTATTTCACACACATTTAATAGATGTTACTCAAGGGAACCCCTAATGTCAGAAATAAACATTGAGAAAAAAAGTACATTTACCACTGTAGAAATTAATAACTATGGGGACAACCTAAAACAACTGAGCTTGATTTCAGCACCTCTAAATTTCACAACTCTAAGCTTTATTTTATGTTAGTTTCTTAATGCTAAGTAAGCCATAACATAAAGAACTTTAAAACTCAAGTCTTATGAAATAGATCAGAGAGAGTATTAACCTAGCAAACAATTTACAGTCATGTAAGGCTCCGTGTTTGAATAAAGGGAAGTATGTAAAATCACCAATTCATAGCTGTGGAAACAAAGGCAAAAGGAGAGGTTGTGGGTAGCAGGTAACTATTTAAATGGAAAGCTATTTCTCTTTCATATAAAAGAAGCAATCTAATGTTTCCTTTTCATAGTGATAGAACTTTTGCAATTAAGTATACCATTAAGTTTGCATGGGAAAAAATCCATAATTATATCACAATAAGGCATCACAATGCCTTATTTGTTATGATTTATTTGCTGATGTTCATTGACTGATCATTATGTTTCAAGGTTGTGTGTTTGTCAGTCAGGCCCTGGGGGAGCAACATTTCCTCACTTCAGATTATAACCAAATGCTCAAAAGTTGTGACCCTGCCAAGAAAAAGATTAATAACCAAGGTGGCACATAGGACTGGTGGTCAATGATCTGAATAGAGGTGCTTTGGCTTCTAATTTTATTCCTGCCACAGACATATCTTATGACCATAGACCTACCACTTTCCCTCTGAATTTCTATTTGATTTTCCCTTGGTCACCTTTGTGTACCCTGTTCAGGCTGTGTTCAGGCTTTGAAGTGAAACAGTGAAGCATATGTGTAAGTATTTATTGCCAGACCAGGCCAAAGGACTTGGCAATGTGTGGAATTTAAACTCTATTTAATATTTATACTTTTCAAATCCATGTATACAATTAATTAACATGCACGCTATACACTAGTCTGCAATGGAAGTTTGTTTCTAGGAATCAGGGCGTGATATCAAAAAAAGGGAAATTCAAGCAGAGCGATGGGGTTCTCTTAGGGTTTTTTTGTTTCAGTTTTGGGGGTATTTTTGTTTGTTTTTAATAGATGTCTTTCTCCAGATCTCGGTATTGGGGAAGGAGGTGCGGGGTGGAAAGGAGTATGAATATCTGTTATGTACCTGATATTGAAAAACATTAAAACGTTTACTCGAAATAGTTTATCATCTGATTCAGTTTTCCTACAGAGCCAAGACTGGACACAAAAATGCCACGTTGCTCTGTGAGCACAACGTAAAGATCTGGAAAACACAACCAGGAAAAGATTGGAACTTTGCTTTAGATAGTGCCTAGAAAATCCTTAATATTCATCAAATGTACCTAGATAAGTACTTTGGTAGAAGCAAATCTAAACTATTCTCTGACTGTGATTAACAAAAGCTGGAGGAGTTTCTTCACAAATAGTCCTCAATACTTGTATTTCCAAAACCAATGATATTTCCTCTGCTTAGAGCTTTCCCCCTTTTGCACAGATTCCTCTTATCAAATACATACATTCTGCTTGGGAAAGAACAGAAATGCAATGTCATTTAGTACTTTATGCCTGCTGGGAATAAACCATAATCTGATTTAGAAGGTGGTTCTGGAAGAAGCTGAAATCTTGTTTGTTTGCCAAGTTGCAAACGATGATATTCGAGATACTTAAAACCAGTCCCTCATCACAATGCTGAACATTACTCTGCTGCCTTACATTGTGAATGAAAAAAATGTTATATGAAAATAGTTTGATATATTTTACACTTATAAACCTTTTTTTTGCAAATCTTCCAGTGCTGGTAAGGGATTTGGAAGCATTATTCCCTCATTACTGATCAGAGAAACTAAGGCAAAAACGACATTTCAGAGGTCACCCAGGAGGAGTATTTCTTCTTAGTTCTTTCCACTGCCTTTATTTAAGAAGTGATATTTTCATTTGTATTTTTCAAATTTGAATTGAATCTCTAAATTCCCTTTGAAGCCAATAGGCTGAGTCACCAATTAAAATTAACCACTCTACCTTGGCCTGTGTTATTTTATGGGGATTATGGCAAAGCAGGCCACTGAAATGCTTTGAAAGTAGAGGCCAAATCGAGACAAACTCTACTGCTCATACATGAGAGCCCAGTGTGCTTTGCTGAGAAAAGTATTCCCACGAGCTGCATGAATTGCATGCAGCTTCCCCTCCGCAGATGTGCGGAGTTAATAGCTCTTTGGAGTAAGCTGGTATGTGACAAGCAGGGATGGGGATCTTGGGCTCTTGTGGAAAGCCAAGACAGCACCTGTGAAATCATTGAAAACTAGAATGAACACTGCATGCCATCAGCATGAACCAGCAGCTGAGTTAATCTCTGCCAGCTCTTTCTTTGCCTCAGTTCTGTTGGTTTTGCCAGCTTTCTTTCCACTGTTTTTGTTTGGCTTTACCTTCAGAGATTGCTATTTTGATCAAATATATTTTCTTTCTTCCAAACTGCCCTCTTAAACCTATGCCTTCAGCTCCTTACATTTTTATTTCCATTTTTATGCATTGTGAAGCAGTACATACAGTCAGGGGGGAAAAAAGTGAAGTTTATACATGTTATCTCCATTGTGTATTTGTAAAACAGGTATTCTGCCTTTTTTCCTAGTAATGCAAACTAGTATTCACATTTAGTAGTTTACAGTGTCCATATTCAGAAAAAAATGGTGATTTATTAGCTGTATTTTGAACACAGTGGAATTACATAGACCATCACAGGAAGATTTTACATTCTTTGGATCTGACTATTCATAAAATAAGAATTCTGCAAATTGACTCTATAAAAATAATTGCTAGTAATATAACGGCTTGTGCAATCACGTAAGAATTTCAAGGAATACACAAAGAGACCAAAAGCTGTATCTCAGCTTTCTGCTGGACAGTAAATTTGTGATTATTTTAAGATCAAAATCTCGTAAGTTTGCGTATGTCATTGCACATTTTTTGAGTGTCTCACCACACTTCCTTCTGAGCATTTATTCACAAAGGGGTACAAGAGAAATGGAAAGATTTTATGATCTTCCCCAGCTTCATGAGATCTGTGAAGATGGCCCCTCTTCGCACACAGAGTGTGGCTGCTACAAAAGCTTCAGTGCAGTCTGCCGTGCACCCCATATCCTGGAGGTTCACCTTGCCTGTCAGGTATCAGTTCTGTATGTAAATACCGCATTTAATTTCCACTCAAGTCCAGGCATGTTACAAGATAGATATGCACCCAAGAACTTCCTCCTCAAGCCAGGCTGTGGTGAACATTAGAGATGGTCCCCTCTTTGGCTCTGATACACATGCTTCCTACGGTTTACTGGAAGTTTACAACCATTATGATCTACACGGTTATGTGAAATTAACTCATCATGTGAGATCAGGTGCTGTCCGAAGTGCCTCTTGAAAAACATTATGACAGTTGCACTGTGCTCAAGACTGAAAGGCTGACTAGCTTTGCACCACTGAAGGGATTCATCTGGCCTGATCAATGTGAGGAAACTTGCACTTACCAGAGTTGCTTCATTCCAAAATAGAGAAAATTGGTTCCATTTAACTAAGGCTCCCATGATTCATATTAAGCAAAATGAAAACAAAATAAAGCATACTAAAGGTTATTGGTCATAAAACCTGTTTTTATTCTTCTCCAAACTCACAGCATGTCTTGTCTCCATAGAGCTAGAGACTCAAGCAAGTAATTTTTATTCCTGTAAGTAGAGAGACCATCCCTAAGTTCTCCCCACCACATGCCTGACCTACTTCGAAAATGTCTGCCACACACTGGAAGAAGAGAGTTTCCCAAGCACTTAAGTGGTAGGAGTTTTGAGAGAAAAGAGTTTCTTAAGACATTGGGATCATAGGTCTGTGACTGAGTACATCTGATAGCTGTTTTTGAAAACTTCCTCCTGTGGTAATACCCATGACATTCGTTCTGATCCTGCCACAGCGCTGTTGGAAAGCTCTGTAGTACAATCCACAGCCAGAATATTAAAACAGACATTGTTTTCTGTGTCAGGGCAGCAGCCTTATCTCCGTACAAGGCTGCCTAAGATAAACCAAGGGGCGGGTGAAGGTTACAAACATCTTCACTTTTTAATGATTAAAAAGTCTTTTTCCTCTAAGGAACAGAGGTGAATCCCAGTAATCTTCTCCTTTTCTTACCAAGGATGTACACTCTCTCCCTCTGTATGCAACCCCTTTTCCAGGGCTTCACCAGGAACTATAAGGTCTCAGTTCAAATTCAAAGGGGGTCAGTCACTCACAAAGTGAATGCCTCGAGCATGCACTTTCCCTTTCTTGGGAAGGATTGAACCAATTTTTCAGATATTCAAGAACATAATTCTCTCCACATGGGGGGTGGAAGAAAAGAAAGAAAAACCCAGAGAAATTGTCAAAATATTATTATAATATGTTCTTAAAGGGAAAGTAAGCCCAACAACAAGTTGGAGTAATATCTGGTACTTAATGCCTGAAACATCAGTAGCTATTTTACAGTCCTCTTCTCTTTTTTTCCTGAGGAGACACCTGCAAGGCCAGACAGATTTTTCTTACCTTGTGGAGGAGGACTTGCAAGTGAAGATAATGAAGCTTTGTGGTAATGTCACCAGTCCTGGAGGGCAACAAAGCCCAGATCAAGGCAATGCTGCTCAGGCAGTGTGAGCCATGTCCCCTCCATGAGCTCCCCAGATTACTTCTTTTCAGCTGCTCTTCCACCGAGTACAACCTTCCCAGGGCTTGGTGTTATGTTGGATCCCCACTCAGATCACACAAAATATTTAGGAATACACAGTCTTTTCAGACATGTGGATCACTCTAAAGCAGACTTCCATTTCTTAGCCCACAGGTGACTCTGAATTTTAAAACAGTCTTTTCCTTCCACTAATAGGAGACCTGTAAGCAAAGACTTTCTCCCTCTCAGCTGTACCTTTTTCAACACAGGGCTGGAAGCTCTTCCCTGGGGTACGATGGGAAAAGGCTCACTTAAGCCTGGTTACATAAGCCAGACTTTTGTGTTCCATTACCGCTGCAAACCATTACTGTTTTTCCACTTTGTGGAATGCCACTTCCTTTTATTTTTTAACAGAAATGCCTCCCAAACACAATAAAACAACATATGTAAAATGTTCAGGCCTGTCAGCCTTTTCTATTTATTTCCTCTTCTTTCCACTGGATACCTACAGTGTGCTTTGCTTCCGTCTGTAAGCCTTTGGCAATTTATTTTCTCTGTCTGCTTTGTCTTTTGAGGAGTTGCTTTCTTTTTTAGATACTAGGCACCAGATTTTTATGTGAAAAGAAGCTATTTTTTTATGCAATATATAAAACTGATGAGGCCTTAAAAAGAGGAAGTTCCCCATCCTCCTTCCTCCCCTTCTGCCCTTGAAATCCAGATCTTGAGAAGACCAGAAAAAACAGTCTGGTGAAGAGAAAAGGAGCAAAGGAAGTATAGCTGGACATATGTGAATGTAATTTGGTTGTACACCCACTTTAAGGGGTGTTCAAGTCATTAAAGAGCAAAAATAGTGGCAGAGTAACGTCTTTAAGTCTGAGCAAGCATACTTCTGACTAATTGTGCTAGGGTGGACTGTCATCCTTATCCAATGCAGAACCATGTGTCTTTGGAATGAAAAATATGTTGTAAAAGATATTTGGTAATGGTAAACAAGCTGGAGGAGCTACAACAATTTATTAGGAGCTGGTAGTAATTGATGACACATAGTTTAAGTGAGGCTTTACTATCCAGTAGAGTTATGATACTGCCTCAGGATCTGATGTTAGGAAGCTAAGAGAAGGTGTTAAAAGGGGCACTAGGAGGCTCCAGATTTTCCACAGCAAGAACTCAGGAGGACTTCAAATAATTAATATTCCACTTCGACAAGCAATAACTTCTCTAGATCTATACACTGGCTCTTTTCCCTTTCTCCTCTCTGAAAAGCACCATTTTGTTTGCTGTTTGATTCATAATTGTAAGAGTTTCTCAGGTTTCTGTTGGTGGCCTAACCTAGCTTCTGTCAGTGAGGAGGTTGCTGAATCTGGCCCTTACTGCTGGCAACTGAGTTCAAGTGGTCAAGTAACAGTGGGTGGACTACAAGTAAGAGTGGCTGACACAGTGAGACAGTAAGAAGGTGGAGACTTGTGCTTCCAAAACCTCCAGGTGCATAAGGACATGTCCCCCTCCTCACCTAACCCATTATGATGAATAGGAGCAGAGAGCAACAAAGTGTGCAACTATTGCTGAATCTTTCATGAAAGTCAACCATCAGGCTGCAAACAGGATTTGTCTTTGCCAAGTATCAGAAATCAAAGAGGTTTCATTTCTCTATCTGTATGGAGTATAGGCAAGAGACAGACATTGGCCCGGTGCAGCCCTGGCTCACATAAAAATGCTCTGCATATAAATAAGGCACCAAAACCATATCAGACAGGCATGGTTGCTCCTCCAAGGCTGAAAAATCCCCTCAGCACCCCAGGGAATATACAGGGATGGGGGAATCACACAGTGCCACATCTGGGTGACAGAGTTCTCTACTCCACCTTCACAGGCTTTGACACTGTGGAGGTGAGCCGCTCCAGGGAGACCGTGAGCTGCAAATCCACCAGATGACAGCAGCTTCCAAGGACAGCAAACACCAGGGGCTGCTGTGAGCTCTGCTGCAGGCTGCAGAGGTCTTGCTTGCAAGTTGCCCAAGAAGGCTGGCTGCTATTCTCTCAGATATATGCCTTGAGAAATGCAGTTACTGCTTGACCTGGGGAAGGGATTGCTTTAGCACTGCTCTGGCAGGTCCGCCGCCCCGGGCCTGAGACTGTGGCCACTGTGCTTCTCCGTGTGCCAAAAGTATAATGAATGACCGGAGTCTGTGTGAGGAAGGTAGAAAAACAAAACGTACAGGCAATTCGATTCACCACAGGACCTCAGTCTGAAAGGGAAAATTTCCTCTTCGTACTTGTTAAAAGTTAAGGGACCCAACATCCCTGCTTTTCCCAGCCTTCCTTTTCTTCTTTCCAAAGTGGGCTGGCTTGAGGAGTGGAGGACCAGGGCAAGAAACTGGAAGGGAAATATGAATATATGTGAAAAGGAGGAAGACCTATTTATCCTATGATGGATCTGTGTTTGGTGATGGTTTTTTCTCTTTTAATTTGGTAATAGCAGCCTCTAGTGGTTTATAGCAGCCCTTACAGCCGTTTAGTGAATACCAGCTTGCTATAAAAGTGCTCGTGTTAGAAATATCAGTACCAGCTCCCAGATGAAAATTGTACTTTAATGCAAGCCAACTTTCCAAGATTAGAAAATGATCCCACACTCTTCCCTTATGCCCAATTTTACTATAAAGAACAAACATCTTCCCCAAACAATCGTTAGTATTTCCTTTTTATGCTGGGGTTATGCTTCAGATAATGTCTTATGCAGGATACAGTAAAACCAGGGGGCTGCAATTGAGAGTGAGAGCACATCTGGTCCCTGCTTTGAAGGCTGTGCCAACCAGCTAGCAAAGGCAGGTGCAAGAAGTACCATTATCCCAATTTTATAGATAAGAAACCAAGGCACAGAAAGATTGGTTCTCAGTATAAGCTGTGTATGCAAGGAACAGAGATGAGTGGGGTGGTGATCTGTAAGTCATGACCTATGGAAAAAAACAAAATGTACACAACAGATGCAGGCTCTCTTTTGATTTTGTTATCAAAGTTTACACCTCAGAAACAATGTGGAAAACCTGACTACAAGAAGAAGGATATAGGCAGAAACATCCCAAATATTTCCTGCAGTATTCTTCTCTTTTAAATATTATATGCACATGCTCCAGGCTTCACGCATGTGCCATAATCCTGAGGGCTGGTGTAAGAAAAGGAAAAGACAAGACTATGTTGCAAGTTGTGCGCTGTGGGAAGAACACGGTGCAAGAGCTCTCCCTAGTGGGATCACAAATCCCTGCACTGAAAGAACTGTGGCTGGTTGTGCTATATTTGCCCCGTAACTTTGCTCGAGTAAGTATGTCTGCTGACCATGTACTCACAGAGGTCCCTTTCTGACAATTAATTAGATGTAACGAGGACTAGAGATTCAATGAAGGAACTTAATTTTGAGAGAAATACATCTCTGCTTTTGTATGACCCTCCTGGACACCTTAGGATTCCTGAAAAGCTTCCTTTCTCCTGCTCGCAAGAAAGATGAAATGAATGATACCATAATTTTTCTCTTTTTTTTTTCTTCTATGTAGCAGCAGCTTCCAATGAGTGTATATTTTCAGTTTCTCAGTGTTATTCTTTTTTAATAGCAAAATTTTTATTTACATTAATGCCTTGCAAAGCAGAGATCTCCTCTTTGCCCCAGTATCCAATCATGAAGTAAGTGATAGTACTAACAAGAAGTGAGTCATATCTCTTTTCCAGCACTCTAAATCCTAGATTTGAAAAAGCCAATGGTTAGACCTGATTGTGATTTTAGATGAAGGGTCAGTCACATAAAACTTAAATGTATAGATACATCAACAAATCTCTTGTCACTCATTAAAAACCTTGCTAGTTTTCAGTGAGAACTGTGATTTACTGGTGGTTCTGTGGAGGTCATGGTCATCTTTTCTTCCTAAAACAATATGCATTTGGGGGGCATACTGCCTTCCAGTGAATGGAAACTGAGAGCTGCCAAATTAAGGCAGATAGCTACATTAAAATTAGAAATAAGATATATGTATTAAGCACTGCAGAAGATTAATCACTTCATAAACTAGTCATGAAAGGGGCACATTCTCCATCTCCTAGAGTTGTCCAGGCAAGTCAGGATGCTGTTCCAGAGGCTGTAAGACTACAGTGCATGCTGTTGGACTCAATGTAACAGTAACTTCATGGAATTCCCTGGGCTTTATTACGTAGGACTGGCTGGATAAGTTAATGGTCTCTCTGGCTTTAAAACTATGAAAATATGAATTACAAAACCTTAAATATTTGGGCAAGATTTCTTATTTATGGCACAGATGTCCTGAAACTGCACAACAGTTCCTTTCCCAAAATGAAAAAAAATTACTTCTAGTAACTGTTTCTAAACACAGCTTTCTGTTCATGTTCCTCATAACTGGATTAAATTGTGGTTTTTGAGATCAAGCTTGGACTCTTTCAGGTGGTATTTTCAAAACTATGAAGACACATGACTTCTACCATGTAGTGTAATCAAGTTCCTTCATCAATAGCTTAAGGTAACAAACAAGACCTATGAGCATCTGTTCCTTAAATAACCATCCCTTTTCTCAGTTGAATGGTATTTAAACCTTCAACTAAAATGATTCCTCTGTTATTGCAGGAAGTTAGTTGAAGAAAAGTTTGAACGAGATTAAATGAGTGTCTGCATTTTCTTCCTTATTTTCATCTTCACTGAAATTTCTTCAGATATTTAAAACTAGCACACACACACACAAAGTAATTGCAAATATTTATGTGTTTATCTGTTTCCAAATATATCTTTTTATAATGTCAAAGTCTAAAACAACTCAATGAAAACTGAGATCCGATCAAGGTCTTTATCTTGTGGTCAGTGGAAATTGTCCCACTGACTTGAAAGAATTTTGGAGGAAAGGCTTTCAGAGTTCTGGGTTTAAACTAAATTATTGTCTTCTGTAACATCACTATGGACTACAGAAGAATCTCCAGGAAGTTTCTTTGAAAGTGGACAAACATTTCCCACACATATCCAATGCCTGAAAAACTACAGGTGACTTATTGTTCAGCTGAGCACCTTATCAGATATTTACACTGTCTTCCTAGGCAACGTGCTGTATGTACATGATTTAGAAATAAAGGTTTAACCTCTTATCCCATGGGAACAGCCACTTCCTGGCCTTAACATGTATTCAAAGAACCCCTTTCAAGCTTCTTTATTGTTTCTGAAGTTGTCTTATTTAAATATTCAGCTTGCATAGTTCAGCACTGATTGTTAATATTGAGGAGTCATACACTGAAACCTTACAGGGACTTCATGAGGTGCAATGTGCCACTTGGACCAGGACTGAAATCCAAATAGCAACCTCAGGTGAAAATGCCGAACACATAGCATTTCTAGGGGAAACAGTTTGGCAGAGATTGTGACGAAAGAGAAAAGACACACAGAACTCACTACATTCCCTTTGATGATCCAATGCATGTTAGCTTATCCATTCTCACACATAAACTCCTCTTACACTACCTACAGACTAGTCAGTAACTACAGCATAACAACACATGGAGCAGAAAGAGCAATTTGAACAGGTTTCTCTGTTTGTAAAGTTGATTTGTTGGTAGCTAAAATCCTCACTTCATTATCAGCAGCTTCTCTAACCTCGAGTTTCTTCCTTCTTTTACATGTAAGAATGGTGGTTAGTGCCTGAAAG
The DNA here is from genome assembly GCA_027564655.1 of Leptodon cayanensis. Taxonomy (NCBI): domain Eukaryota; kingdom Metazoa; phylum Chordata; class Aves; order Accipitriformes; family Accipitridae; genus Leptodon; species Leptodon cayanensis. The sequence continues at coordinate 33,183,303 of JANXJC010000078.1, forward strand.
AGGAGACCACTCCTTTCCAGACCACTCCAGATATCTGAAAGCTTACAGGAGGAAAAGAAACAATAAAACATGTTTAACTGGCGTATGGTTTTGTTGCATCTGCTGTATATGACAACACAGACTGTGAACAGGAGTTTGTGGCAGGGCATAGGAAATGCCGACACTAAAAATTCAAGAGGATATCTGCATATAATTACAGAGATGGAAGATTCGCCACCAGGGAAGAATCAACTCACTATTGGGTTTTGAGGGGGGAGTACCTTTTTCCTCCTCTAAGGGAGGAAAGTTTTCCTTCTTTACTTCATATGCATACCATATCATCCGTTTTCCAAAAGGTACAGAATTTGTTAGGTGTTTTAGCTGCTCTCATATTATGTTCTCGTCCTTCACACCAACATCGTCTCTGCAGAACAAACACACTGCAGTTCTGACAGGGAAGATAGGACCTCAGCTACATCACTGCCAAGTATCACTTCTTCCGTGATCAGTGCAAGAACTTACTGCATTACCTGCTGGTGATATGGGCCCCCATAGGAGTAAGGGCCCTTCTGTGCCAGCCCAGCACTTACAAACACAACAGGAGCCACCCACCAACTTCTATGGGCATAGAAGAGGGAGACAAAGATGGAGAAAACCTTTAGAGTTACACATTCATATAGGAGACCTAAATTTTTGTGTCTTTACTGTATATTCCTTTTCAATGCCTTCCTATCAGGCAAGAAGACGCAACTGATAAAAATACCTTACACCATCAAGTATTCTAACCAGCCCACATGATAACTGTGTTCAGAGGTTTGTACCTCTGTTCCTAGGGTGACCTCTCTGCAACCCCCCACTGACTCAAAAATCCAGGTGTAAAAGAAAACATAGTCCCTTTTATGCTCTTATGTTGATGTAATTGAAGTACACCCATGCATAGGGATTGACTCTGTGTTGTGGTCTCAGAAGGCTTGCATTAAAAAAAATCAGAAAATAATCCAGAACCTGGATTTATGGGACCACAGAAGAAGGAATTGCCGGCACATTTGAAGCAACAGTAGCATATGTAAAAGTAATTTTTCAGTTGGAGGAGTTTGGCAGGAGGTAGGAAATAATTTCTGATGCACTACATAATGGAAAAGAACAGCGCAGATCCTGGACCGGGACCATCCAGTCCTGAGAAAGCTGATGAGACAGCCATTCCTGCTTAAGTGTGTGCATACACAGTCCGTATGTGCACACCCGCACATATGTCTGTAGACTTTTATTACGTAAGACACAAAGGATGCCTGGATTTTTATCACTTTTTGAGTATGTGCTGTCTTTCATAGGAGGTAAGACTGATAAGGTAAAAGTTGCTTGTGTTGAAATGTAATCATAAATAAGAAAAATATCTGAAAAAAGCAAAACTAGCTATCATGATATGGGGAGAAAAGTGTTACTAAAGAGTTCTATTCCAAGAGAAAGAAAAAGAGAATATTAAAAATAGAAAGGAAACACATTTTTGGTATGAGCCTGCTTTCCTTTCCTTCAGTGCTCCCTTTTCTTTCTTCGACACCTTAGTTTTAATTTTTCACCGTCTGTAGTCCCTGAATCAATGGAAATAGAATGATAAATTTTGTTTTCCCTCCTCCTCCCCATTCACTAAAAAATGCTAGCCTTCACTTTTTTATGATGTTCTGCTTTGATACCTTTCCAATTAATTATGTGTAAAATTCTAGAAAATGTCAAAATTGGATTCAGAGCTAAAAATTTATTATTAGCAATTGTGTTGGATTATCTTTCCAGTATGAGGTCCCTTTTCCCCAGCAGGGAGAAGAAATAACGTAAAGTAGTAGACACACTTAGGAAATGTGGGATAGCAATGCTGGGAAGTCCCAGCCCTGGTGAAATCAGTGGGACCAGAATTAACCTCTCCCCATTTCTTTTGCACCAATCAGTTCTACCTCTCTTTTAGCTATGTTTTGTTTTTTTTAAAAAAAAGTTTAAATCTTTATTCGGTACCTTTCAGTGAAAGGGAGAGTCACGTCTGTTGCAAAATGACTCCAGCATACTGTTTGGGGGGGAACTACTAGCTGGATTTCTAAATGGTGAAGGTTGCCTCCGTTCCTGTTGTTTTGCATTCATTAACTTAAGAGAAAGGATGACACAGAGCGCTTGGAGTGCTTCTGAAAATGTGTTCTTCTGCATATACACTCTTGTGCATGATGAGGCAGGAAGAGATGGCAGCTTGACTCTCCAAAACACTCATTTCTCTTTTTATCAGTCTGACTGCAAGAAGGGGTCTTCTTTTTTTTCCTGTCCGACCTTGGCATCCTCTAGATATAAGTGACCATTGTCATCCACTGCAAGACCTGTTCATGCTGACAATGCGCTTAGGTTAATACCACTTGAACACTGTGCTCTGGCTACACTATCTGTGTCAAAGGAAAGGAAATACTTTAATGCTGTTTGAGTTACAGTGTGTCAGGATCCTGTGTGCACACCTGCCCCATCCCCAAGGTCTGCCTACCTGATCTGAAGGCCACATCAGTTCTGCTGCTGCTGTGCAGCCTTGAAAAGAGGTGTTTGAGGAAGAGCCATGAGAAGCCTCTACCAGGCATGTCTTCCCTCTCCCTGGAGCTCTTTGCCTGAGCTATGTTGCAGCCATGCCCATGCCTGGTCATGTATGTGTATGCTGTTGATCATCACACACTGTCTTGACTTCCTGACTTGACTTTGGACCTACCCCATCTCTATGGGCTTGCCTAGTGACTGCTGGACTCTGGCTGACCCAGGCTGCTGCCACCAGACCTGCCCTGCTCTCCTAGCTTGGCCACCACAATGGGTCCTTGCTGGGAAGGGCACTGCCCCTGCAGCATGGTGACACCCTCAGCTCCAGCTCCCCTCCCCTTGCAGAGCAGCCCACTCCTGGCACACAGCTCTGCAGTTGTTTTCTGTAAACCTGTGAAAAAGGGGGATAGGGTTTAACGCTCTGCCTCTCTGCAAGAGCTGTGCCCCCTGGCACACCACGCCTGGATCCGCGGGGTCCAACCCCATTTCTGCCTTGATCAAGTGAGTCCGCCAAGCACAGAATGCTGGGAGGACAGGATTGCAGGTTTCTGTATTATATAACCCTTAGTCTTTTGTTAAGACAACTGCTATGTTTCTTCCCGAGTTAATTCCCACCTGCTAGGAGAGGCTGGGAGAGTCTGCCCATCCTGTCCATGCTTGCTTTCTTCATCTCCCCCAGAGCCTGGCAAATGTCACCAGTGCTCCCTAGGTGGTCCCACTCCTGATCATCTTCTAGGATGGCAGTATCTTTAACCTCAGGCATAGCACACCATCCACTGCCATGGAGTCAGTTCCAGGCTATTTTCCAATAAAACAACGATCCCTGAGATTCACTGGCATCTCCTATTGTGATATTTCAGGAGATTTCCCCCTTTTCAGCTGCACTGCAAATAACACTGTGCCTTCCAACAGGATAACATTTTGCAAAAAACATCAATAGCTGGACATTATTTGTGCAGAAAAATTACTAGCTCCTTCTTCACCAGGGTTTACGTGAGCTTCACTTGCAATATCCAGGGCTGACACCAAAACCATTAAAACTATTGTTTAGAGCAGATTTTTTAACAGGCCTGCACTAAAAGCAAGACATGGGGAAAAAAGTGTCATTTGCCTGCAGATGTTAAGAGCCTGATGGGCCTCCTGCAGCTGGTACCTGCTATATGCTACCTGTTGGCCCAGCATGGCAGCTGCTCTTTGCTCTATAATGGACGTGTGCAACAGCAGCTTGCTAGCAGCCTCTCCCTGTAATGGTGAGACAAAGGATAAGCAGTACAGGACTGTCTTCCAGACCAACTGCATTTAAAAATAATGGTAATAAAAGTAATATTCAGGGGATGCTTCCCATTCTGCCCATCCCCTCTGGCCTGGCTATTTTTTTAGCTTCTTCTTAAAATACTACAGATATTGTGCAGGTCAGACAGGATGGCAAATTTGGCTTAACAAATTACAGACCAGGAAGATGACATAGAGATAGTTTCTTTTTAAGTCAGTCTTTCTCAATGAGCCCAATTTTGAGGCAGGGGGTGGAGGAAGGCATAACTGCCTGTACGGTAGAAGGGAAGTAACTTGAGAATAGGCTATCCCTCAGCTATAGTGCTGCAGTGTAGCTTAAACCTTGTTCTATTGACTTATGGTATTCACTCGTCCCTTTGGGAGAAGAAATGTCAGCTTGGATCATATGCTTGTCAAATAGGTGATGTCTGCCTGTCAGCACTAGTTTCCTCCACTGAAAATATCCTAATTAAGACAAACTGCAGCAATGGCTCTAATTCCTTCAGACCCGGTCCCAGCAGATGCTGAAAACCTCCTGTGACTTAAGCATCAATAGCAACCGAAAGTACTCAGTGCTGTAAGAGGCTGTGATCTTCACTGGCTAAATGAACATGCCATTCAGCATACGAAAAAAAAAAATAACCCAAACCTAGGTTGTATCAGTGTCTGATACAAGAGATAGGACATCCTCAGCCAAAAGGGAAGAACAGTCAGGGTGACAGCATGTTCTGATATAGTAAATCCCTTGTCAATATGCCTAACTACCTCTCCAGTCCTTATCACCCTCTGATGGCGGCGATGGTGAATGACAAAATTTTCCAATAGGCACAGAAATGTGACTGGCACAGGTGAACCATAAGTGACTGTACACAAAAGGCAGTTCTGTTTCCCAGACCATAACACTTAAAAGAATGGGCGTTTGAGAAAACCTCAATAAGAGGGTTTGTACTTCAACTTGTAAAGGAGGTTAGAATTTTTTAAGATAGGATGTTTGGATCTTTTCTTCATCCTTTCAATAGCTGCACAACACAGGATTTACCAGCTGTAAGCAGATTTTCAGTACTACAGAAGGTGCAGGGTGCATCATGATTGTTCTGCCCATGAAAACCATGCACAAGTATCGTAAGCACAGCAATCTCAACTTTGGTTTCTACAGATCAGTGGGTCTAATATATCTTGTTTGATAATTGCAAGTGCGTCATTTTCCACTTCACTTCATATGCAGGATATATTCTGCAGGCCTAACACTAACTTTTTTAAAATTTACTTTTTAATAAGGAAGCAAGTTCAAGACTTTGACAAGAAGATATCTGTCCTGGTTTCAACTGGGATAGACTTGTCTTCCTAGTAGCTGGTATGGTGCTATGTTTTGAGTTCAGTATACCAAGAATGTTGATAACACCGATGTTTTCAGTTGTTGCCAAGTAGTGTTTGGTCTAAAATCAAGGGCTTTTCAGCTTCTCAAGCCCAGCCGGTGAGAAAGCTGGAGGGGCACAGGACACAGCCAGGGCAGCTGACCCAAACTG
>JANXJC010000078.1:33195628-33217374 GCA_027564655.1 Leptodon cayanensis
GGTTGGGGGGGGGGGGGGCAGAGGGGGCTTGAATTGCTAATTATGAAACTTGTGCATTACATACATTTGAATTTAGAGCCAGCCAATATTTTGTGACAATTTTTTTTTTAAGGTAGACTAAACTACATAATTACTGTTTGAAGGATCTCTAATTTATAAGCAAAAAAATGTATATACAGAGGAATGTATTCAATCTTATTCAGTCTGAAGGTTTTTTTACATTTGCCATGAATTCTTGAAACTTTTTTGAATTTAACCATTTTTTCAACCCTGTTCAAGCATCACAAAAATCTCAACCTATGAATTTTCTAATCTAAGGTTTTCTACAGCACAAAACCTAATTCAAAATACCTCTAATAAACCTTTAAGTACTAACATTCATTTCTCCAGAGCATGAAGGACTTATCAGACAAATATGCTTGTCACATAGCAGAAGATTGTTTTCAAGTAATTCTAAATTGGAAAATTATTGACAAATTCAAAACTTCTTTGAGTCCTCAACTGACAGCAAGTGCAAGTCCTGATTATTTTAAGCAACTTTTAAATCAACCTCATCTACTCATGTACAGCAAATTTTACTTTTTATTTACATATGTAATTCCAATATTAAAAAGAACAGGTGGAAATTCTTCAATACTTACTGTGGGCTGCTTCTATGTCTGAGTTTAGTCAGGAGCTCCTTGTTCATTCACCCAGACCTCTTGCTGCCTTTGCCTGACCTCATGTCAGGATGGGCTACTGTTGAGCTTTAAGGACACAATCCTTGAAAATCAACCAGCTCTCCTGGATGCCTCTTCTCTCCAGGGCCATATCTCCTGGGATGCTTCCCAGCAGATCTCTGGAGGGGCCGAAGTCTGCTCTCCTGAAGTCCAGGGTTGCATTCCTGCTGTTGTCCTTGCTCCCTCCTCTCAGGATCCTGAACCATCTCTGGTTCACTGCAGCCAAGGCTGCCCTGACCTTCACATCCCAGAACAGTTCTCCCTTGTTTGTAAGAATTAGCAGAGCATCCCTGTCACTGGCTCCTCCGGCAGTATCATTGGTACCCACACAGAAGAGCAGTACACTCTGAGAAGTCACTGCATCCTGGACCCCAAACTCAGACAAGCAAGAAACCTCCCTAGATGGCAGTTCACACTGGCAGATGGGAGACCTCTGTCCCCCACAGACAGGAGTCTCCCACAACTATCACTCACCTGGCCCTAACGCTGCTGCCAGGCTGAGGCTCATCTGGCTCTGGTGCTGCACTGGACAGAGCTGCCGGGGCACTGAACCTGCTCTGTAGCTGCCAATGAGCAAATGGAGCAGGATTCATCTTCCAGGTGCTCGAATTCACAAGCTTCCAGCCTTCACCATGAAAGCAGCATGCATTTCCCAGCCTGGTAAGTGCAGACTTTGACTGCCCCTCCCTTAATACAGCTGGGGTCTTGCATACTGAGGGTCTCAAGGGAGATACAGTCTATCTGCTTTTTTGCATTCTCTGATTCTGGGCAGTCTGCTGACATCTTCCTGCAACTCCTTTACACAGAGCCACTACCAGCACACAACTCCTGTGGACAAGGACACCCCCTCCCCCGCGATAAATCCCTGCTTACCTTCAGCCCCAGGCCTGTGGGGCTGCATGCTCCCTTGGGAGCTCAGTCTGTGTCAAGGACTTTGATGTATCAGGGCATCTTTTCCAGTCACTGTTGGGCAGTGGGTTCTGCAGTGCTCCACCACCAGCACTGCTGAGCACATGTCCACCACCCTCAGCTGAGCTTCTGGCTCCTTTCTGCATGAACTGCTGCATTTGTTGGCTGTATCTGTTAGCTAGGCTCTAAGTTTTCTCTTTCATTTCTAGTTTCACCTATCTTTGAGAAAAAAATCTTACTGACGAAGCACGGAGCTGCTCTTCAGATATAAGAAACAAATTAAGAGAAAATGGAGTAAAAACATGTAACACTTTATTTACATTGAACATACTGTTAGTTTCTTTTACAGAAACAAAATTCTACAGTTTTAACAATTTCATTCCAAAAGCACCTAAGATCTGAATATTTCACTTACAATGAAGGACAGAGGCTGTGAAGAGATATGTCTAGAAAGCTTTTAGAGCAAGATGAAAATGTGCAACCCAAGCGAGTAGACAGATAGGGATCAGCAGCCCCAGCTATTCCCTGTCATAGTTGAGATACATCTTTGAAAGTCTGGATGAAGGATGTTGATGCAGGTTAAAAGATTATAAACCAGAACTGTGTCCTGCATTTAAGTTTGCAGTACTGTTTCTGTCCTAAAACATCAACCCTATGGCTTACTAGAATAAACTTGCAAGAGAGACAAATCTGGCAGATCTTGTACGTCTGGAAGGAACAAGTACAAATAAAAGCACTCTAGGCATGGACTGCATTGCACTCCACAAGCTCTAAGGCATCCAGGGCCTGGGAGGTGTCCAAACTACCGCAACTGGTGTGAGGGACTGGTACTGACAGTGCTCTGTGCAAGCGGGCCTGAACCTGTGCTCTCCTGTAAAGAGCAGTCTGTAGAGAGGAGCCATCTGAACCATCAAATAGGGATATAAAATAGAGAATTGAGTTGTCTTCAGTAAAAACAGCTGAAGTGATAGGCTCTTGCAAGGTAAACAAGAAAACCTTGAGCACTAGCTATACCTGCAAATTCAAGAAAAGGATCTTGCCCCATGGTGACTCAGTAACATACAGTTTTGGGGATAGTAAGTACAAAGAATTTTACTTAGCAACTGACCCGTGCAATATAATAAATAGACCTATGTGACAGAGATACGGCCTTGAAAGTTCATGTGCTATGATAAGATGAAAGGCCAGAAAAAGAAGCTCAGATTCATTTACTGTGTTTCAAGAGGAGTTTGAACATCCACAGATATGACAACTTCAGGATGAGTACAGTTAAGAGGAACAAAAACTTTTGGTGAGATCTCTTTTACCATGTAACTAATATAAAGTATTTTAACTTATGTAATAACCTTCCATCTGATTGTTTTACTTTACTATAAATAAAATGATATGTATGTTTATAGACACTTTTGCAATTCAGCTTTTTCTTTGCAACCCTTAATCAGGAAAAGGCCTACTCCCTCTCTCCTCTTGTCTCCTCCTCAATTTTGTGACCATCTAACTTCCGCTTAAGCTAACACTAAGCTGAGCTGCTTGTAACATGTAGTCCTGTAGTAACACGACTAATATTACTTAGTTAATAAAAATATGCAATAACAAATAATAAACTGTTTTTCCTGTTCTCATCCTATTTTCTCTCTAATGTTTTTCCTGTGTAATTCTCCTATGTTATTTGAATAGCCTGCAGAAGGCAGTAGGGTTTGACAGACATACAGACCTGACAGCAGAGTAGGATCCATACAACAAAATAGCCATTGGCAGTAGGCTGACTGAGCATGGTAAGAGTCATCTTCCAATCACTGCATCTCTGAGATCCTCAAAGAAACCCTGCAGGGAGAGGAAGCTTTGAGCATCCCCTAGAGAGCAAGGACATCTTTTCTCACCATGTAGTTTATTCTTTAGCTTATTTATAAAAATTTGGTAATCCTTGACACCTATAGTGTGTGACATCAGGATATTGTTTTGGACACCTGTCCAGGCTAAGTCATTGCCATGTTAGAGGCAGTCTTGCCCTGTCTTCTGCTCCCCTCTGCCCAGCTCTTTTGTCCTGTTGCATACTTCTTGGATTTCAGCTACTTTTCAAGACCCTTGCTCTTGGAAACAGTATCACAAGATGACAGAAACAGCCACTCAGGTCTGAAGAGCTGTAAAAATTTACAGTACGTCTAAGGACCTGATCAGATCTTCAGGCAGGTGAAGTGATCCAGAGCCTTAAAGCACAGACTATTCAAGTCTGCCTGTCACTTCAGGGCAGTCCCTGGAAATAACCATCTTGGATCCCAAGGAAACCTCCTTCTTACTTCTGCTATCTGTCACATCCCAATTTCTCAGGATGACGACTCAGGTTTGCTGATTCCCAGGTCAGGATTAAAGTGAAGTGACACCAGGGATCCTTTAACTCACAAAACTCAACTTGTATTTTCTCACAACAAGAATTAGTATGAAATTACGCCAGTAAACTGTAACATGCTAACCATACATCACCAAACATATACTACAGGCCTTGCTTATTTGGGGATCAATCAGGGAAGACAATAAGGAGACCCTTCCTGTTGGGTCATGAGCTTCAGAGTGGACACCCTCCCTTTCTACACTCCCTCTCAGAGAGGAGCCTGGGGGCAACTGGATCCATTCCTAGTCCCAGTCTTGGTCAGTGGTCTTGTGTCTTAAAGGAATGAGGTGTAGGGATTATGGAAAAAAAAGAGACACAGAGAGAAAAGAGAAAGATTTCATCAGTCCTGGGTCCAGCATGTGGTCCAGTCATCTGAAGGGTCCAGTTCTGGAGGGTGCGCACACGTGGGGCTTCAGGTTGTGTCCTTTCATAATCTCCTTGCCCCTCCTTCAAGCAAGCAGTGGAACTCATCAGGCTAATTAAGTGACACTTGCAGTTTGTGCTTCCAGAAACTTCAGGAAATGGATCAGTGGGCTCCTCCCCTCCTGTTGGTGATGTTCTGTGCTGATGGGTGCTGATAGGCTTCTTTTCACCTGTGGTTCCTTGCTGTGGCGTTCGTTGTTAAGCATAATTCGTCATTAGGCAGAACTTGCCCCACCACAGTATTTGAGACATTAACTCTTTCAGTCTCTCACACTATCCCATACGTTCTCCTTGCATCCTTTTACTAGTGAGTAGTCTGCTAAAGAGAGGATAAATATTAGGAATTTCTTATAAACAGCTCTCCCTGCTTGGATTTCAGCATAGGATCTTCTGATCCTACCTCTTGTACTATGTGTCACAATCCAGAGAACTTGCGAACTTGCTCACAGCTTTGCCTGAAAAGCCAAGCCACATTGCCTCAGCCCAAAACATTAACTCTCTCTTGTTATAAAGTGACATGACTCTGTTTACTGTTAACTCTTTCAACTCACTTATTCCATCACAATCATCATCATAATCTGTTGGAAGATTTAGGTAATTCCAATCAAGCACCTGCAGGAATGTGCTAAAAGCACAGAGCTTACCAAATATTCACATAATTTGATGAGTAAGGCTGCTGAAAAGAATTCAGATGAAAGGTATTGGCAGGGTGAAGTGCACTGGGTCTTACTTTCACCTAGTAAGAAACCATCAGTGGTGTCTGAACAGTTGTTACCTCAACAGAAGGCTGCCCTTAGCGTAGTGAAAGGTATGGGTTTGTAGTTCTTTGCCCCTGGGATACTTTTCTGGGAACAATGGTAGCAGCTCCCAGAATTATTCTAAAAGTTATGCTTAAGCAGAAACTTGCAATGGGAAAGAGATCTGGGGTTTCAAAAAACAACTGGAACAGGGTGGGCTGTGGGTTTCCTGTCAGTTTAAGAATGAAAAATGTTTTTCCATTTGCAAAATTTTTACTCCATATAGTCTTATGGATAGAAAAGCAGCATCTCTGACTTGTCATGGTCATGTTTTTCTTTTCCCTTGAAAGGCTTGGTTGTAATCCACAGTGTTAAAATACATGAATATGTGGAAATGTGAGCAAGGTAAGAATAGTTGCTTTGTTCAAATTAATTTATCTATTTATTTATTTTCTTACACAGAAAAGTCCTAGGCATCATGTGACTGCAGTGAGCACTAAAAGGGAAAAATTAAAACCTGGAAACTTCAGCTATAGCTATCCAACAGGAACTTCCACAAAGAAAATAAACTTTCAAATGTGCAACTCTTTTGGAATGGGAGGAGGCACTGTATGGAGAGAGTTCAACCAGTGGATCATCATGAACTGAATGATCACTCTATATGATGGGTGTTTCCTCATCTTTGTGATCTTTCTAGATGCCTTGAGTCAAAATTTGGCTGCAGCAGCTACCTTTGTAGGCATCATTGCTGTATAATTGCTCTCCCAGGTATTAAAAACAAAAGGCTGGGTAATTTATCAGTTTGGATGTACCCCAATATGGGGAGTAACATTTCTAAGGCAGTAAAAATTTCATTGACGCTAATTGTTGTCTTTACTTGTTTTTACACAATGACTACTATGTTTGTACAAGGTCTCTGCTCTCCTGACAGGCTTCCAAGATCAGTTACAAAGAAAGGATAAAAACTGAATGAGGAGGGGTTTTAGTTACAGGGAAGCTTCCTGGGCTCAGTTCAGACCAACATCTGGGTAACTGTCAGGCTACACAGGCAGGCTGCTGCACAGACACTCATGCACAGAATATTTATTTAAAAGAAAAACAAAGCTAATTTATTTGAATCTTGGCGTAAAGTAATGCTCATAGGGGCAAGCAAATGTCTTAAGCAAGGGCTGGTCATGGCTAGGCGGTGGAAGGAGTATCTGTTGCAAGGCTCCTTGCAATGATGTCTTCAGCTGTAATGAATGAGACTGCCTGAACTGCTGTTCTTCTTGGTCCTAAGCATCCAGATGGCCCATGGTTCTTCATGGCCACTCAAGTACATGCATGATCTGTTCTTACTGACAGTCTTAAAGTATGTGCAAAGCATCTTGCTAACTTATCCATGCATTAAGGACCATGCTATGTAAATATTTCTGCATCTGTGGGACCAGTTTCTAGTGACTATTTACAAGTGCTTTATCAGTATTCAAGCTCAGCAAAAACTACGTAGGGAAGTCTCTGAAATGGCCAGGTTATCCACCTACAGTGTCATATAAGCCTTTTTAAAATGTTCTTGGCACAGCAGGAGCTACCCTGGGAGGGATTCTTTAGGGAGTAAAAAATTCCAACTCAGAGACTTCTTGCACCACTTAGTCAAAAACTGTGCTGTGAAGGTGGCTAGGAGATCGGTCACGTAGTTTCAAGTTGGTCTATTTTTTTTAAACCAGATCATTATCACATCTATGAAAACAACTAAAAGTGGAGTTTCTGGACCACTCAGAGAACTGATGACCAAAGTGAACCAGCTGTGCACACAGGCATTGCCCTGATACCCAGCAATACCACCATTACAACTAAGTTATTACTCATACTTCACTTCTAACTTAAGTACCCTAACTCTTGCAAAATATTGGTATAAATTTGATATAAATAAATATATTGTGTTTCAGAAATTATCCTCTAGAAGAAGGAAGATGTTACCATACAGTGTGTTTAAAAAATGTAGTTCAACTGAGGAAAATGTAGCTAATTTCTTAATCAGGTGATTAAGCACGAAAGCCTGGGTGAGCACTGAAGTGTTTTTACTACATCTTTTTCCAGCTCTGAACTCTTCAGTTCCCCTCTTTTCACCTTCTTCAGTTCTAGTCAGAATTTAGATAAAAAATAAATATGAATATTTTCCACGTTTGCTAATGATAATCATCTTCTCCAGCATTTATCTAATTTAGTTACCAACGATAATTTTAGTTACAATGGTAATGTTTCTGATGCATCTGGATTTAAACCACTCTCTGCTGTTGCTGTTGGACAAAAAGGTGGTAAATATTTTCATGTACTTCTGCATTTCCTACTAGTGAAGGCTCTGACTCAAATATCCAAAACAGCCCCTGACATTTTTCTTAACATTGCAGTGTCCCATCTGGAAACAGACAGCTGTGATACATCACAAGCCCTTTTCAGCCTTGTTTTGCCTTCAAAGAAAAGTGCCACATGAAAACAGAGACAGGAAAGATATCATAAACATTTTATCTGACATCTCTGTCAATGGACATGCTTTATGCTCCCTACACCAGCCCATTTCAGGCTAGAAGTAAGCAGCGAAACAGATTGCCCCATGAAAGCAGAAGACTGCTCACCAAGCAAGGTCAAAGTGATGCTGAAATGCTGGATGTTGAGAAGCTTTCCTGGCACACCTCGAGCCCCACAGGAGCATCAGCTACTACAACCACAATGTTCTTCTACTGATGTGACAGAAATGGTGAGTAAGCATCACTTTATAAGGCGATATAAGCAGTAAGAAACCCATCTGTGCTGATTTGCCTGCAGACGCCCTGTTCAGATGTGTTCTCCCAGTGAGAGCAAATAATACTTTTTTCTTACGGATTCTTTCAATGATTGTTAATTTTGCCTTTTTCAGATTGCACTGAAGATCTGGGCATAGTTTCTTTTATGATTTGATTGATTTTTAAAGAACATCGTATTTTTAAGGGACTTATTTTGAAATAAGTAGTGTTTTTCCTGAAAACTTATAGCACTCATTTTGCTTTGTGAAAACAGTCACATGGAGAAGTAATTCAAGGAAGTGAGAAGCAGGTAAGCAGTTACTTTTCTAAACTTCAGCAAAGTCCCTTCTGGTGCCTTAGAAAGGCAGAAAAACGTGCACTTGCCAGAATTTTTTTTTCCACTATTGCCTTGGTTGAGTGATGGCTCAGTCCTGACAGCTGTATTCTGAATGACAGCACCTTCCCAGCCAGTAAGTGTGTTTTTTCACCACATTTACCAGATACTGGATTTATTAGACAAATTAAAATTGTTAATAAAATTAAGAAATCCAGTTCATTATTTAACGTTAATATAAATAAAACATTTTATTTCCTGGATATATTGGCACACATAGGGTGTTAAGAGCACTTATTGTGGTCCAAGCAGAGAATGTCTACACAAGATTCCAGGCCACCTGATAATCCCTTCCTTGCAGGTTGTGGCCCTAAAACAAGAAATATAAAAAAATTGAAGCATGACAACTTGCTAAGGTCCATCTTTGTTTTCTCATTTTTGTATATGCTGGGCAAGATAAATCACTGATGAATCCAAAACAGAACAAAGGACATCTGTGTCTTCAGCAGTACCCATCGGTTGAGACAAGACAAAAGACTGTTGTATCTACTTTCTATAATTTGATCTGAAAACTTAGAATTTCACAGGTGGGAGTTTTTTTTATCTGTATATATTATTAGCTTGAAACAGAGGGACTTCACACCTATTGATAACTTGGTTCTGCAGTTTCTCAGTGCATTTTTATTCTTGAGGGTTTTAACCAAAAATACAGCTTGTTGAAAGGTGTACACATCTTCGGTATCTCTGGTACTGGATCATGGGAACTTATGCATTATTCCTGAAATTAAGGCTTGTGTTTGACCCTTCACAACCTCCAAGCAGTTACATTGGTATTTCAAAATACATTGTAAAAAAATGCACAATTTGTGAAAACTGAATAATTATGAAGGGCTGCATCTTACAAAACCTAGATGTAAGTATAAATTCCGTAAGTATGGAATAAATATGGATGTAAGTATGTAGACTCCATATGAATTTTTCCTCTGCAGAAAACAGCATAAACTGTTCCGCACCAGAAAGATAGTACTTTCATGCTAATCAATTCCTACAGGCTGTTTTCCAGCAAAACTACATAGTTGCAGTAATATTCTCTCTGTAACTTGTTGGATAGATTTTTAAGGTATGGTGCAGGATAGTATGCAAATTTCTCATGAATCTGAGTATTTAAGATGTTTTGAGTTGTAAATAGAAGCTTCAGATAAGATTGAGAATATTTTGGAAAGCTGCTTCTATACTCTTTCTTCTGTTTTCTGCCAAAGAGAACTTAGACACACAGATGTTTTGGTACTTGTAGTTCTTGCGTGATATTCAGCAATCACCGCATAACATCTCTGACAACAGATCCTTCTCTGTAGCAGAAATTCTCATAATAGAGAGCTTGTATTAAAGTCTGTATTACAGATCTAGTTTTAATTTATAAATGTGAAGACATCACAGCAGGCTTTTTTTCCTCAGTTGTGACATTGTCTCCCTCTTCTATTATGCAGAAGGTTTGGTCTTTTACCTCACATTAAAATGGCAAGTTTCACAAGCACTTTTTCAATATATTTCACGTACTGAATGGGGTTTGAGCAGCAGTTCTATTTGCACAGATGTACTCTTTGTCTCCTTTTACTATCTCTTCTAGGTGTCCTGTTCAGGCTAAAATAATGTATATGTGATGACAAATACCTTACTCTCTTGCATTTGTCACATTAGCAGACTGGCTGTACAGCAGATGTTCTGAGTTTGACAGAAATTTCGATAGGCAAAGGTTGTCTTTTCCAATCTCTGCATAAAATACTTTTTTGTGGGGTAGCTTGCCATGTGCATATGCTCCTCCAAACAGGGTCTTTAGGGACTTCCTAAACAAGTTAATCAGAATGTGCTTTTGCGGGTAACTCCTGCATCTAACTGCATAGATTAAATCGTAGCAGAAACAGCCTTAGCTGTGCTGTATTGACTGATAAACATAAGCCTTTCTTCCATTGAATTATTATTGGACCATTAATTGCTTCTGAGAGCTGTTAAGACTAATTCAAATCTTGTACTTTGTCATATGTGTAAGCTCCTGTATCTAAACCTGCCTGAACATCTGGTACTTGCAAAATGTTTGCTCCGAGCTCTGCGTTCACCATTAGATTTACTACTAAATTACCCAGACAATTTGATAACAGATGCGGAATTTTCCTTTTGCTGACATGATGACAGATTACCTTCCTCCAAACTCTATCTCCAGCTTATGGCGGATGTGCTTCTCAGGCAAATCTTTTATCTGTTAAATTCCCTGTGACTCAATGGATGCACTTAGCCTTGCTGTGAGTTCAGTCCTCCAGACAAGCACAGATGATTGCAAATGGCTACAAACTGGCCCTGTGTGCAAGTAACCATACTCTTATCCTGTGGTTTACTTTCGTGCTCCTCACTTTATGATATGACTTGACAGACATTAGCTTAGTACTTGGATCTTTAGAACTTGTGCACATCATTATCTGTTTTCTGTACCCATTTCAGGGAATGACCATGGGCTCCTCCACAGCTTAACCCCATGACTTTGGCCACTACTCCTGCAAGGATTGGAATATAATAATACAGGGTGTGCATGTGCAAAGTCAGTCTTACATCTTCTGGAATGTTTTTTTCAACTGTTCAGTGTTA
Organism: Leptodon cayanensis; assembly: GCA_027564655.1. Lineage (NCBI taxonomy): Eukaryota > Metazoa > Chordata > Aves > Accipitriformes > Accipitridae > Leptodon > Leptodon cayanensis. The sequence goes on from JANXJC010000078.1 coordinate 33,206,539, forward strand.
TCACGCTGCTACCACCCATTGCAAGATGCCTGGTTTCAGCGGTCTGGTATCACCCTATGACAACTGTAGAGATTTTGTTGTTGCTTCCGAGTTGTGCTTACATGAAACTGCTAACAACATAGGTAGAAATATTTCAGAAGTAACTGGGCATATCCGTGCTGGGCTCACAAAATACAACATCTCCCCTTTCTCAGGAGGCACTGTTTATTTGTAAAGGTGCTAAAGATTTATACAGTCCAGCTAGTGATCATTAATAAAATTGAAAAGCTCTGTAGTGGTTTTACGACTGCCTCATTGCATGAATGTTCTGGGGTAATGTCTTAGAAGGAGGAAAACTTAGTAAGTATTGCTTGCAGTGAACTGTAAAATACATGTTTTCCTAAGTTAGATAGGGAATTCTGTAGCAAAAACTAGTATCTGCAGTGTCTTCTATGACTCTTTATAAATCTTCTTACTAGAATTTTAAAGCAAGATGTCCTGATTTCATGATGACATACAAGACACTGAATTCCAAATTTTATCTTATAGGAAAAAAAATCAGTAATTTTAGAAATTGATTAGAGCCTATTTGATCTTTTCCAAGCAAAATATCAAAAACCAATTTAAAACTCAATGAGTATCCAAAGCACATTTTAAAAGTTCCTTAAGTACAGAATAAAAATATGTCACTGTTTAACCAACTGATCAGTGACTTTTTCCTATCTAAGGCATCCCTACAGACAAATGTAATGTAAATACAAATGTAAACAGAGCGTGCACCCAGAGGAGTGAATGCTAATAGTTTTTATGTTAACCTCTGATACTTTTAATGCTGTCTTTGATCAAAGGTTCTCAAAGTACCATGAAACTTCAGTCAGATCTACTCTGGAGCTTGCACTGAAATACTAATTTTCAAACCAGAAAATGACTGATTTCTTGAATGCCAAGCTTTCTGTGGGACTTGGTGAGGCTAAATGCAACCCTTGGGTTGGGAAAACTTCTCTAATCCCTTACCATCAGACTCTCCCTGTGATGTGAATCACCACCTGACCTTCCCTGGCAGAGGCAGTGTGCAATCCTGCTCTGAGGTAGCTGAGTTCAGACACCTGGAGCCTGGGGAAAGACAGTTTAAACTGGGAGCTGTCAATCTTCCTGTGGCACAGCTGAGGAGGATGCAGCCCTACCTCATTTCTGACTCCAGGGTGAGGAGTGTCCTGTAGCCATGCAACTCTGAGAGGACAGTAGGACTTGTTCTTACCAGTGTCTGGGAATAGGTCAGGAAATTACTCCACCTGTCAGCTGCAGTTTCACCACAGCTTCAGGCTGTCGTGATTTGAAGTCTTTTCAGTGTCAGAAATACATCTTCTGCTTAAGGATATTTGTGCCTAGGTATGTCTGTATATGTATATATACACCTATATCTATGTATATGAATATATTTGCAAGTTTTGGTAAGAATCTTTTTAATATCTGTTGTAGGTAGTCAACAGATGTTCCTGATCAATTCCAGCTCCTGGAATCCAGATGCACTTGATAAGAAGTGAACTTCTCATCTAACGAGCAACCACAGTTCTGTTGAAAATCATTTGAAAAAATGATTTGAAAATCATTACATATCTGCTACTGGCATGTATTACAGCATGACTCGAACAGAGATGTAGAAGTTGATCTGCAGCCTAAATGATTTTAGATCTTTTTTTCCCTATTTGCAAGTCAACCTTATTCCATTTAATAAAAATCATTTATACCCACATTCAGTCATGCTGCAAAAGCAATAGTAGCCAACACAGAAAGGAATTTTTTTTTCTCCATTTTAGCTATAGAAGTGCAGCAACATAATGCTAGATAACTAGTCTGAAAGAATACGACATTTGAACTTGCAACCCTGGAAAAGTCTCTGTTCTGATGGAATCTTCAGGAGCAAGGACATGCAGCATTGGTTTTTGCTTCCTCTCTGGTACGGAAGCAGAGAGTCATTGCTCTGATATGTTGTGTGAGAGTTTCTATCCAGCCCTTCACAACAGTGACAAAACCTGAGCCTTTAGAAAAAGGATTTACCATTCAAAGAATCACACTTATGACCCTGAATCCTGTATTGTTAATTTCTTACACTTTCAAAAATATTTTATTGAATTTCTCACCTTAAACATGAGTGTCCCATATGTATTATCTTTCAACTCCAAAGTCAAGAAGTGCTATATGACTCTAAAGACCCAAACTCTCCTTTGTCTGTGTTACACATGGCATAATGAGGTGATCAGCAGTGCTATTAAAAACTTTAAGACCAAAATGCCCAGCCTGACAGCCAAGTGCATTAGCAACCTTAACATGAGAGGGGTTGTCTGTTTGCATTTTCTTTCTTCATGGCTGCTTTTACCCAATAGAAAACAGGGGTAAGGTGAGATCAACTCTGGATCTTTCCAAATCAAGCTAAATCTAACTGCATCACACTACGTGGGGGCTCACAGCAGTGGGGAAGCTGTTACTGTGAAGTGCAGGGAACTGCTTAGCTGCAAAATCTTGCTCGTTCATCTAAATTCGTGCAGTCAGTGAGGAGATGCCATCTGTGATGTTCCCCTGCCAACAAACAGAGAATCTTTCCTGTTTCCCTTCCACAATTTCAGCTTTACAATCTCTGTAATTTGAAAGTGTATTATTTCCAAAGCAGTCCTTTTCTTTCTCACTCTCTCTCTTTTAACTGGGTCACCTAATCTGCTACAGCCAGGCACCAGAGCCTTAGGAAAAACAAGTATTTAAACTATTATCTCTGCTTATGCATACCACAGAGAGAGAGGAAAAAAAAAAAAAAAAAGAAAGAAAGATAAATACTCCCACTGTTTTGACTTTCATCTATAATACAGGACGCTAAAAATGACTCTCTCTGAACCTGCTGTATCTGGTAAGTAAGCCTCGTAAGCCCCACTCAGGCCTTTGTCTTACTGTCTGACACCTTATTAGCCTAAAGAAGAAATGTGGGATGGCTCCCTAGGCAAGGGAAGTGAAGATTAATAATGAGTTTCGCTAGAGGTATTCTTTCTGTTATTCATATTTTTCTTCATTCATGTGGCAAGAGCAATAGGAACTTGACAAAACTACAACTCATTTTTCCCATTAAAAAAATGAAAAGCAAAGACAGGATCTGTGCACTTTTCAATTATTTTTTCCTGCAGTCTCTGTGGATGGCTGGACATTTCCTAGAAGTAATCTCCTCTGGCAACAAAAATATTTGGTCTTCCATTTTCAGCCTGACTAACTTTCCACATCAGTAGAAGAAATTAAGACTTCCTAACATGATTTGCATACATACATATCAAAAACTACCAGGACATAATTTAGTAAAATAGAGCCTTTTGGCTAGAAATTCTGTGTCAATGGGCCTGCAGTTCATGTGCTCCCCTTTGGTAATAAAGCAAGGCAATTCTTCCATTATTCTCTAGATATTTAAATGGATTAATATGCCAATGTATTTACAAGCAGTGCAATTAATACATGATTTTTTTTAGGTTAACAGCTAGACTTTTAAAGTATGTGTTTAACTCTGCTTACATCCAAATTAAGAGTCCTAATTGCTTTTCTGAATTAGCATCTGAGTAATATCACTTGTGTACTAAGTGTGCTTTCAGAGTGCAAATTTGTGTCAGAGTCTTGTTATTAACTGAGAGTAAATTCCCAGACCAATCCAATCTAAATCCTGCAAGCCAGAATAATTTTTTTGTTAAGTCATGCACTGCATGACACAGCTACTATAACATGAACTGAAGAAGAGATTTAATCACAAATGTGAATAAATAGTTGTAGAGGTGAAACAGTAATATTAAGAAAAACTGTATCACAGAATCAAATATTATGTATGTAATGACAATACCAAGCAACCTCCTCTTTTTTTTTCTTTTTTCTAGTATTGATTGTTATATTGGTACCATTTCTAAATAAGTTGAAAAAGGTTGTCTCTAGGAAGCAGTGACTGAACTAAAATAGACCTAAGAACATAGGAGCATAGGAGAACATAATACCCAGGTGGGAAGCCATTTTGTGTGCATATACATAATTGGGGGGTGCGGGGAGGGGACAGGATGACTGTTCAAACAAAAGGCTCAGTGAAGAAAAGCTCTTAATAAAATCAGTGTAACAAAGACCTTAAGGCAAATTACAAAGAACTATTGCTCTCCTCTCTGTCTCAAACGACTGTATACTTCTAGATTGTTTGAGGAAGAAATAGAAGGAAAGATTTCTCAAATAAGAAAAAAAATCCTCAGCAGTTTAATTTAGAGAAATTTACTCTTGGTGAATTGTGTCACCTTTGTGTGACATATGATACAAGCAGGAACAAAGGGACCTACTGAGAATATAAAACGTTAAACACTTGTTTTATTTCACTACAATTAATTTGAACTTAGGATGGAGGGGGAGACAGTTTTATTAATGCTTTCTGTAGAAAAGGCAATATACTGATAAGGAAAATACATTCTAAGAGTGGTACTGACACTGACTTGCATGGGAGGGGAAGAAAATGCAAAATAGGAGACGGATGAGAAGTGTCAGGCTACGTACCTTAACTTTGAAACTGCAGCATGAAGGCTAATATTTCACCACTTGGTGTCACTGTAGCATTGTATGTTTGTAATCACTTGCCCGTTTCTCGTTGCTGCTGTTGCTTCTGTTGCTGCTGGAATTTTTTTTTTTTTTTTTTTTTTTTTTTTAATCGTGGTCATTGCTGCTATTTTTTATCAAGAATAAAAGGCAGCAACCAAACTGGTAGCTGCTAATAGCCCTCAGATCTAACAATGAATGTTGTTCAGCATTAAACCAACAACATAAAGCCTTGGACACTAAACTGATTTGCAATAAGCTGATTCAGAGCACAGTTCAAGGTTTGGAAATCTCTCAAATCTGCTACTCTAGTTATTGGTAAACTTGATCAAGTTCACAGTACTCTTCCCCTCACACCTACGCCCTTTTCACTCTTCTTAAAATACGTGTGTCCTGACATTGATGCTTCTGTGCACATCTTTCTCTCAGTGACATGGACAGCATTCACTCAGAAACAGTTTTATTTGAAAACTATTCAGACTATAAACTCATTTCAAGCAGTGATTGTCTCTGTGTTATGTACAGTGCATGGGATGTCACATAGGGCTCCTGTCTTTCCTATTGCGCCTAGATATTAGGAAAATGCCCTAAATTTTCTATGAATTGAAGAAAGAAACAAAGGAAAAGAAAAAATGCCACTCTAAGCTGAGAATAACCTAAAATTCTGATTAGCAGATAAGGATATGCTCTACCAGTGATGGAATAAATGCATGCCTTGATGCCCATATGTAACCAGCTGCAAAATTTCTTGTCCAAAGGCTATAGACACACAGATGTTTTTGAATGATTCTTTAATAGATTGGTCTCTGCTCCTTTCCCTATTACCTTTCCTTGCCTGTTGTGGTGGGCTGACTTGGCTGACTGCTAGGTGCTCACCAAGCCACCCTCTCTCTCCCCCTCCTCATCAAGATAGGGGCAGAAAATAAGATCAAAAGCTCATAGGTCAAGATAAGGACAAGGAGATTACTCACCAGATATCATCATGGGCAAAACAGACCCAACTTCAGGAAGATTAATTTAATTTATTGCAGATTAATAACAGAGGAGGGTAAAACACCTTCCCTACCATCACTACCCCCTTCTTCCCAGGCTTGACTTCATTTCTGACCCTTCTACCTCCTCCCCACTGAGGGGACAGAAGAATGGGGAATGGGGGTCTGTTCATAACACTTTGTCTCTGCAACACCATCCTCCCCATGCTGTTCCTGTTCTTCAGCATGGGGTACCTCCCATGGGAAACAGTCCTTCATTGACTTCTTCAATGTGACTCCTTCCCAAGGGCTTCAGTTCTGCAAGAACTGCTCCAGTGTGACTCCTTTCCACAAGGTGCAGTCCTTCAGGAACAGACTGCTCCAATGTGGGTCCCCCTCAGGACACAGCTTCTGCCAGGAGCCTGGTCCTGCGTGGGCTTGCCAGGGGCTGCAGCTTCCTTCCTTCAGGGCACATCCACCTGCTGCAGTATGGGGTCCTCCACAGGCTGCAGGTGGATATCTGCTCTGCCATGGAGCTCCATGGGCTGCAGGGGGACAGCCTGCCTCTCCATGGTCTTCACCACGGGCTGCAGGGGAATCTCTGCTCTGGTGCCTGAAGCACGTCCTCGCCCCGCTCCTTCTTCACTGACCTTCATGTCTGCGGGGCTGTTTTTCTCACATTTTTCTCAGTCTTCTCTCTCATAGCTGCTGCACAGTGTTTTTACTGTTTTTTCTTAAACATGCTACCACAGACCTGTCACCAGTGTCATTGATGAGCTCAGGTTTTGCCAATGGCACGTCCATTTTGGACCTGGCTGGAACCAGCTGTGACAGACACAGGGGCATCCCCTGGCCTCTTCTCACAGAAGCCACCCCTGCATCCCCCTTACCACCAAAACCCTACAATACATCTGGTCTGACTCTTTGGCCTCAATCGTTTGCTGAACATGTATATTTTTGTACTTTATCCTCAGTGATCTGAAAGTAAAATGTAGAAATGAAGACTGCAGTTACAGTTGATATTATATCTATTATGTGAGTCAAGTTTCCTAACATTATTTCCTTGTTCTAAGTTTTGGCTTTAAACTTTGGCAATGTTCTGGTAGATTGGCAAATTTATTTCTATCATCAGCCAGTGCAAGGGAGGCTGAAGCAAGGGACTAGCCATTAACTTGAAGGCCAGTATGATGACTAGAGTTCAATTTAGTCCAATATCTAAATGAGATAAATGAGTCAATGTGGTACTGGCAAAGATACAGCATCTATGAAACTGGTCAAATGTATCACAAACAGAAACAATTAGTGCTCATAATTAACATAATCAATACAACAACGTAACGTAGTGTGGTGTAAGAATATGTTAATTATATGCAAGTGTTTACATATTTTGGCTATTTGGAGACAACAGATAAAGTAATAAATGGACTGGGGAATCTTCAACAGACCTTTACTGTCATCTCCAGTCTTTTCTAAAAACCCTCTCTCTAAGGGATTAAAATAAAGAGCCAGCAAGCCAGTCGCGCTGGTTTGCATTAGGTGTACACATATTTGTAAGCTACGGTACGTAACACTGCTGTGGGACTGTAAAGCCACCTTGGAGAATCAAATTAATAGTTGTGTCCTACACACACATCCAGCCTTAGCAAGCTAACTCCTGTACGTACATCCACAGCTAAAGTTACAGCAAATGTTCTGGCCTGGGTCTTTGACTGAGTTACCATTATGGTAGTTTATTTCCTTATCCGTCACAGTGCCATCACTAATCATAACCTACCATGGGTACTGTGTTTTATATTTCTTTATAGTCCCTCAATTCATTAGGGAGGCAGCTCCCCAGTGAGTCTGAACTGCCCTTTACAAAACCTTTTTAAGGGAAAAATTTAAGGGCTGTTGCTAACTCATGTTAATTATTTCTATTTACTTCTGCTTCTAACTTTTAATCTGCTCCTTTCCACAGAATAGCTTGCAATGCCTTGCGTGTACCATGACTGCCAGGGGCATACAAAGCAACTTAGCTGGAAAGAGAGAAACTTTTGCTGTTGCTTTATTATACTGACCTAGAAGCTGTTAGATCTGACAATGTCCGACTAGACTTTATTATCCCTTCACTTGGCCAGTTGATATCTGAATAAGAAAGCAACATTGTGTTGTGTCAGATGTATGTATATCTGTATGCTCAGCTGACCAGAGCCCATATGCATAGTGACTCCAGCAGCTATGTGACAGGGAACTGAGCCTGTTGATGTGAGCAGCCATAAAGGTGGCCTGGTTAGAAAGGGAAAATTAGCGAAAAAAAGAAAATATCTGCCTCAGAGCGGTTAATGCTCAATTGACTTGTATCACTGTGGTAAATGTTCAGAAGGGAAAATTTGTCGAGTACTGGTGGCACGAAGGATAATGTATTAAAGTTGTCTATTAAGAAATGAAGGCTGGAGATTAAACAAAATTTCTGATGTTGCCTTAGGGCACCGAGGTTCTGAAACAGCATACTTTTCAAGGCACTCTTTTTTTCCCTGAAAATTGGAAAAAAAAAATGAAAAAAAAAAAATCCAGGCAAACAGTGAAAATGTTTCCAGTATAAAAACACTGAACTCCGTCTTAAGAAGGTAATTCTAAGATAAGGTACCTTGGAGAAGACAGGACTTGATAATCAAAGAAGTGTTACTTATGAACAGAATATGATGAGCATATATAAACTTAGGTCAGATTCTTGGGCTGATTCCTTGGTAATTTACACTAAAAGAACTTTTGAACTGTACAAATGGTTGAGTTCTGAGGTGATGAATGTATTTGAAATGTAGGCACTTAAACGTGCATTTGCAAGTGGTAATGAATTTTTGTTGACTGCTTACTGGTCATTGGGACTGCACATGCACTGGTATGTCTTTAGATAATTAGATAATTAAACATAGTTACCTATAAATACCTATAAATACTACTCCAACCTACATTATCATGGTAAATGAAAAATAAATGAGCATTAAAATGATAAGTAGGATTTCATACAACAGCTGTCCAGCAGATTCACATGCATTTTGAAGGAAACAGTTGAGCCTAGGTTGTGGTTGGTAGATGGACAGCTAATAGACACCTCTGTTAAATTCTCTATAGACTGCAGCAAGTTGTGTACAGGAGACTTTTGCTTTCATCTGTGGTGCTGAGTGCAAGCCATAAATTATCTTACATGGGAATCAATGGCAGAGCTACACTTGACTGATGGAATGACTGATTTTAATAGCAGTAGGTTTGCATTTGCACCCCTTCCGGGCTCACACTGCAGCACCTGATATAAAGAGCTGTATTCTTCATTCCACTGCGGGACTATCTAGATGTGGAATAGCAGACTACTCATCAGATATTGCTTTGTGGTCCAAAATCTGTGGAGAACATCAGATTTATTGTACCCTGTTCCTGAGTATATGCTAGAAATGGACGTCAGTAAAAAAAAAAATCTTCTTTTTTTTTCTCCCATTAACAATAATTGGTATTACAAAGATGCTGTAATATCATAGTAACATATTATATTATATCATCTCTTCTGTAATAAGCAAGGCTTCAATATCATAGCTGCTGAGTTGTTAAGGTATCAATAGTCAAGAGACCATAACTGCAACTGTTGTGCCAAGACATTCAAATCAGTGGCCACAGAGTAATGCATCCAGGGGCAGCCTGCAACTGGTTAAGACTCATTGCTGGAGAAAGAAGGTCACTACAGCTTTAGGAAAACAAGTCAACAGGAACAGCAGAACACTTCAGAAAGTAAAATGGGTGTCAGTGCAGAAATGTTAAATACACCCTTTTTCTGTACAGAGAAAATTTGACCCAGGGAGGTGTTTCACATTATCTTCTTGTTCTGTGCTGAGTGTAAGCTTGTCATCTCACGTCTAGGGACTGATGCTTCTTAAAGATTTCCGACATGGAGAGTAGGTTAGTGTGGACACTCTTCTGGGAGATTATTTTGACTATCCATCCTGCTGGAAGTAGCTGCCTGCCAAGCATCACTGCAGGTCAAGATTTGTAGTGGGGCTCTGGAGCTTGCTTTTGCAAGTATCTTATTGGTGCTTCACAGAAGGATCCTTGAAGGACTCATATAGTTCTGGGATACCTGCAAAGATGTGGACAAGCACCAAGATTTTACCAGTGAGCCTGAAAGGAATAGTCTTACATAGAAATATAACCACCTTAAGATACGTGCTTTGCCTGTGTTTTAGTGTTCAAAGTGATTTTTCTTTTCTTTGTTCAGTGGCTTCTGTTTACCTCTCACCTTCCTTCTCATTTTTGTTTTTACCATAAACTTTTTTTTTGTCTCATCTGCTTACTCTCTGAGTTTATTCTTGTCTATTTATTTTTCTTGCACTGTCTCACTACTTGAATGCCAACAGAGGACATTTCTCCTCAGCCCTACCATTTGCTCTGTGCCTGTGCAGAGAAAACATACAGATAGAAGCCTGCTGTGAAAACAGTTATCTGTAGAAAGTGTTTAAGGATCTCAGGGTACAAATGTATCATGATGTGAAATGATCTGATTCAAATTAGTTGGTTTGTGAGTGTGTTGGTTAGCAGTGTGGAGTACAGAGGAACATAGGATGTTCTGATTCTTTGCAAATTTTTTCTTAAAACGCATTGGTTTATCTTTCTCACCTGAAATGAATCGTATTTTTAAGTTCCAGTTCTGAGTTATCACTGTTCACTGTTGAAAGAACAACTGGTTCATGTCTTGAATTATGGGGGTTATGGTCTCTTTCCAGCTCTTGTACTGTTAGTCCAAATTGTGCATACTTCTCTTCTGGTATTTTTGCTGTATGAAGCTTGTTTTGTATTTAATCGGTAAATGCTTAAACTACTAAAATAATTAATCTGAATCACATGTACTGTAATTTTTCCAGATGTTTTAACAACATTATTGTTCATAAGAAGATGTTTCTTGTTCCAGCTCTGAACTGTGTTCATTTCAGAAAGCCAGCCTGCTTAGAAAGATCAGAAATCATTTTTTGTGGCACCTGACATGGTTTTCCCACTGGGACAAAGTGATACATAATTCAAAACCTATAGCTGGTGAAAAATAAAAAAAAAGAAAAAAAAAAAGACAGCTCATCAGCTTAACAAAACTGGTCTTCATGAACACATTTCTAAGACAGTTTCATTCTCTGTGTCCTCTACTGACCACAGGACCTAAACCAAGGATTGGAAACTGCTCATAGTACTGTTCATACTGGTTTTTTTCCACTTTTGGCGGGGGAAGTGGCAGAGCGTCGGGTTCCGGGTGGTGAGCAGTTGCACTGTGCATCACTCCTTT
>JANXJC010000078.1:33228039-33244861 GCA_027564655.1 Leptodon cayanensis
GATGAGGACAGAATGAGTATGATTAAAGACTGTGCTTTGCATTTGGTTTTACAATATTGGAACATCCTGCAGGAATGGGGAAGTTTCCATGTATCCATGTATCCATGGCACTGCTACTGACCTCAGAGGAGCTCAGTTTCCTAGGCTGATGATCCACAGGAGATCAGGACTTTTTCTGCTCCAACCCTAGAAGGTGTGAATTATGTCTGTTCTTTACAAATTTGCATGCAACTGAGCTTAGGCAGGCAAGTGGGAGATTAATCTCAAGGGAACTGAAACTCTGGCTGGTGCCACGTAACTTTGTTGAATACAGAAATTATGACTGCTACACTGTATACATGGATCATTTCAGGAAATAGCAAGGCATAAAATCAATCACACTACTAAATACCTCATTGTTTTGTTTTTGTTCCTCCTTCTTCCAGCCTGATTCTTTCTTTCCTCTGTTGGTTGTACAGTTTGGTCTTTAAATCCATGTTGTTTATTGAGGCTTTTCAGTCATTTAGCTGGTCTGCTATGGTATATGTCATAAAGCTTTGCTCAGTACAGTTCATATTATATTTACACTAAACTGACTTCTCTTTTTCATCTTAGAGTTGTTGGCTCTGCTTTGAAACTGATTTTAGATCTTTCCGGTTCATCACAGATACTTTGTCTTCTGACTCTTGCAAAACTAGCTCTCAAATGTTGTTTCTCTGTAGACATGGATTGCTCCTATGTGACTTCCCTTAAACTGTACTGAGACACTCGGTAGCTGTTGATCTCTATTAAACAGACTGGAAACCTGGAATCCTACTAGTGATCAAAGAGGGGAGACAATTACAGTGATGCAATTCAGAAACATTATTCTTATTTTGTTTTAGCAGTTTTAAATGCTAAACTGATCATTTGAGACATACCAAATGTCAGAATTAAACTTGCCTGGGTGATTTTTCTTTATTCAACTCTGTTGTGTGTGTACATTATGATAGATCTTAGTGACTTCATTCCAGGCAGCTTTCTCTTGGGATTTCTGCCTCAGTTAGTGTCCAGAGTAGCTGGTTCTCACAAAATTATTGTTTGTGTGAGCATGAACTTTATACTTAATCTACTGCATTTTACTTAAAGTCATCTTTCAAGACAAGACTGTTGTTTTTATATAGGCCTTTTTCCACTCCTTATTGTTATCACAGTTCTGTGATTCCGGAGCCCTTATTTATCTCTGCCTTACCTGTAAAACGGGAGGAAAAGGCTTAAAAATCTCTTTTATATTTGGCACTACTGAGCCACATCTTTCCACAAGATGGAAAAATGAAGAAATGTCAGGAGCAGTGGGTAACAAAATATTAGTTAGATGAGACCTAAAGGTTAAAAGGGTATGTGTCCTCATCCCCTACTTCTCCCAAAAAATCAGTTATGTTAGATCAGTTTCATAAATTATTTGCAGCAATAAGAAAGCATAATGCCTGGCCAAACTAATATCTCTAGATTAAGTTTACAAAGTACTAGTGAAAATCAGTAAGAGCCTTAATGACACTTTTTTTTTTTTTTTTTTTTACTTTTTTCTTTATTTCACTCCCAGGACCCACCAAGAATTAAGAAATGTATTTCTTCTATGTTTTCTTTCTGTTACTTTCTGAAGCGTGGGAGATATGAAGAAAAAAAAATCACATAAAAGACCTATTTTCTAAACCTTAAAATGATTAAGGTTAAAATTAATGAAACAATCTTTGTATATTTTCCATGCTGCTATTCTCTTTTTCTGCAGGTACTTGACAAACATCAAAGCAAATACTTTTTAGTTTTAAAGCAGAAAGCAAGATTTCCTGTGGGATTTTGTAATTTTTTTTAAAGTTTTATCTTTCCTGTTCTTAGAAGTATCTCTATTTCAGAATCTAGGCTGGATTTGGCAGCAATATTAATCTTATTGAAGAGTACCTTAAAGACTGACGAGAAAGATTAATCAAGAGCAAACAGCTGCTGGCTTTTGGATTTTGAGCTAAAAACATAATCTATGCAGACATCACTGTAACACTAGAAAGGATTATTACACTCAACATGCAGAGGATCTTAGAAACTTCAAGTATTCTGGATTTTGCAGGAGCAAGTCAGATGGTATTTTGAGACAAAGGCAGTAAGACCAACAGGGTGACCGGGGGACTCAGTTTATTAATTTGGGAATAAGGGATGGAGCCTTATGCATTATAAATTTCAAGTGATTTATTGATACTTTTCTCTGATGTGTATTGAAATAATCACCTGAGTTAACTTAATGTTAAACTCATTCCCAAACTCTGTGGAGAAGAAAGTAATTTAAATCAGCTTTAGACGAGTCGGAAGGTTTTGTAGGAAAGTTCTGATCTGGTTCATCTGCCTTATGCCTTCAACTTTCTTTAAAATAATCATTAGTTACTAGACTTTCTCCTGTTTTAATTTTTGGGTGGCCAGTTTCAGCCAGATGAAGCCCAGTTTTCAAGGAAGGCAGACTCTGGGCGTGACCATCAGTGTTTTATGGAGCTCTAGGCACTGTTTACCTCTCTCCACCACCATGAATCAAATCTACAGAGTCTCAGGTAAGATGTTCAGAGAAGAATTTCAGCAGATGTGTTGTGAATGCGTTGGCAAGAATCTTTACCCAAACTCCAATTGTTAAGCACTTCTGAAAGATCCCTTATTAGGATAGACTGAAAGAGTTGAGGCTGTTTAGTCTGGAGAAGAGAAAGCTCTGGGGAGACCTTATAGCAGCCTTCCAGCCCTTAAAGGGGGCCTACAAGAAAGCTGGAGAGGGACTTTTTAACAAGGAGTGTAGTGATAGGACAAGGGGTAATGGTTTTAAACTGAAAGAGGTTAGATTTAGATTATGTATTAGGAAGAAATTCTTCACTGCGATGGTGGTGAGACACTGGAACAGGTTGCTCAGAAACGTTGTGGATGCCCCATCCCTGTAGATGGTGTGATGACATTCTCCTCAGAGTTGTCGTCCGCCCACACCGAGCCCACAATGGAGATGATCCTCCTCTTGCAGAGGGGGCACTCGGGATTGCTCTCAGCCCACCACAGGATGCATGCGTAACAGAACTGGTGGAGGCACGGCATGGCAAAGCTGGCCTCCTCGCAGCTGCCCAGGCAGATGGGACAGCGGGTGTCCGGCTCCGCGGCCATGCTCTCCACGTGCTGCGATGGGCTGGGGGGAGCTGGGGATGTCGAGTCGCTCCCCATCACCGGCGCTGCAGCAGCGGGTGTCACGCTAGAGAAGGAAGAGTGGCCAGGGTCACTGGCTGCCCCGGGGAGGGGTGGAAGAGGTGCCCAGGTCCCTCAAGAAGGAAACCCACCCAGCGCCCCGCTCCAGGCTGAGGTTTCCCCTCCCAGCTCACCTCTGCTGCTGCGAGCGTGCCTCCTGGGTGCCCCGGCTGCCTGAACCTGGCAGGGCCGGGGAAAATCCTTGGACGGCTGTGAGTTTGGGCACGGAGAGCTGCAACAAACAGCTCCCCGCGCACAACACCAGCACCAAAGGCCTCGCGCAGCACTCCGAACCTCGCGAACTCGCTCAGCTGGAGCGTAGGCACAAGTGGCTGGCTGAGACTCGGCGCCCGAGCATAAGCAGTGAGGGACGCCTGGTCACAATCCATCATTTGGGGACACCACCGTCCATCGACAGGTGACATCACAGTCCATTCCTTGGTGACATCAGAAACCATCACTGAGGGATGTCACCATCTGTTGCTCAGGGATGTCACAGCAGGCCATCCTCACCCACAGTGCTCACCCCAACAGCACTGTTTGGCCCCAGCACATGCATCTGGTGTTCCCGCAGTGCCACTGTCCACTCCATCCCCCCAGTTCTTATTCAATCAACTTGCTTATTGCCTCATATACATTGCAGGAAGAAAAGAAAACAAAAGTGAGCAAAACCGTGTTTCTCATCTTCTAGTTACAGGGCACATGTGGCTTCCATTTAGGGTAATCATCCTCCCCCAGTAATGCCTTAACAGTGACTTGAAGATTGGGATGAAGTGCCAAGAGCAAACAAGAACAAGGAAGGCTCAAACCTGCCCAATGGCAATACCCTTAATGAAGTAATCAGCCCACTTTTGTTCCATAATAGCCTTTTGCTGAACCACTAATTGAGCTTTCTGTTTTCCTTTTAGGTCCATCTGTGGATCAAGTAGTAAGGAAACAGGCTTCCTCCATGGTGTACTGAGCTGCCTCTAGCCAGCACCAAGTCCCATGCATTTTCCTCTCCAAGAGGGTCTGGGAAGTTTCAGGTTGGCAAAACTCCACTTGGATTTCTTTCCCAGCAAAATCTCAGGAGAAGCATTAGTATGGTCAAGAGGCAGAAGCTTCCCAGCGCCTTATGCCACCAGGGCTTCCTCATTCCCCGCAGCCTGGCTCTCCCTAGCTGTCTGCTGGGACTCCAGCAGCATTTGCACAGTTTTGCAGCTCCGGACAGCCTGGCACCCTCACAAAGGAAAAGACCAGCTGGTCATCCCAGCATTGACACTGGTGCAGACACCCTTGGCAGACCTGCGTGTCGCACTGAGAAGCTCAGTTCTCTATTTGCCTTTCCCCACGTCAGATGCTCCCAAATCAGTCTTCATCCACACGCACAGATTGGTCAGCCCACCCGTGGAAGGTCTTGTCCATACTGAGGGTTGGGGATAGAGATGCTTCATTTATCACCTATGACTTCTTCTGCAGTAGAAGCACCGAAATTTCCATCTAGTCCACAGAGATAATTTTTAAATTTTTAAAGTGGAAACAAATCAATATTTTTTTTTAGATATGGGTCACACTTGGTGTGAAACACAGATTCAACATGCTTATGATTTTTGTTTGTGAACACCCCAAATTTCCTTTTTAGGCTTAATACCTTTTTCTAGCCCTCATGCACACAGGACTGGGAGGATAAGCTTCTCCCTTTCTTTCGTGCAGCCTCTTATGCAAAAGCATACTGCATTATATGACTAAAGGAACTAAGAAACATCCTTCCCTCCTTAGCTAATACAATTGTTTTTTCCACTCATTGAACTATATTCTCAAATTTGTGACACTGAGAGATTGGAAAAGAGGCATGTGCTTGCCTCTTTTATGACAAAATCACCTGTGTCAGCATCATCTCTCTTCACAAGTAAAGTAAAACCATTAGACAGGAAATCTGATGAAATTAACTACTCCTACTGTTTGGAGCCAAGGTATGTAGGTACCTCTGCAACAGCAAAAGGATCTATGAATTTTATACAGATTTAATCCCTTTGTTGTGCATGTTGCTGCACTTATTTTTATTTCTATAATTTGTTTTTTCGGGCAGATGATAAAATAGGTTTTCCCTAGATACTGTACGGGTGGCATCTAGTTCAGGAAACAGAACAGTTCTGGATAGTTTTGACATTAAAGCACGATGACTTCCTGTCTCCCTTGTAGATCTTAATTGCACACACTGAACTGCTCAAAGGCAAGAAGAATGCTTCTTCATTAACCACCTAAAGAAAAGGATGATAAATATATGCAAGGCATATATATTTTTCTGGAGCACATCGTGGATCTCATCTCTATGTATTTTGTGTTAGATCTGTTGCCTTGGATATTAACTAGGCTTTAATCTAGATAAGGTTGTTTAAGAAATGCTATTGGTTGTGCCATTTCCAATCAAGTAAATGTACTTAGTCATGTAAGTCAAAAGGATTATGTGTATATCATGTGGGTTATATTGCATGAAGTTTGTTTATATAGTACCTATTCTACATCGTGTGAATATTTCAGATGAAGAGAAAGACTAATGAGTAAGGACCTTTATCCATTTTAATAAGTTACAGTAGAAAAGTAAACTAAAGTTTCTGTAACTTTAGTCTTTGTTTATGCCTTCTTCAATGGATCTGCTGGCCTTGTCAAAAAGGCATCCCTGCTCATTTCCAATGCAAAGAGGCAGGCAATAAGTGACATTTCCAGAGAGAGAGGAGTTAAAAGGAATTATATGTACTCTTCCAGTGAGACTCAGGTTCAGGAGGATGTCGGGAGAACTCCTTTGTGACCTTGAAGGATGCAAGTCTGCTCCTGCTTCAATCTCAATAGCCTGGACAGGTGCAGAGAGAGCACAGTGGACAACTGTTTTACAAACGGATGCCAAGCACCTCACGTGTCAGCTCTTCAACATTGCCCATGACTGCAGCTTGGTTTTGGCTCAGTTTTGACTCGCTGGCCCGGTCAAGGCCTCAAAGTTCTCAAATATAATTTTTAAGGGCCAAATGCCTTTGAGACAAAAATAATTAATACAGAAGAGCCAAAAGTAGAAATAAAATAAAGCCACAAAAGCTCTGCAGTATTTAACCAAAACCTGGTTTAGTTGCTGCAATAACACAATTGTCTTGCTCTCTTGCAAGTTTAGGTGTCTTCAATAAAAGTCATAAGACCAGTGCTTATACCAGACGATAAAACATCACCAAAGAATTCACAGCTGCACTGAGAGAACAGCAGGTTCCCCCCAAAAGTACGTTGTCTCTTTTTGTAGCCGTTACATGTTCCTAAGCACTTGCAAAAAATCACTCAACTTGCTCAGCCAGCAGACTTTACCAGATGCTCAAGTGGTTGCAAGGGAGAGAGAGGAGGAAGCTGCCTTTTCTCTCAAGGTGAAGATGACTGATGCCTCCAAACACTGTGGCTTCAACATGATAATATTGAAGTCTTTATCAAGCCATAGCACATTTTATCGTAAGTGAAATCAGAGACTGAGTTTGACTTGCCAAATGGTCGCTATTAGCAATTTATTTCATAACTATTTGTGGGCTATTAAGTTCTAGAAACATTGTCGTAGGCATACAAGTCTCCAGTCCAAATTTCAGAAGGGTCCAGACCAAGATTTCTCTTTAACCCAGGCCACCACATCAATTATGGCAGCATTCTCTACCTGGGACTGCACTTTCAAGTAGGCATTCTGATTGCCACCACAAATTCTGGCAAAATTGGTTTGTTGCTCTCCTGCCGACAAACCATAAATCTTGCTGGAAGGGTGTAGTGTGTTAAGTTCTGGAACACAGTTCTGAAGTACTTAAAAAAGTTGTTAGGTACGAGTGTATGTAATTATACAGCTAGTTTTGCCACAGTGCGCTCCCTTTTCACACATTTAAGTCCATATTGCACTAGAATTTTTTAAAACCATACGTGATACATTTCTTATTCTTACTGAAACACATATTTTCACCTCTCTTTATAAAGTTGAAGGCCAGAAATGAGGCTGAATTTCAGAACAAGCTGCACATTTGGAAAGGGCCATTTATCCAGGTAGCTTTGTAGAAACTTTAGATGGATTGTAGTTTAACTATGTCTTATATTTGTCTTAACACGACACCTGACTGTAGCCAACTGTGGTTTGATCATGCATCTGCTTCCAAGATCCTCAAACTGTTCAGTGACTTTCATGGAGGAGAGAGTTGAGATTCTGCAAGAACATAGGCCGTATTCACAGTGTTGCAACGTGGCACTGCCTATGCCCCTCTTTCTAGTTCTGTCCAGCTTACTAGGTGTGTTGGCACACAACGTACTACTCTCTTCAGGGATGCTGCAGGACCCATCAGCCAGATCCTGCACTACCCCCACTATTTGAAGTTCTGGCTCCAAGTTGTCTGGGGCACCTTTTGTTCCCTGGAATATGACCTGATTCTGAGAATAGCATGAATAAGTGTTTAATGCTAAGCTATCATTTAGTCCGTACCTGTAAGGAGGATTTAGCTAATATCTTTGTAATGAGAAGAATGATCATCACTCACACCAGCTTTACTAGATGCTGATAAATTCAGCCTGAGCAGTTCAAAGATTCTGCAAAGGGTGTGTTGGGAGGTAGTGCAGGAGAAGGAAGTGGGGAAGGAAAGGTAAACAAGAGAGAAGATGCTGCCCGTCTTATGGCGTTGAAAACTTCAGCCCATAATTTTGCCTGTCTCAAAGAAACAGCTTTCGCCCCACCCTAAAAAAAGGATGGGAGGTGCCATCGTTTTTATGCTGCACTGGCTGCTGAGGCCCGGCATCTTAAAGAACATCCCAGAAGGGTCAGATTTTCAGTGGATGAGATGTATCTTGCTATTAAAATGAGATAATGCAGTAGACACAGCCATGGAGCTTGGACTGTTGTCCTCCCTAAACCACAGGATTTTGTTTCCTGTCCTCTGTTACTGAAGTACTTGAACTGACCTAAAAGCAGCTATGTCTGGCTACTCATTCCCACTCCTGCTGCCATCAGGTCTTTACATGCTCATTTGCAATATCTACAGAGGCGTCTTTCCACTTGAGGGTTTCATGAGCACCTGTCGGTCAGCTGTGTGATGCCAGCAGAGACACAAGGGAGAGAGCAGACAACGTTTAGGAAGAATTAAACTACTGAGAACACATCTTGGCATACAAGATGGTGAAGAGATTGGGCCTACACACACATACAAAATCTCACGTGTGCATGCTCTGACATGCTCCTTTCAGCCCAAATCTACCTGTTTGCCTTGTGCCACAACTCTTTGGCTTTAGGCACTGCAAACAGTAGGTAGTCCTCCCTTAGCGTCAGAAACAAAAAAGAAAGGGCGCTTCTCTCAGAAATGTGCTTCTCTTCTCTATCAGTTCTGGGTAGTATTTGTATAACATTAGGGCACTTGGACTCATATGAAGAACCCCTCACACACATGGGGTCAAGTAGGGAGAGTGTAGATGTTTCTTCAATGTGCTGGGATCAGCTGGACTGCCTAGAAGGGAAACCTGGGCTGGATTCGGCTGCTGTCCCTGTCTGACATGGGCACACTCTGCCACCAGTTGAACAGAAGAAATTCAAAGGAAAAAGGCTCCAGCCGATCTATTTGCAGCTCTGTCCTTCAACAGTGAATTAGCAACAAGGGTTCTGTCCTTCAACAGTGAATTGCAAAAGAAACCACCTCCAGCTTTGCTGTAAAGCGATCTCTTGGGAAGTGCTTATGACAAATCCTTCCATTTACCTGAGAGCCCTAAAAGAAGCTGTCACAAGTTATGGTTGAACACGTGTGCCTGGTGAAACAACATGACCCAGATCAGGACGTTTCCAGACTATCCTGTACTTGTACTGGAGAGCAATTGGACAGTAGGCACTCAGTCAGCAAGTTTGTTTTGACTCGGTAGGAGCCATGACAAGACAAGTTATTATCAACCATTATTAGAGAAAGGACATTACCTTCCATCCTTGGGTGAGTTTCTTTTGATAACTCCTCCTCATTCAGTATTCTCAGTAACAGCATTTCATTTGTAACAAACATAATCTCACACAACTAGGGCCAGATCCTCCACAGGTATAAACTGGATCAGTGCCACTGAACTCGGTGGAGTTTCTCTAAACTGCACCAGCTGAAATGGCAACAAATAAGCATTTGTGGAGTTGGTGATGGGTTTTCCTGCACAATGCAAAACAATGTTTTTGTCTTGCTTTGTTTTCTCTCTTGTTCCTCCACTGAAAGTGATGGGAGGTGTCTTCTTACCTTTAATGAAATCAGCAGTGGGCTTTCATTATGGATGGTAAAGGATTTTAGAAATGTAATTCTTGTATTTTGTATAAGCCTTAACAAAGTCTCTGAAAGCTATCTATCGTCTCCATTTCCAGCTGCTGATATTAATGAAGGTAGTGAAAACTCATGGATCATTTGGTCCTCTGTAAACATTATAAGCATATTTTAGAAGAATTTATACAACATGTTAAAAACTGTCTAAAGTTTCCTTAAGCACCTGTTAGTAAGGATAGCGCGTGATGTAACTGTCTGAGCCAACCCCAATTTCCTATAACATGGAGGAGCCTCCGTGCCCCATATATTCCAGGCAGACCTAATGTGTGGGCTTTTTACTTGGTGACACTGTGGTTTAACATAAGCGGACAGCAGAGTGTGCCATACCGACAGCCCTTTTCACATCTGTCTGTCAGTAGTAAGGCAGGTGCATCTTTAGACTAGGCTCTCGTCCTCATTTCTGGTAACATTTTGATGGGAAAAGGCAGTGACCCTTTGCATTTTGTATCAAGTCTGAGCTATTAGATTTGTTGCGAGAATGTCCACAATAAATGCCATGTAAGAAGAACATTTGAAAGATGACTCTAAATTTAAAGCAAAAATATTGAAATTGTTATTTTTGTTATTCAAACTATGGAGGGCTGCAGAAACAAAGCTTGCCAGAACTACTGCCTTTGAAAGATGAGACGTTTTCTTCTAGGGGGAACGCTAACCAAAACACCTGTCAGTAGCATTGTTTCTATAGCAAAAAATACTGAACTACAAAAGCCTCATGTCTTTTATTAACAACAGTGACGAGACTATCTCTAACCAACCGGTTTAAAACACATGTCCCCAGATTTCTAAAATCAGAAGTGGATCTCTTTTTGAGGCATTTTTTTTTTCCTCTTCTTTGTTTCTATAGTTTCAGTGTATGTTCCACCTCAATATATTTTACCAATTTAGAAAGGGCCCTTTTTATGGCTACTTCTTAATCCCCTAAGAATGTAAACATTTAAGGTAAATACTTAACAATTTTTGTTTGCACAACCAGCTTTTACGTCTTTCTGCGTATTTTATACTGTTCTAGCATGATGGAGCCTGGTGTGTGATGGGGCCTCCTGCATGCTACAGCGATACTATAATAGGTGCCTGCATCATTTATAGGGAAAGTTGCTGCTGTCTGAATCCCACTTTTATTACATTTGCAAAGGTTTGCTTTTGATAAATGCCTCACAGAAAACAGGAGGGATATTCTGACCCTTATCAGACATTGTGCTTGTTTCCATTTACTTTTACAGCCTGCTTGTTTGGAAACGCTAAAGGCCCGCCAGCATGTTCACCGCATAAAGGATCTGTGGCTTCATCTGAGATGCCTCAGGAAGACCCAGATTTTTCACAGTAGTGGGAGAAGGCATGCTCTTGAATGGATGGCTTCTGGAAGCCTAAAAGCCATCAGACACAAGGCTTTGGAGGCAAGGACGTCTTGCAAAGACTTTTGATATTCAGAACAAAAGGGACATTTTAGGGGATCTCTGTCATCCACAGGACAGAACAACTCATCCTATGGCAGGCACTGCTCAGGGACTGTCTTTCTGTTTCCCTAGCTTGGGTGCCAATCTAGCATAACCTAAATCCATCCTTTGTGGGAAGTTCAGAGCCAAATGCAAGTCCATCTGTTTCATGTTTGCTTTCAAATTTTTGAGAGCAATGAGAAGGCTTCCTTGCAAAGAGTTCACGGTGCTCTCTAGTCAGCACAGTTTCCTGGCTTTCTGAGAGGGAGGTATTGTGAAATGCTATTTGGCCTGCTTTGTGGGTTTTTATTTATAGATACCTGCCCTTGTGATTTATTTTCCATCAGATTATAATTACTAGTAACAGTATTAGCTGTCATCTCTACCTGGCAATTACCTCTGTGCTTCTATGAGGTGAGGACTCTGAGTTTAGAATGAAATGGGGTGGCATAGGTGGTTTTCCACTTTGGTGTTAATCTTCACCTGTGCTGTTCAAAACAGGTAGGTTTCTTTGTGTCAGAAGAAAACTGTACTTCATGTTCTCAGATGTAATTTATAGTCCACCATTACTGAGAATTCCTGATAGTCCCACGGACTTCAGAAGAACAGCAGTATGACAGCTGGTAGCATGGGTTAAGAGAAATACGAGGCAGATCTCCTTTCTCTTCTCTAGTATATGCAGGCTGTGTGCTTCAAATGCTTGAAGGTATTAACTCAAACTAGATTTGAGTGCAGTTCTCCTGTCTCTGAGAAGACTTCAGTCTTAATTAATTTTGTGCCTGTGTTCTTCAGGAACTACGGTGAAGGACAATCAGGCTCACAGCATATGAAGCAGACGACATCTTGAGTTTGTGGCACCGACAAGCAATGAGAGAAGGAAATGAGGAAGGAGAACTCTGGGAGGTGAGAACAGTGAAGCACCGGAAAGTAAAGGAACAGGTATTCTTCCTTCCTACAGAGCTACTAGCAAGAAATAGACATGTGATTCTTTCCCTAAGGTTCAAGATCATTGTTGCACTGACTTCAAGGCATATGGACGTGGCATTTTGTGTCAGGAGCCTTTCCTGAGTTATTTTAAATATTTATATTTGTATTTTAAGGTGCACTCCCTAACTGGTACCGTGGAATCTACTGAGTTCTCTCATGGAACAAGGATTATTCACATCATGTGTTTTCTGCCAAGAAAGGACCCTCATGTGTGATTCAGGTAACCACACTCATGGATCACAGCTTTCACACTAATTACAAGAAGTCTCTCATGATTTACGAGTTCTTTGCTGACCTGTAAGCCAACTCCTCCTTTTGGTGTGTACACCATGCTCCTCCTCTGGACAGTATATGCTGCTGTTGTGAAAGACATTCAGCTTTTAACTCCTAGTTGCTCCTAGATAACATACAACCACATGTGTTCAACTGTAGTTTCTTCACAGTTTTGTGCTTACTACAGCAGGCTGGGGAAAAAAATTCACATAACTTGCTGAATTGGAAAGCTAAACATTTTTTGGTTTATTTTCTCCTTTCTCCATCATATTTTCCTCATTAAAATGAACTCATAAAAAAGAATTATTACATTTAAAAAATTTACTCTTTTCTTTTAAAAAAGGACATCCCCTTCCTTCTTCCTCCCCTTAAAGGAAAGGAGGAAGATTTAACCAAGAGGATCACATCTATCAGATGTATGTTTTGATGGAAAAGAAGCAATTACAAGTGGAAAAAACCCAGTATTCCTCCCTGCTTTCTTGCAGAAGGAAGAAATATCTCATTATATCCTTCTTCATGAACATTCAAGCAGAGGGTCTTCCAGAAATTCAGTGAAAGAAAAAAAATTTTTTTGCCTGTTTTATGAGAAAAGGGGTAAAAGGATATTTTGCAGTCTCTCTACTCCACAGCAAAGGGACAAACATCATTGGCTGTTCTGCCCATCAAAGTAGGAGAGAATTTATCTGGTCCTTGCGCAGATGGAAAAACCTTCCAAGTCTTCCCTTTCTCACTGTGTGATACAAGAACTGAGCTTCTCCAAATGCCAGCCTACAAAGAAATGCCTTCTTCACAAAGAAGAAAAAGACAACGTTATCACCAAGGCAAGTGACAAGGCACAATTAATTTAATGTTAGAAAAAAAACTTGTCCTTATTTGTGGTGGAACAATGCATACACGTGTATCTAAATGAAAAATGTGGTGTGGGAGGAAAAAAGGAAATCTCTGTTGGCCTTCACTGTAACGCTTCCAGTGAGGAAGATCACTACCATGACCTCTTGGCAGACCTAATTTTTGACAATGTTTGATTCCTTGTGCATGCAGGAAATACATGGTCAACTTTACTCAGGCTGAGAACTTGGACAGTGGACTCAAACACAGAACTCCACCCACTTACAGGTAGGAAGCTTCTCTATAGCTTCCTGTGCTTCTCTGCAGACAAGACAGGGCAAAATCCCAGTCCCAGAAAGAGCAAGACACATTTTCATTTGCTGTTTAGAAGAGGCAGGAGTTCACAGTCAAATTTGAGATTTGCCCTAAATTTCAAGTCTTGATGAAAACATGTCAACATAGATCATCTTAAGAGAGAACAAAGTGGTGAACACACACGCAGAAGAAAGTTTAACTTCATCATATACAGAGGAAACACTTGCCCTGAAAGAATACTCATAACAACTAACAGAAGATAACTCAATGTTTTCCTTCTTTTCTCTCAAAACCATCACTTCCACTTTGTAAGGACAGGAAAAGAAAAAAATAGAGGAAGAAAAAAACAAAACTGAAACTGAAAAAAAGATTGCCTATAAAGTCAAGACATCTGGGTAGCTTCCTAGAAAACGTACATGCGTGTCACATCTCAAGTAACTTGTTTTTTGGTGCTTGGTAACAGGCATCAAAGTTCCCTTTCATGTTTTATTTTCCTCTGTATCCACTGTTTATAGGGTATTTACTACTGTGACACCAGAATTCCATCACTGAAGGGCTGTCATGGGGTCTGCCTCCTGAATAAACACTCTTTTACAATCCTGACTTCTCCTAAATAGATCAATATTTGATTTGTACTCAGAAGGATTAGGATATGGAAATGCCTTTTGAAAAGCCTCCTTATCTTCCCAGGGTGTAGACACACCCGAGAACACTGTAAGAAAAAGCAAAATCATGGACAGAATGAGGGGGAAAATAAAGAAAAAAGGAAACAAAGAGAGCAGGAAAAAATCTTCATATCAAAACCTGCCAAATGTTCCTTGCAAGTGACTTCACAATGAAAAGCTCAGGTTAAACAGTAAAAAGAAAAAGCATTTTGTATTTGCGTTGTAGAAACTGAACGGTACTTTGCATAAGGCTGCTTGCCTGAAACACCTTCTCTGCCTCCTGCCAGGCTCAAGAAAATGTCGGGCTTGCAGCAACAGTACTTTCGTGTGTCCTGGTACTGCTTAGGTTGCTTCTAGGACACTGTGAACAGAATCTTGAAAGATCTTTGACTCTTAGGGTCTGGACATCCCGTTGAGCTGAAAAAAACCCTCCCCTTAAAACCTGAGATTATCAGATGTAAAAACATAATTAAAAAAATTGCTAAACAGATGGTGAATACAAAAGGCTTTGCTGCTTGTTCATTTTGTCTTTTCAAATAAATGCCATTATTTGTCAGAGAGCTTTGTGTTTTCCCCAACTCACAGTCTTGTTGCATTCCTGTTGTTAAGAATGTGAACGGCAGCTTCTAAGACTCCTTCTCAGGCTGTCTAAATGGCAATATAAAGCAAACGATTATGGAGAATCAGGCCCTGCACAGAGCAGGTGGCATCAAACCCATCGCTCAAATTCACAGCTTTTTCAGCAAACGCAAGCCAACATCAGCAAATGCTAATTGAACAGCTGGCTCACAAGTATGTCCTTCAGCACCGTATTTCCTGCATATATTATCACACAAAGTACTTTTAGTCTGTCTCCACTGGGATGTCATGGCTAGCGGATGATTGACTGCTCAGCTCAGCTCAGTGTAAAATTTTAAAGTGATATTTCATCAGCTTTACAGCAACAAATACATCACTGGTCCCATTAGTTTCAATGGTGGTGGGACTGGCATCCAACATTCGGGCAGACAATGTATTTTTCTTAACAACCAAGGCTGGCTCTGGAAGAGCGAGAAGAAAGCCCGTGCTCGAGGGCAGCAGCATGGTCACTGTTCCCTGGCTGCTTTCCAGCTGGGCAGCCCACCGCATGTGCTGGTGCCTGGCGCTGTCCCTGCGAGGGGCAGGACTTTGCGCTGCCCCTTGTTGAACTTGTTGGGGCTCCTGCCTTGGCAGGGTACGACCCTAGGCTGACGCAGAGAGCAGCACCGAGTCGTGACTCTGCACAGGAGGAGGGATTTGGCTGATTTTGGGAAACGTACCATAAAAATGATACTGTTTCATGGCACCAGAGATTTGACTGAAAATCATTTGCTGAAAGCCGAGTTTCTCTTCCTTAGTCTTACTGTCTTGTTACTTGCTAGACATTTTCATTGCCAATGGCACTGACAAATTTATGGACCCTGAGGTTTGCTTTTACTTTGGCTTCCTCTGGGACGTTTGGCTAACTACCAAATAGTGTCTGTGACATAGATTTCCCCTTTCCAGGGGTAGGAAGGTGCTCAGAAGATAGGTTGAGCCCCTGAAGAGGAATCACTCAGGCATGCCAGAAGTGCCAGCTCCTTCTGTTGTCTTAATAATGACAAGTAGTTAAGCTATATTGGGTGCTGGATGCATTTTGGAGGTCTCCAGAGGTAGCACCTACCTTCTTGTTAGACAGGTATGGAGAGCTGCAGTACAAAGAGTGAGGTGACATTATTGCTGATCTGGAGCAATGGATGGAGTGCACTCTCAAGTTTGTACGGGACACAAAACTAGGGGGGAGCAGTTTCACGTGTGAAGGCGGGACTGCCATGCAGAGGGACTGAGACAGTGGGGTGGGACCTTGTGCAGTCTGGGCAGGAGGAAAGGGCAGCCCTGTCCTGGGCTGGCAGACCCTGGCAGCGATGCTGGCAGGCCTGAGGACCAGGTCTGAGGGGAAGGTGTTGGGTGCAGACGGGCAGCAGGTTGAGCAGGGGCCAGGCCTGTGCCCAGGCAGCAGCGAGGTCCCACCGTGGTTTGAGCAGGGCATGGCACAGGGAGCCAGGGGACGGTGGGCTGATGCCCCTGTTTGGCACCTGTCAGGCCTCACCTGGGACACTGCCTCCCATTTGGGGCCCCATACAGGAGGCACGTCGACAAACCAGAGGGGCTCAGGGGAGGCCAGCGGGAAGGTGGGGCTAGAGCACTGCCCTGCAAGGAGGTGCTGGCTGCTTTGTGGGGGGTAACTGTCTTTGTCTTTAGGTTGCTTTTCTTTGCCTTTCTTTTTGTTTTGGCTTGCTTGCTTTTTTTACAAGGCCACGCGTGCCCCACCAAGAGCGCAAACGATGGTGCAGTTTGACCTCCACCACTTTTGTGAGCTGTCCAGTTTTTGCTCTGTCAGGTCAGACCAAGCGCCCCAGCATGCCATTTCTGGCTGTGGCATTGGCTTTGAAAACCAAACCAAAGAGAGAAGCAAAGAGCAGATCTCGCCCCCAGAGATGCACGTACACTTGGAATGACTCTGGGGAGATGACAAGATGGCACGGACTGATAGCATTTCAGTTTCTGTGAGCTGACATGCATCTGGAAACCCTTGCCCACCACTGAGGCACAATGATCTCCCTTTGTGCTCCAAAAAGTACCTCTGTGGTGGAGCTTCACACAGACCTCCTCTGTCCCGATCCAATGTCGGGGAAGGTTTCGATATGATTCCAAGAGCGAGATTAAGACACAAACGAGGTCAAATGCCGTATGCCCAAGAGAGTTTTTATTATCAAAAGTAGAAAAT
>JANXJC010000078.1:33307157-33319064 GCA_027564655.1 Leptodon cayanensis
GAAAAAAAAAAACTAAAACATGAGAAGTGTGATATGCTTGCTATTCAAGGACTGTTTAGATTATGTGTACTTAAGGTAAAGCTTATCTGCTTTAAGATTCTGCTTACAATAGAGGATGCTTAAGCAGTGTTTGCATAATAGTCAAGGCACCAGATAACAGACATTTCAGAGTCACAGACTTGCTAATTAAGGACCTACATCCTCCTTCGGCACTGAGAAATGAGGGGTTGGCAAGAGAAACAAAGACCCTGGTGTCCTCAGACGACGCATGGCCATAAAAGGACAAAAGGAGTAGGGGTATTCTTCCCCAAACGACCACCAAAGACCACCAGAGACCCCCGCGCAGGCATAGAAGACTCTGGGATGATTGGTCAAGAGAACAACATGTCATGCTTGCTCAGCATAATGAACATGCAATAGTTAGGCGGAACTTACGTATTAGATCTGCGTGGTGTTTTAACTGCAGTGTATAAGTATGGACCGAAAGCCTCAGTAGGTGTGCTCGATTTGTGGAAATCTTCCACCTTGCACCCTGCACAGAATAAAGCAATGTCTCTTCTCCAAACATACCTTGTGTGTTTCGGGAGTTACTTTCTGATCAGGTACCAGTTAAGCAGGAAACACTGCTGTGGTACATGTAGGGCTTTTACATAGCTAAGAACCACATGTACCTCAGTGCAAAAATGCAACTGATTTGGAGAAATTAGTGCAAATGGTGCCTAGACATTTGGGACTGCTAAGGTCCAAATTCCCAATGAGACACACACACCTATTGTGATAGTCATAAATTCAGTCTTTCCTGACAGAAAACAAAATACAGGAGCATGAATCTACAAGCATACATATAGGGCTCCTTGAAAACAGTTGCTGGTAAAAAAAATGGATTCCCATTACTGAACAAACAATCCTATCCTTAATTTAGCTGCTGAGGGCAGTGGTGGATGGCTGCTTCTCCTGGGAAAAAAATGGAGGTTCTACAGAGCCATCACCTTGGAAATCCCACCCAGAGCAGGAACATCAAGAGCTAACAGCTCTTCCTAGCTCTCTCCAAGTACTGGGAGTTGTCCACAGAGGAGACTGTATTGACCACGCCTGGAAGCAGATCTGCATGAAGATGCCTTTCCCTCCCATGTCCACCGCAGGTATTGTGATTCCTGAGTTGGCATGGGAGAGTGTCCAGTTGATCCAGAAACGTATGAGATTGACTGCCGACCAAGCCCATTCACTCTTCTTTCTTGCTAACAGCTCCTGCCCAACTAGGTATGGCTGCACAAACCTTACTGTTTAATCCCTGTGGCTTTGGATCTGACCTGCTTCAGCCAGCATGGCTGCGAGTCAAGCCAATTGCCTGGGCCCAAGCTGGGAGCCCTGCCCTACAGCAGGATCAGGCCCTGGGAGAAGGACATACATGTGTGTAGGAGGATCAGATTTGTACTGTTGATTCTTGGTTTATTTCATCTTAATGCTTGTTCATGCTGGTGTAGTGAGCTGATTTTTCAGAGAACTTGCTTGCTGGATACTAGAGGCAAGAACAAGACATGATTTTGAAGCCAAATGGAAATAAACAATTCTTAATTTTCTGTAGTTAACTTCAGGCACCATTGCATCATTTAGTGTGGATGTCAATAAAGGGAAAACTTCAAGAAGGGTGATTTTATGAGCATCGTTATTCTGCGAAAGGTAGTTATTAATAAAAATTATAGGGTCAGATCACTTTTACTGAAGTACAGAGGACCTGTACAATAACGCTCTGCATCCTAGTATAGGTCCTTCTTTCTGAATAATCTGTCCTGTACATACCAATGCAAACAAAGAAGTGCATGTGGTTCTAGGAAGGTTCATCAGGAAGACATTGCTGGTAAGAGACTCCTTATGCCCTCTTACTTTCTGCTGGCACACACAAAAGAATGTTTTTAATGACGTTATTGGTAAATTCAAAAGTAGGAACCTGCTAGTAATTGCTGCACCTAGTTCAACTTCTACTTCTATGCCTTTTCAATGCATGAAGTAATTCTTAGTTTATAGCGTATTCTTGACCAGAAAGGTGTATTACCTATGTACACCTCAATACTAACTTTCTCAGCCAACAAAAATTGATATATCCTCATATACATTAGAAGCTATTTATTACAACACATTTTTTGATGTACGACTTTGTATGCATATGGTGATAGATGTACACAGGGGTTCAGTGACTGCTAAAATCTCTACCAGCAATCCACTGGCTCACAGTAATGATTTCAGAGTGAGAAGGCCTACATGGGCCTGGGAACATTGCCTCTTACCTCTGCTTCAGTACATGTAATGAAATTCATTGCGAATGGCTTCATAACCCGGTGAGGCACACCACCTCTACACTATTTAGAACCCACAACTCTGTGAATTAAAGGGTTTTCTGGAGTGCTGAGTTTGGCTTTGGTGTGTCAGCTACAGCACTCCTGTGCTCCAAGTCCTCTGCTCACGGATGTGTGCAGTCTTCACCGTTCAGACCTCTACATGCAGCTTACCTGAGTGATACAAGATACACAACCTTATGCATCACTCTTCCACCAGCCCTTATCCAGAGGGTTAGAATCTGCATGCAGTTTGAGGTTTTTATTAGAATATAGCTCTGCCTATTAATTACCACTATGAGCCAGGTGAAATTAAACAATACTTCAAGTACTGGCAGAGCCTGCTTAGTAGATTCAACATTTGACTTAAAGAATAATGAATAATAAAATAGTAAAATTTAGGAATATTTGTATCTGCATTGCTTTCAGGAATTAAGCAGCAGCATGCCAAAATTAAATACAGCTGTAGTAAAAAAATAAAAACCTCTTAAACTTGCAGAGCTGAAATTCTTCTATACTCACTTGCAGTTACAGTGTGGTATTCATAGAGTCCCAGAACTAGAAACTTAGTAGCCAAAAAACATGCTGCAACTTCCTTCTGAAGTTTTAGTGAATCTTTTATTTTGTTCTCAAAAGATTTTTTTTTAAATGGCTGCTTAAGTGGTCATATAGTTTTCTTGGCATCCATAATCCCTTCCGCTTCATAACTGAGGGCTACAAGTAGCTGGGCTGTGAAAAGACACTGTTATGACAGCTTTGAAGACAGCAATTTTTTCCTCTGCCAAGCAAGATTGGGGACAATTTGACAGATATAGCTAAAGCAACAGTTAAAAATGGAAGCGGTAATCACTATCAACCTCAGGAGTCTGAAGCAAGCCTCCCTTTTTCTGAATTTTCAGAAATATAAAAAACACATTGAATTTCCATTAGAGACACTACACTATCAGACAATATCACACAGCTAAGAAATTATGTTTATTTTGGATTCTGCTAGCTGCAATTACGCCAGTGCAAGAAATCATAACTGGCAGAAGAATACTATTGCTGTTGTTAGATATATATTTATGCATATATCTCAAAATGCTATATTTATCTACCTCAATATCAGATCAGAAATACACAGTATTTCTCTGCATTTCCATGTATGCTAAAAAACCATTGGACTTAAGATGAAATACTGAAAACTGTGTTTTTTAGCGTATTTTAAATATGTGATTATCTGAGTGTAAGACAGTTTTAACATCATGATTTGTTGTCCTATGTTTTGCAATATTTTTTTAGACTTTTGCCTAATACCAAGTTTTAAGAGTCAGTTGAACTAACTCTCAGACTTACATTTTTCTGGCCTTGTATGTGGAATGAACACTGATTTTTTTTCCCATATTTTAATTATAATGCTATTGCAGATTTTAATAGTAAATAAATTGAGATTATATCAATACACTAATTACACAAACACTAATAAAGCAAATCCAAAAACATTTCTGGGTAACATTTCTTTGTTATCCTGTTGGTCGGCCAGATTCTGCTGCTGTTGAATATACTGGCTTCAACTGAAGAAAAAAGGTGTTCTGGGGAAGAAAGAACTTACTATCTGATTTTATTTTCAGTGACTATCACGTTTTTGTGTTGGATTTTTTTCCTTTGCATTGGGTTTGCGTGGCAAGGTTTCACTAGTGGAGGGGGCGATATGGATAGCATATATGACAAGCCGCTAGAAGCTTCCCCTATATCTGATGGAGCCAATGCCAGCTGGCTCCAAGATGGACCCGCTGCTGGCCAAGGCTGAGCCCATCAGCAATGGTGGTAGCACCTCTGGGATAACATATTTAAGAAGGGAAAAAACAGTTGCTGCAGCACAGAAACTGCAGCTGGAGAGAGGAGTGAGAACATGTAAGAGAAACAACCCTGCAGACAGTGAGGTCAGTGAAGAAGGAGGGGGAGGACATGCTTCAGGCACCAGAGCAGAGATTCCCCTGCAGCCCATGGTGAAGACCATGGTGAGACAGGCTGTCCCCCTGCAGCCCATGGAGGACCCCACACCAGAGCAGGTGGATGCCTGAAGGAGGCTGTGACCCCATGGGAAGCCCACACTGGAGCAGGGGCCTGGCAGGACCTGCGGATCTGTGGAGAGAGGAACCCACGCTGGAGCAGGTTTGCTGTCAGGACTTGTGACCCCACGGGGGACCCACACTGGAGCAGTTCACGAAGGACTGCAGCCCGTGGAAAGGACTCACATTGGTGAAGTTCGTGGAGGGCTGTCTCCTTTGGGAGCGACCCTGCGCTGGAGCAGGGGAAGAGTGAGGAGTCCTCCCCCCAAGGAGGGAGGAGCAGCAGAGACAATGCGTGACGAACTGACTGCAACCCCCATTCCCTGTCCT
Source organism: Leptodon cayanensis (assembly GCA_027564655.1). Taxonomy (NCBI): domain Eukaryota; kingdom Metazoa; phylum Chordata; class Aves; order Accipitriformes; family Accipitridae; genus Leptodon; species Leptodon cayanensis. The sequence continues at coordinate 33,311,872 of JANXJC010000078.1, forward strand.
CCTGTGCTGCTGCGGGCGAGGAGGTAGAGAAAACTGGGAGTGAAGTTGAGCCCAGGAAGGTCAGCTTCACATCCTTACAGAAAAATGAAAACGCTTAGGAGGAAGACTAGCCTTAATTGCATTGAAATTGTCTTGCAGTTCACCATATATTCCGTATGCCAATACTCTATATTAGAAATCCCTTGACCTGTTAAGGTAATCACAGTGCCTAACTCTGAAACATAGTACAGTTTTTATAAGACTTCCTAATGAATAAGACTTTTAAAGAATAACTCTACAACCTAGGCACCAAACTTTAAAATCATAATTACTACCTTGCTAATTTATTTAAAAATTCATAAGGCTTTCATATGCCTCTCTGTCCTCAGATGTATAGTGTGAAAACTGGTATTTCCAACACCTGTAACACCTTTAGAACAGACACTGACCCTCCTTATCTTCCCAGCCACATAAAAGAGGCTACTGGTATAAAACTAAATATAAGGGCATGTCTGCACCTGAAATCTGCTGCGTGCTTATTATATTTGCACTGTCATCCACAGCAGCTACTGTAGGCACAGACAGACTGTCTGTATTCCGAGATTTTGGTATTTTTGCTGAAGGTCTCAAAAAGCACTCTATTGTTACTCTATTGTTAGGGAGTCTGGAGCTAAGTTTCTGGTGGGAGCAAAGAAATCCTAATACTCTGCATTAATCTGAGTCGTTCTTCTTGATTCATCCCATCACCACTGTACATGGGTTGTGGTGTTTGGGTTTTCTTGTGTTTTTTTTTCTGTGAGCTAGTGCTGTTGTTCTTTCTTATGCTCAGGCAGTAAGGAGGAGCCAGTCTGGTGAGCAGGTGATTCATGGTGTCAGACATAGATATTTCTCCCATGGCTTTTCCAGGTGTTTATTCTCTTGAGGAAAGGAGCTCTGACTGTCAAGAGAGCAGCATATGTAAGAGACAAATAGGCTGTTAAAATCCAGTTTTCTGAAATTGTGTGCTAAACTTACTTAGAGATGTGGAACACATTAACTACATAAGCACTCACCTTAATGCAGAGAAACCAGGAAACTCACTATACCTAATATTACCTGTCAGATACTAGTTTAGATTTAGAGCAAGTGTTTAATTTTCTTTAAGATGTTTAATTTTGCACTGACTCACACTTTCAACAATTTTTTTTCTCTACATCTAAGGGGACAAGAATCTCTTAACTAAAACTTTGAGTTGTGATTAATCAGAGGAATTAATTTAATTAGTCTTTGAAAAAAAACACCTCAGCTTTGTAAAACCAATGACAGGGTCACAGAAGTTGGCAACAATTGATGTATTTCTAATCATACCCTTACAAAGTGAATCAGAGGAGCTCTCTCACCAGCTACAGCAAAGCACTCTCATGTACTAGTAGGGTTAATACCTCTGTAATTTCTTGGCAAGAAGTTTTTCCCAAAACCTAGTACTTCTGTATAAACTTAAGGCATCTGTGCTAATTATTGTATTCCTAGCAAGGAGATTCTGTATTTGTAATCTGGTTCATAGCCTGTTCTGCAGAAATGCAACATTGCTAGTTTTGCACAGTGGTTTTTAAAGTGAGCTTAATCAGATCTTCCTGTGGAGCCATAAAATTACCAGTTCCTGTTTCTCCTTTACCATCTGCAGTTTCTTTCTCTGTCCTCTGGGGTTTTGCAATCACTGTGGGAAGTGACTGTAACTACGACAAATTGTTGTATCACTACATCTCCCCCTGTGGGTACCTCAGCACTGCGCATAGAGTATTCCCTGGACATTATCTCAGCCAAAATCAACCACCCACCCCCAAGCGTGCATTCCTTTAAACATGCATCCCCGCATGGTTTAGGATCTGCTTGAGCAAGGCAAACTGAAGAGCGGTGGTTTCAGTAACAAACACCGAGCAGCACTGCAGTTCTTGTGACAGTTCTTTTTGCTTCTGTCTTTCCTGCACTGCTTCTCCAGGCTACGTTCCCTTCTCCTTCCCCTGCTCTCATCCACCTTGCAGCCTGTCATAGGCATGCGCCTACAGCATGGCTGCATCCCAAATATGTTTATTCATCCTATTTTGGCTTCTGCTTGAGGAAGAGATCCCACAGAAACTAAATAAAGTTTTCTAATAAAATTTTCAGTGTGAAAGATTCAGCAGAAATGAAAAATTGAGTTTCTGTTGTACTTTTAAACAGTAACTTAAAAGAAGAGCAGATATTTTTTTATTTAATTTGCATGCAGACAATATTGGTAGCTCTGTTTGAATCCTGGTGAGATACAGTGTAGAATTAATATTTTAAAAGTATTTTTTAGGCAAGGCTTCAAGTTATGCATAAGGGGACCCACTAAGAGTAACGTAGTCATACATGAGTTACTACTATACAGAGCAGCAATTAGAAACACATGGATCATGCAGCACTTACAGTTATCTAACTGGCATTATTTTTGCATTCCTGAAGCCAAAAAAATATTATCCCATCTGCTCATGCGAGGAGTCTCCAGATTTTGCTGTGTTTCTAAGCAGCTGCAGACATGCCCGTGCTCCCCCCTCTTGCCATGGCAATACCTCAAGGGAAAAATAAAATAATAATCTATTTCCTAGCTGCTTTGTCATCAGACGTGGTCTCTAGTCAGCACTAGATAAGCACGGAAATTAACAATTTGGTTGACTTACCAGAATTACATACTGTAGTATTTATGATGTATGTATGATAACACAGAAAAAAGGGAATGTCTTGAAAGGGAGTTTTCTCAGCACTGAAGTGTAAACTAAATTGGACTTTAGATCAGGCCCTGGAATGGTGTCATGTATATGCAAGCTCGTTTCGTGCTCCGACATTGTGAAAATAGTGACGTTTCACTTCTTTAACATTGAGTGTAGCTGACAGGAACAACAGCCCTCTTACATATTGCAGGCCTGTAACTATTTTATCTGCAACTCTTGCTGTTACAGGAAAACATTTGTATTCATTTTTTGTTGTTTTGCTCTGCTTCTTGAAAGTGAAGACCACAGCGTTTACTCTGACTCTTCTTTAGCAGACATTCCCCAAGTGGAAACAAACAGTATTTTCTGGTAAACACTCAGATTAGGTAATATGAAGTTAAAATACTTGTCCATTTCTTCTTTAGAAGAGTCATATTTGAATCCCTGACGTAACTCTCAGAGTACTGACATATTTCCAGAATGTATTCACTGTGATTCTTGTCTACTTTAAAAGTAAACGTGGTATAAATACAAATGATTATATAACTTAAAAAAAAAATCTGTTTTAGCAATACAAAGTTGGCAACAGCGAGAATGGCCCATTTACCAGGAATTACAGAATCTATGCCAATTTCCCACAAGCTTTTCCAAATTCTGGAAGTTTTTTTATTTAAATCAGCGTACAATGAAAACCTTTGCTGTTAAATGTTGGAAGGCTTTTCTTTAAAAATGTCTCAGTCAATGAAATACCTTCCACATTCAGGGGAGGCAAGTCTAAATGTAGCATAGCCTGCTGTGTCTATAAGATGTGCACATGCCTATTATATACAATTTATGCTGACTGTAAAGGTATTAAATTGTAGCTGCAGTGGTATTTGGAAGCTGTGCTGAAGTGCTTGTACTTCAGAGATCAGCTCTAAGAGCAGTAAAGTGTGTCAGAGTTATAAAATGAAAATGTTTTGAGTCAAGTTGTCAGTCACATGGGTTAAACATCACATTCTTTTGGTTTGGTTTGGTTTTCTGAGGTAGAGAAAACACTCCCGGTTCCCTTGGGCAACAGTCTGAAGGCATGGGAGCATCAGTTCCCAGTCCTTCAGGGCTGCCTTGTGCCTCTGAGCAGTGACCTCTCTGGCTGATTTAATACTGGCACTTACAGGCTATCCTATACAAAGGAAGTATATCCCATATGTGTGCTGTATTAGGCCCAAGCTGGTAAGAGCAAAGAACAATGCTGACATTCAGTTTCACAAGTAAGGTGTCTGACATCAGCCGAGGCAGTTTGAAGGCCGATTTTTCTCTTACTTTCTTTTTCAGTCTAATAGAGCAAGACAAATTCAATCACACAAACAGCAGCAAGAAATCTCAGTTGTAAGCAAATGGCAGGGAAATCTGATGGCATGATTACTGAAGATTAACTTGCTTCAATATGGAGACTAATCTTGCTGTTGAAATGACACAAAATATTATCTTTTTAATAATGAGATTTTAATAGATTCAACTATTATCTTTTTTTAAAATGTATGTAGGAAATGCTACATCAATATTAATTTTTTAATTAGGTGGAAGCAACAACCTAAAAACACAGACTGATGGAAAGTAAGCATGGAATTGGCAAGACATTTTGTTTTTCACTGGGCAATTATAATAAGCAAACTCATCAGGCCAGCCTCTACTACTACAATATTTGTTTCTGTCTAATTTTTACTGTATTAGCAAACCTAGTCTGCTAAGTAAGCCCCATCTACTTTCATTTCATGTGGTAGGCTGGGAAGCTAAAATGCAATAGTTTCAACAACAAAAAGTTAAAGCTTGAGGCTTCTAAGGAGAAAGGAAGGCCTCCTTACAAATAGTTTGGATTGTAAATACAACCTTTTAATTTGGGAGGTGAAATGAAACACATCCCACCATAATTCTTTTGGCAAAAAAAAAAAAAAAAATTAAAAATCTTTTGCTTCAAGCACACTAACTGCAAAACTAATACTGGGGAGCAGGGAGGGAAAAATGATATATATTTTTATAATGAAATGAAAACTCAATGATTTAAAACCCAGCACTAAATTAAATCCTGGATGTAGACAGATTCAAAGTCAGCACTGAACACCTGCAGAGGGCTCAGTTTGTGCAACAATAAAATTTCCCAAACTTTATTTGTCTCTTGTACTGCCTGTGAATACAGATCAATTCACTCTAGTGCCAGCTGCAGTGTAAAACTACCTTGGGCTATAATCCTACTTTGTTGACAGTTTTATGTTGCAGCAGGTGCTATAGAGATTTTTTTTTTCCCCAGCTGCTACCACTCTTTTTAGCCAGCTTTGCGATTTTTCCAAAGAGCTGGAAAAGAGCAAATTGTAAGAACAGGCAGAGAAGGAAGAAGGAGAGATGGCTTGTGTCAACAAAGGCACCACGTGGGAAAAAGCAGAAGCTCCCCGCTACGGCTAAATTACCTTTTTCTTCTTTGAGGGGATGCCACTTAACAGTGGAAATTTGCAAAAATTGTTGTACTAAGCTAACTGAACAGAGAATGGACATCCAGGAACTGAGAAGGGGCACCCAGCTCCCAAAGGGGCAATCTCATGTCCAGTGGAAAACTACTAGGTTTCTGGAATCTCGTCATGGCTCATTTTAGAAGGAACCTTACTAAAAGACTGAGGAAATGTTAGGTAGGGGAAAATCTTAAGTGCCTTCCTGATGACAAGCCCCCTCTACAGAAATTTCTGTGAGGACAGTTGGGTTTACAATCGAGACTTTGAACCATTCACTGTGTTCCCCTTTCCAGTTTCTACTTTCTAACGCCCAGCTAACAATGCCCAGTGGTCCTAATTTAAACTGACCTCCAGAAGATGCAGCCTACTTAATTGTTTGTGAAGGGATAGTGTTGATTTAAAAGCAATAAAAACCAGACCTTCAGCGGGTTCAGTTCCACACGGATGAACATGGCTTTTTTGTCCTGCACTCGCAGCACCAAAGGATTCATGCTTTTCCTTGAAGAGTTCAGGTTCAACTTGTAATTAAGGACATGACATCTCACTCACAATAATCCTTCAGGAGCCAGACTAACATCAGATAAGGAATACTCAAACACTAACACCAAAACCGGGGTTGTGCTGAATCTGAATAACTGTGGTTTGCATATTGAAATGAGAGTACCCATCTGAGGCAACTCGAAGCCGGGTGCTCAGGCACTCGCCAGATCAGGAGTCAAGCACCGTTTTCAAATTACAGTGTGCAGCCTACAGACGAGGGAAGAGTAAATTAGGGACAGAAAACGGCAGGCGCAGCAAAATCGCTTCTTTTCTGGCAGGCAGAAGCTGCACTGCTAAACGCCAGCATCTCCCGCGGGCCGGGCAGTGGCTGGCAGGCCGGCGGGGACGCCGACAAGGCGAGGCGAGGGGACGCAGGCCGGCCGCCTTGGGGAACCCGCCTGGTACTGGAGGGGCTGTGGCGGGGCGCCCGAGGGGACAGCGCGACAGCGGTCCGCCCCGACCCGAACCGGGCTCCGGCTGCCTTTGTCCGGAGCCGGAGGCGGCAACAAAGGACTGGGCCGCGGCGCCCACGCCGCCTCAGCCGCGCGGCGGGGCGGGGCGGGGCGCGGCGGGGCCTTCCCCCTCCCTCGCGTGCCGGCTGACAGTCGCGGGCGGTGGCGGCGGGTTTTGAATTTAGTCTCCAGCCGGCGGCGGAGGGCGGCGCCCCGCCCTCCTCGGAACGCGATTGGTCGGCGGCCGGTCACGTGGGCGGCGGACCCGGGGGTTCGGGGGCGCCGGCCGGCGGGGCTGGGCGGGTGCCGGCCATATTGTATCGCGGCGCCGAGCTCGCCGGTATCGGCGGTGGAGGAAGAGGTGTGGGTGTTGCACAGGCAGGCAGGCAGCGGCGGCGGCTCGGCTCCGCTCCCGCCCCACCGGTGTCGGCTTCGCTCTGCCGTTACTGCCGCGGCGTCTCCCGTCCGGTCCCCCTTCCATCCCGCTCGCCTTTCTTTCCCCGTGGGTCGTGCTTGTCGCTCCCGCTGCTCTGCCATGGCGGCCAGCATGTCGCTGGGGCCGCGGAGCCGGAGCTGCGCGGCCGCCACGGCACACAGCGCCAAGCGCCTCTCCCGGCTGCAGGAGAAGGAGGAGCTGCGGCAGCTGAACGACCGCCTGGCCGCCTACATCGACAAGGTGCGGAGCCTGGAGACGGAGAACAGCGCCCTGCAGCTGCAGGCCACCGAGCGGGAGGAGGTGCGCGGCCGCGAGGTCACCAGCCTGAAGTCGGTCTACGAGGCCGAGCTGGCCGACGCCCGCCGGGCCCTGGACGACACGGCGCGGGAGCGGGCCAAGCTGCAGATCGAGCTGGGCAAGATCCGCGCCGAGCACGAGCAGCTGCTGGGCAGGTGAGCGGGGGCGCGGGCACACACGGATGGGGGACAGGACCGCCGGCCGGTCTGAGCGGTGCCCGCCGCGGCGGCCGTCCCCGCCCGTCGGGAGGGCCGGGAGGGGCCGGCGGAGCCGGCGCCGTCTTTGAATGAAGGAGCGG
>JANXJC010000078.1:33343156-33354716 GCA_027564655.1 Leptodon cayanensis
CTTACTGGACTGGCTTTTACTACATCATACAAGTACCAGGCTGAGCGGTTTAAGCATGGCACAATAACATAAATAGAAATTTAGAAACACTGTAAATAGTATCTTCATCTGGAAGTATTTTTAAATGCATGGCCAGAATTTTGGAAGTTGGTTTGGGCTTTTTTCTAACATTAGTCTCATGACAGATTTAAGACTTTCTAACATGCCTTTCGTCTTGGATAAGTTCCCTTTTCTGGTGAACTACATGGCGACATTTCAACCTTGTGCCAGATGCAGATGGATGAGGATTAGGGGGACTGCTTCTTTTGACAGTTATGCTGGCTTAAACAACTGCATGAAACCACAATGGTAATACTTGATTTAATTTCGTTTATATTTGAATGTTTACATAGTATAAATATTTTCATGTCTTTTAAGCATGACTCTGTATCCCGTTCTGAATACTCATCAGTTTGATCTGTAGGAATAATGGCTTTCTATTCACTGTAGTTTCAGATATCTGTAGGCATACACCATATAAATGAATACATATGTTGTAGGAAACAGTTAATTCCATTTTTTGTTCGTTTTCAAAACTAATAGCACAGGCTAGCAATGTATTCCAATAAAGACTTGTTTGGGCCAGTTAGATAGGACTGTTAATCTCTCCAATCAGTAGTAAAGAAAAATACTTTGCATGTAGGAATCGGGTACCTAATTCTTAATTCATAGTAGGAACCTGCCAGTATAATCAAGCATTCTTGGTTATAGCTTTTGTAGAGCATGTTTTTTGTTACCAGGATGATGAACAGTGCTGTAACTCTTACCTGAATATGTAGCTAGGAGCTGCTACTTGAAACTAATGGGAGAAATGTTGATTTTAGAAAAATTATTTTGCTGTTATAAGTATTTCTGTAAACTAGCATAAAGAGTGCTGGGAAACACAAATGACCCTTCTGGGGAGTGTGTGTGTGTGCGTGCATGTGTGTTTACTCTAACCTTCATCGTGAAACATCCTACCACCAGGTGGAGATCTTACTATTCAAATATTTAAAAAAAAAAAAAAAAAAAAAATCCCAAACTGCTTACACTTCCCTGTGGGTGCCATAATACAGTGAAAGTTTCTGCTTTGTCGAACAGAACAGCTTCTGTTTTCCTACCTCTTCCCCATCGTCCCATGCTGAAGTCCAGAAGTGCATTTTGATTACTGCAAGGTAGGGTGGGCCTTTGGTGTACTGAAAACCACCAGCCTCAATTTTGTGGAGGTGTATGTGTTGTGCTACTGTATACAGCAAATGCAATACTAATTTTTTTTCTCCTCTGTCACACGATGTCTATGAGAGCTCTTGTTCCTGTTAGTCTGGAGCTGCATTCATTATACACTGCCTTGGCTGTTGTGGTTACTGCCATAGTCTACACCAGTCTCGGTGAGAGAAGGCACACTGATGGATTTGATAAAAGGTTACTGACTGCTGAAAAATGGCTATATGCGATGTTATGTGAAATGTGTTCATGTTTTCTGGAGGTTGTTAGTCAGGTAATGAGCCAGGGAAGAAGCAAACAATACCCCAGTTAGCTCTGTAGACGTGTTCCACTTCTGATTAAAATTTTTGCGGGTCTTTTTATTACTACTGTTATAGTAATATGTGAAGATTTATTTTTAGGTACATTCAGTCCTTTCTGGAATTGGCAACAGATATGGATTATCATTATCTGATACCTATCTGTTACACAGCTGACGAGAGAGAAATTTTATCATCCTGAAAGGTGAAAATTGTTTAGTAACTTAACTGCTTGCAACTAGGAAAACACTTTACCAGAAATGCATCTGCTCGAATACATTCATTCCTGTAAAAATCAGAGTAAGAATCTGTTTAGGAAACAAGTAGTTTGACTTGTAGAGCACTAGTATTGTATGATGAACACTCTTGAGGCAAGGTATGCATTCCTGTCAGCTGGTCCTATTTCTGTAGTTGATTTTGGGGTCTGTTCACAGCAAAAGCAGCAAACCTGTCCACTATAAACAAAGAATGCAGTTTACAAGTTCATTAATAAACCCCAGTGTAATCAACTGTAGCCCTGTGGTACAAATTACTTTAGACAGCGTAGTTAACTGTAGCTCTATGCTACAAATTGTGTTATGCCTATGACTTCTTTATCCCTGCTGCATATACATATATCATATTTGCCCAAGCAGACAGCAAAATATAGAAAGAGAAATGTGTACATGTAAATAATATAAATACCTTTTCTGTTCAAGACCTGCTAATTATTAATTTGTCTGCTTCTGTAAAAAAAGCAATTTTAAATGTTGGTCTTAAATTTTGATGGAGAAATTTGAATGTCTTATCAGTGTATCATTTTGATAAAAATTTGAGGGTTTCTGGAGCGAAAAGGATGTTTTATGGGGAAACTCCAAATCTGTGAAACAGTGCCTTTTAAATTCATACTGCACTGTAAGCAGTATAGGTACTTGTAGTAGAAAAAAGACTGCTGCTTTTGCAGAAATGGCTGCATTGTAGTTGAGTATGAATTATTTTTCTCCAGGCAAAGAAAGTAAGTAGTTGATGGGGAATAAAAGCTCTTTAAAGCTCTTGTCCCAAACAGGACAACTAGTACTAACTGGTGATTTTTATAAAGGGAATGGAGGCTATGTCTGATGGATGTGAATGCTTATTTAACCTTTCCTGGTATGATGGTTAACCTTAAGGAAACACTGGGGCACTTAATAATTTATAATATTCAACTAGATCCATCATGGGATTATGGCAAAAGTTAGCTATTTTATCTCAGCTTTTGCTTGGTGTGCATTTATTGCTCTGAGTACTTTGCTGCTCTCCTCTGGTTTCCTTTTATGGGTTTGCATAAATACAGGACTTGTTCTCTGATTAACCCTGACGAAAGAAAAGTTAAATTTGGTGGCATCAGTAAAGGCATATTTCAGTGTAAGCTGGTTGTTTGATAGTATTTTCCCGCAGTTATCAATTAACTCTTGGATGTGAATTTTCATAGCTGGTTTGACTGTTGCATTTTATGCACAGAAAAGATTATTGGCAATCAAGTCTGACCTTCTCCATAATGTAAGTCATGGAATGAAACTGTGATCTTGGTTTTCTCTGCAACTGTAGCATTTTGTTTCTGAAGGTGGTGTGTTTTTGTTGTTTGTGATGGGATGTTGTAGATAGAATGTCAACATTGATTCTGTGTTTTAACAAGCTTTATTGGAAAAGTATTTTGTACACTTAAGATTGAGTCGAAGAAAAATCACAAGCAGTTCTATAACCTTTCAACATCAAAGGGAGGAAAAATGTAGCACTGCTACGAGGTGTAAGAGGCTGTCAGTAAAAAATTTAAGAACCGAAAGCAGTCACAAGTACTAACAGACTTGGCAGCTGTTGAGAGGTGTAACTCTTGATTTTTTTAAAAAGCTTTCTTATGCGGAAATGCATGTGGAAATTAAATTTGAAATGTGGAATAACAGCAATGAATTAGTATGCAGGTGGTGTCATCAGTTACATTACATACTACATACCCATACTGTAGGCTTGCTTGTTTTGTGTCCCTACTAGGTATTTAGAAAGCTAGGGGCCTCTGTTGTATATTTTGCATTGTCTAACAGTTTTTAAAGATACTTTTGAATACCCCAAACCAGTAGTTGGCCGTAAATAGGCAATACTCAAATCTGCTTGCAAGGAAAATTCTTGTTTAATTAACTAGCAGTGTGTTAAATGGAGCTAATAACAGATGAAGAGCTTGATTATTAATGGTTTTTTTTTAAGCGTACCTTCGTTTGAAAGGGAGAGCTTTTTTAGCTCTCTTTTAGTGCGTGTTTCTCCCAGTGGCTTTTCATATCTCTTTCTGATAGTATCTGTCACACCAAAGGCTAATTGCATATATTGGCCTTGATTCCCTTTATGTAGTAAGTTCTGACATTGCCCCACATGACTTCCTACTGTGAAACGGATGCAAAGCTACTTTTAATAAATGAAATGTAAATGACAGTTTGAAGTCTCAGTCTGGCAGGACTATAAAGTCCAGTAAAGAAAAAAAAACAAACAACAAAACAAAAAACTAAAGCATCTTTAATCCTACTTATGCTGTGACTTACTTCCAGTTGAACAGAAGGCTATGTTATTTCTAAATCTTCAGTTACACCCTTCTGTATCAGTTTCTTCTATCCATTGAATGTGCTTTCCCCCTTCTTAAGTGGTTTATACTGCTGCTTCCTGTTTTATTCTCCTCACTACAATAGGAAGTGAGGAGTTGCATAGCTTCCTGCTGTTGAATTTCATACCTTTCCAGCATCGTCATTTTGTCAAATACCACTGCTTAACCTTACCTAAATTTTGTCTTGTTTGTTGTTTTATGTAATGTGATAGACTAGTCTTGCAGAGAAAAGGCTGTGTAGAATTAAAGGTTCCTCACTTTGCACTGCACTCATACTGAATTGTAGTGGACCCTGTGTGGGTTTAACTCTACACTTAGGATGGCAATCTCTATCTGGGTTTAACTCTACACTTAGGATGGCAATCTCTATCATCAGCAAGCAGGATGTGAAAGGAAAGAATAAAACTGATGTCTGCAGCTTCTTACAACATTTTTTTGGGTGGCTTAACTTACTGCTGCTTTTATCACTTGCAGCTCAAAATACTGATTTGAATACTGCTCCTTCTATATAACTTCTTAATGGAAAAGGAATGTAAATGGAAAAGCCAGCTCCATGAGAAGAAAGCATAATGTTGCTAAGAAGGAAATTGAGTGACATTATTAAAAAAAGAAAAAAAAAAAAAACCTTCCCCATCTTTTCATTAGTTAACTTTTACTTTTGCTTAACTGGGAACTCTTTAAGGATAGTGTAACAAAGATGTCATTGTACTGCCAGGAGCTTTGCTAGCTTTAGCTACTGCTGCAGTTAATTTTGTCTTTCACATCTATTCAGATGAAAATGAGTATTGTTGCTGTTGTAGAATATTTGCTGTAATGATCCAGTTTTAAAATTGTTAATAGAAGTTTGGACTTGGTGTGGCAACAACAGCCTCAACTAGCGGAAAAAAATGCAATACTTGTCAGGAGGAGCCATCTGTCTGCAACTCTAGTTCAGAACAGAAGTGGGAATAAGAATTAGTATCACCCACCTTCCTGTTCTTATGTTTTAGGAGAAACGAGGAAGAACATGAAGTATGCTTTTTTCCATAGGTTTAATGCAAAAGGATAAGCGTGTGACTGGTTCTTTTCTGGCATTTTTTTCTCAAGAAAATGCATGGGAGACTATTGCTAGTGATTTCACCAGTCAGTTTTGGTGTACTTGTGCATCAAAGCAGAGAAACTGGAGTAGCAATGTATTTGCTAAACTGGACCATACTTTCTCTCTGGCTGCTTCAATATGCCTTCTTCAGATTACATAAGCTGTCTTTTAAACAAAAAATGAAATCTGAAATAATACAGATGAGCTGGGCCAAGTCACTATGCTGATCTGTGTGCATATACCTTGCACCTTGATTTGAGTAATTGTTTTCCTAGTTGCTACTTAATTCCATATCATCCTAATTTTTTGTTTCATGAAACAAAACCAAGAATAAGTACTTAAGAATAACACAAAGTAGCAACAAAATTCTGAAGAAAGCTTACCTAAAGCAAATATATAGGTATTGAAAGACTGTTTGACAGTGTCTGGACCCAGCTAGACTTGTTTTATTTCTGCACCCTTGGCTAGCAGGTTTTCTTTTAACCCAGAACTCTGCTTACATGCATGTTCAGTCTTCTATGCAGATAGCTGCCTTTGGGAAGATGGTTTTAAAAAAAGCACTACAGGTTTTAGGCCATCACAGAGTTTGTGATAGCCATGTCTTCAGAATCTTGTGTAGTTTTCTCTGGAAGAGAAGCAGGTATTCACTGCCAAACATATGACCAATCCCAACCTTATTGTCAGACTAATGAGTATACATCTGCAGGTTCATGATTTTCTTACATATCCTGGCTTGTTGTGAAACTACTTTTATGTCAGAATGAGGCTGCTGTTGCTTTATATAGGTAGTTGATTCTTTTATCCCCATGAAATTGACAGTTATAAACAATATTGTTAAATAACATGACTACAGCTAGACTGGTCCAAAGACAGAATAAAAAAAAGATAACAGCTTTGGTTTTGTGTACTAAACTTTTTGTCCTATAGAGCACACACAACATCAAATAAGCTCTTGTCTGATGGTAAACACCCATAATAGCTTGAACTATCTGAATTAAAATTACTAGCCTTCTTGCTAGATGTTCCTTTTTATTTTCAGTTCCTGCAGAGTTTGAAAAACAAATCACATAGTGGCATTGCCATCTACACACATTTCTAAAAAATTCATCTATTCAAAAGGCTATATATTGATTTCTAATTATAGCAGCATTTGTTAATGAAATTTTGTGTAGTTCTTTAAAATAAAGTCTCTCTCCATAAGTGTGTGTCTCTTCTGAGAGTGAAGAATTGCTGAATGAATTGGGCATAAAACCAAGGGGAAATAGATAATGCCACCCAGGAATAAAGTCTAGTCTTTACACTCAATTCAGTTTGGTCGTCATAGTAGGCTGTGTATTACATTTTTAAAAAAAGAGCCTTAGGTCGAATGCTACACTGAGAAGTCAGGGTTTACATACACTCTGCTAAATCTACCTGTCAAGCTGAAAATTCTGCAGCTTTAAAATAATGCTAATTTTTATGCAAGACAAGTTCCTGCTTCCTAAAACATGTCTAATGATCTCATTCATTATGTATGCAGAGTTTTCCTTACAAAAATAAGTCTTACAATTAGGGTTAAATTCAGCCCATTTACTCTGCATTTACACCAAGCTAAGTTTGAATTCACACCAGCAGAATGTGCACTTCACTGCAGAATGTTGTGCTTAATTTGTTGCTTCTGAGTGGAAAAAGTACAATTATTTTTTTTCCTGTGTGCTACATACTAGAATACTTTTGAGTAGGAAGATTATTGCAATGTGTGTCGTTTCTTTGTTTTGGACATGCTAGAGTTATTACTGAAGAGTTCTATCAGAGCTTTCCTGCCAAATAGGAAACAGAGATAATTTTTTAATCACTTTATAGCATTTAAGTAATATGCCAATTTGTAGAACTCATTACACACAAATTTTAATAATCCAAAATATTGGTATAAAGGACCTTCAAATAAAATCAGCTGGGGGAATGCCATTGCTGTGCTTTAGGAAAGAAAAAACAGCACTGGTTACTGTCTAGCTACCTAAAGAAATAATACTGTACAAACAGGAAATGATAAAAACAAAGCACTTTTTAAACCTGTTTTGCATTGTTAATTATCAGAGTTTAATATTTTAAACAATAAAAAAGTTAGCATCACTTGATGATACAAGTATTAACATGAGCTTGTAGAATTCCATACAGTATCTGCTAAATAAGTTTGGCAGCTTAGCAAATATCATATGATTGCAGCATCCATGATTTGAATTCAAGCAGTGATTTACTACTCTGCAAAGAGTTTGTAAATCAGAATAGCACACTCCTGGGTTCTGGACGGTGTCTGTCCCCAGTGAGTTTGAGGAAAATATTTTTAGTGCATGGCCCCTGCGTAGAACTGCCCAAATCAAACGATTGTCTCCTTTGAGTTCCTCTTGAGGGACTGCAGGCCCAGCAGGGACTGCTGGTTGGAGGGGATGTTGGCAGACTTTGGGATTAGGAGTATCACCCGCTGATTGGTCTGACGCCATTCGTTATACAATCTACAGTGATACCTAAAGGATACCTGGGGAGAGAAGAGAGATGCACTGTGTTTAGAGTCACTGTGGTCCTCCAAGGAATCAGCTGGGTTTTGGGGGAAAATGCCTTTGAGTGGAACAAAAAGCTGATAAGCAGCCTAATAGGGTGGGATAAAAATGAGCAAGAAGTGGCAGGCAAAGATGAGACCTACTATGTAGATGGCTTGTTCCTCAAGTTGCCACAGCAGAGAAGAAAAGCAGCCTGTGCCCTACTTTCTGCTGTTGCCTACCTCTCATACCCTTTTTTATAACATGAAAAATCAGACATCCTGCCTCTGTCTTTCCCAAGAACTAGAATCATTGGCAGCCACTTACAGTGAGAATGAATTTGGGGTACTATCGTGCTGCAAGCTGTTCAACTGACAAATAATGTAATTGGCTGGATGGTGAAGGCTTGCAGGTAGCTAAGCTGTATGCAAACGCTGACGGAGTTGTATGTTCTACCTTGTAATGCTTTATTGCCGAATGCATGAAATTCAAGATTGCACAGATGCAACAAGGTGAGTGTGAGCCATCAGCCAACATGTGTGTATCTCAGTTTAGATTGTCTTTGAATTTTTTTTTTGTTGTTATCTGCTAACCAGTTTCAACCTTAGTGTGGTTCTACTAATAGTGGAAGAGAAATGACTGACTGCTACAGCTATACAAGATAGCTTGGCCCTGTATTTTTTTGAAATAATTTACTGCTTATTTTAGTTACAGCCAAGTGTAGTGAGAGTTATGTCTGTGTAAGATGATGTACATAGGCAGTTTAAAAAAAACCAAAACCAAAACCAAAAACAACAACCTGTAAACTAGCTTGGGACCTTTGGGGTGAAATGTGCCACATGACAATTATTGTGTTCTGCAGCTGTGGGCAGGAGGGACCTTTTCTTGTTAGCTGTTCTGTCTTCATGTGTAGCTGGTCATTTGTCACTGATTTTTATGCATCTGTGCCACTTCTGTAGGTCTGTGCTATTCAGATGGCAAAGGGTGCCATAAAGGCTGGAGGTAACACGCCTGGTCCACACAGGTGGGTGTAAGACACTGCTGACTCTGTAGAGAAGTGGCTGTCCATGCTGCTGTCAAAAGGAGCTGCGCTGCTTACTTTCCTACCCCTATAGCAATGACAGGCTGGCTGCCAGCAAGGTATGGAGGGCTATTAAGTAGTATACATGCCTATGAATGTATCCTTCAGAATGCTTTCCTTATTGCAGAAAGGGTGCTTTTAACTAAATAAATTATTTACCTTTCTATAAAATCCTACTAGGGACAAAAAAGGACTTTCTGGGATTTTTTTACTGGATCTTTATACAGCTGTCTGCTGTTAACGAGGGAAACCTAGGGAGCTTTTGTTCACTAAGGAGTTGCCCAAAGGCAGTTCTTCCAACAGATGAATTCATTCCCCACCTTTCAATCTCCTCTGCTCTCCCTGAAGGTAAAGCAGTCTGCATCTTTGTTTCTGTGGAACATTATATATGAAAGAACATGAGAAATCCCTTTTAAAAAGGCACTGCAGCGTCAGCAAAAATCATGTGGTAGAGGGAGGATGGGGAAAAAAAGAAAACCACCTGCAAAGACGAATGCCATG
This sequence comes from Leptodon cayanensis, assembly GCA_027564655.1. NCBI lineage: Eukaryota > Metazoa > Chordata > Aves > Accipitriformes > Accipitridae > Leptodon > Leptodon cayanensis. Next base: position 33,352,479 of record JANXJC010000078.1, read on the forward strand.
CAAAATGCAGTGACTGCTTCAGAGGAGTGAGTGAGGTAGACTTTAGGTTGAGTTTTCAAGTAGCACCACATGAGATTCTTTGAGGAACTACATTGTTAAGCCAGGCCTTAACTGCTTGTTTAAGGCATTTTCACAGGCTATCCTAGTTAAGTTTGACAGCTTGTTTACAATGGGTTCTTGCCTGGAGGCAGTTTCCAAGTGATGTCAGCTGCTGAATTTTAGTAGAGCCACAGTTACTCACTTTAAGCTGTTACACTGGATGCAAAACTCTTGAGGTGCTGAACAAAGGCCAGATTTAGATTGGTCCTTGGCACACTAAACTCCTTTGTTCGCCTCTTCAGTAGGATAGCAAGGGGGGTGTCTATCTTTCTAACTTACTCTGAATTAATTTGGAATAGCCTTTGTTTTAAACCAGCAGTTATATTATACTGGAAGCTATACAGGCCAAATCCTGTTGTACTCCAACCTGCTACTTGATCTTACAGGAGTCAAGATTACCTGCATGCAAGAGAAAGCAGAGTGTGGCCCTGTATTCTTAGTTTAAATAGCAATCTCTGTTTTGTGCCTGAAGGTTTCTTCTTGGGAGTAGCAGACTTTTTTGTGTACGTACATCAGTTACAGTGATAAAATGAAGAGGAAAAACAACAGCATTTTATGGAGAACTTGGCTGTTTTAAGGGAAGGGATAAAATAGCTTCTTAGATGCTAAAAATAGCATCTCTCTGTTCTCTGCTCACTGAGATAACTGTGGTGTGTAAATAATCTATATGTCAGCTTTTGCCTCCAGAGAAAATAAGCTGATTTATTGGAAGTAAAATGAAGTTTTAGTTTTCTCAATTTTCCCAGGACCTAAAGGAGCATTATATCGCATGTTGTGTGTAGTTTACCCAACAGCACTCAATATATTCCCTTGCATAACTAAGCAAGCAGTACAGGATTCTCCCATTTCTGAAAATCAAAGGGCAAGTGCTGCTGAAGCACTTGATGGGGTTAGCACTTCTGTGTTGGGTCCATTCCTTGCTGCATGGCAAGGGGAGGGTGGAGCGTCCCCAAGCAAAATGCAGGCTGGGGCTTTCCTGCATGATTGATGGGTCTCAGGCTGCTGAGCAGAGAGGGGGCATGTCTTCCACGTGTATGGTGCTCAGTGCCATTTGTAAAGTAGTTGCTTTAAATCTCTACCTCGACTTTCCAAATCTGCCCTGTGAGAAAGTGTGTGAAAACACTGTTGCTCAAGCCTATTGACTTAATCTGCAGATATACTTAAACCTCCTCAAAACTCTTCCATCCAGTACTAATGCTGTGAGGGCAATGAAGGCACCTTCCGTACTGTGAAGAGAGCCTGAGAGTCCTTCCCATCATGTTTTTCTGCTCTGCCCACTGAATTAAGTCCATGCTGAACAGGAGGATTACTGTGCCCTGAAAGGCTTCCCGCCTTGCCCTACCCTGATGAACATTAGCTTCATTAGCCCATCCACCTCCCGCTGGTCTGAATAATAGATTAGAGTGGAATTACATCTTCCACAACTTAGTGGACGCTAAAGATACTGTATTTCAATTAAGTGAACCAAGGTGTGCATTTACATCAGGCTCACTATTGCTGTATTCTTCAAGTGCCAGTAACACATTTCTCTTTTGAAGGGGTAAAATTTGTAAAGTGAATAGAAGAGATGTTTGCGGCTTACAATCCAAATGCAGTAGATGGTGTAGGGACTACAACTGAGATGCTGTAGAAGTCTTAATGAGCAAAGTCAGATATGTCCATGTGTCATGGGTAATTAAATCCAACTACTTAGCCAGACTACTGTTTCCAACTTCCAACTCTTGGTGCTTGTGAATTATGTATACTATGTAAATTGCACAGCATTTGGGTTTCTAAGACAGTCATACACAAAGCAAATTTGAACAACCTTTGCTTAAATACCTGACACACAGGTCTACACACAGTATTGCAGGAAACAGAAGTGCCACCTCACTGCTGGAGTAAATGGCCATCCTGTCAAAGGGGAATGCTGCTGCTTGACAGAAAATGGAAGCAGAAACAACAGAAAGAGAAACTGCAGGAGGCTAAGGCAAAAACTGTGAGCTTTTCCTACTGCTGTGTGCTACTAAAATTAGCCTGCATTCTTCTATGGAAGAGACAGAGTTTCACCGTTATGAATGGAGTAAATGAGATGTCACCTTTCATAGCTTTCTTGGACCTAGCTGTTAGGTACTGTGGGGTTTTTGTATTGGGGGGGGG
>JANXJC010000078.1:33354816-33367927 GCA_027564655.1 Leptodon cayanensis
TGGGGTTTTTTTTTTGCCCCCCCCCCCCCCCCGCCTTCTCCAAGCTTACTCTGGGCTCAGCATAGGGGTTTCTTGCTGTGGGCTAGCTCTACTAATGCAGTTCTAAAAGTGCCACCTCAGCAGCTTACACTGGTCAAAAACTGCTGGAAGGGGTCAGCCATACAGTGAGTGGCCATACCCCCTGAGGGGGAGAGCTGGGCACTGGCCCTGTGGGATTACTGGCTGTCCTAGCACAACAGGCACAGTGGTCTTGCCCCCACTTAGGGCAGCACAGGCTCAGATGAACTTTTCCTCTCACAGCAGTGCAGCCTTGCACGATTGCAGAAGCATTACCCTGTTAGTGTGAATGCTCCGTGTCTGCATCCACTGTTCTGTTCTCTTTCCCCCACCAGAGCTAGAGGTGTGAAATGTCAAACTAGACAGTAACCTGGGTTTTTCAGTGAACTGCTAGGCCACAGGTTGATAAACACTTATTCTGGCAGCTGTCTTCTGGGTTCCCTTCATTTCTGCTGGACTTACTCTTGGTGCGCTGGCTGGTGCGCCGCGGGCTTCCCACAGTGCCACAAGCACAAGGAATGGGGAAAGCATGGGATGCACCCACATCCAAGGCTTTCGAATTGTAAAATTGGCCAGATGTTGGATTAGAATAAAATCTGAATCCTCTGTGGCAGCCAGGTTGTTCACCTAAAGCTTTTTTCTGCACTGTGCCTTTACCCTTTGCACATTATCTTTGATGAAACTCCCTCCTGCAGCATCTGTCTTGAACTACTCCGTGTTACTTCCTTGTCTCCCTCTTGCTGTCCCCTCTGGTTGGGATTTGGGAATTACTGACCCCAAAGGCAAACTGTCCTTCTGGTTTTCCAGAGGACTTGAATGGTGTGGAACCAAGAGGTTTCTTGCAGATCTAACTTAAATTTATCAGTACAGAAGGTAAACATAAGCAATGCTTTGTACAGTTGTCCACCTGCTGTACAGCACTCTGTAATTAAATTTCTGATTTGTTCTTTCCCTTATTCCTGTCGAGTTGAATAGAAAACCAATACTTACTAGGGTCCAAAAGAGGTAAATAGTGAAGAGTGCGACAGTGAGTGCAATGAGGCCAACAGCTTCGAGCCTGCTACTAAAGTGCAGATGGTCCACTGCTCCTCGTAGACACAACCAGCCAGAGATAGTTGCCAGCGGAGTGATAAACAAGAAGCACACCATGTCTCCAAAGAGAGTCCGTTTCTCGTGCTGGGGGCCTGGGTTCCTCAGCCACTGGAAGCAAAATGTAGACAAATCAAGTGTCAGCCCAGGGAGGATGTTTTACCTGAAATGAGCTGCTTGCAAAACGCAGACCTGCCCCTTTGAGGAGGGAACGTGGACCACATGCAGTACATGACTTTGGCTGTCCCCAGAGAGCTCTCACGTGAATTTCTCCCCTGTGCTGCCTGCTGATGTGCACCTCTAGCCATGCATACCCACCACATCATTTATTCAGCTGTAGTAAAAGCTGCCTTGAGAAGGGGAAGTGTTTTGCATAGCGCAGCCCCTGGCATTCGCCTGCAGAACTGTTTGAGAAACTCCCTTCTTAATGTGGAAAAAAATCATACGCTGTCCTGACAACTCAAGAGTGCAGAAAATGTTAGTATTTTGTGTGCTATTTTAAGGATTTTTTTTTTTATGTTCTGCTTGTAATATTGGCAAAGCCATTTTCAACTTGCTTTCAGATACCCACATGCAAGCGGAGTTGAATGCCCACAAGGTTACTGTTATTAAGAGGATATGAGTCTCACAGAACAGAGTGCCTGAAAGTCAACTGCTGAAGTGAAGGTTGACTGAACAGCTGTTAGGCTGTCATGTTTCTATAAACAGGATTTTAGGTAGCAGAGGTAAAAGAAGTTCAGCCTACAGCAGTACACTTAGACTTTTAATAAAAAAACCTCATCACTCAAGTCAATATTTGAACAGGAAAACTACCATGCCCTGCAATTTTTGCCAGTGTAAGCCACAGGATTTAGTCAAAACTGCTCTGCAGCACCCTTTTTTTTTGTTCTTTGAGCATATAACCGTATGCACAGCACTACCATGGATAGCAAATATTTCTTACTGTGGCACCTGGGAACCCCAACCAGCCTGGGAGCTGTACATACTACCCTGGCCACCCAGGGCAAACACACCGTGTACCGCGCAGGACTGTGTCTGCCCCAGAGAGCCCCCGATCTAAGCAGAGGAGTCAAAGCCGGGAACGGGCGGCAGAGGCAGGGTGAGCTCTCGTAAGCCCCGTGGCCTGCACGGCCAGAGCTGGGCGCAGGGCAGCCTGTGGATTCCCCACTGGGCGCGTCCTTCCCGGGCTCCCCGCTCCGAGGGCCGAGGCCGTGCTGAAGGCAAGGGAAATCACGCTCCTCCAGGGTGGTATTGCATTATCCGTCATCGGCGCAACAAGAAACCAACGCCACTGCAGCTCCTGTGCCAGAAGATGGGGATAAAGCTCACGCATCCTTAAACTGTTTGGCCCTCTCATTCCTCCCAGCGTATTACACGTGGCAGTAGAAGTCCTGTCTCTTTAGCTCCAGAAACTAAGGGTGGGGAGGCAACTCCATCCCTTTACCAGTTAATGCCCTGTATTCCCAGCCACCTCGGGTGTTTTTTTTTCCTGCTTATTACAGTGCTACAGCAATGACCCAGAGGAATAGCAGGACTCAAGAGTTTTGACGAGAGGGTAAGGGTAAGAGCCTTGTGCAAGCTAATTAATATTTCTCATCTAGGTATCCTACCCCTCTATTATTTTCAGACTCTGCTTCGTCTTTTCCCACACCATGAAAACAAATACAGCCTTTACCTCTCCAGCTTCCTATGGGGTAAAACAATAGTCAAGAAATTGAGTGCAACCAGGAACAGGTAGTCACTAATCTGGCACTAACAGAAAGAGACAGATCAGTAGACAAGTTTGCCTCAGCCTCAGCATCTCTCAGATGGAAGTAATAAATTACCTACTTCACAGGATTTTTGTGAGGTTTAACTGCAACACAGTAATGCAGCAGCCTAAGATCCGTTTTTTCACATATGACTCAGGAATTTAGGAGAACACAAAAACATGTTCTTAAACATTTTTTACAGGATGTAGGCTTTTAATTTGCTTCAATACTTTTAAAATCCTAAGGAAGTGGGAAGTGCTTCATAACTACTATGTACTACTATAAGCAAGAAGTTGTAAGGGAAGACGCTAGTTAAAAAGGAAGGCTCAATATTCGTTTTTTTTCCTTTTCAAGCAGTGTCTTAAGCTTAAGCTTATTGAAAATACCAGAATTCTGGGTGTGGTGACCTCACCCCAACCAGCAGCTGAGCACCCACACAGCTGCTTGCTCACCTCTGCACCACCATCAGTATGGGGGAGAGAACAGGAAGAGGATGCAAGCAGAGTTTGCTTCGGTAGAGCCTGTACAAAATAAGGAGGCATGTTTACATTCAAACAGCTTTTTATTTTATTGTAACTTTGTGAAGAATGCTATAAAAAGTCATGTGTGAAAGGCTCACACCACTTTCCTTGGAGCTTTCATTCCATTTACTTAAAAACACCCCCAAGGATACATGCATAACAGTTATATTTGGTTGCTTCTAGACAGGACTGATTGCAACCTTTACCTTGTTCAGTTTCCACAAATCCCTGTAATGCGAAACCACCAGGAAAATGAGAGGAACTGAAAGCACCTGGCAGTGGAGATTCTGCTCTTAAAGGTTTAACTGTGAAAGTTTTTTGTGAAGAGTATTTGTTTAAAAGGTGAACCACAAGAGAATTGCTAAGCACCTGCACTTCTCCTTGATCTCAACGGGAATTGCAGGTGTTCGCCATTTCCCCAGGGCAGACCTTAAAATGCCAGTATCTCCTTATCTCAGTGCTATACGTTGACTGTCCCCCCATAACTGGGCAGTGAAGAATGTACTGCAACATTTCAGAGTCTGTTTAGTGGAGGCTGCATCCTCAAATCGCAGTCTGTTTATTGATCTGAGCAAGAAGGAAGAACGGCAAGAATACATATATGCGAGGAAGCACACACGGCATGTGTTGTCATCTCTGCCCTACGACTTTCACGAGACACAGTACAATGCTTTTGAATTAAGACAGTATTTTATGGTGTGCCATCTCACTTGACTGAAAGTTTGAGGAGACAAAAATAGTGTGAGACTGCTTCAGAGGCTGATGGCTCCCCACACTCCTTATGTCTTGTCCGACCCATGTGAACAAAGAATCAAACCCAAGCAATTCAAGTATTAGATGAGGCTAGGGCAGACAAGAGTAGTTTTAAATAATAAATACACACCCCCCCATTCTACAGTCTAACCTTAAAAGCTGGAGAAATTTCATTAGCTAGTTCTGAAGTGGAAGTCAAAAGCAATGAATAAATAATTTCAATGGCTGTATGGATTTCAGTCACAGCACATCTTTTTCTGCTGAAGTAGTGTATGTGGTTTTCTAAATCTGCTTCCATTTAGATTCTAGGTGTCAGTCTTTTGTTTTGGAAATGTGAACTGTCAAGTTACTTCATAGCTAAAAAGCCAAGTCAGCAAATCCTTTTGTGAAACTGAAACTCACACAATGATTCCAACGAAGCGCTGAGCTGATTAGCGTGGCAGTACAGTAGGGACTACCCTGCTGGCAAAGAACGAGATATAAGGCCAGATGCAACCGTCAGATCTGCACTATGATACTCTGAAATCTGTCTTATTAAAATGTGTCAATGTGCTCAATTATTTCTGCAATAAATTGAGACTCTCACAGTAATAATTTCCATTTTGGAAACAAACAAAGAAAGAGTTAATAAAAAGGGTCATGTTTGAAGCAAGATGCTGGCCTGCCTGGCAAAACACTACTTTATCAAGTGCTATCTTGTAGTGAACAGTGATTCCTGTTCCTGATACACAGGTGTAAAGCCAGAGTAACAAGACACAAATTGAGTTTAGCAATGGCAACAAGCAGTAATTCAAGAACAGGTAAGCGCAGTACCTGATGCACAACCCAATACCGGCTCATGACTGACAGAAGCAAAGAAACCCTGTGCCTGGAGACTAACATACACCTGATGAGAATCCAGCCCCTCGAAGAAACATGTTGTCCCACCTCGCCCCTCACAGTGACACAAACCAAATGGGGTCTGCTCAGAAGCAAAACACCCCACAAACCCTGAGCTGATGGCTGTGGACACACGATACCTCTCTACTCACCCCGCCGTCCATGCCATCCCATGCCCCACTGCTCCAGCACAGGGGCGCTCCGCTCAGCCAAGCTCAGCTAAACGGGGCAGGTGTTGCTGACATGACCCAGACCGTCCGTCTGCTGGGGAATGGGTGCTCCCCAAAGGGCCGCCACAGCAATCGGTCCGGGCAGGGCGACATCTTCGGCCACGCATCTCTTTGCCCAGCAAACATGTGCCTAAGCCTACAAGCAGTGGCAAAAGCTCTGCTGAGACACACGGGTGATCTCCTCCTGTGCTCAGACAGGCTTGCTTCAACCGGTAAACAGAACGGGCATCAAGAAAATGGAAAGCCCACACTGCAAGAGAGGACTTTAAAAGTTTGACTCATTTATCCCAGCAAAGTCACGCTCTAAATGCATCTTGGTGGTGGCCAAAAGAAGGGAGAACTGAAGGGGGACATCGGTGAAGGAGAAATGCTACTTAAGCTAAGGGACAACGTGGGCTTAAGAACAAATTGATAATAGTTGGCCATAAATAAATTTAGGGTAAGAATCAGAAAAAAATCTCCAGCCTTCAGAGGCTCCAGCTCTGGAACAGCCTCCTGAGAAGAGTGGTATAGCCTAAAAGCCCCAAAGCTGACAGAGTTTTAGGAAGGAACTTGCTTATGTTTTGAAAGGGATTTTTGATGCACTGCATTTGACATGAGAAAACACTGTTAACACACCCGAGCCTCCTTCGCCTCACACACTGACATATGTAATACACATACAAGGATTTGTTGCAGTTACTTCACAAAGCAGAGTTGAATTTAAATTATTATCTGCCCTAGAAAGATGAAATTGAGCTCTTGACCTTCATCTGAGGGTCTCCATGCTTCCTTCAACTGAATGAAGACTCTAGTGCTCAGGAACTTGATGTGGATTTGCAACAGTCCCTGGGAGACTTTTAGTATATGAGCCCACTACTGGCTTTCAAAATCTTACCTGATATTTAAAACTGCACGCAAAAACAGATCTATGAAACTGTCCAAAATCCCCTTTCAGTGTGAATGTACAGAGATTTTTATTTGACATTGACAAATAATCTGAAACTTCAGGCTCCTGAGATGAGTGAATGGGCTCCGTTTCCTTTCCACTGCTTTACTTCATCCTGCCTAAACAAACGTAACTGGAGACTAGAGAACTGCTCATCTGAAAGGGAAGACTGGCTGAGGCATCTGCACGATGTGCCAGCAAAGTGAAGCCTTACATTTGGAGGAGGAAATCATCAGAACAACCAGCAACTGAGGACCAGAACACCCTGGAGAGGCTCAGACTGCTATTTTATCTAACCTAACCAAAATGAGCTGCCAGCAGAAAACTGCTGTAAAACACCTCCACAAGTCTGAGCTGCTTCACCATTGCCAAAGGCCAAATCCTAGAAGCATTCACCTCCATAGGCCTAACTTCAATTAGATGACTCACAAAAGCTAAGTAAAGTATGTGCATAGTGTTTTCCAGATCGATCCTAAGGCTAGAACCTGCTTCTACTGGGAAGCCCTTTTTAGCTCACTACATTTTCCTTGGAAAGTTGATTTTACATAAATGTTGCTGGAGTTATACCAGCAGTGAAGAAGATTCCCGAGAGTATGAAGAAAATCCATCACACTGCTTTTTAGTTAAAGGTATCTAAATAGTTATCACATATGAAGCTTGGGGGAGAAGACAGGAAGGAACCTTCTCCCCTAAACGTGTTTCCCTTTGAACTAGAAATAGCTTATTACACATCAAACATATCAGTTCATTTTGTTCTTTTCATGCTGATAGCTCTGCAGTGAATCTTGATGAAAGCAGTCTGTACCCAAGCAAAACTGCTAGCAATTGTTGTCATTTCTGGTTTCATGCCAGCAGTGACCAACGGGAACATTTTGTCTTCGGCTTTAAGCAAAGACAGACTGATATTGCCTGGTTTTTTAGACTGTTTCTCTTGAATGAAGGACATTTTTAAACACCAGGAGGACCATTTATTGGCACACATGCACACACACAAATAAATTACATCTGAACAGTTTTATTCAAATACTTTTTTACTCGAAATTTTTTTTTTAACCTTTTTCAATGAATTGTTTTGAAACTAAGCGTAACTACATGTAACTCAAAATAGTCTCCCTGATCAGAATGGTATGTATGTTTGTTTTCAGTGCAATGAAACGTTTTGGGTGATGCAAAACTTTTCTAGGTTCATGTTTTGCCAAGGAAAACAAACATTTGACAGTTACTTTTCAGTTGAAAAAGTATTTGTATTTCAGTTTTTGGGTTTCCTGCTTAGATCAAACATTCGGTTACTGGCACAGTGTTACTGTCTTCAGTGGGTGCTTTTAGAAAGGCCATGGTGACAGCTCACGAGATGTTCCTTTGGTCCCAGAGACAGAGGGCTGTCTATTTGACAGCTAGAAACTAAATGATTTGATCTCTGTAACTTTATTATGCTAATGTTATGGCGTCTTCGTAACTGAGTCTGCTTTTATTTAAGTTTAAACCTTATTTTAACTCAAGTTCCAGGGAATATTTTAATTGTGGATGTCTGAATGAGCCAAAGCTACTTTTTGCAAGAGCAAATGACTTTCATTTCCATGTTATTGTAAGTGAAAGGAATATTTTATTCATTGTAAAGGTGGTGTATGATACACCTTTAATTTTTTTTTGTTTTATAAAAAGAAGAAACCACAGTGCAGATGGGAACCAACCCTAGGTGGCAGCTAAGTGTAAGGATAGTACTGCAGGCTGTTGCTATCACACCGTAACTGAACTGGCAATCTAGACCTTGGGTATTTTGCTAGCTGAAAAACAGGAGTTTGACATGCAATGCTCCACCAAGTAGCAATAATACAGCGATCAGTAGATGTGTTCAGTTTCTGGATTATACAACTTTAATGTCTAATAACAGGGTTATTAGTGAAAAACAACAGAGCATGCTAAGTTGCACTATAAAAATCTATGAAGTTTCTTGCAGGTCCAATTAAACAATATCTTATTCTTTAACATTAGTCTGGCTTAATGCTATTCTGTTTTCCTACTATCCACTTTCAGTTTATATTTCAGGTGATGCGTGTATCAGGTAAAAGATTTCAAGATGTGTCAAGATTTTGTGGAACTCTGGGAGAAGCAGTATTTACTTTTATCTGTATATTTTTCAAAGCTCCCATTCTATTTTGGATGAATGTATTCCCAATTAGGCAGACAAATGTATGCATTCAAGGAAATAAACAAAAATCACATTTTGCATTTTAAATCAAAAGCAAAGCAGATTTGATACTGGCAAAACGTATTTCAACACATTGCAAATGTCCTGATCGACAAGCTCAAATATATGGAAACTAAAGACATGACAGATAATAAATGCTTGATAACTCTCCAAAAAGACAGATGCAATAAAACTTTTCATCTTAGCACTTTTTTTTCCCCACTAGAAAAAGCAAAGTTTGACTCGCTTCTATTGGTGGTAGGAAATGCTACCAGCAGGAGAGAGATGATAACCAGGCAGTTTAGAACTGTATTACAGAATCATGTGTCCAAAGAAAAGTCATCAATACCATCTAAAACAAAAATAGCTATAACTTTGAAAACCCATAGCATCTTCCCTCATCTTGCTAGTCCTTAAAGAATAGCATTTGGCCTTTCCCACAGCAGCTATTCCCTCTCTGATGTTCAGTTACTTTCTCCCAGGAATTTTCTTCAACATTTTTTGCCCTTGATCACTAGTCCTTTAAATTTAGGAAAGAGCAGTTACAGATGTGATGGTTTGAAGGCATGGTCTGTTCACTGACAAGTAATTTTTGCTTTTCTTCTTTTTTTTTTCTTTTGTTGGGGGGGTAAGTTGATCTTGTTTGCATGCTTGCTGTCAGTACTATGAGAAATATTTGTGCTTGGGAAAAGTCAAGCAATGTAGCAAAACTTTTCTTTAAAGAACATAAAAACCCTATTTCATTTCTCATTAAAGGAGAGAGAACAGCTTGTTTGGGTGTCTGGATTTTTCCCCATTAGAAATGAAAAGAGTAGAGTATTCTAGGTGTAAAAAGTGCATCTTCAAGAAGTTATGGTTTTAAAGCTGTATGAGTTGGGGAGTTTATTACTTATTTTTGTAATACTTTCTTTAACTCAGACATACTTCTACTGGAAATCTACATGGTTGCTTCAAATTTACCCTGTGTGACGTGGGTGTCGGGGCGGGAGGGGGGGCACTTTCACAGCTGAAGACAACTACGTACAAAAGTATCTCCCCATCACCTCGCCCTTTTTATTTTGCCCTTTTTGGGTCAAGAAGGGAGGAAGTATGTACATACTTAAGCTATTGGCTGCCAGCCCTACTGTGCTGTACTGACAGCTTTTTGACAGCTTTGAACTTAGATTCATTAAAGTTTTCCTTGTTGGTGACTACTCTGAGTCACCATTTTCCTTCTGGCTTTAAGAGTGATCCTTCTACAAAGTAAATGCAGCAAATCTGGTGTCTCTTCATTACAGTAATTTAATGCTAATGACTTGCTTCACTGAGCAGTAGAGAGGAAAAATAAGTAAAAAGAATCCCAACAGATAAAAACAGCATGACTCAAAGTGTTGCATAAAAAGTAAATTCATATTTCAGTGTAAGGCTTCTGGAAGTTTTAAATTACAATGTAAGCTCATCTTAACTACTTTATGCATAGATGTAGGTTTTAGGGGGTTTTAAAATTTATTTTTCTTTTCTAGCATGAGCTCTACAGCCAGCAACAGATTGGGAAAAAATGAAGTTAATTTCTGCCCAATATTGTGATGATTATCCTGACTTTATTTTTCCTCCTAGTCATGCGGTTTTGCTTATGTGTTTTATATCATTAATTAAGTGCTTTCTCTTTGTTTGCTTGCAAAAAATGAATCAATAGACACCAAATCCTGGTTGGTTTAAAACATGTAAATAACTTACAAGCAATACAAGCCTGACTTATGTGGTCACATAATGTTCTTATACCATATTTATGTTGTAGCTGGTTGTTTTCTAACAACATTTTATTGCTCATAAATACATTTGTAGTACCATGTTTGTTTCTGTTTCTGTACTAAGCCAAGTGGAAGCAACATAGACACAATATGGAAACTGAAATGAAGATGATATACAATACACACATAAAACTTGCCTAATCTTTATGCTGAAACATAGCAAAAGCATTTACATGAATAAAGTCACACATTTCTAGAGTGGATTTCTTTCTGTGGATTGGATTAAAAAAGCAGCTTATATAAAAGTGGAAGGTCTATAAAAGTCACTAACTGAAACTGCTGCAGTTTGATTTCACTGTATTTGTTTTGAGATGCTTCCAGGTTTGTCACAAGGAACATCACGTCTACACATATCAACCACCATATTATAGAATTTTCTTTCCTCTGGTGTCTAGGGTTTCTGCTGCTTAAGCCTGGGTCCTCTGTGTCAAATATAACCAGGCTCTCACTGGCAGTGGGGTGACCAAAACATGGGATAGAGAAGTAGGGCTACCCAGCAGCAGCTGCTTTTCTCTTTGAGATGCATCATCCCTAGGCACGTTCATAATGAGATATCCATGTGCCCAAGCACACATCCCACCTACCTATAATTTCCAGCAGGCTGTACAGGGGCGCTGCGCGCCTAGCACATAGTAGAAGAGGTGGGTTCAGACCTTGCATGTACTTGTGGAACTGAATTTTCGAGTATCATGAGCCCTGGGACTGAGTGGAATGTGCATGTACTGGTAAGGTGTAAATGGACAACGACTTTTGGATTACTGGCAAACAGCTCCTTTTAACTGACTGTAGGGCTGTGGATGTCTCCAAACAATCCCCTTATCTGAAGGAGGAGCTCTGAAATCAAGCAAAATGGCTAGACTTGGTCTGCTGATGCCTGCCAAGTGCCTCAATAGCAACATGTTGTCTAGCAAAAATATGACTCCAAATGGCAGCTCCAAAGATGCTACAGAAAGCTTATGCTTCAATAGATTATGTCTGATTGATGTTGGTGGTTTCAATTTTCTGTGCCAGAGATTGCCGGGTGCCCTTCAGAACGGAGATGAACAGAAGGACACAGCAATCTTCAGTAGGAAAAAAACTCTATTTCTATCACAATCCATCTCTTGCTCCTTTACAATAATATATCGTATTCTCTCCAGTGCAGCTGTTGTGAACAAGTTCACGAGGGACTGAGAAATAAGGAAGTACCAGGTCCCAATGGAGAGCTGAGGAGCATCAACCTACCCTCTGCGCAGAAGTCCCACCAGAAGCAGGATCATGTGGAGGGGGTGCGACAGTTCCCAGTTAGCTCAGTCCGTAAGCAAGGCAGTGTAAGTGCTGAAAGTCAGGTAAGGCATGAGAGGGCTCTGCACTTACCTGCAGCACATTAGCCACCCATTTAACAAAATCTGTGAAGACTCAACAGAAAGCCATTCTTACCAACAACTGTAAAATCACACAGGGCACATTTGACACATGCAGGCCAACGGTATGGAAACAATGAACTGTAAAGAAGACCAATCCTTCTGGCTGACCAACCTTTGACAAACACCTGTGGAGGAGGCAAAATATGTGCATTCCCAGGTGTGTGCTTCTTTGTCTTGATGAAAGACAAGTCACAGAGCTACTCCACCCAATGTAGCAGGAGGCAAAAGACTTAAATGGTGGATGGCATGAACAAATTGCTTGCCTTCAACACTGAAGGAGGGGTTAATCCCCACCATAATGCCCAATTCATGGTTCAGAAACACAATTCTTCTGGGGAAAATAATCTGAGTTAAAGAAAGAAGTGAAGCAAGAATGTCTGAAGCTTCACAAATGCAATGTTGAGAGGATGGATCTGCCTGACAGACTGTACTACCATTTCCTGCCTCTCTCATTGGGTTTTGGGCATCAGTTAGCAGATCGTACATTTCTTGGGAGATATTTCTCCCCCAGACAACAAAAATGTGTCCTGTGGCATAGATAAAGGAATGTCTCCCTTGAGAAGTACATAGTTTGAAACTCAGTTAACCAGAGAGAAGCTTATGATGGAGAAAAGATATGAACGATAAAAGAGGAAATAGAGGTCAAAATGAATGCTGTTTTTCCTTTGCTTTTTCTTGCAAGAGAAATCCAGGAAAGAACAGGCTGCTGTGCATAACGTAAGTTGGGGAGAGAAAGCAAAAGTGAGCTCCCAGCATTTTTGCACCCTATGCATGATGTATGCAGGAGGCAGGATATAGTTGTAGGTATGTCCCTTGTTTCTGAGCTACATATATCCTGTTTGAGCACATGGGCCCACATCCTTAATGTGGACATGGGCAACTGCTTAAAAGAAGGCAAAAAGCCATCTTGCAACAAATTTTTATGGAACACTTGCTTTCATTTCATAATGAACTAACACAAACTAGCAACACGGCGGGGAGGTGGGGACAAATGCTATGGGTTCACCAGACCGTTCTGATCAAATCATGAAGCGTAGCAGGAAATCCTCTGCTGCTCCCATAGTAATGTACACAGAGAAGGAAAGAATATGGGTTGAACAACCAGCCACGCCATTTACTGCTCACTTCATTTCAAGCCCACTACTGCTGCAGTCTCTCCTAGGTGCTAACAGCAGGAACAAAGTCAGATATGACATTTCTAGAAAAAGCAAGTGAAGTATCTCAATTTTTTTCCGTTGAGATTTCCTTCAAACCCACAGCTAAGCCACTAAGAAGCAGTGATCAATCAAGTGAAGGGATGGGAAGAAAACATAATACCATCTTCTTTTCCTTTTTTTTTCCCTTTAAGAAAGTGAATATGTCTTTGAATAGTCACAAGTACCATTTTTTTTCCTGATGGAAAATCTCTAGGAGAAAAGAATATAATGATTGATTGCCTCAAGCATTTTTATACTACCTGTAACTGACCAATGGATAGGATATATTTCCTGCATGAGATAGGGCCTGCTGGGAAGTTACT
>JANXJC010000078.1:33376385-33404186 GCA_027564655.1 Leptodon cayanensis
GGGTATCGAAGTAAAAGTAAAGATACTGCATGTATTTTCCTTGTACCATGGTGGGGGAGTGTGGTGGGGAAAGCTGTTTAATTCTCATAGTTGTTCTGTGTCCTCAGAAATTTCAAATTCCTGGCTGGAAAGAGGAAAGAGGTCGGTACAGGTTTTCCTGGTGGAAGGACATAGTGGAACAGCATTCTGTTAGTCACTGATTAGAGTGCCCTACTTGTGATTTATTCCTTCCGCTTCATTCACTGGCTTATGCAGTGAATATCCCTCAGCAAGGCCTGCAAGTCTCACGTACGTTCCTGTTACTTTTGCATTCAGGGCTCCGGTTTACAGACATGAAAAGCACAAGTCTCATAATAACAAGTCTACTCCCTTGTTCAATTTACACAGTTACAGATGCAAATGATCACAGTAGTTTGTTGTTATTTAAACTATTTCCACAAAAAAAGGTGCAGGCACTATACATAGTTAGTAAATTAAACTTAGCTGTCACTGTGAAGCAAGACACTACAGAAGGGAATGAGATGCAGAGTACTCAAGTAAATTATTTGAGGTCATGTTGGAGCTGGGTTGAAGATTCAAGTGCAACCTACATCCTTTGCCCCATAATAATTTATAGGATGTTATTCTAGCAAATATTAGGGATAACTTACACTCTTTTTCCTGTCCTGATCTGCTGGCTGCTACCCCAGGTGTTAAAATGTAAGTCAGCATCTGATTATCTTGCCTCTCCCTGCCCTCTCCCCCCTGCTTCATTTTTTAAATCATTCCGAAGTCCAGACTGATTTCTAGGGCTTCAATAGTTATTAAGAGGCATCTGTAAGTATTTTTTCACCTTGACATTACATGAATGAATGCAAATATTTTGGAAAAGTCGTCAGTCCCACAAAAAAATGCCACGAAACACTTGCCATCTTTGCTTCAGAGACAAGCTATTTCTGGGCTTAGTCAACTTCTGATTACTGCTAACAATATGTCCCTGCTGAACTCGACAAACATTTCTTTATATGCTGCAAGGTATTTATAGCATACATTCTTTCCCATGCTTATACTTCTTTTTAAAAGATTTATAACTTCTGTATCAAGAGAAACCATGAGACTCAACAAATACCAGTGAGCAAGGCACTGCTACTCTTACTGAATTACACTCAAATACAAGATATTAAAAACTAGTATTACTGCCCTGAAAATGAATTTAAAGAAGAAACCGTCTGCATTTACAATAAGCACCTACAACTGGAATCCTTGTTGCACTCTTTACCACTGTGTGTGAACTGACCTCATTTCTTAAACCCATAAAGCATTATCATGCTGATGAGTTAAATTATCACAGTAGACTTTTTTAAGCAGTGGTGCTTTTCTGCTGAGGCTATGTGTGGCTTAGATTTGCATGAGACAAAAAGATCTTACACTTCAAGCAGCTGGCTGCAAAAGTTAAACAAATATTCCTGCAGAGATTGTGTGTGAATTGCTCACTTTCCCTTTTTTTCAGCATTTTTGCTAAGAATAGGACATACTGCATCTCCCATAGTCATGCAGTTTCAAACTTGGAAATCCATTCACTTTTCTTATTCTATGTTCCCATTAGTCATCCTATTAGTTTCAAGAAATGCAATTCAAGCATGCATCAATCAGCTTCAAGACTTAAAAACATGCATGAAAACCCATTACCTTCCCATCTGGAGACATTTTCCCAAGAAATACTGCATTATTAAAAAAACACAGCCATTATTAAAAAAAATATATTTGTGTTTCCTATTTTTGTACTTACACATGCCAGAAGAGTATTTCTCTTTCCACTCTATCCACAGCCCAGTGTTCAAGATTAAAATTATAATCCAGTATCAAGTAGAAATGGCAAACTAGTTGTCCTGAAGGCCAGGACTGAAACCTACCCACATATTGACATTGTGTGACTTGATAGGGCCGTGTCTCCTACATGGGCCCATGACTGCCTCAGTCTGCCCAACAGATTCTGCAGGTACAAACCAATCTCTTTTGCACAGATTACTCTAGCAGTTTGGCCCCCAGTGACGTGTGTTCGTGGACATATTTTTACTTCAGGACAGGTCAGCAGATTTGAAGCAGATAGAATTCTGCATGGTACTGCAGTCTCAAAGAATGGTACACCTCATGGAAAAACGTCTTGCACCTTTATTTCTTCTATCAATCCTAGTTCATTACTCAGAATGCAAATTGTTGCACTCTAAGTAATGAACAAATTATTGCTTTCAAAAGGTGTCTGTAATACAGTTATCCGAGGCTGTGTGAAAAAGGTGTTCTTCACTGGCTTCAAATGTATCAGATAAGTATTACAGTGTATACTATGCTTTGTTCTTTGAAATGGAGAACAGGAACTCATCTTTCCATCACTGAGGTTCAGACAGTATTTTTATGCTATCCTGCCTCTTAAGACAGTCACTTTTTTTCAGTAGTTCCTCAGTATAGAACATGTCCATCTTCCAGCTATCCTGATTTTGCGTGATCCTTATAGAGATCAACCACTATGCACAAAAGACCTCTGCTTTAACTAAACTACTATTAGGGGTTTAGTTACAGCAGGACAGAAGCCAGGACTGGTTGGCAAACCTCTGCGAGAAGCTAAATACTTAGGCAGTTAATCTAGCTGTGACTAAGCCCCATCCCACTGCAGCTACCTTAAGACATTTCAGAGACTAAAACAGGCATTGCAATGACTGGATGGCTTGCTGCTTTGTCTCTCAGATTCACCTTCCCACTGAAAAACACAAAAGAACCAAAAGTCTCAACTCCAGAGTACTATGAAACTTCCCAATGTTTTACCTATTAAGAAACAATACTGTGAAGATGGCATGTCTAGAACCTTTCTGAAAGAGCAGGACACCCTGAGGCACCTGAAACTCTTATTTTAGTAACTCTGACGCTCACGAAGGAGTTTTCGGTACGTCATTTCCAAGGCACTCGTAGCTGGAATTGTTTTAAATGTTTCTTGACTCTTCCCTCCACACTCCACCACACAGAGCTGCATGGATCCCCTCCTGGTTTCAATTCTACTGAGGCTACTGAGTAAAGAAACTAATGGAGTAACTGGCTGTTCCCGTTGTAGCCCTAGATGCTGTCTGCCAACATGGGGGACAGATCCGTACTTCTTTCAGTATGTTTCTTAGATATCAGCTGGCAACTGTCAGCTGACAATTACAGCTTTGGAACCTTGTGCCATGGGAGATGCCTGAAGGGCAGGCATGACCTGGGCTCCCAACCTGCCTCTCCTGTCCCCTGTGGCATGCATCTGGCCATGTCCCATCCCTTCTGCATTTGCCTCCCCAGGACCCCAGCTTATCAGCTACTCTTCACTTTTTTCTCTGGACTCAGTTCCAGTCCTGTTGCGTGATCCTGTGTGTGTACCAGGGTTGTTCTTTGAAGTAAGACTTTACAGCAGCTAAGCCCAGAATTCATAATGGGAAATGCCAGCTCTCCTACAGCCTTAGCAGACGTTAGGATCAGTACGTTTGGTACACTTGCTCTGTTTGTTAAAAAATAAAGAAAACAAAAAGGTACAGAAACTTTAAGCAAAAACATTTTACCACCACCAGAGGTATGTATAAGACCCTTAAGTCCTCCCAAGTAAAAAATTAATTTCTGCAACTTGAGAAGATGAACTCCTACATCTGACAGTCACATGTGGCTTAGTATACAGAAGGACATACAAGACACTGCCTAACTTGTTCACTGCGGAGGTGCAAAGCACTCTGTGGCATCAAGCCATCAGTGAGAAAGGCCGAGGGGAACCACCACCAGGGCACAGCAGTTCTGGGACACAATGACAGGAGAAGGATGTTGGAGAACATTTTTCTTAAGAATCCATACAACCTGGTCAACAGCATTCAGTTTGTAGCAACTATAACACCACCACCAAACCCTCCCAAGGAGCTATGGGAGACAACTGAATGCTGCAAGAGGAGGATGTAATACTTGTTTACCAGTTGAGGAGGGCAGTAAACTTTACACTGCTTGCAAGGTTTCACTTTAAAGCCATGTCAACGTATAGAAAGTAGTGCAATACCGAACCTCTCTGATATTAGGCAATTTTAGTTTGGCTGTTTCAGCCCACAGTTTACTAATTTTTCATGCTGTAGATAGCATTTTCTGCTCAGCTGGTCTGACTGCAAAGAGCTCCAGGGCTGCTTAAAAACTACTGAGCAGCAGGCTCCATGTACAGTCTAATTTTACAAGCAAGCACATCAAAGAACCGAGTGCTAGTCTGAGGCAGTAGCACAAAGCAATTCAGCATGAATAGTCCTTAGGAGTCTTCCTATGCACTTAAAAAATCACTGCCCACCCATAAATCAATGGTTTTTTGTTATGTACTGAACCTTGAACCACTTTTCATGAGAGCAATGGAATACCTTTTTGGCACTGTGGACTTTAATAAATTGCTTTATATGTCTGCACAGACACTAACTTAAGTATTTTGCTTAGATTTTTCTTCTTTTGTTGGTTGTCAAAATGGAGTATGTCACATGATAATACCATAAGTACGTATGTTGGTGGCATTTTGGTCTTGCATTAATAATATAAATCAGAAGATACAAATACACTTTACAACTGATCTGGAAATAGTAATGATAGTTTCTTTCAAAGCATAAAGAAAGGCATGAATTTTCTTTTCTAGCATTAGTCTTTTCTAGTGGCAATGTTTTTCCTCATAGGAGTTGGAATGCAAGACTTTTCTGTCTCATTTTTCCTAGAAGACATTCTAAATTACTAGACAAACAGGAGGAAGTTATGATTCAGCATACTGAATGGTGCTGCCAACAGAATTTCCCTCCTGAGCTGAACAAGCTGCTTCCATGTTCTCTGGAGCAACAGGGGTTGGAGAAAAACAGTATTTCCACAACTGCCCTTTGTGTGAATGGGCTCCCTGTGCCTGCAGAAGCTGGTAGAACATATGCATGAATAAAACAGCCTAATGTGCTTAATTGCACCCTTATTAAGCATAATCCAGGAAATACAACTAGTGTTTCTGTATATACTGCTAATTTTGCACTTGTAAATTCCTGGCAATGAGTTGGTATTGCGAGCCAGACTCCAAGAATAGCCACTTCATCTACATTTGCCTGCTGCACACACCAGATGCACGCACAAGCTCTGCTGAAGTCTGTCTTTCCCTCTGCCTACCCGGCACTCCTTGTAATTCTGTTCCAGTTACCCCAGCCCACACAACTGGCTGTTGCAGCTCCAAGTCCAGATGCCATTTGCTAACATGGGTTCTTCTGGTCTAAGGGTCCTGCGAGTGCTCAGCTTTCTGGAGCGGGACATACACTGGCTTCTGAACGCTGGGCATCAGGGAAGGAGGACAGGAGCGTGAGCGGTAAAGGTTACGCTGGAAGCGGGTGCTAAAGACAGGCTGCTCTGAGATAAGCATCCTCAGTGAGGAAGGATGTAGTAGTTTTTGCTGACAATCCTGAGTGGGAGTGTCAAAATGGTTAAGTATTTTCCAGCTTCTTTCCCCAACCTCCTCTATGCTGCTTGCCAATATAAAAATCATTTTACTAGGCTTCCTTAACTGAGAAAGCTAAGAATACTTGGAACTGGAGGCTAAGGCTTGCCTGCACCTATTTCTGGGTGACTACACTCAGGCTGAATCCCTGCCAGCAGAGGAAGGCACTCACCCTAACACATTCCTGAATTCCTTTTTTTTCATTGCCATGTCCTCTTCACACTCCTCCTCCCTTCTTTCCCCACTCCTGCCCACAAACTTTCTGCTTACCCTGGTCCCACTTAATGACAAATTTTGGAGGACTATGAGACAAAGCTTCCCCCAGGCAGCTCCTTTCCCTTATGCCAGGCTGGCGGTGGCTGTACCTGGGGAAGAAGGGCTGATCCTGCACGAACCCTCTGCAACCACAAGTGCATGAGTTACCCCTCTGGCAGAAACCAAAGGCTTCCTTTATTAAAGGACCAAGTTTAAGGCTGCAAAATGACGATCACTGCCAAAATTATGCTAAGTGCTGGGACAGTGCTTTTCTCCGTTTCTTTTGATTAGGGGGTATGAGCTGGGAATCTGGCTTCCCACAGAAACAATGTGGCTTAATGAATAAATACAGCTCCTGAGGTCTGACGTGGAATAAATCTGAAGGGTGGCTTCCCCCAGGAGGATGTGGGGATGGCATTGCCCTGAATCACTGTTTCCACATGATTTATTTACACTTCCTGTCATCCCAGGACATGGCTTAAAGCGCAGGTGTTTTCACACTTAAGCACCAAAATGCAGTGACAGAATTAGTATCTATTTATATGCTGAAAGCTTACAAGTTAAAGAGGCCTGGTAGCTTGGTTTTTTTCACTAGAAAGTAAGTTCTAGATTCTTTTCCATTTTCTTAAATTAGGTCACTTTATACAGATGAGACAAACAGATTTTCTAACTAAATGCCAGATATGCATGTTCACTTCTTGGCCTAAAACCTTTAAGATGAGGCTTGCACCGTGAGAATTTAATTTCCTTTCAACAAGAGCCAAAGGACAACGAATCCCATGTCAGGACCTTAAAGACAGGGTTCATCTCTAAAAATCACTAAGTACTTTGTTCTGAAAAGCGGGAATCTTTTTTTGCACAATATGTGTTACTGATACTGCACTTCCTCTAGCACAGGAACTGTAAAAGTCTCAGAAATCCCTTTCTCTGCAGGTACCTAGGATTTCATCAGAAAACCTGCCTTGTGCAACTTCCAACAGCAGCAGTTTTAACTGGATCAGTCAGCGCCTCTGGACCCTGTTTGGCCTCTCTTCTATTTAGATCATTCATTTCTGGTGCTTGTTTTATCAGAAAAAGTGTAATCCAAGAGCGTGGGATGCTCCTTCCACACAGCACATCTCATCATGCCCTCTGGGACTCACACTACATCTGCATGCTTCGGGGCAGCTAAGTGCCCCAAAGAAATGTAACAAAAATTACACCTACTACATGCTGATGTTCTATAGCTAACTATTTTTTCAGCAGACAATGAGGACCAAGACAGTGTGATGACCAATACCTCCATCAAATATAAAGTTTCAAAGTCTTTCTTAAATACGAAGTCTTAAGAGAACAAGGCAAATCAGACCCGATCCAAATGTGCTGCATTTGATGGAAACATTACTATTGACCTCCCCCAGCTTTACATTGGACTCAAAGTTAGTGTTCAGCAGCTGTAGGATGAAGCTCAGGGGAAAATGGTCCAAGTTAAATCTTTATGTACTCCCAAGGCCATGTTTTCCCCAGGGAACATCCAAAACCATCTCTCACCATTTCCACTGCAAGGCTAAAAAGAGGGCTGCTAACATCACATGAATTACAGCCCTGTCCCACATAATAAATCCCTAACTGTGCTTCATTTTCTGCTCACACTACTCACACAGGTAAACATCAGCTGAATTCAACTATTATTCCTGACCAGGTTAGGTCACGGTAAAAATGACTAGCTTAAACTGCAAATGGTGTAAGTATTGCTTAACTTCATGCCTGGGGTTTAGTAATGCATTCCCATTCATGTAGAGCTTGTGTAAATCAATTCTTTGACAAACGGGAGCAGTTTGTAAACCTATGGTTTTACATGGCTCACAGTGGTCTAGTCCGCATAAATATTGAGCGGAACTACGACCTGAGCAACTTCTCTGTACAAGAGCTTGCATGACAGAGAACACAGGCAGCACTGGTTGGCAACAGAGGCAAGAGTCTGAAAACTGCAGGGCAAACAGCCAGGGATGAAAAGCAAAAGGCAAAATGTTTTTAATTATTAAAGGAGAATACTTGCAGAAACGTGGTTACAGTATTTCTACAGACAGCTTAACTAAAATGCTAATTCTTTTGGTTTTTATTGCTAAGTCAATTATTTTCCCACTTTTAGTATATTTGATTCTTCCAGCTCTTGCAGTTGAGACTGCACTCAAATATGATCTCATTAAAAATATCACATTTATAGTCCTCACCATTGATGGAAAAACAGTTGAATGTATGAAAGGTAAAAAAATACACTAAAACCACTTTCAAATTAAAAGAAGCAGAAAATTAAAAACAGTTCTCTCGTTAATAGCTTTATATTTTAATTCTAGAGTTTAGCAATATTGGCTACATGAGCCATACACTTGCTAACAAAAACTTCATTAGAAGCTCAATGAATATGACTTCTCTTTAGGATTTCAGTTTTGAAATAGAGAAACAAAGATTATTATCTTACCCTGAATACCTCTGTTTTGATGCATTGTAATTTAACCTGAAATCATTCAGATTCCTTTGTATTAATTTCTTTTTTCTTAGTCTTCATCTGCATAATATTTAATATTAACATTTACTTCCTATACAAAGCACCTCTCTCCTTCCTTTGTGAGGCATCCCAAATATCTTACCCTGTGAAGTAGTGCTCTATGCAAGATATCTGCATTAGTAAAAGCATCATCTGGTACTCGGTATTGAAGCCTACATGCCCTAAGTACAATGGAAACTTAAGCTGAAGGAAGGGAAGGCTTCTACCTCTTCTCCCCTAGATACTGTGTCAGCGCTACAATGAGGCTGTAAACTCCTCAGGGTAGATTCGAGCCTTCTAATGTTTTATTCAGCAATGATTCAGCTGATGACACTTTCTAAATACTTGAAACTTAGCTTGTATGTGATCCTTTGCAAAACATGTCCCAAACAAACATATTTATATGTAAAATATATGCTTTCTCTTATTCTAAGACTCTGTGATCACTCCCTGTAGAAACCTTCAGAAATGAAGGTGCCATCTAACAAGCCCTTCTCCTTCACTAAAGAGAATTTACTGTGTATTATTTTATCTTGTAGTGTTCTAGTTGCCAGTAGTTGAGCTTTTGATGTTTACTGATGAGGGAATTAGTCTTCCAAAAATATTATTTAGAAAAACACTTCTTAGAAGAAAAATTACTCAAAATTCAGCTCTTTCCTTTTCCCTTTTCTCTTTACACCCTTCGGAAAAAAGCAGCTAAAAATATTCTCACTGCATTTTCCTCCACACAGGAAGATACACTAATATGAGAACAAAAAGTGTTTATTTTTCTCAGCAGGAGCAAAATGTAGACTCTATGGTTTTCTACAATGTTTACATAAAGATTTCCCTCTGAACTTGAATTCTGGGGGGAAAAAGTCTTTCATCAAACTCCAAGACTTGTGCTCTAGAGATCACTCCAGATGTGACAAGCACATGGAAATACTGCAAGTTAGTTAAAAACAGTGGTAGTTCCCTACACTAACTAGTTTTTCATGCATATCTGTTGTGCTGTGTAAAACTGTATGTTACAGGGACCGGACAGTCCCATTCCTTTTCCAGCAACAAGCACACCAAGAATGCTTTTAGTCATTGTCAGATGAACTTGGCACTGGTCAAACAACTCAGACCTGACATGCAGATGTGGGAATGAAGAACAACTGCTGTAAACAAAGCATATAAAATCCAATTTCTATTCAGTAATTTTCAAGAACATTACTGAAATGCTGCACTAGTAAATCAAAACCGTAAGACAGAACTAAATCAAAACAGCATAGGTAAAATTTCACTGGACATTATTCTCCTTATCCAAATCCAAGAGAAATACCAACAAGAAAAATAGTAAGAACAGGGCTTAGAACTGAACTAGGTCTTAGCCTTAATACTATGAGAAATAAAGGCTATGGAAGTTTGGAGAAGGTGCTGATCTGAGCTGGGATTTCAACCTCTGTGTTATTGTGACTTCTGCACTGGCATCAACCCTGAGGTGCAGATTTTCTTGCGTGCCCATGATATGCTTGGTACAGGACTGTGGTAGTGAAACAGCTTGATGATGACATCTCAGCTTGCTCCAGAGCTGTTAGAGCTTCACAGCAGTCTAATAACTGTTGTCTAAGTTGTACCATCACTATCTATTTCTTCAGGGGCTACATGTACAGTATAGTTTACCTGATTTATACCACTAGATAGCTCTCTCAGCTGGTGAAATTCCTAGCTAGCCATCGCAGCCAGATTCTGGCCCCTATTACTAAGATAACAACAGTTGTGATCTTCACCTAATGTCTTCTACAGCTGCAGGAATTTTGAGTGTGGTTTTACTAGTCTAGGAAATAGCATCCAGCAGTAGCAAGTCCCAGATCCTTGAGAAAAATGTGTTACTTACTTGTATCGTGGACAATTCTAAAGAACAAAATAAGAAATATGCAGTTGTCCATTTTGAATGGCCTTGAAATAACTCTTTCAATGGCTCTTTGATCAGGCTTCATGCTCATACTTCACAGGAATACACACCAGTTCACAATCATGAAACAATTTACTTAAGTTATTTTGGCCAGAACAAGTTTAAAAGATCAACACATACCCATATCTAAACAGATGATATTCATCAACTCAGCAAATACTCAGTCCCATAACCAATGTATACTGAATGCGAATTCTTTTGAAGTTTATTGCTTGACAGATAACTTTCCCCTTCTCAAAGAGGAAGAATGTCTGACAAGCCTCATACACGTAGGGACAGAGAATAGTATTAGAGGAAGTGGACCATTACCTCACCGCCAACATGCTCTGGTTTGGAGTTCATCCTACACGTATGGATATGATGAAGGGACTCTGGCCAAATTCCATAAGAAGGCCAAGTCCCATTAGGTCTGAGGATGTGATGATTATCATATTCCTCCAGCCACCCTTTTAAAGCAGTATCTTATTATCGATTCACTTATGTCTCATCAAAACATATGCACACTTACCACTTTGCATATCACAAAGAATCACTGATGACACAGAAAGCATCCATGGGTGTGGAAACACTAGAACTTGGCTGAGCACGTTGGCTTGGTTGCAGAGCCAACCTACATGAAGTTAATTGTTGCCAAAGGGCAAAATAACTACAGAGCTCAAAGTTTTACCTCAGGGGCTGCAAAATTCTGGGGTTTCTGGAGAAGTTGTGAACAGCCAGAAGTAAACACTAAGATAAAATCATTATCTGCCTTCAGTAATGCATTATGCCAACCTACTTCACCCTCCAAACCATTATCCATTCTTAGAAAACAAGTAATTAAAAATTCTCTTCTGTAGCTCCCAAGCAGGACAAGACTTGCCCTTCTGTTGTTGCTTGCTGATGAGGAAGGCAAGGAGGAACACTCTGACAGAAGTTGAGGATGTACGATTTCCATAACCTGTTGATTAACTTCCACCTTCCACAACACAGGATTTTGTGGATCTCTGTCCCCTTCACTACTCTAAACAACTTACTTTTAGCCAGCCCTACCCCACATTAAGACTGTGGAAATTTCTAGGGTCTATTCAGTGACTATCTTCTGTTATGACACTTGTCATCCAGTGACTATACACAGCAGTTGACGAGACTGTAGAGATGATTACCATTGAAACCTAAAAATGGAAACCTTAAAAGTCCTGAAGGATAGCCCTAGCTAGGTACTCTAGTTCTGTCTCTTAATCAAGACCCATTTATAGTTGCATAGCCCATGAAATGTGAAGTTTGAGGATTTGGCTTCAAAGGGGTTGCATAAAACTGGACACTATTTAAAAGAATAAACAAGCATACCACATTTTCTATAAAGAGCACTTTCCTTGGTTCAATTAATGCTCAGGCTTAAGCTTTTAAAGCACATTTAACAATAATACAAACAAGGAGAACAAACCAACAGGATAAAATGACTAGTTTCCAGTTCTATCTGCTCATTTAGTACATGATGAGCACTGAACTCTGCTCTGAGCGACAGAGACATCCTTGTCCCAGGAGGCTTCCATGCAGAGATATCTCAAACTCAGTAGTAAATTGATTACACAGATGATTCTGCTGGTTCTGCCAACCAGAAAAAAAGCAGACAGACTATTTTTAGCATGGCACTTCAGTATCAGTTTAATGGCATCCCGAGGTTTATCAGCCTGTCAGGTCAGAAAGAAAGTACACCTTGTTAGAGGGAAGCACTGAAACAAATTTCCTCATTAAGTACCATGTCTCCTAGCTTTTCCCTATTGCTGGAAGTATCATTTTTCACCCTCTAAGTTGCATAACTAAGAGTCAATCATTTTCTGTTTTACATTAGGCTATCTCCATCACTTTCACCTTTCTTATCTTTCGCTACTGCATTTTTAAGTGGTTGCTTCTGGGTCTTGGTATGTTTTCCATATGTATTTTATAATTACGTTGATACTAAAGCAGAAAAACTGATCACTTTATGTATGAACATCTTAGTAGACTAGTGAATCTTAATGAATTTTTGTCTCATAGTTTTGAGACTGCTGCATTGCCAAAGGTTAATTACATTTCCCATATCATCTGGGCATTGTTCTCAGTCATACTCGTCCTTAAATTTGTTCAATTTTCCATCAAAAGCATCCCCAGTGTTTTTGTTAGGAAGCTTACATCCTCCCAACAACTCTACTTCCTTTCTGCCTCCTAATTTACCTCTTACCACAGCTGTGGATGCAGAATTAATTCCTGATATCATGTCATTCCATAAAATGTATCTTAATGCTCTTGACTTACTTGTGTATGTAATATCCTCCAGGCATACAATTTATTTGTAACCCTAATGAAGAACATTGATTCAAGAGTGACAAAATTAGTTGAAAGTAAGCTAAAGTCTTGGTCAAACCCCTACTTGGTGCACCTCTTCTCCAAAGCTGAACAGTCCCATCCTTGCAATAACTAAAACACATACATGTAGTCCAAGTAGTAAATTTATATAGTTTAGCATTAAGAGTATTTTATGCAGAAATGCTGCTGAATAGTTGTACAATACAATTTTGCAATCTGATTTTATCTAAAATGTAGACAAAGTAAAGCCATGTGTTGGTTAATGCCTAGGTCATAGTGACACTGCTTAATTTAGGATGACCATTAACCAGTATCTTCATTGTGTAGGCCTGATTACTTTGTATAAACAGTGCATATTTTCCTAACGACTATACCCTTGAAGAGGCACTAAAGACTGATAAAAAGGAAACATCCTGTTCCAGAAGGCAACAAAGGATGATTGCCAAAGCAGCACAAACCTGGGGAGAGGTAAAGGCGGCAGGGGGAGATCGTGACCACCAACTCAATTCAAGACCAAAAGAGTTACACCCCCTCACCTTTAAGCAGCATGTGTGCCAATTTACATAGCAAGCAAGACTAATTCAAATATAACTAGCCAATAACAAAAAGGATGGCGATTACTAATCAATGAGTGTAAATTTAGGCAGATTTTTACTAATCATGTAACAAGATAAATACGTTGTAGTTCTCTGGTGTGGTGTGTAAGCTTTGTGGAATTACCGCCTAGCACCCATATTTGCACAAACAAGAAATAAATAAGTATCCCGGCTCTGTGTGTAAGATTGGCTTATTGCACACCAGGTATCGGACCCCGCTTGTGGGACAGCATATGTACATCTGATGTTTGCAAGATCTGCCCTTTCTGACAGTCAGTATCTACTTCACACACATTACATGCCTGGCTGCTGATACAGCCAGTGGATGGACTAATTAAGGGTAGGTAATTTTGAGTAAGTGATCCCAGAAACTAAACTGAGATTATCTGTCTCACTGCATATATCCATCAGCTCATAACTGCCAAGCAGAGCTGAAAAAAGCAAAACAGAGGTAGAAAATTCCCTGTCTCAGCCCCAAAACACTGAACAACCTTGGCCCCCACCAGAGCTCAGGTGTCTTGTTGAAAGCAAAACAACAGGAACCTAATGCTCAATGAACGCAACTAATTGCAACAGGCCAGTGCAGGAGAAGGTGAGGGAGTCCAGAGGGTGGCAAATTTCACCTCCTTTAAATTTTTTGTGCAAATGGAAGGCAGTAACTGACTCATTGCCATTTGAGTCTGCAGGGGGAAAAAAAAGACCTACCTGCCTATACTCCTGAACATGTCGTGCTCCTAACCAAGTGTGAACAAGCAAATGGTGAAGGTCTGTCAGCCACTACCCAGATGAGCTTGGATGAAGATGTCCTTGTATCATCTGGCTTTAACACATAGACATATACAAAACTCAATTCCTGTGGCAAAACTTGAGCCATAGTCCCCTGAGTTTGTAATTTTTCATTATTCCACTTCGATTAGTTAATAGAAGCTTTCAAATCAAACTAACCAGAACAAACTCTGTCTGAAACCTGTAAAATAACCTAGAATATGAACAAGTGGGTGAGAGAGCAAGAGCAAGCAAGCAAGAGCAACATGCACATGTATAAAATATCTCAAAGGACTGAGAGGGATGTCTGTTAGTTTCTAAACCTTAATGGCAGCAGAGCATAATTACACTAATGTCCAGTGAAGTACCTCCAGTTCTTCTTCCCCACTGCACTTTTTTCTGGCTCGTGTAAAATGCTGGCTGTTCATATGGGCAGCACATAAATGACAGGCAGTCAAACAGCAGTTAGGAATTAACTCTATGTTGTAGGTCACTGCTGAAAGCCCACACTAGCCTTGCAGCTGCCAATTACTTCCAGCCCAAGATGTGTCCTTGAAAGCAGGATTATCATACCTCTGCAACACAACCCTATAGTCACAATCAGCGACAGACCACCATTCCTGTGCAATGAAGTCAGCTTACAGCTATGAAGCTAGCTCTAAGGGCTTTATTATGGATGAGTTCCTCCTGTGCTATTGAAAATACTTTGATCTCTTGGGTTTTAGCACAGCCTAAATTTAAAATAAGCTGCTATAAGGGAAACTATCCTTTTATGCTGCAATTGAGCTGCATGGATTGAAAGGTTACAGGCACAAGTGGGAGGACAGTAGGAATGGGAAGATTAGCTACCACATTCATCTTCCTGGCTGCCTTGGCACAGACCCATGCAGTAAGTCAGAGAAACTACAACTTCAGCAGTCATTAAAAAGTGGCTCTGCATTTTGCTGGGAGAGGAAAAGAAAGAGATAGGATTCAATTTCTAACTTCTTAAGATCTGATCATCTTCTGGGGCTGGTCTTAGAAAACAAAGCCTATTTTCTGTCTTATTAATACACCCATTCACACTAAGTAATTCTCCCGCCCCCACTGCACCAGTCTCCCTCGGACATGATTTAAGCTATCACACTACAAACCGTTATTTCTTGTGCATGCTCTAGAAAGGGAGCTCATAAACAACATGCTAGGTGATGGCCCCAAGTCTGTGCTGAAGTCAAGCTCTCTGAGCATGGTGGGCTCTGAGCTGACTCCTTAGCTCTAGTCAGCAGCCTGGGCAGATGCCTGCAGTCCAGTCAATGCCCAGCATGGCTCCTCATGAAGCATCCAGGAAGATACTCCCCTCCAAGCTTTGCGGTCCAGCTGCCCACTCAAGCCTTAGCCACATTCAGCTGCCACTGCCCACCGCATTTACAGGACCTGCAGTGCCCGGATGAGTTCCTCGTGCAGGATGGCCTCCGTCGGCTGAGGACCCGCACCAGTAGCTTCTTCAGCCCCCACAGTCCTTGCACAGTTCACCTTAGGAAGAGTCAGTCTCAGGATCTCTGTCACAGTGCATAAGGCCTCCAGTGGCAACCACAGAAGTTATTTTATTCTGTTTCACAGAGACGTGAGTTCAAAGGGAACCAGACTTTAAAGATTTATTTGATGGTTCAAACAGCCCAAAGGACGACGTTGTAAGGCTGTCCTCACGTGAAGATACTACAATGACTTTGTCAATACCGAGAGCTTAAACAAGCCATGTATATTTACTAATTCCAGCTACAAACTTGAACTGCTACAGCATTTTATTTCCAAAACATTTTAGTAAGAAGTGCATTTGATGCTTCTCACAAACAGCCTAGAGCAGATAAGCAAACAACTAACACTGACCTTGTGTCAGATTTACAATTTTATTTTATTTTTTAAGCCCTCAGAAAATCACTTACCTAAACCCTAAGCTAGTTAGCAGAAAACTAATCTTCCAGTCTTCAGGGCAGTGAGGCTTGTAACGCATCTGCCTGAGGGGAACACAAGACTGCCCTTGAGTATGATGATGTGCCAGCCACAGAACAAGCTCTTTCTGGTTTTGTCACTCCAGCCCCGGCAAAGGACAACTGCCAGAGTCCACCAAAAAAATCTCCACCATTCAATCAGATCCGCTACTGGAGTATTATGGAAGAGCAGGAACATCCAGCAGTTATGTTTCAGTTTGCATTTTCAAAGGATTACCCAAACGCTAATGAACAATGGGTCAGACCCTTGATTTACAAGATCAATATCACTCAACTTCAGCCAAGGACCATTTTCTCTGGCTAAGGAAATGAGGGAAAAAAAGCTTCAAAAAGGCCTCAAAATGATGCCAAGGCAATGCCCAGGCAAGTTCTCATGCAGCTTACACACTGATACGAAGAACCACATGGATAAGAAAGGATTGCAGACTATTGCAGCTTTGACCTTGCCTCATGCTGCTGTCTCTCCTGAGATAAAGCAGCGGTCAACTACAATGAGAACTGGGATACCAGAGCTCAGTTTTGATGACAAAGGAAGAAGAAGGTCTATTGCACTTCATCTGCTATCCAAACATCTTGAATTATTTCCTCTTCCTTCACATCACTGATGGCAGCTTAATGGAAGAATTAAGCATCAGTGAGAAACACCGAGCTACAGGTAGGCACCACACACTGACCATCCCAAAGCAGCAGTCTCCATTTTTGAGCGTGCAACTTTAAACCCTTATTAGGTGCTAACTCTCTGAATTGCACATTGACCTGTAAGAATCCCTGGTTAGAAGTCTAGTAAAATAATGAAAAGGAGAGCTGAACAACTGCATCCATCTCTGCAACTGCATCATACCTCCTGACTGTCCTCAGACTTTAT
This sequence comes from Leptodon cayanensis, assembly GCA_027564655.1. Taxonomy (NCBI): domain Eukaryota; kingdom Metazoa; phylum Chordata; class Aves; order Accipitriformes; family Accipitridae; genus Leptodon; species Leptodon cayanensis. Next base: position 33,393,122 of record JANXJC010000078.1, read on the forward strand.
CCCCAGCTGCTGCTCTCCCCAGAAGTTTCTACCCCACTGCTCATGCAGGTATTTGGTTACCCAGTACCAACAGCATTAGCTGTTAGTATTGCCCCTCCAGAGGGAATTAAAAGAGAGATAAAAGGAACAACGAAGACAGTCCCAGTGAAGACTGGCAGTCACTAAATGGTGCTACAACCTGATCATTGGATAACAGTTAAAATGTAGGATGAAATCCCATTGCAGGGCTGGAATATGGTACACTTTTTTCTCTACTAGCTTCTTATAAAGTACCAAAACTTCAATGTTTTAGACCGCCTGTGCTGTAACAGCTTCACAACACAATTTATTTATTTGTGTTTACTGTAACATCCTAATAAATATCACAGTCAATAAAATTTTTATGCTAGTTGCCTGTACCCTTTGGCTCACCTTCTGTGAAGCTTGGCTGTTCATCATGACTGTCATCATTAAGCCAGTAAGAAGTCTCTTTTGCTTACTTTTTCACCATGTGTATTTCTATGCAGAAAGCACATTTGCAATTTTTATGTGCTAATTTTTTAATACATACCCAGTTACGATAGCTGTTGCAAAGTTTGGGCAGACTAATACAAATGTAACAGAATATTAAAAAAAGCATTGGTCAACAGTATCTAACAGAGCTCTTCTCCCAACTCCCAAAGGGGGAATCTGCTCATGGCCATTTCAAAGGTCATGAGCTTGAAAGCTGGGCCAAGTGACACCAGTGGCCATCTCCACTCCCACCTTCCACCAGAAAGGAAAGCACAGCTTCTACTTTTTTAAACTGTTCCTTCTAAAAAGATACACATCTGAGCAGCAGCTTATCAAGGTCCTCTGGCAAGCTGCACGACCCATAGATTTATTTCATGGCTTTGACTATTTTTGCACATTCTAGCAATCCTCAATCTTGGGGCATGACATGTCTCCACATCTCCCACAGAAGAGCCAAGACAAAAAATCAGCAAAATTGAACAGAAGTAAAAGAGCCCATCAGAGTCAGTGTGCTCTATTCAAGCCACTGTGCTTCTCCACATGTAGCCATGATAGTTAGACAAGGTTATTTCATTCTCAAAACTCAGCAGTTTTGTGTAACAAATCAAACCAGACTCATTCAATCTTAAAAAGAAAAATAAATTTTAAAAAGGGGCAAAAAAAGATGCTCACTCCACTTCCACAGCTCAGTCCAAATTACATGAACACAGAAAAAATACAAAAGTGTTCACATAACTATCCTGAAAGTGGTTTGTGGGTTTGAGAGTCATTCAGCCTGGAGCAGAAATAACTAAAGCAACGTTAAGTAGCTGGCAATTCCATGGGACAAGCCATGAGTATTCATGGCAGGAGCTGTAGGAAAAAGCATGTGAACATGCCATAGCCAGAAAGATCATTACATAAATCATTCAGTGCATTATTTTGAAAAACAAATATGATAGTGAAAAGTTATGGATGATAATAGTGCATAATGACAGGGTAATATCACAGCTGATTTCTCTTGGGCACAAGTGGTTGAGTTTCAGACTTTGTTAGGAATGTTGATAGGTAAGATAAAACTTAGTAAAGATCTGCAAGAATCAAAGAAAAAGGATCGAAGATCTGACTTGAGCATTTAGGGATTTTTTTACAAAGTGTTAGACTAAATATTTTGTCTTTGCTTTAGTAATGCCAGCAATGATTAATCACCACTAAATACTGTTGAAAATTAAAACCAGATGATATTTCTGTTCTCTTTTAGTAACATTATTTTCTCTTCCTCATCTTTTTTCTTCAAAACAAATGTCTACTAGTCAGTTAATTAACACTTATTTTTCTAGGATCCATTCAGAACAGGAATACACTAACTCTTCAGGTGAAAGTAATTTACAGACTACATTATCCTAAGTTATTTTCTATTATTTTGTCCTTGGCAGAGCAGTGCTGCAATGACAACCAGCAACTTAGAGTAGGACATGTTAACAAGATTGTTCACCTCCTGAGTTCTGCTAATAAAAAAACCTCACCACTCTATTAAATGAAAATAAATGGCAACTATTACCAATGTTATTATTCTTCCACAATGAAAACACACTACTGATAACCAAATCCTCAGTTCAGTGAGCTGTTAATTACTCCAAAGAATAAATCCCAGATCCATGAAACCTCTTACTCTCTATATTGTGTTTCTTCTAATGATGTTGCTGTGAAAAGAACTTGATTCTGAATAACCCTGAGAGGGCATCTCAGACATTCATGAAGGAGCTTCTTTGCCATATAACCATGGAGAAGCATTTACAGAGGAATGGGTTGGGTCCCTCCCATAAAACTTAACATTTGGGCATAAACTGACACAGTCTTTGACTCATTTCACGGGTGAGTCTGGGGATCAGTACACTTTGTTGAAGCTGCACGTGTGCATTATCCCACTGCTTATAGGGCTGCTGCGTGCAATGACCTGCAGATAGGGCTTCTCTACAGCCAGTGGGATTTTCAGACAGCCCCCCTGAACCTGTTCTTACAACACAGTAACATTTGCTTCCTTACATACTAATTGGTGGAAATTAACACTGTATTTCAACTAAAAGAGTAATAGAGGAAGAAAGGCAGTTTTCTCAAGCCAAACTCGAGTTTTATGCTTCATTTTCAGTACTTTTTAAAAGCACTTCCAGTTAAATTGTAAGGAAAAATGTGACACAAAACTAGTTCTTCTGGTCACATTAAAGTGATGCCTATATTAATGCATTTTTTTCAGAAAACAGGCTTTCCTGGAAAACACAGGATAATCCAGAGAGCTAGAGATGTGACTGTTGCAACAAGTTACCAATTCACTTCAATTTTAGAAGACCTTCCTGGAATCTCTGTATGCTAAGTTTTATGAAAGCATAAAGCATAAAGCATTTCACGTTTGCATACCTCTGTGCATGCTTAAAAAGCAGACAAAACAGTTAATTTAACTTGGACCATAACTTATCACATACAGCTTTTCCTTTAACATCTGATAAGGAGGTATAAGCTTTATTCCGTCACTGGTAAGCCTTGTAGCTTAGTGCTTAACTTAAGAAGAATTATATATTTTCAGAGAGAAATTTACTTCCTCCCATTTTGGGAGGCTTTCAATATTCTGTATGAGAAGTTCTGTGTTTGTTAGAGTGTGTTGGAAGTAACCCGAGCTTTGGCTGTGGCCAAAGGCTGGGTGTTGTGCACGATTTTTGCCTTTTTTGCCCTAAATGCTTGGTATGGTTTTGTGGGGGGCTAGTCTTAATACTGTATCTACCAGTATTTTATTCTTCAACCTGTGTCTGGTGTAATCCAGTGTTTCTGACCTTCTGCCAAGCACAAATTTTTAACGTCTTTTATTTTATTTTATTCTCTTTAAAAAAAGATCTATGTATTCTCAGGAACAGTATTTGACCTGATTGCATATGTAAGTATTTATTTATTTTCCACAAGGGCTTAAGTTAACAAAAAGAATGCTATTTTTAATTTCAGACTTTAAATTTTTAAATAATTGCATCCCTAGGCACCATACAATAAAATATGATACAGAACAACAGATATGTTTGCTTCCAAAGTTTATTGCAACTGAATGGGGCCCAGCAGCTTGGTCCTGTGACATGCTGCTGGACTGGCCCAAGAACAGCATCAGTCACATAACACCTGAAAACAATGACAGCTGTTTTTTAAAGCTCCAGACCAGGAAAAACCCAGATTTTTGTAAAGTGTGTGACAGGAACAAAGCACAGCAGCAGACAGTGAGGCATGCTCAGCAGGAGAGAGTTTAGTCAGGTGCAAATCCAATAAAGTAACATAAGCAGAAGAACAAAACAAAGAAAACCATCCTTTCCTGGTGACCAGCTCAGCATACAAAGTCTAGGTGTTTCACCAGGAGCTTGCCATATACTTTCAGCAACTCTCAGGGCTGGTTTTTTCTGTAGGGATGTGGTCTGAGCACCACAGCAGGAAGCTGTTGACCATTTGCTTTCCGAATTTAAGAAGCACCGATATCAAGCCCCAGTATTACTCTTCAGCTCATGTGCCATCATGAGCATTTGAAATGGTAAGTCTTCTAGCAAACACATTTGCTGTCATTAAGGCCTATAATTAAGGTGACGGATTCAGCACTGCCCCTACTCTGGACCAGGTGTGAGGGACCCGGTGAGACATTCAGGCATCTTTTGTGCACCACACATTAACATGTACCTTAAACATTCCCCAAAAGTAACAAAAAAAAAGTTTTCACCATTACTGCATTCATTCAGTTTCCACACACTCACACAGCTCTCCCCCATGGGACATGACACTGCATCCAGATTGCAGGTGGTCAGCTCCCCACCCATCCTCTAGATCCAGGCACCGAGGTGGTATCTAATTTTCTCTGGCTTTTTCTGTGCGACATCTCTTTTTCCTAAAACTCTTGCTGAAGCCTCATCATCTTATGTCACTAACTTCGCTTCTCTTGGAATAGGTAGAAAATACCAGCTCTGATCCAGCACCTACAGCTGACCTCTGAATCTACTGACTTTAAGGAGAGGCTTGCCATGGACTTCAACAGGGCCAAGATTTCCTTGCTGTTAAGTGAGGCCCCATTGAATTGGCCATCACCATCTCACTGCTTCCTAACAGGGCCATCTCTGTAGGCTCTTGGCAAGATCAAATATTCTGCATGCTTGCAGAATAGGCTTGGAAACCCAATTTACAAAATTGCTAATTAGAAATGATAATAATCCTAACAAATAGAATTTACACCAATTAAACTTAGTTCCTTTGTGCCAGCTGACAAAATTAATATCAAGCTATTTCTCTCTGATTCTTCACTTGGTATTCAGCTATTTTATATCAAATATTTGGTGGCTAATTTTACTTTCACTATTTCAAACCTCAGAAATTCCAAGTCAGCCAGCAGTGGCTCATACCAGTCTTGAAGCTGACTGAGCAGGTTTTTTAACAGTTCAGGTGAGATTACAGAATGCCAAAATTAAAGTTATGCTGTACCCACGCTACAGATTAGTTGCCACAGCTCTACAGCAGGACAGAGATTTGCAGCAACAAAAATTTAGCTAACCATCCAGTCAATCTTGAAAAAAATAGTTAAATTCATCTTTCTGCTCCTTTTTTCTCTGTAATTGTTTCAGTGGCATTTGCATACAACAAGGTCAGGTGCTTTAGAGACAGTGGAAGTGCTGGCTGCAAATGCATCTGATCAGTGAAGTAATCAAGAAACACCTGGAAAGTCAGGAATGTAAATGCTGTTTGCAAGTAACCTGCCAGGCAGGAAGTCAGCACTTACTACACTGATATTTCTACACTTAACAATGAAAAGGAATTTATCATTGCCTCAGCTAGATATCTGCACAAATACAGAACTGCACACATTCCCAAAATGCTGGCAGTTATTAATCATAAATGCTTCTAAGACCGATAAAGCTGAAACTTACTATGTAGAAAGTATGTCTGTGACATCGTCGTAGCCATGGAATTAATAAGTATCCAGGCCACCCATTTCAAGGTTAGGCACTTAAAACCCTAGATAGATAGAGATTAATGGAAGTGAACCAAGTGCTGTTACTCAGCATTACTGGCAGTATTCCACCCTCTGAGAGGACAGTGCAACTGCTTTCTGAAAGGTCTTAAAAAAAAAAAAAAAAAAAAAGTACCTCGCACCTCTGTGAGCTTAAAATGAGAGCATCTGTTTTGTGTGCCCAGTCATCTTCATCCTCTCAGCAGACATTGTCTCTGCTTGGGACAGAACAGGTAGAAACAGCTCTCGCTGGAGTCAGAGCAGCCTGCACAGAGGCACAATGCCCCATGAAGAGAGATGGCAAAGGTCTGGTTACTCTTTGAGGACCTCAGAGTGGGTTTAGTTAGATGTTGTTAAGAAACAAAACTGCTGAGGAAAAGATGGGTTGTATTATCCCAGTAGTGGGTGAAGAACTTCCTTGCAGCCAGACTTGTTTCTGACCCTGGTCCTGCTTGGGGCAGGTTAAGTCTTTGCAAGGAGGAAAGAAAGCTTATGTTAGAAAATGCCAAGATGTGGAGGGAAAAACAATGTTTACAGAGAGATACCTGCAGTTAGGAGCTCTTTAGCAGTTCAGACAAGGACATAGCAAGACGTATCGACTCCTAGCTAAAGAAAGAAAATACTCAAACTCAGAACGAGAGGCCTTTTGAAGAGGAAGGATCACCAGTGGATTATTATCAAGCAGTTTTATTTGCCTCCATCACTTTGAGGATGGGATCTGTCAGATCCAAAAGTGAAATCTGCTTCAGTGTAATGTCTTGACATTCACTTACATAGTTGGGGAAAAATAATTTCTTCCACTGGCTAAGGCTTTATGGCATGAACTTCTGTAGGTACTTAAAACAAATCTCCATTCTCAGAGGACCAATTCAGCACCCTTTGCTTTGTAATACTGGAAGGAAAGGGAAGGAAAAGGAAAGGAAGGAAATTAAAGGAAGAAAAGCCTGAAGAAAAAACCCACAAGGAAAAGACCCTGAAACATCACAGTCTTGCTGCTATTTCACAAAGTTACAGATTGATAAAACAGCTCTTACTGACTGAATGCATGAAGGAAATAGATCATGATGTCAGTGATACAGGGCATAACATTTCAAGGCCTTGGGAATGAATGTTTTGTTATAACTTAACATATCATTAGACCAGCAGATGGAAGAACAGACATCTGTGTGATGCATTACCTTAGCACACTCAGAGTGACTATTTAAACATGAAACCGTGGAGACAGCTTTTTGATCAGCTGGCTACCCTTTTTCTATTAAAGTTTTAATACAAGAAAAGCTGACATACAGTTTTATGATATCTGATTTTGTTTAGAAATTATAATGTAGTTCCAGAATAGCATTGGAAACTATGAAGAGCATTGTTGCTTGACCATAGCCTGTTTAACAGGACAGAGGTGCCTTAAACTTATTAGTATCTCTCTGAACGCATTGCTTTACTAGAACATCCCAAGTCAATTCTGCAGAAGCAGAAGTGCATTCAGTTGTGTGATGCAAAAGAAAGCACCAAGTACTCGTAAGCACCATTTACTTATTCTCATCCTTGATTAACAGCTTCTCTGAACACATGGCAGTAAAATCAAAAGATCATTTGTTTAGCCATTCCCAAAAAACTGCAGAGAGATCTTCTTGGCTAAACACAGTCAGGTTACTTGAGAAATCCTCATGGACAAGGGCTGCCTTCTGGGGGCTTCTTCCACTAACTGAATTCCAAGCACTCACACAAAGCTTTAAGTGGTTCAGTATTGCAGCCATGTATTTATTTAACAAAACTGAGTACAATGTATCCAGAAGACTTTTCTGACAATCTCAAACTCGGAAGCACTGAGTTTGTATCTGCGAACCAGTACACCGGCATACACCCACACTAACATTGCACAAAACCCTCCTTCACGTAGTTTTGTATAACTTTGCACCCCCTAAATATTGTCTTCTAAAGAGTATTATAGGGCCAAATAAAGAGTTCCTATTTACATTGTGAACACATAGGTAACTGCTCCCTGTAAAAAATTCAAACCCATCCTCTCCTACCTAGAGGTACCATTTTCTAATCGGAGAGGATCTCATCTGTCTGATACTCCGGGCATGTGTCTTCTCCAGTCCTTTCACACAAGCTTCAGGAACGTGCCCATGTGGGAGCTCTTTATAACTCTGAGCAGATGACGTGGTTACCAAATACCATATGACAAAGGACACCTCAAAACTGAAAAAGCATCTTGAGAAGTTTAGTGTAAGTTTTTCATTAATGCCTACCAGAAAAGTATATCCTGCCCATATTAAATAGAATCAAGAGGAGAGCATGTACAACTCGATGGAGACTCTGAACTAAAAAAATCAGCATGCCAAGTTTTTTTCTCTATCCACCCTCTCGAATTTTGAGCATTTAAGAAATGTACTTTTGCAATTATGCATATTGCATGAGCAGACAGAGTGTAACGGAGCCTTTACTCTAACAAAACACAGACAATAATTAGATGATACATACGTCAAATTTACATAGGCTTATACATCACTATTATTTCTCTGGTCTTCAGCTTTGAACTTTCAAATGCTGCAGCTATCAGTAATTGTGATTTCTGTCATGTAAACCTACTACATTTACTTTCACAGAATCTTGACACAATTAGCATGAAAACCTCACAAGGAGATTTCAAAGCTTAGCACACCTAAGAAAAGAGCACTCCCAGAAACAGCTTCCTGTTCTCTCCCAGATATCTTGGTAGACTGCATATAAGCCATTTTCTTTCATATAGTGAAGGTTTAAAAGAACAAATACAAATCCTGTGTACAAATCCTTTGCTCTCCAAACCACAGTCACATACTTCGATATCTGAAAAAGCAATATATGCAAAGAAAAATCAAGAAGCAGGCATTACCATGAATTTATTTTCCTTCCTTTCCTCTAAACCCCAAACGACAATTCCTGTGTTATAACTCCCTGTATACCTTTGGATGCTAGCAGTTCAAAAACAAACATATACTTCCCTGGTAACTTTATTCTTTTTTTTTTTTTTTTTTTTTAAACTTTCTCCATGCAGCTTTATAAATTAGGTACCTTAAAAACTTGGGAAAATGTACTTGTCCTCTGCAATGACTAATTGTGCATACAAACTGTATAGCATGCAAACTTACTCCCATAGAGGTATTCAAATGGAGAAAAATTAATTCATTGTAAATTGTATCACTCTTCCAAATAACTCAAGATTTTGAAACAGCTTACTACTATATAACTTTTTCTACCACTTCTAGCTCACAGATGTCTTAACTAAGAGCTCAATGGTTACAAGGTGACCCAGAAAGGACAGAATTGATGAAACAATGTTCCAGCTGGGAGCACTTCTATGCTCTTTTTGGATCCTTAGCTTGTGTTAGTATTTAAAAAAAAAAAAAAAAAAAAATCTCTGTGCTGTACCCACATATACGGTAAAGGGAGCAGAAGTTAGCTGCAATCTTGTTCTATTTCATTAAACATTTCAAAATTTTGTTATCCTTTTCCATCTTTACAGACTTCTCGTCATTTTAGTAGAGCCACAATCATCTGAGTGTTTACAGCTGGCTTCCACAATATTCTTAAGGCCCTCATTTGTGCATGCAAAGCCCTATCTCCTTGTTAGTAAATAATGCCACAATTTTTCTTTCAGCTGAAACTATTACATGTGTGACTCCATTAAGAAAACTGCATGGCTAGAAAGAGTGCTATAAAAAGGCAAAAGACAAATGTAGCATTCTCTCTCCTAGAGAGTAAGTGCATCTCTTACAGCACTGTCTATAGAGCTTGGTTATTTTCCCTCCTACTAAGAAAGCAAAAAATGAAAAAAGGTCCCCCCTTCACCACTAGATATTTTGCACAGTCATACCATACCCAAAGTATTACACCAGAGCTGTTTATGTCATACCACCCCAACAAAACAAGCCATGTTAGCCAGTCTGAACAGCAAATTAAAACCAGTCGTCTCTGCTTTCTCTCAGCCTCTTCACAATGTCTCTTACCCATCCACAATTCACCCCCAAAGCCTCACAGCACATTCTGGAGCCTACTGCACATCCACTAGCAATCAAGGTGATCTCTTGAGCTAAGGACTGTGCATATCACACAGATGACTGCATGACATCTTCAAGTTACAAAATTAAAAGAAATTTAAAGTTGTTTAACATTTTTTGAAAAAGACAAAAAGACTGCAGAAGACTCTTTTAACTGAGGCCACAGAAGATGCATTCCAGCAAATCGAGAGACTCCCCTGCTGTATGGAGCTCACCTACTGTACATGCTTGTCAGTATAACTTTCAGTAGCAGAAAATTACTGAATGCATTAGGACTTAATGTACTGTCTCATCTTCTACATTCCTTATAACCTGGCCACTGAGCCAGCACACACAGCAGTAACTTACATAGAGCGTGACTTAGTGGCCAAGTTCAGAAGTGTATTTTCCAGCAACTGAACGAATCTGTGCTGTCTCATGCATTGTGACCACATTCCAAAAGCACTGGAAATACACATAGCTTCAGCTGTTAAAAGCCTGATTTTATATGTTTTCATATATTTTAACACACAAGAGGTGCTGTATGGTGGTGAAAATGATGGGAATTTAACCGGAAGAACTCACTTTGCCAGGTCACTCAACAACAAAAACACAAGGCAGTGAGTTGTTACCACTGATGGCCAAAAACTTTTTCGTAAGAATGGGTTGTTAACCTTCATACTATTTGTAATTTAGACAGCAATTTTCACTTGCCATAAGCTACCTTTAGAACCAGAGCAGGCATAGCACTCTTAATCATTTCCTACCCTGCAATGTCAAGCATCACAACAACTACTGAACAGCAAGTAGTAATGGTTTACTCTGAGGTAGTTACTTATTAAAAAAAAAAAAGTTCAGATGAAAAGTTGCTATGCATACTTATACCTTAAGTATATAAGTATATAAGACTATACCTTAAAACAAGCTGTAATCCTTATCAGTGTCATTCTTTACCTTTCACTTCTTTGAAAGAAGTAGGGAAAAATCCCAGATACAAGGCAAAAAAATGTGTTCTTTTGAAGTACACTATGCATGCGCAGCATTACCTCCCCTGATTTTGATAGGCCAGCACCTGGTAAATGTCAGCATCTAATTAAAAGGGACACTTGCTGCATACAACATCGCTACCCAGCAGATGAGCAAAAATGAAGCGATGAGGTTTCATCTCACGTGGAGAGGGGCACTGCCACACCTGACCTTTCCCCTGCAGCACACAGAAAGGGGAAGGTACTTAAAAACAACTCAAAGTACTACCAACAATACCATACTCAGGACTAGGGGGCACTAGGACTAGTGAACAGGAAGACTAGGACTAGTGATTGACTTGGGGACTCATGACCCCAGTTCCTACACACCTGGAAAGTAACCTCACAAAGCAGCTGGAATTGTCTCTGCTGCCATTGCTATCAACATCTTCCCTGCTCTTCATTTAATGGCCAAAAATCCTTAAAAGAATTCCAAGTTCGAAGGCTTCTTTGTAAATTCTTGAACAACACAGTGTAAATCACTTCTTTCTTTAAAATAGAAAGAAAGAAGTAATTTACTCTATCACCTT
>JANXJC010000078.1:33406485-33423846 GCA_027564655.1 Leptodon cayanensis
GGGGAACAAACAACAGAGAAAATCAGTATCAATTTACAATTTTAGTATTGAGTAGTGGTTAAAAAGAAAATTAATTCACACTTCTTGAAGGTGGAGTTTTTTATTATTCATATACATATTGCTACTTTCTTTATGAACAAATACTGGACTAGAGCCACCACTGACACTGTGAAAAGTAGGTATAACACACTGCCATTTAGCACTTGCCAAGAGTGATTACAAAGATGCAGACAGTCCGTGAATTAAGTGCCATACTTTTATTTAGAGGTACTTTTTTCAATCCCCTGTATCTGTTTTAACATGTTTCCACCCTTCCTTAAATTAGACCAGGCAGCTTTGTATAAATAAAATACGATAATCCACAGATACTAAATGCTCAAATGTGAACGTACAAATATTGTGATTAGCTTCTCAAACTCTGACAAAACCTGTCAGTGTGTTTCTTAAAGAAATATTTTTAGTATTAAAAATAACAAAAAGAATTTACTGCTTTTGATCCACATTCCCATCTTACTTATTTTTTGACAGCAGCAGGCCAATGGATGCATGAGGGGGAACACAAGGTATTGCTTAAGGGAGCAATATTTCTTTTCCTCCAAAGTAACAAGTGACACCATCTTACCAAGCACGAGGAAAATGAGCTTTTGAAAGGAGTCTGGTAAAAAACAAACAAACCTCCAAAATCTCTCTTCCCTTACAAAAGCAGAACAGACCCAAAATCATGGGGTAGATTCAGGTTCAGATCATATCTAAGCCATGGGTAGTACTAAGGTGCAAGACTTTGCTTTGGGCCTTTCCTGATGTTTTGGTTTGGTTTGGTTTTTTTTATTTCAGCATATATACTGAGAAACTCAGCCACTACTGTGAATGTCAGTGAATTACTGCTTGCTAAATACTGTAAATTGTACCTGTAAGAAAATGGAACAAACCAACACTGCATTAGTTGTGGTCTGGCACAGCTTCACTTTGGCTGCTTCTTCTGGATGGAGTACAGGGTTTGGAGAGCTGCCAGTAGCGCTGATAAAGTGAACCAAACCATAAAACATAACACACAGGGGAAGAAAAAAATTCTTTTGCCAAGAAAATGCTGTCAGCAACAGCACAGCATCCTCACGTACACTTTTAAACACCCCTATATTATTGCATAACACTTTAAAAATCTTTAATATGGTATAAACTTGTCTTTCTTAAATAACAAAAATTAACAGCTGACAGCTACTTCCATTATTGCTTCTCCCCACAATCATTAGTGCTGTCTTATGTTCCTTGTTAAATACATTCCCCAGAGTGACAAATGTGCCTAGCTGAGTGCAGGCTTAACACACCAAGCTAACATAACTCTCCTTAGATTTTCCCATGTACTAACGACAATTCAGAATTGATTTATAGCTTCTGTCAGTGGTATTTTATTCACACCATGTGGAATATGGAGAAGCCATGTACTTTACTTTCCGTGAAAACACTAACAGTTCTCGAAAAACTGCTTACTCAGCAGAAAAGAGGAGCATTAGTTCCTCATCCAACACCTACAGTGTAATGAAATTGCTCTATTCCTGCTACTGAGCCAGAACAGTCAATACAAGCATGCAGTTATTTTTACCTCTGCATATGGTGCAAGGCTAATTACTCCACCTTTGGCTCTTTACAGATCTACTACAGACTTCCAGTCAGAGATCCATAACCAGATGTAACCAAACACCATCACATGCATGCTATGGGTTATTTACAACTCTAAAGCCTAGAACTTATAAGTTATTCTTGTTCCCATGAATAACTCAAAACAACTCAAGACCTCTTCCAAATACTATTCGTATCTCCCTTTTGGTACTTAGTCATATACTTCAACAATTTGTGCTGAATTACCAATAGCCAAGCTGCATCAGAGTAGAGTACTACCCAAAATACTTTCGGTCACACCTGCTAGAGCAGGAGATTCTGTTCCCGTGCCCTCTGTACTGAAGTATGCATCATGACAGTGATGCAAGACGAGAGGCATATAAGGTTGAGATTCAGGAATTGGTTCACTACTTTAAAAGTCATCTTTTATAAATTTATATTCAGAAGGGAGTAAGAAAATAATTGGCCTTAAAAACATGCCAAATACTGCACCAATCTTTCCATTTGCTTGCTGTAATGGGATAAAATTAATTTAATAACGTGTCCATCTGGAGTTCACCTTGCATACGTGCTGAGAGGAAATAATTGAACCTACAAACCAAAAGCCTAACTCTCCCATATAAAGATTCAGTGTATGCTCACAACAGCCTTAAGAGAATATCATTGCTTCCCTACCTGCAACATCCCTTCCTTCAAGCAAAAAGGCCCAAATATCAAACTGTAGTCCTGGAGTCCACCAGCAGTTCAGGGCAGAGGTAGTATATCAAGCAGCTGTCCAGGACCATGTCCCGCTTGACAAAAAGCAGGTCTGCTGGAAGATTTTTCCTTTATCTACAGGCTTCCTCTCCAGCTGACCAAATCCCTACACTGTGATGACACAGTCTTTTCTGTTGTCACCATGAAGAGACCTATTGCAGATGGCTGGAGTTTTACATACATAACAGTGAACTCTCTACAGAGGATAGCCTGGATCCATGACCATATTAAATGAAGCAGACATTGTGTTTATATATCTAGTCCTCAATCTGGAAAGGTCCACAGATCCATAACTGGATTTTATCAGAAGCAGACAGCTATGGAGGACAATTTTTTTCCCCAATGGATAATGAAATAAATTCTGCTTACTGCACTGTTTCTAATAAGATGAGTCACTAGTATATACTACAAAAAAGGTTTACTCATCAGCCTCAAAATTTTCCAGAGTAGGTTTCCATCTTCCCAGTCTGTTCTCACAGCGTGTGCACGTCAAACCCCAAAAACACATCAATACCTTTTGTGAGCATCTTGAGTGCTTGAAGAGGCAGACCACTAGCATCAGCTACCTTGGATATTCACCGTCATATCTTCCTCAAGCTTCAAAGACTTTTTGTCTCATTTCAGCTAAACAACAGAGAGAAATTATAAGCTCTTTCAAATTGCATATATTTTATTTTTTCCAGGTGTAATTTAACAGCCTTTGTATACTGCTACAGAGCTCTTCTTACAAGAGTCCAAGATGTTAAGACCACAGTGCTATCTCCTGTTATTTACTGTACATGCAGTTGACTTTACAGCTGAGCGCCATGTTCACCTGAAGAACATCTTTGTCGGCATGAAAAACAGTGCGAAGGCTCTGCAGACAGCCTTTGATTCTAGTACTCACCTAGCCAACAGGAACTACTAGAGTTAGAAGTGAGACATGCTGGGAGGAGCTGATGCTAAGAAGCCCTAAAGAGCGTGGATGGGGACACTACCAAGGATGGGAGAGAAGAGGAAGACACGGAGAAGCAGTAGAGAAAGCAGGTAACAAAGCAAGGCAGATACAGAGAGAAAAGGAAGACAATGAAGTCGTAATAGACCAGCAGTAACTCATCAATTACAAAAGTCAAACCAGAATTCAGGGAGGAAAAAATAGCAAAGCTTTTTCTGGAAGGGAGAATACATTTGTAAGACTATGAAAATAAACTGAGGGCTAGCAAAGTTTAAAAACCAAGAAACGCTATTCTGTCCTTATTAATGACCTTTTCAAACTCCTTTCTGAAGTGAAGCTTTGATCACCATGATTTTACATAGAAGACTGAAGTAACCTTGAAGTGGAATGAACTCTGCAACTGCTTCAGCATAGGAGAGTAAAATGCAAAGCTAGAGAAAAAACAAATCATTATTCCCTTTGGCTATCATTAAGGAAAATCTAGTGATTGGTGATCACTGCCAAAAGGGATGAAAATCTACCAACCGATGTGTCATGCAGGCTACCTGAAGTAAATCATCATACCTGGTATGACTTTAGAAGATATCCTGAAGGAGTCTAGTCATTCAACCATCACAGCCAAACAACACTGCTATTGTCATTTTACTGAAGTTATATGTAGCATGCAAACCTATCATGCCTTTCTATCAAAGGATAGTAGTACTAAAATATTACTCAAATCATCATTTTAAGGCAGTCATTTTCATTTTACAAATAATAAAACCGAGGTGGAAAGAAGTAGTGCCTGGCTTTCTCCAGCTTGCACACAGAATGAACAGCAGCGGCACGAATAGTAAGCCCTGGCTGCCAAGTTTCCCCTTTTAACTGCTAGGTTGAACTTCCTCTCTCCAGAGGCTATGCCACCACAGCAGCGATATTCAGCACAACTGAAGTGTAAAAGTAAGTTAGTTTATACACTAGCAGGGCTCTGTCAACTTACAAGGACAATTTGGCATCCCTTTCATCGGCTGCACCTCAGAGCACCAAGTACCACACACATCCTACACTATGCTCCAAACACCATAACCAAATGTCAGCATAGCATCCCATTAAGATCAGGTGTGAAACAAATACTATACAGCTTTCCACCTGAAATTTTGCTGAGCACATTTCATGTTTGCTGCTGCAAAACTTAAACTCCAGTTTCCATGCCAGCGGGTCTGTACATGCCTCCTCAGATTCCTTTTGGGATGAAACCACACATGTCTGATCTGAAGCCCTTTTGTGTATTAAAAAGAAATTTACCAAGGCTTAGATTCAGTCCTGGCAATTTCCTTTGCCATGGAGAGAGGAAGGGAGAGAGGGCTGAGAATATTTATACACAACAGGTTAGGAGAGAATTGCCTACCTTCTGCTGTTTCCCACAACAAGTCTATAAAGCCACAACAAATTGTGGAGAAGATCAGAGAGAGTCAGAATTTAAATTTTCCTTATGGAATAGGGCAGTTTTCTTCACAGGATCTCTTCCTATACTAATTAACAGTTTTCTGAAAGACTTTCTTATCAAAATTTTCTGTCCCACTTTAAAAGCCCGCATTGTCACTGGTGCTAGACTCTCTGGTGGCTGCTCCAACACAATGCACAAAAATGACATGAAAGAGGAGGAGATTCGGGTTTTGCTTAATAGACCATCTGGATCACACAACACAAAACTGCTTATTTAATGAGGTGGGACATATTGGTCTATTTGTATTGTAACTTGCAGCTGCTGTTATAGTAAATTCAATGTAACTATAACTCTGGTCACAAACTGGTCTTTATGCAAGTGCAAAGATGCTGCAGAAAAGGCTTGTTGCTGAAACCCTTACAGATTTTTCACATATGGCTCCATTGCACACTGCTTAGGTAAGATGAAAGAGCACTCTCTTCTGCTTTATTTACAAATGCCCAGAAAACCCTGGATCTCTGCTTGACAACACTGATTACACGCTGATAAAGGCACAGCTCTAGAAATTGTCTGGGATTCACAGTTCAAACTGAAGTCAAGGGATATTGCAAGTATTCTTTAGCATTACACTTAGGATTTAATATATTTCTCAGTCACAAGACCAGTACTAACATTTTGTTCATAACGGTTGCCCTTCAAAAATTAATTTAGTCACAAACAGCACCAAGTCAAAATTGGTTTTAGTATTACAGGTTAGTACAGATAGGAAGGAAAATAGATAATGATTTTATCTTTTTATTATAGTAAGCAAGTGAGCAAAAAAAAGAAAAAATGTATTCACATGTTTACAGATCACTATATATATTATAGCAAATATGTGCAGAATAGAGAATATTCATATTACAGTTGATTACCTATAGACACCATCAGGCTACAAACTCCCTCAGTGAACAAACTTCAACTATTCTCAGCCTTTTGCAGTACAGTTACTGAACGCAGGCTACTGGGAAGTCAACAGAACAGCCTTGAAAATTGTATTTCTAAGCAAGGTTATGCTTCTGTTGTTGTATGTTACTGCTTAACTACCTCAAATATTAGAGGGACTAATCAGCAGTTCAGAGAGAATTCAATCATCCTTCTTTCAGGTTAAATGCCTGCCATTTTTACTATGCAAAACATTAGGCACCTAGGGTAGGACACATACATTAATATGAAGTCACTCTTTCCAAACCACGTCCTCGTTTTCCTCAGTGACTTTTCAAATTTCTAGACAGTAAGAGGAAAATACCACTTGCACAAGTGCATATCAGCCTTTGTTAGCTTTGGCATTCTTCTTGGTAACATATGAAGTCAGAGCCTCAAAATACCTCATTGGTTCGAACCAGTTTGTTATCTGGCAGCATGATGGGTAACAGTGCATGTGCAGACGTGCAGCCTTGATTAGGTCTGAAGCTGCAGTTTTGTTTTGGCTTTCCAGAATCTGGCAGCATGTGCTAACAAGGACACCACTTGCAAAATTACAGCAAAACCCCCTCTGGAATGCCACAGCTACTTAGTCTGTATTGAGAGTGACATCACAGTCAAAGATGATTTGCTGCTTGTTTGTTAATGGTTGTGCTAATACATGAAGTACTTTCCAAACAGGAAAAACAGGTAAACTCCTTGGCCTAAACCATTTATAATCCAAATACAAAAAAACAACAGAGTGTAAATTAGAGGAGAATAAGAAAAGTTATTTAAGTAAAAGGTGCTCACATCTAGATAATTCACCTTTTATAGCGCTACAGTGATTACTTACAAGATAGGGCTGTTGCTTCAAATAAGATGGACTGTCAGCTCTAAGTATATATAGCAAATGTTGAAAACTACTGGACAAATGGTCAAGGATAGCTCTTCCAAACGGAATCACAGAATCGACCTGTGGAGGTCATCTTGCCCGTCCTCCATGCTCCAGCAGGAATATATAAACTATTTGCAGCTACCCTTCATGTGTCAGTATTGGTCAGCAAGTTTCCTTGTAGGCATTGTGGCAGGCATTTATCTTCCAGAAGGCTCTGGAGGAAGAGAGAAACAAGAACCTTCTGATGACAAAGTCATGAACAGCTTCCCACATAAGGGAGCACAAATGAGAACACAGACATGTTTACCAGAGACTCAGTCAAATGATGTAATAAGACAGGCCTGAATGGTCAAACAGATGACAGAAGCAGCTATAACATACTACAGAAGACAAGTATCGAGGAGGCAAAGTTATGTGGGACTTTGAAGGGGATTTTAATTTGGTTCTGTGGAGGCATCCAAAGAGGAGGTGACAAATCCGTATCAAGGATTGCTGTGGCCATCAGAAAGAAAAAGGTTAACGCAATCTACAGTTAAGAAAGAAAATTAACAGCCACAGATAACATAGAAGAAGAATTAAAAACACTGTTCTCAGTATGCAGTACAATTGAGCAGGAGATTACAGTACGATTATGCAGGAGATTATGGGTCTTGGTTACGAGTCTGACAAGTTAGACTGAGAACAAGGAGAAGTAAAAATGATAGCCAAATTCACATACAAGGGAAAAGATAAGTGGTCTAATTTTTTGTGAGCAAGTTTTTGGAGACCCTCATTCAGAAAGCCTCAGAGGGATGGGCTAATGAAGAAATAACAGAGTGATAAATGCTAAGAAAGAAGAGACAGGTTTAATTGTTACTCATTAGTGACAACTGCAGGGGTCATCTAAAATAAGATGGTGGAGGGCAAGGGATGGGACCACAAAGGACTCAAAACAGACTGTGTCTGCAGAGCAGGGCAGAACTGATCTTCCCTGTGCTCTGCAGTTTTAGTTTCTATGCACGCACCAGCGCATCCTGATGGTGACACAGGTACTACCCATAGTCCAGCCATGCTGGCCAGTCACCCTAGGGCATCTCCAGGAGCTCACTGCAGCACCCCTCCTGCTTGCAGACAAAGTTTTCTTTCAAAGGAAACCAGGTCTGTCCTTGAGTGCTGACAAATATATAGAGCCAAGGGAAAAAGAAAGATGATAGTCTGTTAAAAGAGAAGACACTGGCATGTCCAGAGAGAACCCAAGAGACTCATACCAATATGATGAGGAACATAAATATCATTAAATGAAGCTGAAAGAACTAAAGGGTAAGAGTTGCCTAGAAAATGCATTTAAGACCTTGGTTTAAAATGGAGTGACTTCCATTAGGCTTTGGTGACACCAATGTCAGAAAGCCAAGTTTGGCTACTCCTTCCCTGTGATCTAACCAAACTGTTATCTTTTAGTTTAGTATATTCTTAAAAGAAAAAAGCACACAAGGCTTCAACTTCTAAGTCTTCCCTTATCTGAGGAAGCAGAGCCTATTCAGTCATTTTTAACTAGTTTTCCTACTTTGTCATCTTCATCTACTGTGACACAAATTTTTCAGCATAAAATTACTCTGGTTAACGATAGCAACTCTGTTTTTAGGATGGGGGACAATGTCAAAAGCTTTAGGAGGTCAAAACAACCAAACTAACTAAGGTGAAACTTCCCATTGAAAAACTGGGGAAAAATGAAGGCACTGATGTAGCTTAAAGAGATCACTAATGCCGTACAAGCCACCAATCCGATCGTCACTCCTTCACTGCAGCCTCATATTAGGTACACGAGTTAAGGCTCTGGTTTTTGCCTTCTGAGCAAATTCATAATAGGGGAATAAAAAAATGAGTTTATTAAATAGCTACAGTTACTCAAAATTGCTGCATCATTTATAAATAATAAGTGTGACTGCAGTATACACAAAAGGGAGAACTTAGTTATCCCTCATTAGGATATGCATATTTACACTATGTAGGACAGCATTCAAATTAATTCATCTACTTAACTACTTGTCATCCACTACCTCACTTCACAGAACAGAAAAAGGTTTTAGCTTGTGTTTACTGGTAGCACTTAGAGCAAAGAAAATCAAAGCTTTGTTTTGCCTCCATGTTCCCAGGGTGACTCCCAGGTGCTGCCGAGGCCAGCAAGATCCTAGACTGCACTGGAACACAGGACAGGACTCAAAAAATCCACATGTTCTATCCCCCAGCTAATGACTTGCACGTCTGCATTCAAGGAGGAACTATGAGCCTTCTACCTTACGCAAATAAATGATCATCCATACCGCTTTCTGTCCCATTAAGAAAAAAACTTCAGCAAAGAGAGAAGCATCCTCCTTGGAGACCAATCTTATTACCCGCCCAATGCTCCTGTTCTCAATTCCTTTGTATAGTGTTGTGGTGGGCTGACCCTGCCTGGTAGCCAAGTACCCTTACAGCTTTGCTCTCTCCCCACCCCACCTGCCCCCAGCGGGATGGGAGAGAGGACACAAAGAGCAAAAGCAAGAAAACTCATGGGTAGACATGAAGACAAGTTTAACAGGCGAAGGAAAGAGGAAAGAAAAAAAAAGAAAGACGTGATGCAAAAGCAGTCAGTCGCCACTTCCCGCAAGCAGATGGATGCCCAGCAATGGCCACCTCTGAGGACAACATCCCTACTCCATTCTCCCCTACTCCAGGTTTTATTGCTGGGCATAACACTATATGCTATGGACAAATCACTTTGGCCAGCTCAGGTCAGCTGTCCCCCAAAAACCAACAACCTACTTGCTGCGAGGGTCGGGGAGGGCAGCAAGGAGAAAAGAGCGAAAGCCTTGACAACGCTGGCCTAGCCACAAGCCCAAAACACAGCACATTACAGGCTGCTATGAAGAAAGTTATCTCCATCCCAGCCAGACCCAGTACAAACATGAAAAGCAGTACAAGGTAGCATACAACCCCACTGCAGCTGACTGGCCAGCCACAGACATGCTTACAGTAGCTCCATCACAATTAGGGTGATTTTGTCCAGAGAGCACTGCTGTATCACACACCGCAGTTCTGCACCATGCAGGGAGCGGTGCGATGCAGTGGCAGTCCATACATGAGTTTGATGGGCAGCGCACCATTGACCCACTTCTTATTTTCTCTGAGAGAAGCCTGATTACTACAGACATGCAGCAAAATCCCACTGCTGCTCAGTGACCTGTACCAGCATCTTGCACAACACTGGTTTCTGTCGGACCTCAAACTCCCTCTTACAGTCCTAAAACAAATCTTTTGTTTGGGGAGGGAAAGAATTCCAGGTCACACCTATAGACCTGACAAAGATCATGGATCTGAAACTTAGCTAAAGGGTCACATCCTGTTGGAAGCTCCCCAACAAGAAAAAAGTCCCCTGCATGCTCCTTTCAAAGGCCAATGAGAAACTGATTTGAATGCTGTTGCCTAAAGTTAAAAGTGTTTAATGCAGAGAACTGTATGTGAAAATGTGAGCCTGGAAGTTCCTGCATGTTACTGCAGCAGCCTTCTGCATGATGTACCCTGTATTTATAAGCTTAGGTTATTTCTGCTTAGGACTTTGAGTGAGTCAATGAATACTTGCTCTCACAACAGATTCAAATTCAATCATCGCTGCATGATTCTGTGTACTCATCCAAATAACTCCAGGTTTTTTGGGCATGTATTCAACTGCTTAATCTAGCGTGAGGGGATGGTTCCTATCAGTAACCAACGCCAGGTCTCAGTCTTGCACCAGTAAATGCACTCCGTAAGCAGACAGGATGCAGAAAAGCTTTCTGTTCTGCTCCAAAATTCTGCTTAAGTTAGTATCAAGCTTGCTTTTTGCCTTTTTTTTTTTTTCTTTTAAGGATTACAGTTTTCAAAGATAAACTGGGTTGGGTTTTTTGCCCTTCCTATAGAAGCTTGAGGATTCTCTTATAGAAGGTTGAGGCTTCACATGGATCCATGAAAGTATGTGTCTCTCACCTCTTCCTTTTCTAGCTCACAGGTCAATTTGTAATTCATTGCGGAAATCGAATATAAAAATGTTTTTTAGCAAGGATTTCCATCTAAGAGGTTCATACATCTCAAAGAAAAGAACAGCTGAATAGTCATGGGATTCTCTGATTAAGCAGTGAGCAAACAAAACACTGACAAATTATTTATAGTCATCGTGTTCAACTTAAACATGAGCCATATATTTGGAGTGGGCAATAGGAGACTAACAGCTAAGATCAGCTAAGTAAAATAGTATGTCAGGCAACCTGGGCATTTAAGTAAAAGTAGCTACATAAGTTTTACCTGACTGATGTAAGTATTTTTTCCCTTTATATCATATTTCATACTTTTCATAACGAGTAGATTAAATTAAAAACCATTCCTAACAGGGGCACAGAATTATTTCAGATGATAAGGCTATGCATTTCAACAGTGTCTTGACTTGCATGCCTTAACTAATCCCTTCTAAATGTATTCTCAGATAGGAATACTAAGGCTCAGCTATTTCACAAGGAAACACAGGCAGACACAAGAAGATGTAAAATCAGAGAAGGCCCAGTGAAGATTCTGCTGTAGAGAGTTGGTAAGCAGCGGACAAACCTACACAACTCTTACTCTTTCTCATCATGGAGCTGAGATGTCTGGAGACAATGGAGAATGACCAAAAAAAAAGTTCTTCCTAAAGCTCTTCCTAAACTGAGAAATTCAGCCCATGCGTCTTTGAGATACGCACCACGGACAACAGCAAGGGCAGCAAGATGCATTGGTTTGGCTTCTAAATGTTGTGACATTTCCCATCTCATGTTACACTACTGAGTAACCTCCTTGTTCCATTCGTACATGGGATTTTCAAAGTTTAAAGCTCAGATCTGAAATTTGAAAACTGCATTTTACATCTCTACTTCTCGGCCAGAAACCCGCTATGACTATTATCAGCAAAATCTTCGTCTGAAATACTGGAAGCGCTCTTGTAATTTGCTTTTGCTTCACTGAAACTTTGGGAATATAAATGATGCTCAATAATCACATTGCTTCTATTTCCATTGTTTACAGTTTTAAAAAAAACATATAATGAATGATCTTTGCCATTATGAAAAGTCTTATAGAATGGGAGAGGAAAATAACTCTTTTGTGACAAAGTTTTTCAACAGCAGGAAAAAAAAACTTACAAAAAGACAATTTCTTCAACTTATTATTCTAATTTTTACAGTGGCTTACATAGAAACCAATTAGTTTTAATCTCCATTCAGTTTTATAGAATGCTTCCACAAGAGCTCTTAATACAAAGCTAAGACTCAAGTAAGCACAGTGTAAAGATGATGAGAACTCTGCTAATATTATCCTCATAGAGATAGCAGAATTACAATTTTCCTGTGTTTCTGATACAAAGTGTTATGGGCACAATGTTCAAAACTGTCTTAAAATTGCTCCTTGGGTTTACATTAGCCATGGCTGCATGAAACCAAACTTCCTTGCGCAGTCACTGGAAGTACAGACAGCAAAATTCAATCCAAAGGGGCAGAAGTACAAAGAAAAGGAACAATTACAATTCCAGAAAGCAAAATGAAATATTAAAAACTAATTTTAATTTATCACTAGGATTAAAAGACTGCATTAAATGCTAATACTTTTTATCAGAGATATCTGAAGAACTATAGTTTAGAAATCTTCCTCCCCTTCCTGGTTCAATGCAAATTACCTTTCTGCAGACTTGCTGAAGTTATATTGATTACTTATCTGGTGAAGCCTACTCAAAATTTGGAGGTTTGGTTTGGTTTTGTTTTCAACTTCTCTATGAATGAGTAACAATACTGTACCTCCCATGCCACCACTGCCAGTGCACAAATGCATTCCCAAAACTCCACTCTCCCAAACCTTCAAAACATGACAGAAGTAGCTTGCAATACACCTGTTTAAATGTATCAGAAACTCTAGGGCAACTTCTGCCATGAAGCAGCTGCCTTTGCAGATCACAAAAGAGCTTTCAAAGCACACAGAAAAGTACATGCCGAGCTCTGGCTCCAGCAGAGTAGAATCAGATTTCTTCTAACTGCAACTGCTTCTGCTACACATTTTCTGTAAGCCCCTGTTGCTTCCTACCCACACAGGCTGTGAAGTAAAAACACCTTCCTGTCAAACGTTACAGGGTCGTCTTACCAGATGCAGAAATGCAGACATGTACGTAGACGCTGGAGCCATCTTCAGAAATTTTTTTTTCTTACAGTGCTCCAGTATCTGTCTTTTCTAACAAAACTCATTGGGAAATGGTGTTTTAAAACTGTTTACGTAATATATTTAATGACTGGAAATTCTGATCAGAAACGTATACAAATTAAAGCAAGTTCTAATGCCCTCTGGTTAAACTGACTCTGATGTGATAGCTGGATATAAAATAAGTCATGGTAAGCAAAAAATTTTCCTTAAACAGAATCCAAAATATGTGTGGTTGAGACAATCTGCTCTAACTCTTCCTCCCATGTTCAGTGTTCCCAGAATTATGACTTTAATGAAGAAGAGGATGTTCCTTAAACAGCTCTGACAGACACGGTAAGAAACACAGACAATCATTTTTGGCAGGACACCCAAGAACCTGGGGAGAAGTGAAAATACCCCACTTGTCAAGATCTGGAAAAATGCATTTGCTGTTTTCCGTCACAAAAAATGGTTTCAGTCTCCTAGCTATTGTGGAACAAAAGGGTAAAAAACTAAATTTGCGTGCCTAGAGGACTAATATTACCAGAAGAATAATTTCCATTTGCAAAAAATAGTTGTTAGTTTGTTAAAATGAATGGAGATATTCTTAAAATTAATACAGAAACCTTATGCTGATAGTTTCAATGTTCAGGCCTGAATAAGATTTTACCAAAAAACAGAAGAACATTACAAATGAGCAAAAAGACTTACCGGTATTCACGCATATTACCACATGGCAGCTATCAGGGACAGATTTGTTCATAACCTCCATTTATGGAAATACTGAATTTAAAGACTGATAAACTGTACACACTTTTGCCATCGCTTCTTTCAAGTATGCCTTGTTTTCTTTGTCAGTCCATACCGGCTACAGATCTTTTGGCTATAATCTATTTCATAAATAGACCCCTCAGCCTTTCTGTTTATTTTGAGATGCCGTGATGTCAAGCACTATGTTTCGCCAGCAGGAATAAGTCTGATACTGTTAATGATTATCGGTGGTATAAGGAAATGAAACTGAGTGACAACTAGAAGAGAAAGCTGGTTGTTCAGGAAACAAGCATGCTAGCAATCAGCACTTGTCAGAACAAAACACGACAAATGCATTGCTGTTAGATGGGAATTCGTTACAACACCCATATATCAAATAACGTTTACACTATTGTGACCTGTTTTCAAAAAATCAACTTAGAAGAATCTGGCTGGCAGCAGCAAACCAACAATAACAAAGTGAAATAACCTGAGGAAAAGGGCAACAACAGAAAAACTTATGAGCACTGGGGCAGGGCCCAGAAAAGCAATTCAGACTGACTTACAGCTTTGTCCAGTCTTGCTGTCCTAGGTGTAGAGACACGCCAACTTGTGTGTTCCTGCAAGGGAACCCTCTCCAAATACTTAGATGGCTGCTCTGACAACTGTAAAACTCTCTCTACGTATTTCAATGTTGTGTCCACATGCACACATTGCTGAGCATGCCGTGGATCTTGTTTTATAGATCTGTGATGTGAAGATTACATACTGGTTAAAATGGTCACTTCTCTTGCCTACAGCCAGGGCTGTCTTTTGCCCCATCCCTTTACTGTATGTTTCATTAGACCAGCCAGATGTGACAACACACGTTACCAGATGTAGGGTTTCATGCTTTCCAAAGGGTAAATGTCCTATACCTTGCGACTGTAGGCTGGTCTTCACAGGCATATGCATACCTGCTTGTCACACTGGTGCTGCTGGAGCCTGGAAAGGCTCTAGTCTGGGGTCAGCATGGGACACTGCAGCAGGGATGATGCCAAAGGAGGGTATGTTTACACAAGCTTTTGCAGGCAAAGAGGAACCTTCATCCACCTAATGCTCCCAGCCAAGCCAGAACTGTATGACTGGTTTTTGGCACATGGGCAAATATGAGGTAATAACTCTAATGCAGCCTGGAGTAGAGGCAGAACAATTTTGCCCCCACCTGCAAAAAGCTCCTTAAACGTACCCTGAGGACCCGTTAGATGTGGCTGGGTTGCGTGCTAGCAGAGCTATACAGCTTCTGAAACAGAGCTGGCTTCTCTCTGCAGCTCTGAGCATGGAGCAAGTGACCAGACGCCTGCCTGTACCCCGGGATGTACCCATACCCACTGGTCATATAGGCACACTGTGCTTGCAGAAGACCTTAAGCAAGTTGTGGTTTTCACCAGCAAATAAACACTATTTCCACTCCTATTTAGATAAAATCTAACTGGCCTGAGGAGTAATTCAAGAGCCCATGTACACACTACAGTTGCTTCCAGCCTAACCCCAACCCAGGGCCTAAGCTTGTTCAACTTCATTAAATAGCTGCTGTTCACAATGCTGAGCAACCTCTACATAGGAGATGTCACCTCTCAATCTTGCTTTCTGTAGCTAATTGGAAATGGCAAGGCTCGTTAAGCTTCAGCAGCCAGGTTTTTATTTGCCTTATCCATGAACACCGTATGGATGATGTTATTAGCTATCACTCTGCATTGGGGAATATAAATTTGTGAACAGAATTTCTATTTGTTGGCACACACCAACTCAACTCTAAATAACATCGCTGCCAAGAGGAAACAAATAAGAATAGGAAGGTGCAGCTAGCGATTAAAGCACCATGGTCCCAGGAGACAGAAATTTTCTAGGTGACATTCAGCAAACCATGCGGGCTACAGTTCCTCCATTCAAGCCACATTACGGCAGTGTTAGGACTACATTCTTTCCCCTTCCCCCTTTAACCCTGATGCTGCTTCTTGTTCCCTCCCTTCCATTGCTAACTTACAGTGATCCAAATCTGGGTGCTGAATTATCCCCAAATTAGTCCTACTAGAAAAAAACAAGCAGTTTTCTGCTGGTGTACCTCTCTGAGCCAGGTCAACACTGAGCCAGCTGAGCACCAGCCCCGGCCCACTTCTCCAGATCAGCTTCTTTGACGAGGCTCCTTCCCACTTTTAAGGGGCCAGTCTGCTTCTTGCAAGCAATGCTGTGAGCCCTGTGGCCTCTGCAAAGCCTCAGGCACAGCAGGTTTGTTTCAGCTCGACTGAGCACCCACCAGAAAGGAAGGAGGGTCTGCTTCTAGGCAGCTGTGGTGAGGGTGTCCTGGAGCAGGAGGATGTCTGAAGGCTCCCTTGGCTCACAGGGAGAGGAGACAAACTCAGAACATGGAACTGAAGTTTGGCATATCTCCCCATTCAAATGCCCTCAAAGCTTCAGGACTGGCTCCATCACAGCAAAACAAGGGAGTTTTCAGGGAACAGATTAAGGAACAGCCCTAGTCTGCTCTTGTGGTACAAATATCTTCCACCAATTTCTCCATCAGTTTATATCCTGTGTATGTTTCCCTACAACAGGGAAAGACATTCCCCACGTAGGCAGCTCAGGAAGCCTGTTTCCTACCCCGAGAAACCCACCTCTGTTGCAATGTAGAAAATACATCAGTCAGCTCATGATGCTTAGCCAAATTGTTTGGTTCCTGTTTCGTATCTTACAAGTACAAATTTCTTGTGCATTGAAAATCTGTCTGTATGATTCAACAGTCCCAAGCACAACATGCTCTGTGTTTGCCATTTCTGCACATAAAAGTTTTTGTTTGTTTATTCTTTATGTAAAACACACTGCTGAGAAGGGGACACAATTCAAAATAAACTGTAAATGAGGGGAAATACAGCGAACACACAAGGAACATGGAGGTTTATCTACTTTAGTGATCTCCCTGACATAATCAAAGAGGTATCACCATGACAGGTGACATTACAGTGGGGGTCTGCTACAGGCCACCTGACCAGGAAGTCCAAGCAGATGAGGCCCTCTACAGACAGACAGGAGCAGCCTCACATTCACAAGCCCTGGTCTTCACTGGGGACTTCAACCACCCTGATAATTGCTGGAGGGACAACACAGCAGAACACAAGCAATCCAGGAGGTTCCCGGAATACGTTGATGACAACTTCCTTCTCCAAGTGATGAAGGAGCCAATGCGGAGAGGTGCTGTGCTGGACCTTGTTCTCACCAACAAGGAGGGGCTGGTGGGGAATGTGAAGCTCAAGGGCAGCCTTGGCTGCAGTGACCATGAAATCCTGGAGTTCAAGATCCTTAGGGCAGGGAGGAGGGCACACAGCAAGCTCACCACCCTGGACTTCAGGAGACCAGATTTTGGCCTCTTCAAGGATCTGCTTGGTAGAGTTCCATGGGATAAAGCCCTGGAAGGAAGAGGGACCCAGAAAGCTGGTTAATATTCAAAGATCACCTTCTCCAAGCTCAGGAGCAATGCATCCCAACAAAGAGGAAGTCAGGCAAAAATGCCCGGAGGCCTACATGGATGAACGAGGAGCTCCTGGACAAACTCAAACACAAAAAGGAAGCCCACAGAGGGTGGAAGCAAGGACAGGTAGCCTGGGAGGAATAAAAAGAGAAATTGTGTGAGCAGCCAGGGATCAGGTTAAGAAATCTCAAGTCCTGACAGAATTAAATCTGCCCAGGGATGTCAAGGGCAACAAGAAAAGCTTCTATGGGTACGTCAGTGATAAAAGGAAGACCAGGGAAAATGTGGGCCCTCTCTGGAAGGAAATGGGAGACCTGGTTACCCCGGACATGGAGAAGGCTGAGGTA
>JANXJC010000078.1:33467695-33483338 GCA_027564655.1 Leptodon cayanensis
TGAATCCTCATTTTTAATCCTTAAAATCACAAGTTCAATAACATCACTGGAAACTGTTATTTAATTTTGTGGAAAATATGTGAAACAAATTAGAGTGTTTCAAACAAACTCAGATGCAGGGTCTCTGCCCAAAGAGTTCAATCTAAACGACAAAGCAGACCAGTTGACACATTAAAAGAAAACGAGAAGTCTGAGCTTTATGTGAAAAATATAAAATTAATAGCTTTATAAACAGAAATGGCAAGAGTTCTGAAAACTATTTGACGAAAGAAGATATTTTGGCTGCAAAACTCCAACACTTTGAACAAGGGTTTTTATGCATTATTACTTGTGCCTAAAGTGTCTCTAGCTGTTTGCTGTCTTCTCTTTAGAGCAGCTGAGGCAAGTCTGAGCTTTGACTTACTTACTGGTCCCATGAATACTGCTCTAACACTGCATATTAGAGAAGAGATGGTACTGTGTTGCTTTATTCCTCTACTAACATTAAACTATTGGCATGAAAGTGTTTGTACAACAGAGTCTTCAAATGGCATCTACAAAGAGATTAAACGTTTTTCCTATTGCAACTTGCAGGACCTACTTACAACAACTTCAGAATTTGTACAGACCCTTTACAATGTTTTTTCACATGTCAAATCTACTTGCAGGTCATTCTGTGATGCAGACGATCTGGTGAAAAGTAATTTCAAAATACTAGATAAAATAATCTGTTCCTGAGACATAAATAAATTGTACACTTGACTCCACATAAGCAATACAACAGAAGTTTGTAGCTGTCTCAGTTGTTAAAGTTTTCCTTTCATGTTGAGACTTCTCACCGTGACATTTGATCAGCAAATTTTCATTTGTGTCCTTGCCAAAACAGTGTAAAGTAGCCTAAGAAGAAGTGAAAGTTCAAATGCATTTGCAAACTTGATGAACTATCCAATGCTTGTTCCTTTTGAAATAGTTTTATAGAATGATATGCCTAAAATTTTTTGACATCACAAGGCTTTAACATAAACTCAGGACAATGTATTAGTGGGTTTTACTTTATTCCCAACTTTCCTGCAATCTTTTCATTGGAACACTTACAGTCTTCAGTAATTGCACTGACTGCATTGACCTACCTGATGTTCGTGAGGAGCCTGTGGATATCTCATGTTACAGATAATCAATCATCATTCGTTACTGAATTTTAAAAAATAAATATTACCCATGAATTTGAAGAAAACTTCCCAGGTCACAACAAGGAATTCCTGAATTCCATGGAGCTACTGGAGATTCCCAAGAGTGATTTCCACAAAGCATTCAACAGCTTGTCTGAAAATCAGTTCCCTTTAGAATTAGGTCATTCTGGGAACAGTCAGACTTTTTCTCCTTTTTTTTTAATTTCTTTGTTATATAGTGATAACAGCATAGTAAGTTTTTTAAAAAAACTAAGAAGTGAGCCTAACAGCTATGAAAGCTTGCCCTTTTAAAGCTGAATGATAAATCTACTGAATATCATACCATATGTACTAAGAAAAAACTAGTAAATAACTTACAGTCCACCCTTTCTTAGTGGTATTTTGACATTGTCTGCCAATATAGTAAGCATAGTAAACACTCTAGTTCAGTGGCATAGTATTTTTCACACTGGCTCATTTTTCCATCCTTGATTACTTTCAATAATGAAATGGTGTGCACATAGAATCTCTAATAAGTTATTATTTTTGTTATTATTAGTAATACTACTCTTACCTAATAGGTTTGGAGGTCTGGGTGACTTTATAGAATGATACTGGAAACACTGTATGACACTGAATGCAATCAAAGCACAGTCTCTCTCAATGAAACATATGTGTAGTTGTGCAGACAGGTGGGAAGTTTGTAAAGATGATTATATATTTACATAGCAATGAGCACAAGATTAGAATAATTTTATCCTATTATGCTTCAATACGTATTCTAGTGATTACCATCCTTTAATTTTTTTATACCAAATTCTACATAGATGGTTTTGGTGTATTTTAACCCAGCTAATCTCTCTCTGCTGCACTCTATGACTTCTTCCTAGCAGGTATTTTGGAAATAAATATTGCAGTGTTCTACCTGTGGTAAAGTTAGTTGATATGTAATTTTTTGTTCAGTTTTGCTGTTGGTTTTGTATTGCCATGAGGAGGTGCTGATGACTGGTTTCCATTCATATGTTAGAATCTCAGAAAAAGGTATAGGAGGTAGGTTCCAGTTCTTAGCTGAGAACTAAGATGAGAAGTGTAAGCAACAGAAATTAATAAATAAAAAAATTTTAGGTCCTACAATGAGCTGAAGCAGGACAGTCTTCTGTTTGTCCTGTTTCTACAGCAGCTGATGGAGAAGGAATGAAATTCTCCTCAGCAAGGTAGCTACTAAAAACCAAGAGAATCTGTTGTTCTTGAGAATTATCACCGCAAGTTATTACAAAGTCAGCATGCATTTCAGCAAACACTTCAGCACTTCGGGGTTACTACAAGAAGCAACTGCAAAGCATTATAATTTCCTTAACAAGGTACTTGCAACTTCCTTACAAAACAAATGAATCAATAACTTCTATTGATCAGGGAGAGTTAATCTCTGCTAAGGTCATTTTGTTATGGATTTTAAACCAATCAATGCAGACCAGTTTTTCTTGAAGGAAGCATTGGAAAGACACATTAACTACTTAACCTCGTATACTTCACAGGTACAGAAGAACAAGGCTGCCACAAGGCATTTGCAGCTGAAGAATGAGACAGATTTTAAATTAAGAAGTCTGTGAATAATACCATAGCAGGTGGAGTACCATGATCTTGGGAGATCTCCAAAATGTTAAGAGCCTGTCTAAATAGGGTACAAATTACACCATAAACTTAAGCATCTGATCAGAATTTTGTGTGATGATGGAGTGGAAAGAAACAAAGAGTTGTTTGGAGTTTGTCTGGCTCTATGTCTACATTGTATTCCCTTCTCTTGTTCTGTTCATGCCGAATTTCATTCCTTATTTTAATGGGTTTGATTGCAGTGAAGCAATAGTAATGTACCTCGTAATTCCTCAAGGAGAGTCATCAGGATGCAAAATCGTTCCTCGGCTCTTCTAACTGCATTTCTAGGTATCATTACAACTTTCCTGTTGTCCTAAATTCCTTGGACAAGTGAAATGCGGAAAATGTTGGTTATTTGACAGTGAGAATAGCGGCACCCTGTGGCTTGTGCTTGACTTTTCTTTGCAACGTTTAAATCCTACAGTAAAATCTCTGTGGTTCCCTCTGATCCGTGCTGGTTATTGTTTTAACACATGTGAAAGTAAGTAATTTATTTTAGCTCATGAAAGACAGAGGATTTTGTTTTAGAAACCTTGTTTCTCTGCATATGAGATAGACTGTATTTGGGGCAAGAATATGACTCCATCTTCAAAAAATTAGTAAAACTCAATAGCTTTCACCCTCTGCTGTTAACCTTCACTATTTTGTGTCTATTTTTTTTTTTCACAGAAAGCTGTGAAGCCATCTCTGAGCTCATATATAGGCATGTGTATATCCAACAATATGGATTACAATGAATCAAATTGACCTGGACCTCAAGTAGTGCCTCAGGCAGGGCTTTGCCAACCTAGTCTCCTGATATTTAGAAACCTAGTATGTATTATTTCAATACAGTTCTGAAATAAGGGCCCTGCTAGTCATTTCTGGAGGCTCTGTGTATCCCTCTTTCTGCTAGTGCAAAGGACTCTCAATGATGAGACACTGTTCTGAGCACATTCCAGTATCACACCTACTGTGCCCCTGTGCATCTAGCCCCTGAGACCAGGGTTGGGGCAGGCGCTCTGTGACACCTTTGAGTGTCACTGTCACTCATGGCATTTTGACAAAATTCTGCCACACCTGTCATGAAAGTGAGACAGTGACATAATAACAAAGGATGACATTGTTTGTACTTTTACTCTATTGTTTTATTTATTCTTTGTAAACCAATCCTAAAATCACTACAGTTTGTTTCACAGCCTATGTAATGATATTTCTCTACTGATAAATCACTCCAGAGATTGGTGCTCTACTTCGAAAGAAATGAAAACACTGATGTGGTTCTGTTTTGCTAGCCACCAAATTTTTGGTGCTCAGCAAGGCTCAAACAACAGAAGTCCCAGGTAATGGATTTTGTTCCAGCAACACAGACCTATAAATCTTGGTCTTGACCATGCAACATAAACAATAAGCTGTGTTTCTTGATGAGTAAGGTATGACTAAAGCACCCAGAGAAGTATAAAGGATGTTAGCTGGACTGAGTTTGGGTGGAATTTTGGTTATAAAGGTGATAGTAAGGCTTAACTAGGGCATGCTGCCCAAAACCAGACCAGCATGTGAAACACTTCCAGTAGCATCTGTTGGTTGTTGCATTTACATATTGGCAATGCTGGAGGTGCTTATTTCCTGTGCCACATCCCATGCATGCTAATTTTGCACCCATATTTCAGGAATTTGCCTTAGATATTGAAATAACAACTGAGTAGCCTTTGCTAGCTGACTTTATTTCTCAGATATGTTCAAATGAGTACTACCATTTCAGAATGAGCATTTGGCAGTCTGGTTGTGGCTGGGATGGGGGCAACAGTGCTGAAGCAAGGAACCCCAGAGCAACTTGACAGGCAAATGTAAGAAAACAAGGGGGAAGAAGGCAGAGCAAACGGGTTGGTAGGTGTACATGTGCATGAATGAGAAGAAAGAAGATATTTTTATTTTGTTTTTAATTTTTGACAGCCATCTATCAAATTATCCTTCCATGCAGAAAAATGACAGCAACACAGTAGAGATACCTGAGCTTGCTTTAAACTGTCTGCACTGAATACGTAGTAGGTTAGCTACATCATTGTAGAGTTCAGTGGGGAATTTGCCCTAAGTTAACTAACTGGCATGTTTATGTACTAATAGCTACCTAGTGTTGTTATCAACAGTACTAACAGGTACATATTACCAATACTCAATGATGCCAATAATGTCTTTCAGGTTTGAGCTGTTAGATATTCTGCTTAGGAACCAACTTCCTTAGAATGATATAGCTATATAATAGGAAATTTCATCAAGAGATCCTGAAAAAATATTGCATTGTCCTGACCTTTCAAGCAGATTTGTGAAAGGAAGGCATGATTTTGGCCTCTGAAATAAACACTAGGTTTCATAAGCACATTTGTAATCATTTATCTTTTTAAGTTCTAATGCAGAACAGAAGTAATAATTTTGACACATTAGAAGAAAACATGACTGAAATCTGTCAGTATGACTTTTCTGTAACTGTGCTACATGCTGTCAGTAGTTAGTGTTGGATGGAGTTGTTAGCAGTTCAAGACCTACAATTAGGTCCTTTGAACATTAACAAAAGTCTGAAAAGACATAAATTGTATAGAGAGGTTTTTAGGTCAAATATGCTTGTATTTTATTTAAAATGTACAAAGGTGATAGTTAAATTAAAAAAAAAGAATCCAAATATTCAAAATATGGTAAGTAGAATATATGTCTTTTTTTCAAAATATGTGTTGTGTTTCATGTTAAAATATATTTTACAATTTACAAATATGTACAGCTTCCTGTGCTGTGCAACATGCAAGGGTTATCTATCTGAGAGGCTGGCTAGGTTATTGCAAAATTTTTGGAAAGTTAAATGAAGATTCTTAAACTGTCTAACATACAAACCTACTTTCTGAAAAAAAATTATAATTTTATGATAATCTGATTTATATATAAGTATATATATATATATATATCTCCATTCCATAAACCTAACACCTGCTTTGTAACCTTCAAATATTTTTTAATAGTAGAAAGAATACTTATAAACTTTACTCTGTCTTAGATGTTCTCTCTGAAAATTTCCTGATTAATAAAAAAACTGCAGAAGTATCACTTTTTCTTCCTTCAAAATGTCAGCTATTTTTTTAACATCTTATTCTATGGAAAAAAAGATGGAGCTATGTAAAGTACCACCACCTCACCAATATGGCTGTAAAAGTATATACTAATATAATGTGTTGTATGCATCATAATTGGAAGAAGCCCGTATACTTGCACATACTATTTTGTGGAGAGTAGCTCATCGTTCAAGTCTGGACTTTCAGTTTTAGGAAAGCTAACAATGAACTGAACGAAAGAGATGGAAGTTTCATCAGAAACACTGTTCATGTAAAGCACAGAAACATTTTAGACAGAAGCAGCTTTTCTTTTCAGATACTATGTGGCACAGGAAACTTCTCTGAAGGAGGAACGTAAGATCCTTAAACTCTGGTACATTGGAAAAGTCCTGTCTTAACTGAGAAAATCTCTCCACAAGAACTTTACTGAGTAAAAGACTATGCCTCAGAAATTTCAAGAGGAAAAAATTTATTTTTGTACAAGTCAAATGTAAATACCTGCTTAACAGAGTATAATTTTATCTATAGGCTCATTCCTGCTTCACCAGTGGTTTTGTAAGCATTAATATATTTCTTTATCAATAGTAATATTCTGTTCATAAACTCTTGCAGAGAACAGAGACTAAAGCTGTATAAGTATATCCTTTTGTTGTAGGTATCAAAATGCTAAAGAAATGTCTTTCAGAATAAGAACTCTTGCTCTCAAGTACCTTTTTTTCACCTAGACTTCTACATGAGATGGGAATATCTGCTTCAAATTGTATTTTGGAAGCTATACAGTCCAAAGGACCAGGATATGAGGTAACTTTTAAAATTCAGATTTTTGGTAATCCTTCTGGTAACATTATGGAAAAGGGTGTAACAAAATGAGTCTTGGAGTACATGGGCACTCCCGGTGTCCTTACCAGGCAAGTGCTGTTGCAGGTGCTTGACCCTAGGTTCAGCTCATGCTTGTTGCCTTGCTTGGTCCCCTAGCAAGGGACAGGGATCAAGGAACATTTTCCATTGTCAGTTCAGGGCCATGCATACATATCTGCGGTAGCTCTGGGCAGATATTTGCATAATAACAATTTTCATTTTCATCTGATGCTTTGCTTAGACAAATATATCCCATTGCAGATGGTGCCCTTTGCAAAGCTCTATGCTGATGTGCATAGGCTGCTTTACATCTACACAACACTTAAAGATGTCATTCAGATACACCCTGAGTAGCCTTGTATTAGTCTTGTCTACACTGTCATTGAGAGTGTGGCCAGGAGAAAGAAAGTATGGAGACAGTGTTCCTGTGGCATGACTATCTCTGGCTTTCAATCAGTGCACTCCTAACTGTGCACTGCAAAGGCAGAGAAGAGCTATTACAAAGTTTGGCTTTCAGTGCAGCTTACCTGAACCTAAAAACCAACACACAGATATTCAAGCTGACATTTTTACCTCCGTTAGATGCTTTTGATTGCAGTGCTGGATACGAAGTGATATTTTGTCTGGAAGTGTCTAAAACTGCACAATAGCCTTGATTCCTTTTTCCTGGCAAAACCTATAGAAAGAATATCCTTTGCCCCCAAGACTTGTAGTATCCATTTACTTTGCTTGATATGTGTAATTAAATGCATTATAGTGTCTGGAGTGGCTGCAATCATTCTTGAGACAGTGAAGTGAGCTATGGAATAAAGTACCATGCAAGTGTTCCCCACCTACTGTATTATGCCTTTTTTGGTCGTGGATCTATAGCATGATTGATGGACTACACGTTAACGGGCACCACATCAGCTTCTGCACCTTTCAAATGCTGAAGTGTAAAAATAATTGGTCATTTCTGCTTTATTATGTGGAAGAAAGCACAGGTTGTAGCCTAGTTTCCAGTGGGATGTGAGGGTAGACTACATCATAAAAAAAAAAAAGGGAAAAAAAACCATAAATAAAATCCAAAGGTAACTAATAATGCTTTAAATGCATACTGAGCTGCTGTGTCCAGTCTGAGACACACTGAAGCTTCTGTGCCTGATCTATTGCCCTCAACAGGATAGGGATTTTTCTAGCAAGACTGCATAGCTGCAAATATAATTGCCTTATTGATTTCTCTCCCCTTAGATATCAATGTGTGCAGCAGCAGAGGAGAGCTGTGCTAAACACAGATACATCTGCAATGTCTTGGAGCTGCAGATGACATCTGCATGTTTTCTTTGCAACCTTATTTCCATACACCCTTTGCAATACAGCAAGCCCTCGTATGCTGCATTCAGGGCAGTGGGCCACACTTCTAGACGTCCACCATCTTGAAAAATTGGAACTGCACAACTCCATAATGAAATGAGCATTCAGGACTTCAGATAAAGCAAAGTGCTGGTAGTAAATGAACAGTGGCATCTAATTGAACTTCAGGCTACTGAATTACATTGGAAGGAGTGTGGCAGTATTTCCCACTTCTCTTTTTCTAGCCTGTCAGGCTTTCCTAGTCTTTCAAATTCCCAGCTCTGCCAGAAAATGTAGCTGCTAATACAGCTTGCATTAACTTTGAAGAACATCCCTTTAGTGAGGAAGACTAATAAGCTGTTTAAGCTAAATTTGCAATTCAAAAGAAGTAATCCCAAAACACAATTTTCTTAAAAAAGTAAATAAGAAAACACTAAATCTTTAAGGAGGGTTAATTAAACCCTCCACTCTTTTAGATGCTACAGAATCTGTTATGTTTGAACTCTGAGCTAAACATATGAGGCATCTCTGACAATTCTCAATGCAAGCTAGCAGGGCAGCATTCAGTGCCAGGCAGCACATAGCGCTCCAGAGACTGTGGACCTAATTAAGTGATGCTTTTCTTCTGTTTGCTGCATATAAGAGGTGTGATTGATTTAAACTGCACTTAGTTTTATGAGACTCTGAACATCTTAATTTTCTGCTCCAAGCTCTGAGGATGAATTTGTGTAAAAGGGTATAATTTATTATTTTTATTTTAGTTTTCTGTAAAACAGATTAGATTACAAAAAAAGAGCATAACCTGAAGAAATTCTTAATAACCAGTTTACGTATAGGTTTGACTCATTTATCTCTTTCGAAGTTTGCTTTAATGTTAAATTACTCAACATACCAACCTCAGGGTTTTTGTAGTGGAGTTGTAAGTCAAGATTTTTACGTGAATACCTCTGCCACCAAATCTGTTTCCTTTGCTTCCCTATGCAAATGAGATCTACCTTATCAAGAGGTCACAATGAACTGGAAAATTTAATTGTATGTTCTTATAAGGTACTAAAACTTGCAAGAGAAACATTGCATCTTCTTGTGGGTTCAAGAAAAGCATTTGCCTCTTTGTAGTGCAACAAACATAAAAGTTTAAATATTACTTACACAAATCAGATCTAACTTCAAATAAGGCTCTTCATTTATGTGAATCGGTCTTTTTTCCTTACTGTGGGATCTAAATGCAAGTATGGCAACACTAACTTCATATTCTGTATTGAAAACTGTGTTAGAAAGCCACATTAGAGAACTTTTTGAAAATTACAGAGCTTATTTCTGTCAGCTCAAACAAATATACTACTTTATACCATTCATACATACAGGCTGTAATATCTGAACAGGAGAAATTACAGTTTTACACTAGACATTGAATAAATAAAAATGTATGCCATGACTCTTTTGACTATAGTCACTTCTCCCAAACCATGTGAGCAAGTACCTAAGGAGTGTTTCTGTAGTACAGCGGTTATCATGTTTGCCTCACATGCAAAAGGTCCCTGGTTTGTAACTGGGCAGACAACACCTAATTATTTGTATACAGTCAGACTCCATGGTTTTAAGGGTCTTTTCCAACCTAAATGATTCTATGATTCTAAGTAAAGGGAGCAGAAGTTAATCTGTTGTCACCACATAAATGAGAATTACTGTATTGGGTTGGAGTTGTGTCTTGGTATGCTTTTTACACACATTCTTTTTCATTCATGCATCCTCTATTAGGCTGAAAACCTACAATTATTTCTGCGGAAGAGCAAGCATTTTCCTAGAAATGAAATTTGAAGACTTTATTAGCAACCTTCAAGAGTTTGAACTGGTAGGATATCAGAGCCTAGAGCAATCAGAGATTTTGAGCTGTGTTTTTCAAAGCACCAGAATTTACTTGTGATGGGGCAAAAAACTATTTTTAAGAAGTGATATTGGGAAACTGTGAAATGAAAAAATAAGTCTTTTTATTTTCTGCAGTGATGATAATAGATTGTCTTTATTTCCACTCAGTGGTCTGTTAATTTACATGACACTGCCTCAAAGGGTGATTTTAACTAAGAAGTACCCTCAGAGCCATACCTTTAAATTGAGAGGTTCAAAATAGGACATTACCAAAAAAGTTACTGAAATTTTGATTGTGTGTTGTTTTCTTTTCTGCATGCGGTGAGCTAGTGTTTAAGTAGCTATTTCATCAAAAGTGATACAGTTTTGTATTCTTTTTCTGTATCAGGACTCTGAATTCAAAAGCATATTTGAAATCCATGGATGCTGCATTGATGAGAGATAAATTTTTTGCAGAAATGTTGTGCACGTATTAATATATAATATAATAAATAATATTTATATATAATGATGTATAAAATATTATTTTATATATTATATATATGCACATACATGTATGATCTTGGGTTCCTCTGACCTAAAATCAAATTCTAGTGAATGTTAGGACCTTATAGACAGCGATTTCTGTTACACTACAAGCATAGTATCAGCTATAAAATGAAGAAGATATGGTCGCTTTACTTTCAACAGTATCTGTAAACAGAGGGTAAAGCACACCTGATTGATTATGTCAGTGATTGTGTGCTATTTATGGCCTAATTTCTCAAAGGGACATAACTGGGTTGGTTGCATAAGCTAGAAATAGCTTCTTTCTTACACAAGCCTTCTGTGCTTATATTGACTCGGCTGTTCTACACAACAGAAGCTGGGTTAAAATCTAGCACAGGAAAAAACAAATCAAGTATGTTAAAAGATGATCAGCTTCCAAAATTGAATACATGTCTTTTAGTGTGTTACGTGGGAATACTGAACTTGAATGAAACTGAACTCGTGCTTTGTATTAAATAGATTTTAGAAACTAAATAGCAAATCAACAGGAAGTCTTACTGACTTCTTTTTTACCCCAGACCTTGCATTAGAAATAGTTTTTGTACAGCTGCAAATGTTGCTGTAAAACTCTTTCTTAGGCTGTAGCGCTGTTGTGCTGCAACAGAACCGCATGCTTGGCTAATCTGAACACTTTGGGATTTTATCATCATTTAGAGTAGAGAAAGTTTATTACATTGCACATTGCATATTCTTTAGTAGTGTTGCTTTGATTTTTAAGTGGAAATGAGTGCTTTTAGTCTGAGACAAAAAAAAGAAACAGAAAAGTTAAACATTTTTGCTAGAGTTGAAAACTGTTCAGATTAGAAGTTCAGATTATTCTATCACTGCCTGCCTCTTACAGGAGATAAATGCAATATTATGTTGATGTATTCAGAGTTTGAAAAGCATTGCCATTAGGCTGCTGCAGTGGTTTTTTAAACAGAGTGTATGTCAGTTGATAAGACAGATCAGATACTGTTACAGCTGTTCTTTTCATCAGTGTGTGAAAATTTCAGGTTTACCGAGAAGCACACAAGGCAGCTTATTTCATCCTGAGATTTCAGAGCATATGTCTAACTAATTCTGAGTTCTGGGGAAAAAGTTACATTTGGAGCAGTTTAAAAGTGTCATCTAATATGGGCAAGTAGGGAACCATGATTCAAAAAGTCTAAGGCCTGTTTTAAGCTCTGTCAGTCAGCAAGACTGAGCCTCAGTTTACCAATGTATATGAGAAACCTAAGTATCTCAACACTTCCGGAGTTAATGCTTGCAAGAAGCTGAGAATTTTTAGATAAATAGTGTTATAAAAGACTAAAGAGTAATTTTGGAGAACTGTATTTAAGTTATTTTTTTGCCCTTTTATTGGCAGTAAGATAAAGAAACCTGGATTTTCCTATTACATTACCTTAAATGACACAAGCATGGCAACACTACTATTTTTCTGAAGAGGATCATTGCAATGTAAAGGTAATTTTTATGCATAGAAAATGCTGTACAACTCCAAAAGCCAATACTGTATAAATTATATCTTATTTCAGTTTAATTTGATTCAGTCTGATGAGATGATCTTACATACTTCATTGTGCCTGGAATGTTAAGTAGTTGTCTGCTGGCCACAGCAGGTATTTTTTTCCACCTGATAGTGTCCCTGATCACTACTGTAAAGTGAAGAAAGATTGTTTTCAAAGGTAAACATAAAATGTATTTTACCCCTTATATAGCAGAAAACTTACGGATTCCAATCCTGAGTGTCTTTCTTTTTTACCTATGTCTTCAAATCATAGGTAGTTCCATTTTCACACTTAAGTTTTCGTCATTTTTTTCACTACAGATTTATTTGAAAACCTGTCATGATATGTCCCAAATCCACACCAAAAAGAAATGGAGAGTCAGTGATTTTTAAACTGTCCTGCTTCTCTCTGACATCACATCATTATCACATATCATAGCAGGATTACCACCAGTGCTCATGCCCAGAACTAGGCCCAAAATACTTCTGTTACAAAATTATAAGAAATGGTTGAAAATATTGCCTGTCTTGAAATGCAGGATGGCTGTCTTTGAAGAACTTGACAATTCAAAAAATTTTCTTGCATCATCTCTTTCATATTAATTTGTTTATTCCTTTCTTCTTCCTCATTCTGTTCATTATTTTGGATTTTTCTCCTTAGTATTTTTGTATTTTTTCCCCACATGCTTCCTTTCTTTTTTTTACTTTTGTTCTCCAGACTCCTGTCTCTACTCCCCAGAACATTTTACTTTCAAGTCTAGGGCCAGCCTACGATCACCCCTTCATTTCACCTTTGCCTTCTGAAGACCAAAGCACAAATAAGAAGAGCCATCCTAATTTCAGTGATCCCCTTTTTACACTTTTTCTCTTCCCTGCAATTAGTTTGAAAGCAAACAGCACTCCCTTTATCACTGAAAAACAGCATACGAGTGAGGCTCTTGGGGAATGCAGCAGCATTACTCTGTTTTCCCCTCCCTTCAAAGTTGAAGAGCGATGAAATCACTTGTAACCTGTAGTCACACCACTCCTCTCCTTCATATCTCATCTTCTGAGAAGGAATATCTCATCCTGAAATCCTAACAGTGTGAAATTGTAGACACAGTCTGGACTGTGAGTGCAAATTTTGTGTTCTAATGCGGCTGTGTTTCTGTGTATCAGCTGGATCAGTCATGTTATCTATTTTCACATCTAGTTATTTTCAGATCAAATAATTTGGCTGGTAAAGTGGAAAATATTGGATAGGTATAGCTGTAGACAACACTTTCTGTGCCGTTTATGTACATGCATATTTTAAGCTTACATAACTCTTTTTCTCAATAGTCAGTGTTTAATACCTTTCCTCTTCTGGACTTATGCTCTTCCTTTTGAAACTTTACTACTACCCTATGCCACTTACATGTGTTCATAACCTCTTGTGGGTCTACTTGAAGGCCTTGAGATGCTGATATGGTCAAAAACAATTCCCCCTGTGATTTATGCTCAGTGCCTAGAATCCACATGTTCCACACAATAACTCAGAAGTTTTCCATAGTCGGAGAAACCAGAGCAAAGGCATAATCATACAATTAATTTTTCTTAGGGAGTCAGAGAGTGAGACTGGCTATTACTTGTTTTAAAGTGTTACTTGTCTGAAGAAATAATCATGCTTACGTAGAAATTATGTGGACCATATATGGGTATCATAATATTTTAAAACATTTAGTGTTTTGAAATTAAGGCTTATTGGCTGAATTAAAGAGCATTAGTGGTAATAGAAGAGTGCAGATATAGTAAGTCTCATTCTTTGTTCTGTAGTCCTCAGGATTTTTAAGTGTTCAGGCTTCATTAACAAGTCAAGCATTTTTATCATCTCGTGGTATTCAAGATACGTAGCTCTCTCCTGCACTCAGAACAGGAATTACTTCCTGATTGCTGCAATTAATTGTTGAGAATCATGACTTTTTGATACTAGCATCTTCATAGAAAGTCTTTGCAGCTCAGCGTGTGCTTCTGGCCAGTGATCAGGATACACTGCCAAGCACAACCCCAAGGATGCAACATAGGGTGGCTTTCATCTCACGCTACCTATCGCAGTCTAAAAGTTAAGTTATTTAATCTGAGTCATGGCTAGTCAGTAGTGATGGACAAACATCTTTAGAGGCCAGTTCACCCCATCCTAAGACAGGTGTCTTACCACAGGTAAGCTTAATTGCCCTTTGCAATGATTACTAGCTTAACTTGATGCTTAACTTTTAGGGATGACTGCATTTTAGTATAATGTTTGATCCTCTACAGGTTCATAATTTTTTTATAGAGACATTTGAATTGCATTTCAGATTGCATTTGAGCATATTCACTGAATAAACTTTTAAACTTTTTCTGATTAAGGAGATCAGTTTAGGATGGTGGAAATGAAAATACGCTTTGTTCTCCATTTGTTATCAGTGAGAATAATGTTCCAAATAACCAGGGAACAGTGGACTTTCAGACTGAGGAGAGATGTGGAAGCTGGCTTCCAAAGCAAATAATTGTGGCTCTGGCCCTGCTTTGTTTGTCTTGTGCATCTCTAAACTAATTCTTACCCTGACAGTAAGACAGGGTTATTGGCTTCAGACTACTTTGAAGAGTTCAGTCTGAAAACATATCCCCCCTGCTAAAAAAGGAACTTCTTATCAAAGGTGATGCCA
This sequence comes from Leptodon cayanensis, assembly GCA_027564655.1. Classification (NCBI taxonomy): domain Eukaryota; kingdom Metazoa; phylum Chordata; class Aves; order Accipitriformes; family Accipitridae; genus Leptodon; species Leptodon cayanensis. The sequence continues at coordinate 33,482,334 of JANXJC010000078.1, forward strand.
GCCCCCCCCCCGCCAAAAAAGGAACTTCTTGTCAAAGGTGATTCAGTTAATTGGTAGAACATCTTCTCTTTGCATCATTTGCTGTTAAGGTGGTTCATTTTCTACATGGTGTGTGTATTTCCATGACAAGTGTACTACCTAGGAAGTTATCCTCAAATGAGCACTTAGGGCCGTAATCTTATAAAATAGTTCCTTATTCTTCTACAACTTCCCTTAAAGAAAATGAGACAATTCACAGAAGAATGTGGTTCTCAGTGCAAAAGAGGATGAAAAATATAAATATATTCTCTTAGTATTTCACATTTATATGCATACATTACAGATGAACAAATGATTAAAAGAAACAGAGAGGAACCTCTTCAAGTTGTAAGAGATGTCAAAAAGGACTAAGACACAATTGGCATAACTTCATTTGATATGTTAACTGGGGATCTGAGAACGAGTGCATCTTTCTGACACCAAAACTGGAGGAATAGTGACGTGCAACTAAATTACAAACTTACTGTTTTGGAGAAACTGTAGTGTTTTAAAACACTAGTAAGTCTTAAGGCACACACACTGAGAAGGAGCAAACAGATAATGCTTGCATGAAGGGTAATGAAGTTAACCAAATTCAAGCAACAAGCATACAACCGACACCAGTGATCTTCAGTTGGCTAGATGAACTCCTTTTACCAACAATTACCATTTTGTTCTGTATTGCCTTAAAAAATCTGGCTGTAATTAGGATACTTAATTTGAATCAGCTTTGAAAAAATTAATTTATTTTTTTTTGTATTTGCCATCTTAGTGCTATTTAGTGTTTTTTAATCATTTAGGCTTGATATCAGAGCAAAACTGCCATTAGTTTTGATTAGGGTTAGCTACAGGGATTAGCAATAGATGTGACAAGAAAATTTGGGTTATCCCCCCACCCCGGGTAAATCGAAGATATTGTCTACAGACAGTACCACAGCTATTACAGCTGTGTAGCTGCCGGACTGTGCTTGAACGAGTTTCTCGGAC
>JANXJC010000078.1:33493125-33511300 GCA_027564655.1 Leptodon cayanensis
CACTATGAATGTCCTAAAAGTGTGTGTCATGTGAAACAGCATATTGTCTGTCTCCTGAAGACAGCAAAGCAAACAGCCTCTCCAAATCTGAAATCACATCTCTACACGTGGCCCTTTTACTCAATGAAAGGAAATTATTACTTCCAAGAACTAATGTTTGGATTTGTACAAATGAACTCATGTCCCAGGTGTGCTTTAGTGTTCAGATCGCATCCTCCTGTACCATGTTTGGGTTTGGGACCACAAAAGACAAGGACATTTGGGTATGTATTTTAAAAATCATGGGTAGGGCTTAACGCAGAGATAGTGCTGTATGATTCTTGCCTGCTATGTACGGTTTGGTATAGGTGTCACTCTCTCTCATGATGTAAGCTGTCACAGTCCTGTTCGATGTTGTCAGGTCCTCCCATCCTTTTGGTGTTTTCTGATGCATTGGAAGTATCCAAATTATGGTATTCAGTGACATTAAAATATGGGAACTTTGAAACTTGTGAAATTTTGTTTTTTATGATGCAACTAGGAGACTTCCAGGAATCTAAACACCTCAGGAAGATTTCATGGAAAGATGGGAAGGAGATTTGTCAGTTGTGTTCAACAAGTCTTAGTTTATATTCTCTCTAGAGCGGTGTTTACTTTCACAGAAAATCTGGGTAATTGTAGTAGGAATAAACAGGCATGTAAGTGTAAACAGAGTTTTTGTGGATTCCTAAATGGGAGTGCCATTTGCCAATTTGTAGCATTGTCCCACTTGCCCCTAATTTTGTGATGCTACTTCTAGAGCCATTACTCATGTGCTTTATGAGTTCTCATGTGCTTTGTGAGTGAGCAAGTGAATATCCACAAACCCTGGGCGGTTCTTCCGTCAGAGACTTCACAGTCCAGTCCGTTCTCCCAGGCAAAGGCCACGTTCCTCGAAGCAGCAAAGGTGAAGCAGTTAAGTAATTAACACCTGTCCACATTGGCTGTATGTTGGTTGGAGAGCATGGAAGAGAGGAAGAATAAAATGCCTTGTGCCATTATTCCCGCAAGGTGGTGTTGGTTTGCCCTTTGGTGGGAGTTTCTGATATACTGCAGCTGAGGAGTGTTTCACTGGCTGCAGTCCATTATCATTATTATTATCATAGCATCATATTTATTTATTTATTTATTTATTTAAATGAATTATGATTAACCACATGATTGCTTTTTATGCATAAGAATGCCAATTAAGACATTTATTTTTTTCCTGCCATGACGAAGATCTGGGCACCAGTGGCCAGATGGCTGCTGCTGCTGCCTTGCACTGGTGTTGTCTTCCTGGCATGACCCATAGGAAAGAAGAAATACATAACACTCTGCAGTTTCTCAATGTCATGTTTGTGAAGAGAGGAACTGTAAGTCCAGGAGCAAAAAACCCACCTCCCCGGCCTTGCCGGCTGTTTTGCTTGCCTGCTGAGGTGCAGGAAGGCTGCTTGTCTACTGAGTGTAACAGTCCTGGTAAAAACTGTTTCCTTCCCTTCCTGTGCAGGGGACGGATGTCTTAAACCTTGGCCAGGGCATGGGCTTCATGTGGGCTTGGTCGCTCTGGCTGTAGCCCGCCTGGGTGCTGAGGGACGAGCTCTGCCTTTCCAGCGGGTTGAGGAGTCGTCCCCGTACAGGGATACTCTGCGCCATGTACTCAGCTGTTTGACATGGGGACTGCGCCTTCCTCTGGTTTTCAGATTTGACAATGGCATTTCTAAAGAAGATTTCACAATTTGCACAGGCTGCCTGACTCCATTGCTCCATCGCCACCAAAATCATAGGCTGCCTCTTCACCATCCTCTTTTTGCCCTACAAAAACCTCTCTTAACATACTTGTCTCCTTTCCTCCCACTTCCTTCTGCTTAGGCAGTGAAAATGTAAAAGCGGAGAAAATCGTTTGGGTCCTTTTTCCCACCCCAGCTGCGGACCACGCGAGAGCTGTGCGTGGGCTCCTCCGGGCACTGGGCGAGACCCCTCGGGGCAGAGCGCCGGACGGGGGCATTTACCAGCAGCACCGCCAGCTTGTGCGTTTCACTCGCAGCTCCGCCTGCTCTGTAATGGAGCTTTAGTGCTGCTTTAATCCATGCCACATGCGGGTGACCCGAGCAAACCCTGTGGGAAGACAGAAGCCCCGTTGTGTGTTTGTGGAGCAGTTGCTCGGAAGCTGATGTACAGCTGTGGCTGGGCTTGTTTGGAAGTGAGGAGTAACTTGATCTTTTAATCTTTTTTTTCTTTTTTTCTCTTCCTCCCCAGACTGATATTGTAAATAACAACTGTTTCTGAAGGCCAGTGAGATTGAAATGCGTATTTTAAATTGAGGGATAGATTTTGTGAAGATTTTAGCTGTGTGCAAAGAATGTGCTTTTTTTTTAATAAATGAATTTTAGCTAGTTTAATGTCTTTTAAAATAAAAGACATAAGAGAACAGAGCCCCCAATTTTCTTACTTGCATTGAGTAAACCAGGACTAACTCGAGTGACATCAGTGACTTTCAGAGTAACTGAGGTGAGGTGCATGAACACAGAACCCTTGTGCATTGTAGGATCTGTGAACACACACACACGTCTGTGTTGTCCAGATATCCCAAACCTGCCTCCACCAAAGTCAGAACAATTGGCCTTTTTTAATAGATTATTAAATTTTCTTTTAGAAAAAAGCTGAATTGCCAGCTCTGTAATGGACTCTGCTGAGAATGCACAGCAACATTAATGCTTTTTATGCTTTAGGGTTGTTTCAGGTTAAAGGTACTACACATTGCAAATACCGCTATGCAGGTATGACACAGGGCTTCATCACTGCATGACAGAAGGTGGGACTGAATGGAAGTGAGTTTCACTAGTTTCAGGGAAGTTGTTTAAACTCTGAAAGCACAAAAAAAGTGCTTTTTTAATTACTGAATAAGAAGATCAGGTGAGTAGCTGTTGAAAAATCTCTCACAGCAGGAGAGATCCTTCCCTGCTTTAAGTATCCCCACTGCTGTCAGTAGATTTTTCCATCTCCATAACCCATTTCAGAGAGCTGGGAGACTTAATCTCATCTCTGGAACAATATTGTTCCTCTGCAACTTTAATGCACTTTTAAGATATGTTCCATTATTTCTTGCTGAACACTAGTTCATGCCAATTTGCATTATGTATGAATAACAATAGCCAGAATATGCATTCATAGTAAGTGAACCTCAAAGGATGCAGTGATTTGGGGCTCTGGTCTGCACCACTAAAACACAGAAGATTTTCTTCCTGTCTTTTCAGACTGTCAACCTTTCTGTGTGTACCACACCCTTTTACAGGTTGAAAATAGATTTTGGAAAATAGATTTTTGTTTCTTGAGTTTGGTTTGCTAAAGTAGTGCTGAGATGCAGGAAGGAAATGCTCTTTCTCATCTAGCAATGAGAGAAGATGTGAAAAAAGTCTGAGGTTGCTGCCTTTCGGTCTTCAGTACTAAGTTTTTGGAATTACGTAGGAATCCATTGCAGTCACTCCAAAAATGTCTAGTGACATTCAGACACATCTCTGGAGGCTGCTTCCTAGGAGGTACTTTAAGCATCCTCTTCTCCTGTGGGAGTCTCTCACTACAATTCAAAAAATTACCGTGCTTTCTATTGTATTGCCTATCTCCAGGGAAATACCAAAGTTTTAGGACATCAAGGTTTTCGCTTAGGCATATAGGTGTGCTTTTCTCCGTTGCAGTTTACAAAAAGAATACCAATGGGAAATATAAAGAACGAAAAAGCAGACAGACAAGAGGGCATTATTGGCCCCTTCAGAGGTGACCCAAATCTGTTAAAAATTCTCTCAGTCATGATATTGTGTGTGGTGATTCCTTTGTAAATGTCTAAGACCCAAAAGTCTGTATTTCATGATTCTGATGCTATACCCACAGTAAGCACTGTAAGCACGAAGTGCATGTTATTGCCACTGTGGCAAAATATCGAGCTGGAGGCACGTGTCCTAAGGGTAGGCTGAAAATGGAGACTAGCAGACCTAAATTCTGTTTTCAGCTCTGCTGTTGATTTTTTTTTATGAAATGAGATAAAACATTTAGACAGGAGTCTAAATACTTTCCATATATAGTGTGGTTATTAAAAGTAGCCTTAAGAACAAAAAGCCTTACAGTGTTAGAAAAAGTGTTGTAGATCTTACAGGGAGTTATGCTGATAAAAATACTGTATGTGAGATTATTACATAACATACACCTGAAAATAAGTGTGCTTACGTAAGTGAATCCCATCTTTTGCTATGTTAAAGAGGTTGAGGGAGATCAGGTATTTGCAAAAGGCTCTTGAGAAGAAAGAGACCCCAGAGACAGAACGCCCCATGGACACTTGCTGAAACTCTTGCAGCATGGAGCAGCCTTGGACTCCTGAGAGCACAACAAAGACCTTCAGACGGTGACAGAGAGCATCTGCCCTGGCTCATCTTACCCATCGGAGGAGATTCTTTCCAAAAAATGGTCACTTGCTTTCCTGGAGGGAGGGAATTGGGTGTCCCAATCTGCCCTCCAGAGAGAAGAAACTATTCATGGATTAGTTCACCGGGCAGCTGATCGGTTGGGTCAGATGAAAAGCCTGTCGCTGGCCCCAGCTCTTGGACGACAGCTTTGCTTTAGCTTTCAACACAAGGGCATCCTTCTGCCTTTCAGGAGCGGATGCAATGGATATTGGTACAGTTTTCATTGCTTTTCTACACATTCCTACCTTTCTTCTCACTCTCTTGAGAAGTGCAGAAAATCGGTAAGGAAGGTCAGATAATCCCTTGCTCCTTACTGGATGAGATGGATGAAGAGAAGTAATTTTAAGCAATATGGCAGCTGGCCTGTCCATCTTCCTTGCTGACAATAGCAACATACATTTCTGTGCTCTTAGTAGAAAGCCTGTGTGAAATTGGAAAGTAGCAGTTAGTCAAGGGAGAAAGTGCCTGCAAGCTCAGAGTCGTTATACTGTGACAGGACTGGTAGATGCTAAAAGCTTGGGTTTTAGAGCCAAAAGAAGATCAGCTGGTAGTAAAAACAATGTAATAGCAGTTATTGGCCAGCCCAAGCATGGAGTTTTCACCAGGTGTTGTGACAGTGAATCTGAGTCTTTAGTTATCAGAAGTCAGTTGTCAGCACCACCCTGCATAAGGCCATGGACAGGAGGAGGGATGCGCTTCCTCCCAGTGTCCTGCCATCCCTCGGGGCGGCTCTTCTGATCTCTCCGTCTTAGCTGGGCTTTGCTTTCCCCTACTCGTTTGCATTGTCTGCTCCCAGGAGCTGCAGTCAGGTTTGCTACCTGTGCACGGAGCACCCTGCTAAGCTGCCTGGAGCGTCCCTGCGTCGGCCAGCAAGGTGACCTGGCAGACGCTCTGGATTTCAGGGAGAACAAGCAGTTTTGTGGGTGAGTTCAGGTTTCATCCCAAATTTCCACGCAGATCAGAAGAGAGTGTCCATTCCGTTTTCACTCTTCCCAGAAACTAGCTCACACTGTGATCGTCCAGTCCCTCTGCAAATGCTGCGCTGTTTTTCACTGTCTTCTCAGCTGTTTGCTTGCCTGCTAGCAAAATAAAGCAGCAGATACACTACTGAATGTGAAATTTCGTCCTGTGCAGTTTCCAAACTCTGGATTGCTTATGTCTCTCATCCGTTAGAGAGACAAAACATTCAGACATTCAGATGACCACTGTGTTTCCTTCTGAAAATAGTGAATGCTTTTAATTTCTCATTAGAAAAACACCATGCACAATTTGCAATACTTCTTTTTATTTTTAATGAATGACTGAACCAAGGCCAGTGTTCCTGTAGTTTTAGCTGAGCGACAGCAGAAGTTGTAACAGAGATGCTTGTAATGCCAGTTGGGCTATATGTTATAAGTCTACTTATAAATTTTTCCTCTTTTCTGGCACAGTCTCTGACACATACACTCCAGTCAATCACCATAAAGTGCCTAATAACAGATGTGGCAATTAAGCTGAAGAATTCTGTCTCTCTCTTTTAATTTTTATTACAGAGAATAACAAAGTACCTCATTAAACCCACCATCACAGAGACTTTTTTTAATTTGGCATACAAATGTTTGCAAAAATTAGATCTCTGAATAGGGTGCCTTGTTACTAAAGGTGCTTTGTCAGACAATGCTATGAATAGACCATTTTTGTAATGACAGATATGTGCTCGTGCTACTGCTGTCCTTTTACAACCCATACTGCAAAGAGGTACAGGTTTAAAGAAAGCAACATGTGTCCTGAAGGATAACATTTTGAGGGATTTAGGGCCTTGTGGTCAAGTTAATAAAAATGTGGTCTTGATTCTTCTGGGTTCAAATTACACTGCCTTCAGCTGAAATTAGCAGCAGACATTTAGGAAGGTTTCAGATAACCAGTAACAAAAGTAAATTAATATATTTTAATACAAGAAATTATCTTGAAAAAAGATATTAATTGCAACCAAAAAAGTCTCCTTTTGATTGTTAGGGCTTCTAAGGCATTTGCCTTCATTAGTTTCTTTTAATGATGTACCGAGCACTCTTTGTAAAGAAGAATCTGATTCATCATTAAAAGAAATTAATTTAAGAATTTAATGATTTTAGTTGTCTTAGAAATTATGGTAAGAGAAAACTGAAACTGATATAAGTCAGTACTGGAAACTTTGATACGAAAATACTCTTTTAGTACCAAGGTGTTTTTATGCATAAAATACAAAGTTGTTTACTCTGCCATTGTTGGAAAGAACATGTTTTTTTAACTGCCCATCACGAGTGTTGGGAGCAGTTTTATTTTTTAGAGGTATTATTTATTCACCAAAGCACAGCGTCCTGTCTTACAGCTTCAACTATTTATCTAGGAGTATACTGAACCTGTCTGTGTCTGTGTACGTTTACTCGCATGTATATATATGCACCAGCGTGCATGTGTCCTGTGTGTGCATAGACACACACACAAACTCATGAAAGAGAGAAAACCTGCAGACACCACTGGCACTTGAATTCAGGCAAGCTGAATTTCTCCCTAGGAATATTTTTTTTCCTCCGCAGACAGATAGGGAAGCCAAGTACTAAAAAAAACCTGCAAACATGATTTTAAGTTTGTAATATTTTTAAAGAAGAATGTAATGTTGAGTTTGTCTTAAATGTTCAGCTGTTCCTTAACCTGTTATTCATATTATGTCTGTAGGTATTACAGGCCACAGATGGGGTAATGAGACCAAATTGTCACCCTGTAATGTCGAGGAGCAGTGCAAATCAAACAAGCTAGTAAGTAAAGGTCAGGGAGAAGGCTCACGGATATAAGCGTTGTTTCCATAACTGCATATGCTTACAAGCGTTATGAAAGGTATAGTTAGAATAAAACGTAAGTCTTGCCCCAGTTCTCCTGGGGCAGTAGCAATGGTATACAGCTGCCACCAGTGTAAATGGCCACATGGTGGCATCTCGTTAGGGCCTTCAGCAGTAGTAAATTAACTGTGGTGGGGAGAGGCAGGGAGACAGGTGAGAAATGAAATGAGTAGATGGGAAAATGGGTCTGGTCTTGCACATGTTGGTCTATAGAGCTCCTTCCATTTATTCCAGCTAGGAGCAGCTCCAAAAGATGCACTGAAAGTACCTTCCAATGTTGTTGAGCCAGTTTACTGTGAAAATCACAGTCTTACATGTTGCTCACTCTACAGGATGGCCTGATCAGGTTACATTGTAGTGTCACTGAAAGCTGTTCGGGGCAGAATTCCCTTTGACTTTAATGGGACTAGGATTTGTCCCTTTAATTGTGGTTCTGTTAAAAAACTAAAATTAACCAGTCTGTTTTGGTTTTGCATTATGATCTTCCATTTTCCCCTTTGAGGAAAGAATGCAGGAGTACTACATCCATTCTAACGTTTGCAAATGCCGAAATAAAAGATGGAAGAAGTGAATGAATAAAGCATCAAAGGAAACACTTCTGGGTTCTCAATTGTTCTACCAGAATGTTTTGGATTTACTTTGTAGGGGGGAGGTGGGAGGGAGCATGGGAGGCTTGTGCAATGAATCATAGATGCTTTGAACTTGACTGCTGAAGGTAGAAAAGAAAAGCTGCTAAGTAATGCATTGAAATGTTCAGAAGCTGTTAAAATGAGGTGGCATCAGAGTTAATTAACTTTTTTTTTTTAAAAGCAGATAATTTGAAAATTGAAGTCTGTAACAAAGTACTGTGAATGAGGATTTACAGGAGTGAAATGCTTAGTCTAAATCATGAAAACAGGAGCTAACTGGAGTGACAACTTTATTTTCTATAGAGCGTTATATGCAAAATGGCATTTCCTGGGATGATTTACAAAAGTAAGTGTACTGAAGCAGTATTACCAACAAATTTGTTCACAAATTGTAAGAACTTGTTATCATCTAGAAGATATAAACAAATGAGGGTGTTCATATGTCTGATTTTCATAATGAAAGGGTCCAGTGAAAGGCTGTGACAAGTGTGGGGAGCTGCAGACCAAATAATTTTGCCAGTGATAACAGAGGCTGTGTCTGGGAAAGGGCAGAATCTAATGTATGATGGAAATGTATGTGGAAAAAGAGAACATGCATGTAATGGGGAAAGGAAAGAAACAGAGGCAGTCTTTGAAGAGGGCTGAAACAAGAAAGCGGAAGACTTTTAAAGGAAGGGGGGCATATTTGAAATGGATTCTAAATTGCAGAGGAAGCTAAAGGAATAGTCTGAGTCCTGTGATTGTATTCCTTTATACCCCGGCAAAAAACTGGAAGTGACACAGTGTCTGGAAGGCTGGTACTTGAGATAATAGGAAAAGAGGGGTCACAAAAGCTACGGTCGAGAGAGGGTAAAACCATGAATGAGAATTTCTGCAGCAGTGGAACTGGGGCATTGGTGTATTTAGGCAACCACAGGATTGTCCCAGGCAACTTGTCAGTAACCACAAAGTTTTCACAGTTGCATCCATGAATACAATATCCTTTCTTATGATTCCCATTAGAAAAAAAAGACATGTCAGATGTCTGGTGATGCTATCTGCTTAAGTGACTATGCTAAAAATTCGATACAGATTTCTTACCATGTTATTCTGTAATAAACAGAGCTTTCATACATGCCACTAACATCGAACTTGAGGAAAAAAAACTTTCCTTAAACACATTCATCCAGCCATTTTTACTCTTAGCCTTGTAGCTTTCACCTGTACTATTAAAACAGCCCTAGCATTAATATGCAGGCTGATGGTTCAGTAAGGAACACATTATTTGATTAAAAGAAGGAAAGAGGAAGAGGAGGGTGGATATGACTTTTGTATCGAGCCCTATACCATGCAGCCTCTTTTAAAATATGTGTTATTTGCTTTCACTACTCTTAACTGTCAACATCCACCCAGGGAAAGATGCCGAGGGCTGATAGGTGCCATCTTTGTACAGACTGAAAGCTGCTGGTCCCTGCATCGGTAGCCTCGTCCCAGCCGGGTGATGTCACCAGCCACCCCCTGGCTTCCGCGTGTCTCTTCATCCCACCACTGTTTTCTTCCAAAACTTGGCCTGTGGCTTTCCTGGGGGCAGCTGGCCAGCCCTGGGGTAATCCGCAGCTGTGGAGAGGGGCTGGAAGGGGAAGAGGAAGATCTTGAAGGTCTGGCTGGAGGGTGCAGGCAACAAACAGCTGCAATAGCTCGCCCAGAAACAAGCAGTAAGCTGGGAAACGGCAACCTCTGAAGATCTCCATGCGCTTAAGAGAAAGAGATGGTGGTTGAGGGTGACCTTTCTAAAACCGGGCTTCTGCCTGCCCTTCCCTATGTGTGGAAGGGGGAGCTACTTTTGGTCCCAAATTGTCCCCTGGTGACAAGCTGCACATTGCCAATACCCAAAAATACAACCCTGAGGCAATGCTACCATCAACAATACAGACACACCCTGTGAAGATTTTCAGTGGTCTGTGTTTACAAAATCTGTTTATTATAAATTCTTTTTAGAAACCATTTCCTTTTCTCTGTTGTTCCTCATCTCACATATAGCCTCTCTGTCCATCGCTTACTCTTGTTTCATTATTTACTTGGGATGAAGGAGCATTAAGCATCTTGAGGAATTTTCCCTTTTTTTTTTTTTTTTGGTACGAGAGCCTGAACTTAAAGCAATAAATTATTGCCCACTAGTACCCAGACCAGAAATAGATAACAAGTATACTTACCTGGCATAGTTTTATATGGTTCACTTGAAGTGTCTTGTGTAAAAGAAGTATATCAGGGTTTATGTTCTAGTTGCTATTTCATCTTCTGAAAGTGTGCCTTTCAGATACTTCAGTTTGGATTCTAGACAACTTTAGCTGTCTTTACTAGGTAACTCTTCATCTGGGTGGAAAATAACCAGACAGCACATTTAACCAAAAGATTTTTGTTAACAGTTCATCCTGTCACCTTCCTGTGTGAATAATCTTTAAACATATGGTACCATGTGCTGTAGGTAACCTTAGGGATCACAGGTTTACATGTTCAAGATGTGTAATTGTTATCTGTCTGAAAAAGAATATAATCTTTTAATGTGAACAGTGTTCTGATTAGTGGACAATGACAGCTACAGTGAAGCGACCCCATGCTTGTGATGTTAGGCAGCCTACCTCTGAGGAAAAATAATGGTACCATCTGCAAAGGATCCGGCATGCTGGCATTTGTCTTTAACATCCCTCCTTGCCTCGTGCAAACTTGACTTCCACTGAACTTTCTTTTCCTCTCATTTTAATACTGATTTGAGGGAGAAGAGGACTGATAAATGGATATATCATCCCTGCCAGCTTAGCGGCTATGGAAGCTCTTACTGTACGGTAAGAGTGTTGCATAGCAGTAAGTGAAGTTGGTGGAGCAAAAAGAGTCCTGTTTTTTCAAGAGGCCAGAAAATCCTAGGGAAACTGTCATCTGATCTTTCACAGTAAGAACAAATCTTGTAAAAGATACTGCTGAGTGACTTACCCAGAAATACAAAGTCCTCAAAGACCCAGTTTATGCTGGTGATGCAATAGCGCTGTGCTTTTGGGTCTCTACTGCAGCATGATGCTGGGGCATGCAGTGCTATGGAGGGCCCAGCCATCTGGCACTGTGTCATGGCACTGGGTGGCATTGCTAGTATAAGGCTAGAAGTTTGCTGAGAGTTAAATACTTCTGTTTCCTCCAATATTTGTAATAAACTTACTTCATTCTGGAAATGCAGCTGTCCTTATAATTGCAGTCCAAGAGATTGTTTGACACTTATAAAACAATATGCAGTGTGACAGCTCCCAATCTCTCCAGAATTCCACCTGAAAGTTTTTGTGTTTAAGTAGAAGGTACCTACTCCAAAATACAGTTTAACAGGTGCTCTCTGTTATTTAAGATCAGATCATGTATTTCTACATTTATATTTAGAAGGATGGTACAGATATGCAGCCTGTGAAATGATAACATCACTTAAAGGATCGTGATGCCATAGATTTCAAAACAGATATTTCCATGACTTATGGGCAAATGAAACTTGGTCTCCTCCAGACTTGTGGGTTATCAGTGGATTCTCTGGAAATTGACAATTCAAAATTTCCTCAATTCTGTTAACTCCAGTTTAAATGACCACTGGATTTAGAAGTTATTGGGCATGAGGCCAGAACACACACACACACAGACACGGTGATTACATAAACCTCATTTTCCTAGAAACCTCTGATAGTTAAAGAGAGACAGAAAAATAAAAATGATCTAATCTATTAACTGAGGAAAAATGGCAATTCATTAATGATTTCTTTTTCTTAATAACATGGCACTTGAAAAAAGCAGTGCTATGTCTGTCCCCAGAAAGGAGACTTGTTCCAGCACACTCAGCCTCTGATTTGGTTATTCTTCAGGTATCAGTCTAAATTAATTATTTTTCCATTTCATGTACTTAGTCTGTCTGAAACACCTTTGGACTCTTCAAATGTATCAGTTTGTTTCACTGTGAATCTTAGATATTAATTCAAATTTGAGACTTTGTCTGGAGTGTAACTGTTTTTGAGTGACATAGGGTACTCACTTTTTCATGCAAGACCTGCTAGCATTCAAGGAGGGATGCAGCTGCCTTGGCTTGGAGGCCTAAACTTGTCATAATTGGCATAAATGTCTGGGCTGCCAACCCCAGAGGGACCTTGGGAGTGAAAGAGCTTGCAGAAGAGTAAACTTGTAAAGAGGAAAACTGGAGGGGCTGTTACTTTTGTGTGCTAGGGTATGAAATAAAGAAATTAATACTGTGTTTTGAGGGAGGGCTTAGTGATTGGGTTAGTATGGTTTATGGCTAGTCATCTATTTTGCAAATTCATCCAGCGGAGTCAGGCTGTCTGTGAGTGCGTGGCTAAGGCAATACCTGTCAGCGCATGTTCAGATGAGCAGTGACGTTTAAAAGTAAAGAAGCACGAGCTAAGGGGGTCAGATTTGATTAAGCTGCATCAAGAAGGGCTCTTGTTATCTCTGATCATGGGGGTGTGTGAAAAGGTCATTCAGTTTAGGGTACTATTGGGTTATCATTTAGCAAACTATCATATTAGCTGTCCAGATCCCACCCATTTTGTGTCAAGCAGAGTCTCAGCCTGGCCAGATGGGTTGCCTCTCGGTCTCTTCTGAGCTCCCCTAACTGGCGATGTTGCCTTTGGAGTGACATATCTTGAGGATTAGAGAAAAGACCAGTCATTTTATTTACATTTGCTGTGATTATACTTCTTCAGCCAGTCTAGGGTCTGTGTGATAAAGCTCCTATTCAGGTTAATTTGTATTTGGTTTATGAGTGAAGTTTCATGTGACACAACATCAAACTGATTACTGATTTCCAAAGGAAAAATGCCTTCTGCTCTTCACCAATTAATTCTCTAATGTAATCAATAAAAGCAATCAGTTTTTTTCACAGAAGTTAACATGGGACTAATCATTATTGACAAGATTAGGTCAGGTTGAAATTTTGCTTTGCCTGACGTTGGTAGTGTAAGAGATGATTTTATAAACAAATTGTGCCCCTGGCAGAGGATCTGAACCTCAGGAGTGAGGAGACTATAATGTTACAAAAAACACTACGTGGGAAATGAAGGACCAAACAATTCTCCATCAGCAAATCTTTAGAAAAAGTCTTTATCTTGTCTGAAGCTGTGATTTCCAGTTGCAGGTAGCAGTCACCACGTCTCTTATGGGGTGCTGGCTTTGTCATGCTCTGGAGAACGTGAAGGCAGAGGCACCAGCAAGGGACTCTGCAGTAATGACTGTGTGTTTTACTGTTCGGGCTGAAAGTTTAACTATGATGGGCAGAATGAAGATTTTTTAAAAATGGCATTTGCTGTACATGCAGGTTAATGCAATGTAAGTGTGATTACGAACAGCCCATGGGATTACAGCCCAGAGAACAGTTCAACACACCTCTGCTGTATCACTGCAGAAAGGCAGGAGTGTTGTAAAACCTTAGAGATACCATAACAGAGTACGAAAAGCTCTTGCTATTCTGAAGTTTGTCTTCTAACTAAATAGCATGTTCCTGCTTCATTTTTTATGTTGCAGCAGTAAAAACGCTTTTGCAACAGTAATGAGAAAGCTACATCAGCAGTTCTCTTGGTCTTGGGTCCATTATGTCATGTTAGCAACTGTATCATACTATTCTCTGTTGCTCATGCAGTTCTAATCCTGCTTAATTCATCGGCAGCACTTGATTTTGCTGACCAAAAAATGCTTGTTCACAGCCTTGAGCAACCTTCACTTCTTTTATGCTTGGAATTGTGTTACCTTCCCTTGCTCCCCCTGTTCCATTCTTATTTATTTATCTCTTGTTACGACTAATCTGAAGGGGAGCTGTGTGCCCTGAGTTTTGCTTGGGGCTCTGCTCTGGGTGGGTGGAGAGATTAATCTGTAATCGTGTCTCAACTTTCACTACATAGAGAAGTGTTTGTTCGCCTTTTTTAGTTATCTGTTCTTTCTCTGAATTTGATCCTGAACTCTATAGGAAAAAAAACCCAAACCAAGGCAAAACGTATGCAAAACTGTCAACACAGTTGGTAGTGGCAAAGAAAGTGCCTACAAATCTCAGATGATGGGTAGTAATGGTTAACTGTCTGTGTTTATATGGTGCACATACAGGCTTTTTCCTCTGCTTACTAGTGAGATGAATGTAGTTTGTGTAGTTGCTCACATTAAAATGTATTTTAGGGGAGTACCTGTAATTTATGAGAGTATGTTTTTGGGATACCTGTGCACCTGTTACACCATTTAAAAATGAGCTTCTTAGGGATTATAATATACCTTGGGATGATCAGGTTAATTTTTTAATATGACTATTATTGATGACTATTAATATCTTCCTTTGACATAATAAATGTATAATGAGCTAAATTTCCCTAATTAGATTACAGAAACTTAGGGGAGTAGTCTATGGTAGCTTCATGCAGCTGCATTGCTTTCCTGTTAACATTTTTAAACCATGGGCTTGTATTAAAGTCCAGGGAAACAGAGAAGTCTCTGAGCTAAACAGACCTCGTTTGGCATAGTACCTGCCTTAAAGATTCTGCCCAAATGACAGTTAAGATGCAGCTTTGTCAACTAAAGTTTTTACCTTGAATAGTATAAAAAATGCTAAGGGGCAATAACATTTCAGTGTTCTGTTGAAACATACATGTTCTGTTGTGTACTTTAGTGGAAGAAAGATCCAGCAGTAAAGTGCCATCACTAGGTTAATTTTGTTGTGTGGCATCAGGTTGTGAAGTCAGAGACTTCAGCTGCACTGAGAGTCATACATGCTGGTTAACAATCCAAATGATTGGAAAATATATTTTGCTAACCCCCATATTAAGCTTGAAAAATGTCTTCGTCCCTGCCCCCCTCCATATGCAAACCTGTTGCTGGGTATTGGAGAGCACTTTGGGAGCAACCATTTGCCTCTTTGAAGATCTTTTTCATGGAGGTCAGTGGTGCTACTCACAGTAGAAGGCTCAATGTCTGGTAGCAAAATTCCTGTTTATGACTCGGGAATGTAAATTATACAATGTGGTGTAGGAGGTCAGAGGAGCTTTCTGTTTTAGCATAAGTTATTTACTCTCTCATACATGTACTAATCACTAATTTGCATATGGAAGGTGTTCTCCAACATGAGCATTTTCAGTACTTAAAGCACAGGTACTATGTATATGTAGATAGTTAAGATACTGATGTACTATTGGGTGAGATAATTTAAGCAATGTATAGTAAGAAAAGTGAATGTCTGAACAGGGTATCTCAGTGCAAACTGTAGACAGCAAGAGTTAAATGAGTCATCTACATTTTTTATTGCTAATATAAACACTTTAGCAATGGTAATCAGTTGTACTGATTTTCTGTTTTGATTTTCCTTAATAATTAAGCAAAAGATCTGGAATGCAATCAAGTTTTACACTAGGGGGTTCATGCAAATGATTTTTTTTTTTTTTAATTTTAAATTTTGTTAAATGTATCCAAAAGGAAAGTTACTGAATTGGAGCACAAAAGAAAAAAGGAAATAAAATTTACAGTCTGCATAATCACAGTGACTGTTTTCAATGAGGGAAATCACAACTTTGTTGAAATTATTAGCTGAAAATACAGCTGCTTTTACTGCTTTTTAAACAACTGCACATTGACTACTTTGCTATGCAGTGTGCATGCAGAGAAACAGTTACAGACCATGAAATGTCTTTCAGCAGCCCTGATTTTTCAAGAGGGATTTGGCAAAATGGGATCATCTCTGTATCCTCAGATAGCTTAAATATAATAGTTTCTTTTTGTGTGCTTTTTTATGTTGACTTCTGAAGAAAGTATTGTAAAGTAAAACTATTTCATTTCTTTTTTTGTTTTTTTTTTTTTTATGGCACAGTGGACTTTTTTCTCTTAAAATAAAGTTATTAGTGTGGTTTCTTATTTAGAATAAGAAATTTCTGTTTCTGAATAATTTAAAATAAGATATTTCTGTTTCTGAATAATTTACTTTGTTAAGAATATTTGTATTATTTCAAAACAAACATTTATCAGAAATTATTTTCTTATTATACTACGGATTAGACTCAATGATACCTTTTTTTTTTTTCATGGTGATCTCTGTAGCCACATAGCGTTAAAATTTGTGTGAAAATGAGGATATAAAGTCAAATGTTGACTGAAAGGGAAACATAGTAGCTTAAGTCACTACAAGTTACCTATTACCAGCATTCATTCTGGCATTTGAGGATTAATGGCAAATTGGATTAAGTGTTTCAGTATGAAAATTAAGATCATTTGCTTGAAAACAAAGATAGACTAGTCAAAGTGTTAGGATAATCTTTTAGATTTTTATCTAATTACAATAACTTTTTTAAAGAGCAGAATGTTTATTCTATTTGGGAATTGTACAGCTGGCAGAGGAGGGGGTATTTTTGCAAACTGTACTGGGAATTCAGCTTTAAAGAGCCGCGACAGTGCAGGATAATATATGAGGCTGTCTGTTAACAATGCAACACAAAGTCATTTAAACCCTTCCCCTGATTTATTAATTTGTTTGTATGAGAATTATAGTTAGATAGTAAAAGCACCATGCCATTTTTTGCAAGTCCTGAGCTTGCATTGCACCTTCCAATAGTGTTGTTTAGCATCCTGAAGAACTGATAAGGAGTATTCATGCATATATATAATTTCGCTTTTATATTTGCATTAAAAAATAAACACCACCACACCCTGAGTCCTGCAGAACATCTTTATATTGCTTTTTGTTCCTCTGACTTGCATCTCTCCATGTGATGCTGTTGTCCGTGCCCTGTAGGAAGGCAGTTTATGGAGGTGCCCAGGTCGAGGCAGTGCCTGGGTGTTAGGGTGCAGCCCTTCCCATGCAGACCCTGGGCATCACCTCCTTGTTGGTCTGGGCCCTGGGTCCTCAGGCATCCTTTGGGAGGCCACGTAGTGAAGTCAGTGTGTAATTTGGGCGAAGAGTGTTTTACGAAATGTGCTGCTTGACGTGGGGCAGCATCTGGGGTTTTTAAAAGAGTTCAGCGTAGGCTGCAGGAATTGGGGGTGCTCCTGGTAATTAATGGGGCAGCACAAACCCCTCCTGTGAGTAAGTGATGTGCAGGATTTCTGATGGTGTGTCATCAGCCAAACCTTTCTACTCTTGCAGTCTTGAGCAAATGCCAGCCTTTATTTTAAATTGCAGCTCTGTCGTTTGCTGTGGACAAACCATCACTAAAGAGACAGCCTGGCTGCCTGCAATTTGATGGAACAGTGGGACCTCTAAAATGTAGTTTGTTCACCGACTGACGCCCTGCCACTCATGTGAAACTACTCCACTTGGGTTCTTCTTCCAAAATGGGTGTGATATTGCTGCTGCTAGGCGAGCAGTGTGTGTTTCTTGAAGTACCTATTGCTTTAAATTATATATTTTGATTGTATATGGGTCAATAGTTTTAGCTCCTTTATCCTTTCTGTAATACTGTTAATGTATTGTAAGTATTTTTTCTTACAGCTGCCTTTTTGGAAAGATGGTTCTTCATTTGAACTCATTTTTTGTCTTCCCTGTCATACTCCTGTACCATTGGATGGGGACAACTTTATCTTTGAATCTGGAAGATCCCAATGTGTGTAGCCACTGGGAAAGGTAATATTTTCTTCTGGAAAATATATGACATGAATTCCAATTGTAATAATTTTGGTTTGGTTTGGTTTGGTTTCACTACTATAACCTTTACACAAGACCTTGGCACATTTTAAATTATTTAAAGATTCTAGTTGAGTCATGAACTGGGAAAAAAATTTTGCATTACTGCCTGGGCAAGGTAAGTTGGATAAGTAAAGGGCTATTTCACACTGGGCTGAGATGCGGTCATCTTTGCAGTAGGGGTTAGGATGCAAAAAACACTACTGTGGCACCAGCAATGTTACACAACCATGTGGGTACAAGAAGTGAATAAAACCAGCTTTTTTTCAATTTAAGGGAAAAGAAATTTTACATAAGCAAAATACAATTAACCATATTGGAATCTGGCCCAACTTTATTATGCTGATTCTTTCTTATTCAACATTCACAGAATCTGAAAAAGGATTTGTTGATAATTTTTTCTGTGAGGTTCAGAAATTCATAAGATACAGAAAGAAATTTATCAATTTAGTTGGTTGGTTTGTTCACCCAGTTTCACATTAATTACAAGGAGAATGCCACAATGGTTAGGAGAGGTTGAGCCACAAGCATTTGCTGTACTTTTCCTGTATAAAGGTTACAGTAGTGAAACCAAGC
>JANXJC010000078.1:33522089-33533328 GCA_027564655.1 Leptodon cayanensis
TGTGTGTGTGTGTTTGTTTGTTTGTTTTGTTTTAGTTTGGTTGGGGTTTTTTATTTATTTATTCCATAAGGAATGGCTGAAATTGAAATTGTCTATTTTGTCTGGGAGCAGGAGGAAGACTGTTATCTGAAGCCAGACTAATGTGTTAAGCAAAATAATATGTAGTGGTGTCTGCTCAATCATGACAGAACATGCGGCTGTCTCAGATGTCTCACCACCCATACATATATTTATAGATATATTTATATATCCCAAAATAGCTAGTTTCCTGACAACAATTTGAGAACTGGTTAATTATGAGGATTATACTTTCTGTTCCATGCAGACATGTTGAAAATAAACATATAGCAGTTCTGAATGAATGTGAGTTAGCACAGGGAAAGGCAACTTGGGAGATGCTGTGTGCTGGAGACAGTAGTATAGTCCAGAACAAAGCCCACACATCTTCAAAGAGAGAGGCCAATAAGATGGACAGTTGTTCTGTCAGTTTGACAGTATTGCTGGGTGTTTATAATACATACAATACTTTCTGTTGCTCTGCATTTTATTGTGTGTAGGTCCTCACAATATCTCCATTATGGATGTATGTTCTAGTGACCTCTCCTGGAAAAAAAAATAATCTTAAGGAGTAGATTCTTTACAAGACCCTAATCCCTTTTTATTTGTGTAGCCTGAGTGAACAGCTCCTATAGCTGAATAATTCCTACCCTGAGGAGGATTCTTGAATTACTTTGCATTAGTCTAGGAAAGTGTGCCTGTTCTCTGCCTGGCTTTTTTGCCCCAGGAGAAAACCAGGAGAACAATGGTTGTCAGTCTCCAAGAGGAGAGCCCAGGCTTCCAGTTGCTGCAACTGAGGCTTTCCTGTTGTAATGCTGTTATCAACAGAACATAAAAATAAAATCAGATCATTTGACCGTATGATTAGCACATTCCTGTTGAACTCTAGGTGACCTTAATCTTCTGGGTCTTTACAGAACTCCTGTGTTTCTCTCTTAAGAAAAATTTCTTCCTTAACATCAAGGTTTTTATTTTGATGCTGAAATAACCTCTAAGTGGTTTGCTTATAGGGTTTTAATGGGCTGTATTGGGCCAGACAACAAAAGATGCATTTGAATGATTGTTAAGAGACATTTTATAACCAAATTTGGAACATCCAGATGAAGTTTAACCATATAATCGTTAATTTCTATTGCTTGGTGAAACACTTCTTGTGTTTTCTTTTGCGCTGTCAGTATATTGCAAGATTGAAAAGCAAGTATTTGCAATTATGTAAGCAAGTAGGAACTTGCGGATTTGAAAAAAATCATAATCTTATGTTGAGTAAGCTTTGCAACTTCCTTGTGGGATTCAGACAGTTGTTTATGGGTTTAGACCACATTTTTTTACTTTTATAAGTTAGCAAGATTTCTTTGGGGAAATGGAAACTCACTGCAACCATAACTGTTATTTGACGGTGGAGAGTCATAATGAGGAGTTTTGACAATGAAGAGACTAGAACTTGCATTTACTTCATAGTTTCACATTTTAAAGTGTTTGCTTTTATGCTTAAGAAATTAATTTGTGTACATAAATTAAGTTCTGTCTGCCTGCCAAGATCCTTGAGGACCAAGAAGAACTGAGGATGTACTACATAACTATTTCCATTTTATAACTTTTCTTTTTTTTTTACAGTTGACTCATAGTATCTTCAGTACTGTAACATGAGCTATTATAAAACTGCTGTAAATTTTTCCTTCTACCCCTTCAGCATGTGACAGTGACCACTGGGGACCTCACTGCAGCAGCCGCTGTCAGTGCAAAAATGGAGCCTTGTGCAACCCCATTACAGGAGCCTGCCACTGTGCATCGGGTTTCAAAGGTTGGCGCTGCGAGGAACGCTGTGATCAAGGGACGTATGGAAATGATTGCCATCAAAAATGCCAGTGTCAAAATGGAGCCACCTGCGACCACGTGACGGGAGAGTGCAGGTGTCCTCCTGGATACACTGGTGCCTTGTAAGCAGTGGCTGTATTATTTATGGGGGAGAGGTACAAGTTTTAAACAGTGCTAACAAGAGAAAGTAAGCTTAGATTAACTTTTAACACTATGCTGTTGGTCTGGCTGCTGTGTAACGCAGAGAAACAGGGCTGGCTAGGAAGCAGCTGGGCAAACCATGTTGCAGTGCCCGTTCAGATGTTTGACTGAGAAAAAGCCCTCTTGGTCTGGACTCCTAAGTAAAAGCCCCCAAAAGTAGCAGCAGGAGCTTCTTCCTGGCCACCATGAAAACGGTTTGGCTACAAGTTTGGAAAACCGCATTGAAACATGGAGTTATTTGGCTTTGTCATTCCAGAATAGATTTTGAGCTTTGTCAGTAACCACGAATGAGCACCAACCAGCGTAGAAAGAAATATCTTTAAGAAGAAATAAATCCTGGATTGCCCGGTCTGTTTCATTAGATTTGTTGCATGGATGCTTTGCAATATTCAGTGTGCGTCTCTTTATGTTGGACTGCTTTCTGTTTAATACTTTTGGCTGGAAAAGTTAACGATAGCATTAAAAATAAAGAGGTGGCTGGAGACAGGAGTGTGTGCCAAGGTAATGGTTGTCTCTGTTGCTTACCACCACCTCCCCAGCTGTGAGGACCTCTGTCCCCCCGGGAAGCATGGGCCGCAGTGCGAGGAGAGATGCCCGTGCCAGAACGGAGGTGTCTGTCACCACGTCACCGGGGAGTGTGCCTGCCCGCCAGGATGGATGGTAAAAACACTTTCTGAAATCAACACAACCCCATAAAACTTCCATATTTGTAGATTTTGGGCAGTGTCAGAAAAGGTTAGCAAATGAGGATAGCAAATGCAGTCTGCCTGTAGCCAAGAGTAATGAGAAACGTATTTTAGCATAAGGGATGGAATAAAATACTGACAAAACCATCTGTTACTGAAAATCCTCCAGTTCTGCGCTGCCTTTTTAACCATATTGGAGTCTGGGAAGCAAAATACATGAATTGTACTATGACAAGGCAAAATCCTTTGGATCTTGTCTGGAAGTCATTCATTTCTAGATATAATTTGATATTATAGGGAAGTGACACCGTTATGTATTTTAACAGTGGATTTTGTGCCTGGTTTTGTATGTACAGTATGCATGGCAAAACCCCCAAACCGTTAGATACTGTGTTAAACGTTGGTGATGGAAATAGGACATCAGAACTTTGACATTATCTTTAGACTTTCTACCCTTCTGTCAGTGGGTAGGGAAAGAAGAATTGACATCGGAGCTGCAAGTACCCTCCCCTACTACCAGGCTGCCAACTCTGAGTTGGCAAATAATGGAGTTGGAAGGTGATCAAAAGGTTGGAAGGTGACCAAAGCCCAAATAATTTCTTTAAATACATTTGTAGATAGTATTTATCAATATTATTTATTAATAATGTTTTCTATTTAAATGTCCCTTTTGGGTGAAAATCCACATTTACTGAACTTTTAATTACCTCATGATAATTGAGATGTTATATTGAGGTAACCTGTGGCAGAGATCAATTTTTCACCAACTAGAGAATATAGCTATAAATGATCATCTCTGTGTGTTTGAATAGCACCACTCACCTGACTACCTAACATGGATTATGGCCATTTTTACTTTTTATTTCACTTCATGTTAGAAGAACGAAATTATTGGTCATAGAATACAAATGTTTGCATAAATTCTTGACTCCCTTTATCTGCTTAAGTACAGCTAATGAAAAATGAGATAACATATGAAGCGGTGATGGAAATCTTATACTAGTATGTGTCTTAACTAATAAATTACTGTTTAGCCTTTTGACTAATTTTCCATTCCAAGTAGTTATTTAAGCATAACTCTTTGTTAGTTTTAGTTTTTTCAATTCTGTGAAACACAATTTTGTCAGCTTAACCTTCTTTGCTTTTCATGTAAGGAAGGTTTAAAGTAGCCAGGTATAAATTCTGCATTATCTTACATTAACTGAAATACTTGCATGTCTTTTGTCTGATAAAATGCCTGTAAATATGTTTTTCTTGAAATGGCTTCTTGAAAGTCTTAAAAACTGATGCTCCCCTCACTACACAGGTGTAATTAATTCCAAGGATGTAAATAGCAGTGCAGAAATTCCAAACCCGTTGAAGGGAAGAAGACGTCCTACCTAGGTTTTTAAGTTATGCTGCTTTCAATGAAATTACAAACAGCTTTTCCTTTCATCAGAAACCCCCCCCCCCCCAACTTATCATAAAGTTGTATAATTGGGGCATTACAGCAATTGCTGATTTCTACACCACTACTGACTAGAGGGCGTTTCCAGATGTCTTGATATATATGACTCCTGATAAATAAATTGGGAAGAGCTTGACATCAATTAGTCTTAATGCCTAAGTGTTTTCACTGTTGCTTAGAGATAGTGTTTTTCATTAGCTTTGCCTTCCAAAATGGAAATCCTAGAAGATTAGTCCTCCAGTGCTGAAACATCGCCCACATTTAAAGCTGGAGAAGAGTCTGGCATTTCCAAGATCAGCAATAGACGAGTGACACAAGATCTCCTTGATCTTCCTTCATTACAAAACTTTCTTCCTTGTCCATTTAAGCTGTAATCCCAAATCTAATACTAAGATTTTTATTCTGCACATGCAGGGTATGGTCTGTGGTCAGCCTTGTCCTGAGGGTCGTTATGGGAAAAACTGTTCCCAGGAGTGCCAGTGCCACAACGGAGGGACCTGTGACTCAGCGACAGGTCAATGCCATTGCAGCCCAGGGTACACTGGGGAACGGTAAGGAAAACTTACTTTTGCCAGACTGCTGAACCTGCAAGGGGTCTGCTACAACAAAGTTAAGAAGCTGGTAGAAAGCAGAATGAAAATACATGTGATATGATTAAGAGAATCTTATGAAATGTTTGCCATGTCACTTAGCTGATGCTGGGTCACAGGTTAAAAGTGCCTGTGTGATTACCCTTATGTGAGGAAGTGCTAGGTTTCAGGATTTTCCTGCTGTGGCCCATGCTCTGGCAGTGTCTTCTGGGTCTTCACTTGACTGGCTTACAGAATGACGCAGTTTGGGTTATGGTGAATGGATGAGGAGGGAAACTCTTGGTTTTGTGCAGATGTTTGGCAGCCATAGTAGCAAGAGAGTCTCATTTGGTTCCTCTTCAAAGCGAGCAAGCTGGAGAGTTGTCTCCTAAAGTATTTCATGCAAATGAAGAAGTAAAGCTTCTTTATTTTCCGACTTGATTGTTAAAAATCATCTTTGGTAGATTGGAAAAATAATATAGCAAGGCATCATTTTTGAAGGCAGTGGAAAGTGATGAAAGAAGCATTCTGCATGTATTTTAAACAGCATACAACTCATATGCTGAGGTCAGCAGCAGCTTAATCACTGGGATCAGTCCAGGGAATCTCTGCCAACAATAGTAAGTGTTATGACCATATGCACTTCCCACGCGAGTGTTCACAGGACATGGGGAGAGCTGTGCCAGACATAAGGGGAAAAAAACTCATAAAGACAAGAAAAAATTAGTCAAGAGCCATTTGGATGCCAAAATTAAATTTGCGTCTGTGAAGAAACAGTGCAGAAGGTGGTAGATGCATTTAAAGAGACAGAGACAAGTCAGCAGGGAAATCAAGGGAATATTCATATGAGAGTCTATGCACTGCACTACACTGGTGTTTTTAAAAGCAATTAAAATTTTTGTCTTGGAGTTCAAATCTGACTTTAATCTGAAGTGCCTTACAGGCTGCAGTGTTTTGATCACTTTTTGCAAGTCTGAGCTCCCTCTTTTCCTGCAAAACGAGCTGTATTTGCAATTCTTTTGTTTTTCAAGAAACTGCAAGGGCAGGAATGGGTCAGAAGCAATGTTGTAGACCTGGTTCTTATTTCTTGTCAGTGGATTGGTAAGGGAAGGAAGTGTGACAAGAAATGTGTGGGCATTGGCTGAGCTAGCATGTACATACCAGCAGCAAAAAGGACGTTTTTTAAAGTGCTAAGCTATTCTCCACTTCTTGTTGTGTATAGCTTCAACAGTATTTGTCTTAGATTTCAGTGTGGTGGTGACTCCTGGAACTTGGTCATACAGCAAGAAAAAGAGGACTCCTAGAGCATGTAACAGTTTCTAGGTGATCTGAGTTAACACAAGAGAATGTAGTTTAAACTACTTTTATAATTCTTCTGCCTAATACTTTTTGATTGATACCTGTCCTCACCACAAAGTGGAAAAGGGTATTTCAGAAGCTGATGAAGATGCAATTAAAAAAGAAAATAATTGCAAGGTTATATTTCATCTAATTTGGCTGGAATTCCTGGTTGTCATTTGGAGAAAATTCATTCTCAGCTTTATTTGTTTAACTTCATTAGGAAACATTTAAACAGGGTTATTAGCTGTATTACTATGGTACACCTTTGAAGGAAAGGGGATTTTATTGCTGGCTTCAGTCAGGGCAGAGTTATGAATACCTTGAAACTTCTGGATAACAGTATCAGATTGAGGCAAATACTGCAGAAGCATGAAATGAGCATGTATATCTATTTTACCTCAGTCAGAGGGCTCTGCTAAATGCTGTTACATTTTGCAGTGCCTTGTATCATGTGTCTTTGAAATTTTCCCATAATAAACCACCAATCATACAGTAAAAATACAAAAAAAGTGAATTGCATATGAAAAATAGAAAGAGACCACCAATGAAATTCTTTTATAGGACTGGGGAAATGAACAGATTGTAAGCTGATAAAATCATTAATAACGTGCCATATTATCAAGTAACACTTTTGTACAATGTGTAACTTGGTAAAACTTGCAGGTACCCAAATTGCAGAAGATGTTATGTACCTGATATCACCTGTTGAGTTCACAGCACACCTCAGGACTTAAATGTCAGCATGTGCCACCCTTAAAGCTTTGGGATTTAGCCGTTTTGTCTTTTTGTCTATGTCAACATAATTCAGAGTTTATAGGATTCTTGTATTGAAAAATAGGGGGATTTTCCCTGACACATAAGCTATGAAATGTTGTCATCCTTGGCTCTGAGGCATGAACTGATTGAGCTGAGAGGTCTGCTCTCACACATGTAATCAAATGTTTTAATTGCACTCAGTGCTTGAGCCTTTAGTAATGCTGTAGTAGTACTGGCATTCCAAATTTTAACAGTTCAGTTATAAAACACAGAGAAGTTAAAGATGAAAACATCAAACTCATATGGTATTTATAAATACATTGCCAAATGAAATTGCTATCCAGAAACTCATTAGTAAATGAGTTGCAAGTTTTAGAAGCAGGATACTGAAAATTGTCTTTTAGTAGTCAGGCTGGACAGCTAAACATACAGTCTGATTTTTAGGTTAAATAATGTCTTTCATATGTAAAACATTAAGGAAATAAGATGGTTAGCTAAAGTAGCTATCTTCTAAAAGCTTTGTGAATGAAAGAGGAAAAGTTTGGTGAAGAAGTCTCTTTAATAGGATATTCATTGCTACTCTCCCATATGGGTTAAACTCAAGTCTTTACTAATTTTCGGTTTCATCTGTTAGAAAAATCAGATGAAAAGAAGGGATTTGGGTTCCTGAAGATTTTTCCGTGTCATCCTATGAATTTTTGAAGGGCAAAATCAACAAAAAAAATAGGTTTAGGATGAAATTCTGGAAAGAAGGGTATTCTGGAAACATCATGTTTTTGGAAACGCAATTAGAAAATATTCTGGTTAGAGACTGCTGAGCGCGATTGCCAGGGAACTTCCTGGCCTGAGTGTCTGCAGGGGCGCGGTTGTCTGCTGGCTATTCACACTATTGTTAAGTGGAGAATCTAGATCACTTTACAAAATTAGAGATGGATGGCTTTTGAAAGAAAATATTTGAAAATTTATTCCTTCATACTTCATGTCTGATTTAAGAGGGTTTGGTTTTGTTCTGGTCCTGAATGCAAAGTGCAAGTGGTCTGTCTGTGCACATTGTCTCCTTTGTTGGAGAGAAGCAAGACCTTTTTCTGAGGAATTTGCAGAGCCAATGTTTTTAAGCCTGTCTAGCTGAGCAGCAAAAGAAACCAGAGAGATAGGCACTTCTGAATATGAAGTTATATAAATTCCTGCTCTACTTAAGAGGTGTTTTAGACCAGTGTAAGAGATTACTCATAAACCATATATCCCTTAAATCTCCAAAAGCTGTAGTTTATGGGAAACAAAACTGTTTTTTGTTTGTTTGTTTTTCTTACAGATGCCAAGATGAGTGTCCAGTGGGGACTTACGGAGTGCAGTGTGCTGAGACCTGCAAGTGTATGAATGGTGGGAAATGCTACCATATTAGTGGTGCCTGTCTCTGTGAACCAGGATACACCGGAGAGCACTGTGAAACAAGGCTTTGTCCTGAGGGAATTTATGGTCTCAAGTGCGATAAAAAGTGTCCCTGCCACATGCCAAATACCTGGAGGTAGGCTTTACACCCTTTAGCCTGTTTTCTTTTTTTATATAGAATATAGAAATCCGAATATAATCTGAAAATAAGTATTTCCTGGTTTTTCTAGTACTTTCATGCAAACTGAAGCAGCTAAAGACTTGTAAGAATATTTGGTATTTAACCATATCAAGAAAGAAAATATCAACCCAAAAGAGCTTCTGAATTTTAGTGCTTGCAGCTGTATTTGATCTTAATATTCACTGCTGTATTTGGTCTCTGACCCATGAAATAAGTTTTAAGACAAAGTGTGACCTTTGTCTATATTTCCTACATGAATAAATAATTATATTTTTCACCATACAAAGTCAGTATACATCACACGTCCTTTGCATATTCTGGTGTACTGTAGATGAGAAATAACTGAATTGAAATCAGTTGAAATGCATGTATAGTCTTACAAGTTGGGCTTGAGAGGAGAATCCAATTCTTTCTCTCTCCCTGTGTATACATATATAAGAATTGGTGTAGGTGACTACTTTAATACAAAATTTCCAAAGCCTTACCAGTTGTAAATCTAGGTTTCAAAAATACATTTTTTTTGTCATTTAAATTATTTTTCTAGAAAGCAGGTAAAATCTGATCCCTGGAAATCGAATGAAAATATTTTTCCAATTGGTTTGCCTTTTACCATCTCTCCGTATTCAGGGAGTAGTGAGTCCTATTTTTTGAGTTTTCTGTGTCTTTGTGGATTTCGCAGTGTTCCAGCATATTGTTACAAAAATTTAAAAACTAGCTATTTGGAAACAAACTTTAAGCTGTGAGGGAGGAATGTCAGATGTCAGTCGAGGCGAGCCAACATATTTATAGAACAATTCCGGACAGCTTTCTCCTGTTACAAAACACAGTTCTTCTGATTAAATACTTTGGTCGTTGTGCATTCACTTACACATTCACTTACACCTAATTGCATTACTAATCACAGTACCTTAGATAAGGTTTTTGAGTATAATCTAACTTTTTGCTATTGAAAACAGCTGTGAAAGAAATTTGCAGAAACTATTGACTGTTGCATAAAATGCTGCAGTATGTTGTATATAAGATGCACTTTTTCTCATAGATAAACCAAAAGCCTTTAGTTAGAATTTAGCAGTGATGTTAAAGCACTCAAGCATATACATGGAAATACCTATTCTGTTAGGCCTCTGTGAAAAATTACTTTGTGAATTGTCTGAGTTTTTCAACATGCCTTTCATTGATGAACCATGTGACAGCAAACCGAATTCTTTTCCCTTTCCATTCATATGCTTTTACAGTTACGTGGTTGCACTTCTGTTTTTCCCATTTACTTGAAATGTCTTTTGAAAATATACAGCATTTTTGACATAAAACCAAGCAATTCATTCTTTGGGCAGTGCATTCAAGAATAAATGGCACTATAATGCTGACCCATCTAGCTCTCAAATTATTCTAGTAGACCAAATACTATTGTATTATGAATTATGGTTAGCTGCTTTCCTGAAAATTTGTCTGCAGACTGTTGTAGCAGCCTTATTTGACAGGAACGCATTACACTGTATAGTATTTCTGATATTACAGGGATTACTTCTGATTAATGTTCAACACAGCTGTTTCTTCATTTATATCACTGGAAGACAACTTGTGGTCAAATCAGATCACAAATGTTCACATGTAAACACCAGCATATAGCTGGCCTTTTTTTGAACATTTTCCCCTCTGTATGACAAATCGAAAGGCACATAACAGCCCTGTAGGTGCGGGAGCATATTTGCAAGGGCATAATGATCTGTGAGGAAAACAAAGATTTTTGTGACTTGACAAGTGTATTTTTCATATATAGGTTCCTTCCCCCTTGGTCATGAAGTGATTAAGACCACCACATGACAGAAATCAAAGGGCATCTGAGTAACGGTATAGAAGACAAAGCTCCCTGCAGAGACTTTACGCTTTTGAGAATCTTTTGAGAAGCCAGTTGTGTCTGGCTGTCTTCATCTCTCAGTAAATATCAGTCAGCCAGGAGACAACTTTTTAAGCACATCAGGGAATACCCTCATCCCTTACTTGCTTACCACAAGTACTATTTGGGCTCACAGTAGCCAAAGGATCTTCTTCATAGCACTAACCTGTTTAGCAGCAATGTAACAACCAATAATCCCAGGGCACGAGAAAGGGGGTACAATTCCTTCTTGAAATAAATAGACTTTGTGTGTCTGTAGGACTAGGATTCTGTTAGGACTTCTAGGGGCCTTGATATCCTAAAAGCTTTTTTCATCTGTGTGTGACCAGTAGTTTAGATATCCTCAAAGAGGAGCTGTTGGTAGGCTTAGAGCCCTAGGTTATTACTTACATTCTTATTATTCATAGATATGGAAATGAACTAGAGGTTAGTTTAAAAAATACTTAGCACCAGAAAATACTGCTGTAAAATGTGTGTACATAAGTTGCAGTATTCAAGTATATGTCTAGCCATTTTCTTCAAATAAATATACAACACCATTATGATACACCGTAGTTCAAAAATGTATACATATTTCTGTTGCTGTTTGATGATTGAGGAAATTGCATCAAAACAGCTTTGGTGATAATTTGTAATTTGCATTTTGGGTAGGCTAAGCTATAGGGATTTTGCTGCTGCTGTTGGTTGATCGCAGAGCCTGGGGATGAAAGGCAAGCCCGTCTTTGTTCTTGGTTGTATCAGCAGCCTTTATTAAATGCTTCGTAAAGGGTTAGACATAGATCTATGTATTGGCTTTGAGTGGCAAGGTTTTGGTAGTGGGGGACGGTTACAGGGGTGGCTTCTGTAAGAAGCTGCTGGAAGCTTCTCCTGTGTTCGACAGAGCCAATACCAGCCGGCTCT
>JANXJC010000078.1:33563321-33578643 GCA_027564655.1 Leptodon cayanensis
TGGGCTGGGGGGGACAGCCTGCCGTCTCACCACGGGCTGCAGGGGCATCCCCTCCTCCAGAGCACCTCCTCCCCCTCCTTCCGCACTCACCTTGCTGTCTGCAGAGGGGTTCCTCTCACATTCCAATCCCCCACTCACTACTGGTTCCCTTTCTTAGATCTGTTCTCCCAGAGGCGCAACTACCATCACTGACGGGCTCAGCCTGGGCCAGAGACAGGTTCAGCTTGGAGCCGAGGAAGCTTCTAGCAGCTTCTCATGGGAGCCACCACTGCAGCCCCTCCCCTGCTACCAACACCCCACCACACAAAGCCAAAACACTTACTACTTTTTTTTTTTTCGATGGAATGTAATATATTTCTTAATGAAGCCCACACATAGATGAGTCATTATGCAAAGATTTAAAGGATTCAAAAGGTTTTATTGCTCTCACACAGGTCTCTAGACAACCAAATCAGTACACAACAATAAGAAGTTATCAGACTTTTTAAACTTACACAGGAATAAAGCTAAGGCTTCCGTGTCTGACCTGTTTCTTCTCTCCTATGAAATACTCATGTTGTACATCAACAGAACTATTTTTAAATTATTCATCTCTTTCCTAAAGAAACTAAAAACCTCAAGATGTGAATCCTAATCAACAGAAAGGGGCTATTCTTAGAGTACCCTCTGCACTTAGTAGTATTCTGACACAAAGAAAATTGTCTTTTGCTGTCTCTGAATAGTAATCAGCATTTTGGAACCAATTCACTATTCTAATGGCAGCACGTCTTATCTATTTCATTCACCATGACATTTTCAAAGTAGTCAGTAAAATTTATCTCATAACGTGTTGACATGATGGTGAGTGAAAAAAATCTCCACTTCATAGATAATGACTTGTTTTTTAGAAGTACTATATTGATTAATGGACCCAAGGAAGCAACTGAGTTAACTTGATGAAGGTACAGTCCTGATTATATGCCTATATTTAGGCAATTATGTAGAATCTAACAGTGGAAATACAAGAAGTAAGCTTAGTATTGGGTCTAAAGCTATAGGCTATAAGATGTGTTTCAACCTTCTCTGTTCTCCTTCACCTCTGAGGCTTAAAAGATATATCCCCTTGACTGTGCTCAACTGAACTGTTTGCAGCTGAAAAAATAAATTAAGAAAGGAAACTTACATGGCTTTTTCTAGGAGAAAGCTGGTATGAGTATCCTAGTTCCTGAGTATTAAGTATGTATCACTAGTTTTTTTCACACATTCAATCTTTTTCAGCACTTTTTAGCTAGAGTAAAATGATTCCTTAGTTAAAAAAAAATAAATCTTTGGCTATTTGCTCAGAATGGAGCAGCCCAAAAAATATGTTTAGAAGAAAAACAACAAACCCCAGATGAAGCAGTGCTCATATGTGAATGTAAGCAGCTCTATTCATGGGTTTCAAAGATCTTTGTCATTTGAGATTAATTAATTGCTCTGGGTTGTTTTAGCTTGCCCACCTTCCCACTGGGGACCAAACTGCATCCACACGTGCAACTGCCATAATGGAGCTTACTGTAGTGCCTATGATGGTGAGTGCAAATGTACCCCAGGATGGACTGGCCTTTACTGTACACAAAGTAAGTGACTTTTGTTACCCGTTCTTAGTCTACAAGTCAATGACAGAATTTTCCTTCAGAATTTTCACACTTTATTCATTGATTTCTTCCCATGCTGCTGAACATTTTTGATCCTGAAGATGCAATACATTACCTCCATGGTTGCAGGGAGGCCCCTGTTTAAGCACTGGCAGAGTGCTGGCCACTACATGCAGGCTCCTCTTTAGCCTTCCTTTGGAGGAAGACAACTTTTGGCCGCAGCCAGGCATCCCTGTGGAAGAGTCTGTCATGTGCACATGCAGAATGAATGACTGACATTCAGATGCTACCACTGCAGACATGTGGTTATGGCTGCAGTCTATATAGCATGGATGGTGTCAGCTCTGCAGGTATTCCCCACAGGGTAGGATAACAGTACCATCTAATTCATTCCCTCTCTGAAACGCCCCCCAAAAGTACTCTAGCAGCAGCGACTCAACAACCAAGATTGTAAGATCAACACAGAGCTGACTGAAGCCATGAGAATAGCTTCTGGCTTAGCTGTGGCTGTGGTCTACTGAGGCACAGTCGCTGATGTCATTGTAAAGTGGTCATACAGTACATCTTGTATCTGTAATTGCTACCTCCCGAGGGCAATTGCAACAACAGCTGTAGCTCAGCACCTGTAATTCAAATACTGATATAGAAGCTATTTTATTTGGAACTTAGTAACTTAACTTCACTAAACTGTAATGTTATAATTTTGGGGGGAATTTTCTTCATGTAATTAATACATTAACACTGATGTTTTTCCCAAGAGGTTTTCATTAAAATAAAAATACAAGCTGTGCAGTGACAGGGTGTAGGTATGTGGCACCCATTATATGGGTGCTGGGTAAAAGTTTATATAAAGTTTGAGAAATAAACATTTGTTAGAGATAGCTGTTGGTGAAGCTGGCTTCTTATCTTTATCATATTACAGCTTCAATCTTGTTTATCTTCAATCCAAGCACCCCCACTGTCTCTAGTCTGGGCACAACCATTATCTTTGAACTTAGAAAAATAAGACTGCTAACTGTGTTTTGCATTCAGTGTTTAAATACATATTTTTCATAAAATCAGAACTTTGCTTTTCCAACTGAATAATGTCATAATGGCAGGAAATAACAGATATATTATAGGGCCATATGGATGCAGCTCTGGAAGACATTCACTATACTGGTTCAGCTGTCAGCTATCATGGTTATTTTGCTTCCTGCTGGTGAATAATGATCTCTTTGCAGGATATGTCTTCTTCACACTGAATTGGTATCTTTGTGAGGAGCTGAGATACAATATGTTATTATTTTAATTTTTTATGCTTCAACATCAACTGTGCAGAAAGTGTGTCCAAAGGTTCATTCATCACTGAACAGACTCCCTGCTCCTGTTCACAAACTGCCCTCTTTCATCTCCTTCAAATATCTTCTTAAACCCATTTCTTTGAAGAGCCCTTCTTGCTGCCTTCTTCTGAACATCTGCTGTCTGCACAGTTTCCCAACCTCATTTTTATGTAGCTTTTGCCTAATGTGTATTTTAAACCACTTAAAATAGGGTGGGTCTTGATCTATTGCGTTTACAGAATGCCATGTTGAGTAGCAGGGCTACAGAAATGACTTCTCAACAACATACTTAACCAGAATATTTGCATTTTATTTCTAGAGTGGTTGTTTCACTCCTTTTCCTGTCCCCTTCTTTGTATTGCAGGATGTCCCCTAGGGTTTTACGGGAAGGACTGTGCATTGATATGCCAATGTCAGAACGGAGCCGACTGTGACCACATCAGTGGGCAGTGCACCTGCCGCACAGGGTTCATGGGGAAGCACTGCGAGCAGAGTGAGTAGGGATGGGAATTGTTTATGACTGGTAGCAAATACTAAACCCTGAGCTGACCCTCTGTTGTTTTGACCACAGCTGTGATACAACCTCTTGGATTTAGTGGGAATTTTGATGGAGAAAGAGCTTCAGGAGTTGGACCTAGGCTTTTTCCAAACAGATAAAAGGCCACAGAATTAGTTATTAAGACTGATTATGATTGTGATGGCCATTTCTTTCAATTTGTAGCTACATGGAAAAGGCATTTGTACTACATTCTAGTTGCTTTGGACATAATGCTAAAAAACCCCCGACAACTCTTCCATGTAAAAGTAACAAATGAATCCAAGTCATTGTCATTAGCATAAAACACAATGAAAACTAATAGTTAGAAAACTAAAGGAGTACTACATCAATCCTAGTGGATAGAATTAATCTTTGCAATGTGGTTTTACAATACAATTGGATTATAAAAGCGTAATAGATGGCATTTTGTTTTCATATATGTGTGACTCTTTACCCAAGAAAATCAAGAATAACACCACTGACGTCAGCGGTGGTATAACATTGTACGACATTAAAAGACTAATCAGGCTCACAAGCACAGAACTGTTAGTCCAACTTTTGCTAACATTACAGAGTGGTGTTCACACACTTCATGCATTATATTGCAGTGCAAAGGAATCCATTCAACCTACTATTGTGAAGGTCTAAACCCATCTTTGGCATCAGTGTTGTGCACAAAGCATTGCTTTTGATGTGTGGAGGACACTAAGTATTACCAATAACCAGGACTGATTTAGCTGCATCTGGATCTGAAGGGCTGTGCAGTGGCCGAGATAGCATGTGTCATACCTGGCAGCACTGTAACAGAAAGGAGGGGAGGTTACTACCATCTCTATAGACACACTTTATTCCCTCAGCAGTTGGTCTAGCCCCTAGGAGTTATTTTTTTAAGGCTAACCAACATCTATGGTAGAACCACTAAAATTTTAGAAGTGGATTTTTTTTTCCGTAACAAAAATACAGTTGCAGCAAAATCTGAATGGTTTACAGGAATATATTTACTTCAGTGAAATAATAGGTGGCAGCATGTAATTATTACATATTTAAATTTTCTTATTCTACTGTGATGATTTCAGTGTTTCACTGCAAAAGAGCATTAATGTTTAGGAAAAGATAAACTTTCTAAGATCCTCTCCTGATGTCATGATCAAAAGATCATCTTGAATACTTTGGCAAATCTAACTTTATTATTATATTTTATAGTTTTTATATTTTATCCTATAATTTGGTAGTAATGATTTAAAAATATTAAACTAAATGTTTTGGTATTTCTGAATTTGAACATCAGTTTTAAAAATTGACTTTTTATTCCAGTTAAAATTTCAAAATGCCAAAGTATATTATGACATGATGGGTTTTGCCCAGCCATTGACTTCAATAGTTATATTCTAGTTTTACTGAATGTAACCAAGAGAAGGAGAGGGTATATAAGCACGAAATTCCACTTGAGTCTGGATTTATCAAGACTGCAAGAACATTTCTCTGAAATCTGTTGTGTTACATTATCATGTAAATTATTCTAAATTAGGAATACGGAAAAGATGAGTGTCTAGGTTTAATGAGACAGAAGTGTTTTGCTAAGGAGGATGAGTTATGAGAAAAGACTAAAAAGTCCTCCCTCTAAGCAATTGTAAATCCGAAATTAGGAGGCTCCAATTGAGAAAGTGTGGAGAAAAGAAAATTAACAGCCCTTTATTAAAGAATATACATGTATTGGCAGAACAACAACAAAAAAAACCAGAGAGAACCCACCAGACAGTAACCCTATACCCAAAATTCCCTTCAAAACAGCAACAAAAAAAAAGGTAAACAGTTCGGTTTGTGCTTTTGACACACATCTACCCACAGTCAGCAGGGGCTGTTGGAGCTCCGGAGGTGCAGAGCCTGCCGTGCTCCGTGCTGGCCGGCAGGGGGCGCTGTTGGACCTGGCCGTCGCCGCCCCCGGGTCTGCAGGAGGGGCCGGAGATGGAGATCTTCCCCCCCCACCGAGAAAAGGAGGGAGCGGGAAGGAAAAAAAAGTTCGTTCCCAAGAAAAACTCACGCAGTTGCTGATGATTTCAGCGATTTTGTCCCTCCTCCCCAAGGATGTGCACCAGAGGAAAAAAAAAAAAAAAACCGAAGTCCGGCCATCAGGCTGAGAACCAAAGCAAAAACCCCGGAGCTTCTCGAAGACACACACCTTCCTAGTTCTGGGAACAAGAAAAACCCTCCCCTCCACAGCCCGGGCCATCAGATAGGAATCTCAGACTGCCTGGCCAAATCTTTTGTGTTGCTAACCACCCATTCATCATCCCGAAGCAGCAGACAGGGGGAAGGGAAGAAAAAATTCCTGCCCAGTTTTTTAGAACAAGTGAAAAAACCTATGACAATGAGTTAGATATTTTAAAAAGACAAGAAGAAAAACAAATTAATATAATTACAAAACTCCTGAGAGATTTCAGAACATTGAGTCTCAGAAGGGGAAGAAATACCACACTTTCTTAAACCATCAGAACTACAATAATGTAACAAGCCACACAGTAACAGAGGTGGCAGTATAAAAGAAATATTTTTTATCAGTGTAGGATATTTCTCTACCAAGCGAATTGCCTGATGTAGGAGACACTTTGATCAGTAATTAATTATTGTATTCAAATCATTCTGGGGTAGAAAAAGTAATGTAAAACTCTTCCAATTAGCTTATTCTTCGTAATCTAGCACTCTTCTGTAGGTAGTTTCTCAGTATATCCATTACAGTATGAAAGTATGCTATAAGCAGCCTAGTACCAGTTTTATTTTTATATACATGCATGGTGTATATTAGACTAATTCTTATAGCCCTTATTTCTTGCTCTTTTACCACATCAGCATATTTGTCATATGACATGACACCGGCCAGATGTCTGGCTTCACTCATGTGATTACATGATTTTTCAAGCACTGGGATCTGAGTAACGCGAGACACCTGACATTCTGGTTTAGAACTGGTCCTTTGTTCACATTTTGTCCATTCCTTCACTGTCTTCTACCCTTTTAATCTATTTTTTTTCCGTCCTAATTTCACTGCCTTAGTGGCAGCAACATTACAGGTAAAGGAAAATCACTTCTGAATACAGCTTCCTTCTCCTTTTCCTTCTCCTTTCCTGCGCATACACATACAGACACACATACATAGAGGGGTCCACTTAAAATCTTGCCCATAGAGGTCTACCACTAATAACACATTGCCATCTGCTGGCCATGTACAAAAACGTATGGGGTTAGAAACAAATGGTAGCCTGAATGGTGCTGTAGATCTGTAATACCAAAATAGTTGAGAAGTACTGACTATGTATGATTTTTGTTTGCACTTACTTTGTACAGAATGTCCTCAAGGTACATATGGGTATGGATGCCGGCAGATATGTGACTGTCTGAACAACTCAACCTGTGACCACATCACAGGAACATGTTACTGCAGCCCAGGCTGGAAAGGGGCCAGGTGTGATCAAGGTAAAGCCTACATGCAATAAAATTATTGTAATTGCTTTATATAAAACTTGGATTAACCTATTAAATTCCATCTCTGTGTCATTCATTAAATTAATCTGATAAGGCATGTGTGTTTAAATAGTTCAATCTATTAAATTATATATGTTCTGTAGATTTTGTAAGTTTTAGATGCCTCAGTGATCGTTTATTGGAGCAAAGCACTCAAGTGTAGATTGTATGAGATGTTTTACAGTGCTGTGCTGTCCAAAGCTGCTGATAGAGCATGTGCTTTACCTGCTCTGTGGTTTTGCCTAGAGAATGTTCTTACTTTTTCAACTCCATGAAAACATCTCTTTCTGTGAGGAAGATGAATGCTTTTCCTTAAGGCTAGAATTGTCTTCACATTGGTTTCTGACATAGTTCTATTTTGGCATTATTGAATACAGTTAAAGTAGCAGAAAGATTTCAAAGTGAAATATTGTCTTCTGCTCCTAACACATAAGCCTCTGAATTTATGCCACATATTTTCATTTCTTCTTCTGTTTCAGCTGGTGTAATTATAGTGGGAAACTTGAACAGTTTAAGCCGTACCAGTACTGCCATCCCTGCTGATTCTTACCAGATAGGGGCTATAGCAGGCATCATCATTCTTGTCCTGGTTGTGCTTTTCCTGCTAGTGCTGTTCATCATTTACAGACATAAGCAGAAAGGAAAAGAAACAAATATGCCCGCAGTAACCTATACCCCTGCTATGAGGGTCATCAATGCAGATTACACCATTTCAGGTAAGTGACATTTAGAACAGTTTTTTTTTTCTCCATCTCTTGACTTTGTGCATTTTTAGCTGAGCTCTGAAGGGGTTCAGATCTGCCCCTGCAGGGCTTGAATGTGCATGTTTCACCTTTTCGCATTAGCAAGGGCTGCTATGAGCAGGAACATACTCAGTTTTGAGAAGGGTGTCTACAATTCTGCCTTGGAAGCCTTCCTGGAAAAAGAGGCAGTGGAGGGTTTCCCTTTTTCGGAAGAGGAACACTGAGACACTGCTCTCAACTGCCTTTCGCAGGAGAGCAGCCCCTGAGACCACACTGACAGTGGTGCTGCTGAACTGGCACACAAGACCGGAGGGATGCTATGGTAGACTTGTGTGCTTACCTTTCAGCTATCAGAGACAGTTCACCCAAGTTCAAAAGGATGCTGCCCCACCATTTATAGCTGCTTAGTTTGTTCTGCCTCATAGTTTTTTAATCTCTGCTTTTGATACTAAGAAGGTGGCTTACCCTGGTAAAATGAGTTAATTGTAAGGAATAAGTGACCTTCAATATACCTTGCTTTACTGTGTAACATTTTGCGCCCTGAAATGTTTTTCTGCATTAAACAGTGGAAGTATGGACATTTCTATTCCTCTGTGCCTATTTTCGAAAGTGTGGCAAAATATGGTTTCTTCTGAGACTTTAAATTCAATGCCAACAGCTTGAATACAGGAAGACTGCTACAGCTGTAGAAAATGAGGATTTCACACTAGCTGTGGCAAGATTCTGTAGAGAGGCAGATAGCAGAGTGGCTTGAGTTTGAATCAAATGAAGGGAAGGAGCAATGCTCCTGAAACAAACCAGGACTTTTCGACCTATGAAAGTGCATGTGTGTTGGGATGCAGTGGGTACATGAAGCTTTAGGCAATGCTGTCTTTTGCACACAGCTGATAAGGAAGGAGGCAGGTAAAGAAGCCTGAAGAAGCAGTTGTCAAAGTCAAGAAAGATGTATCAGCAAAGATGGTGGTGCTCTTGAAGCACCAGAAAATGTTGCTGTGAACTTGATGGTACAAGTGTCTATAATTAGGATAATGCTATGACTACAGAGGCAAAAGTGAGCAAGGGACCACAGCAGAAAAAGAAGTTAGCAAATAACACTTGTGAATGCTCTTTGCTGGAAGTGAGTCAGTGACTGCTCTGTATCTCTAATTTCTTTAAATGAACACAAGATTTTTAGATTTTTTTTCAAGAAACTCTAAATCAGATTCTGAAATCAGTGCAGCACTGTCAAAAACATATCCTAAGAAAGAAATCCCATGTTATTTTTAGTTGTTCATTTTCCTTTCTTTTTCTTTTCAGAAACCATCCCTCACAGTAATGGTGGAAATGCTAACAGTCACTATTTCTCTAACCCTAGTTATCATACTCTAACTCAATGTACCACCCCACCTCATGTCAACAATATGGACAGACTGACCCTGGCAAAGGTAAAGCATAAAAATCTGGATGCTTATGTGTAGGTTAGCCTTTGGTTTACTTTGTTCCCTAATGTTTCATATTAGGTTTATTTTTGCTTTCCCTGATTATCACCTGGAAATTCAGCAGCTTCTCCTCAGTTTCAGTTTTTATTACCTACCTTTCTTTGAAATAGGCAAAAAACAATCAGCTGTTTGTGAACCTTAAAAATGTGGAACCTGGAAAACGAGGCACTATCATGGACTACACAGGAACACTGCCTGCAGACTGGAAACATGGTGGCTACCTCAATGAGCTTGGTAAGAAAAAAAAAAAAAGGAGGATGTTATTCCTTGTGTTTGGGATGGGTTGGAAAGCAGAGATGTTTTCCTGGTTCTCCACTCAGGGTAATGCCAGGCTTGTCAGACTGTGTGTGAGGTTCAGGGTTCTGGGTTTGACCTTCCTTTAAGGCAGTACCCTTAAAGATAAAAGAGCAACTCCTTGTGAGGAACGGTGAATCAATCTGATGCCCAGTGCAGACATGATATGCAAAATATCTCATCTTATTTTTATAAAAAGTTTTGCTTATTAATTATTTTTATAAAACAATGGGTACAATTGTACAATAAAGTCTGCTTTGGCAAAATTACATATTCGTATTAAATAAATGAGAGGTTACATATATCCTTTTTTTTTAAATCCCTACCAAATGGAATCAATGCTTTAACAAGTAGTTTCTCATCATCTGAACTACTTCAGATGTAAATTCTAGAAGCATCTTCCCAGCTAAGCATCCTGCTTGTTAGAAGACAGAGCGTTGTCCTTAAGAAGAAAAATTCCTGAGAAGTGGTGAGAGTTGCTGTATCCTGCTTTA
This sequence comes from Leptodon cayanensis, assembly GCA_027564655.1. Lineage (NCBI taxonomy): Eukaryota > Metazoa > Chordata > Aves > Accipitriformes > Accipitridae > Leptodon > Leptodon cayanensis. Next base: position 33,573,326 of record JANXJC010000078.1, read on the forward strand.
TGCTATCTTTTGCTGTCTTTTCATCCTTTCCCAGTCTATCTCATACATTCCAAAATGGCTGGATTCCACTGACCATATCTCTGACCAGTGAAAGCCTTAAAAGGGACTTTCAGTGCCAGTATAATTTAGATCATTTAATTACCTTCATTTCTGTCCTTATCAGTATCAGATTCTGGGTATCAGGACAACAGCATGCAGCTTTTTTTTTTTTCATGCTCATCCCCAATCTTGGTCTAACCACAGTTCAGGCTTAGATCTGGGTTTTTTTGGAAAAGGGTTTCAGTCATAACGCTAAATGTTCAACTTTACATTTTCTTAGAGCATTTGTAGTAGCACTTAAGACTCCTAAGAGATACTGGCTGTAGTTAACACACTGCAGTAGATCTTGAGTAACAGGGAGATTCTAGAGGACTGGGTGAATGCTGATATTATGTCTGTTTTCTAGAAGATCAAATGGAATTACTTGGGTAGCTCTAGGCTGGTGACCTGGGCATTAGTCTTGGTAAAAACAACAGAACAGCTGACATGAGATCTAATAAACAAGGATGGGGTGGGAATAAAATTAGTTGGTTTAGGTATCCTCAAATAACAAAATTTCATTCTTGCAAACTATGAATTTTGTTTATAGAGATATTGTATAGATAAAATTATTTTAGGCCTTTTGTAAGGCTTCTAGCATAGTACCACAATACAATCTGGTGAAAAAATTAGCACTCCATAATATCAATCAAAGCTATTTGAATGGATTATTTACCAGGTAAGTTCCAGGTCTCTGAAGACAGTTGTCAGGTATTGCTGATTGCTGATGTTTATATTGGGATTTATATTGATAGAAATCTGTTACTAACAGATAATTGCAAAGCTGTAGGCTTAGGCTCTAGGTGTTTAGGCCATTCCTGTAGGTCAAGGGACCTTGGACCACACAATGGGAGTGATTAACTTTGGAAACAAAGTACCAAGAATTGGAGTGAACTTTGTATACCCTGAGATTTTCAGGTCAAGATGGGATGCCTTTTTGGTAGATATGGTTTTCCAGACAAAAAATATGCTTTAATCAAACATTAGGTTCATTCAAGAGTAACTGGGGGAAACATAATGGCCTGTGACATATGTGAGGTCAAACTAGATAATTTAATGGTCCCTTACAACCTCAACCACCTTCCCTGTTCAGGAAGCTACTGTTTGAAAATGTGCAAGCAAATAGTAACAATGCTTCTGTAACCCAGTATATGCCATATATGCCCTGTACGGACTGGGCAGTTTCACAGTGTTTATAAGAGAATTATTCTGCTAAGGTAGGAATTAGTCCCAAAGCAATTGTTTAAAGATTTAGAAGCTGTTATGTAATAACTTTTCTTTGATTTTAAAACTACTCTGTTTTTATATAATTTTTCTCAGGTGCTTTTGGACTTGACAGGGGATATTTGGGAAAGTCCCTGAAAGGTGAGTTTTTTTTCTGATCCATTTAGAAGAAATGACACGGACAATCAGTTTACTCTTCTAAATTATCTTTGGTTTCTGTGTGAAGAGAATATAAAATAATTTTGGGCAAAATTATTCCTAGGCACTGAATCGATGCCTGAAGTTTGTTTGCTTTTTTTTCCTTGAGGTTTTTTTTTTTTTAAAAACGCAAGCCTTGTACGTCTTCTATGTGTCACATCCATCAAATGTTTCTGTAATGCTTGAGTCATGAAATGGCTGTACTTTAGACAGCAGAACGGGGATGGCCCTTGAGTTCAGCCTAGTGAGCCAGGTAAGGATGCATGCTGCCTCTGATGAAAGGCTTTAAAAGAGAGCCAATTCCTCTTGCAACTGGCATGGTCAGTATAGGACTGCATGACCACAAGCCTGCAGTGCTTCATCCCATTCACTGCAGGCCTTTGGAAAAGATATCAAAAGATGAATTCATAGAGAGGAATGAAAAGCTTCAGAAATTCATAGTAGTGATGATATTTTGAGCTTTTGAACTACCCAGTTTTCTCATAAGACTTTATACTGGACCATACTGGTGTGTGTCACTATTTTTGTAATATGACTAACATATGCCAAGGGTAACTAGAATGCCTAAATATCCAAACAATGAAAAAAGTGTGGCTAAATCCATATGAATAATGAGTTAAATATGTAGATAAAAGCAGCTGGTTTGTCACTTTGTCTATAACACAGGACAATTAAGCTTAAGAAGTGATTTATTATACCTGGTATTTCCTGGTTTGGAGGATTAGGGGAAGCCCAATTTAAAGTGTCTTAAAGAAGTCACGAAATTATGACCAGCTATCCACTGGCAGGTTCCCCAAGGTCAGTCTCATGCTAGATATTCAGGGTCGAGAACAAGTCTCAGCTCTATAGCTTAGATAACACAGCATACCACAAAACAACACCAAGTAACACAGACATAACAAAATCTCTTCCCAGCATAAGAAAATATGTCTTCTCTTAAACTACAGTTACCTGTTCTTCAGTTAAATCCTGAAATTACAAGCAACTTGATGTTTACTTTTCAGTTCTCCTGTGTGCACCTTACAGAAACTTACAAGAAGCTGGTTGCTCTTTTAGTGTGGCTGCGTACTCAGACTTTGCACCAAACAGGCCATCCCTAGAAGTCACCTTACTATCTGCCCAGACATTGCTACTGGGAACAGTGTTAGATCACTTATTTTAATAGTGTCCTGAGTTCAGCACTTGGGAAGGCAAAAAGTATTCTGAAGTGCCTATTTAAAACTGATTCTGCACATTATCTGTATTTAATGCTAGCTACTGTTTTAACCAGAATTGAAGGTGCTAAAACTTTGCAACAGGAATTTGCTGATGGCAAGATCAAGCCCATAAAAGAGCTTTCCATTTAAATATTCATGTATGAGTGACTTTTTAGAACTCAAAATTAAAGAATGTCCCGTTTAGTAGCAATGTCCATAGTATGTAGTGTGCTTGAGAGAGTAATATGTTTTTCTTTTTGCAGATCTAGTGAAGAACTCAGAATACAATTTAAGTAATTGCTCATTAAGTAGTTCTGAGAACCCATATGCTACTATAAAAGACCCACCGGCTCTTGTACCAAAAAGTTCAGAATGCGGCTATGTTGAAATGAAGTCACCAGCACGCAGGGACTCCCCATATGCTGAGATTGCCGGCTCTGCTTCAGCAAATAAGAATGTTTATGAAGTTGGTAAGTACAAAATCTACTTCTAGATGTTGAAGGTTAAGAACAAAGAGCGCAGGACTTTTTTTCTTTGAATCGGTTTAACTAAAACACGTGAAAAAAATGCTGATGTTTTCAGATTCTATTTTCTGCTCAAAAGCTATACTAACAGTCTCATTCTTTTCAGATAAATGATGTTACTCACAAGAACAGAGTTTGAAATACCTTCAGCTCTGTTCTATAACATAGAGATACCTCTGAATTTCCCTGGTTGAAAGCCTTTCTTTAAACAACAGCATAAGATAAGCTTAGCATTTGATTTTAGTATAATTCAACTGTAGATTAGGCTGTTAAGTACTGAATGCAGCTGGAGTAACTGTATGGAAGAGATAGAAAAGATCTGTTTCCTCCTCTTGATCAGAAAAAACAGTGTCTTCACCCACAGATGTAGTATTTCACTCGTAGGGGCCCCATCTAGTTACTGCATTGCTGCAGTTACTGTAGTTACAGAAAACTTTGGGGTCTTGTGGAATGGTGGTTATCCTAATGGTCTCTGGACTAGAATAAAATGTATGTCACATGTCATAGGATACCATTTTCCTTTTCTGTCCCCAGTTAGAAATTTCTCTGAAATCCATCAATATCCCCATTGTGTTTCTAAGGATTTCTATAAAACCTTGACTAAAACCCCCAAATTTGTGCTTTTTTTTTTTAGTTTGTCCACACACAAAGAACAGATGCTGGTCCACTTGCTTCTGTCAGTAAATATACTCATGGCAGGGCCCTGTTGCAAGCCCACAGGTGTAACTTAGTGTAAAGCCAAAACACCTTAACAGCAATCTTTGTTTTTACACCTGCATTTCAGGACTCAGCATGACAAGGAATCTTTATATTGAAGCAGAAAGGAGAGGGTATTTTGTAATGCAAACTGAAACGAAATACAGTGCTTGCCTCCTGTTTGTTGCTTCTAGTGTTGAATGTATGTGCTGTCTTTTACCACAGAACCTACAGTGAGTGTTGTCCAGGGAGCATTCAGCAGCAGTGGACGTTTCAGCCAGGATCCTTATGATCTTCCAAAAAACAGCCATATTCCATGTCATTATGACTTGCTACCAGTTCGAGATAGCCCCACATCCTCTATGAAGGAGGTCAGCAGTGAATGACCCCAAAAGCTGATGTGTAGCACAGTGGGACTCTCAAGGGGCAAAGTGGCATGGTTGTGCTTCTTCCTCTAGTTTACCATCATATTTGGCTACTAATCTGTCCAGCAGACAATTGCTGTACATTAAACAGAATCTCAACATGAGGTTTGTATTATGTATGTAAGTGACAGATGGACAAATGTCACACTCTGGGGATCCTGATCATTCTTCTTCTCATGGCAGTAAATTTTATAGAAACAGGTATGCAACACATTTATACTGTAATATACTAGCTTAAAAACATTAGTTTGCAGATCAGTTTTGATAACATCTGATTTCAGTGACTTTAAATATAGACTTCACGTTTGTCGTGTTTCAGAGTAGAAATACTCCCAGGACAGTGCAATTTACCAAATACCATTTTATACAGGTGATTTGATTCACTAGTTATGTCGAAGAAAAACTGTCTTGCCAAATTTACCTTCCATTCTGATCTTTAGTCAAGACATATTAAGAAACCAGATCTGATGGGGATAAATAAACACAATACTGCAGTTGTTTGGGAAATGCATCATCAGGCTTTTTTGTCCATTACTGGTGATGGGCATACCTTGCTTGAATAGTTTTGGAGATAAAAGCATTGCATACATCAATGTTATATGATGCCTCAAGATCTCTTGGTACTCCAGACCCAGCACCAGTCTTCAACAAATCTTTTGCTACTGTTCAACTCTGTATGTTGCAGTTCTGACCATGATTTCTGCCATATACAACTAATAATCCATAACATATCAGTAATTACTCATAAAATATGTAAATTTAATAAGGTTTTTTTTGTCACCATGGACTGATTATGTAAGGAGTGGACAAAGGTGATGACTGCTGTAAATCTTAACTGCAAGGAAAGGTTTACATTTTATAAACAGGTAGTAATAATGACTGTAATATAGGATAAAAATAGTAAAGTGTTCTGATTTTTTTTTCTTAGAAATAATGAAGCAATCTCTGTGCATACTTGATAAAAAGGCACCTTTTCT
>JANXJC010000078.1:33603270-33616299 GCA_027564655.1 Leptodon cayanensis
GGAAAGAAGCTTTGCTGAGCAAAAGTTATTCTCAGGTAATTAAAACTACCCTGATTCTGCAGTTCTCTGAAATACTGTGTTGAGTGTATTAAGCGAGCACTTCCCAGAAAAACGTATGTGCACAGTGCTGTCCTAGGTAAAGCCTGTCATTTAGTGAAACAAATACAAGCATATGCAGTTTTAATATTAGACTGAAAGCAGTCTGTTTACTAAAGAAATTTTATAAAAGGTTTCTGTAAAATAGTTTCCAGTGCTTTATCTCTCAATGATTCAGCATTGGTGTCTTCCTTCTTTCACCCTGTGATCTCATCTGAATTTAAATAAACTTTTGACAAGATACAGACATTCATTAAGGCTATTTGCAAGACACAGAACAGTGTTTGTGTTTATATTCAATGAACTTTTAAGTCTGTCAGCAGCTCCACCTATGATTTGGGTGGAGAATGTAGAACATTTTGCCAGCAGTGCTTAGAATCTATTTATAAATTGAGGACTTTGACCTCAATTGCTCTAGAAATACTTGTTAGTAATGGGCCATTCAAAAATAGATCCTATCATCTTTATGAAGTTTAGAAAAGAGAGACCCTTCAGCTTGAGTTATCATAGTCTAAATCTAGCTACCTAGTCTGATGATACCTATAGTTAGCTTTGGGAATCTACAACTTTACTAAATGCTCGAGGCTTCCGGTCCCAGAGTAGGACTATATCAAGTGTGTGGCCCACCATCACTGATGGGGCTGTTTCTGCTTACATGCAGAAGAGTGTGGTAAAGATATTTGAACTTTATGTTGTAACTCAGAAGTCGTGCACTGATAGTCATATCCTGTAGCATTTGTGCTGAGGAGTGAGATAAAATAGGTATAGTGTAAATATGGTAAGAAAAACACAAAGCAGCTTAGTACTTGTTTTTTGTTTGTTTGGGTTTTAACTGTAACATTTTGAGTTTCTTGGGAAAAAAACAGCAGATAATCTGGAAATCTATTTGCTTAAATTTAGGGTGTAGCTGAGAATCCCATGGTGAAGTCTGTTCTTGATAAAACCAAGCATTCAGTGGAGACCATGATCACAACGCTGGATCCTGGCATGGTTCCATATATCAGTAAGCATTTGTGACAAACCATTAAGTAATACATGTAAATGTTAAGAGGGGTTAATATAATAGCACACTGCTTTTACAATTGAAGTTTGTATATGTAATGTGTTAATTCAAAGTCACAATTTCTGTACTGATTTCTCAAGTGTATTGTCCAATGAAACTCTCACTCTGGAGGCTGACTTTTTATGTGTGTCTTGAGGTTCATTTGACTTTTGTATTCCGCTATGGTTCAGGTAGTGGCATAGTAATATCCTTTGATTCAGATTGTGAAACATGAGGAAGTTATAAAGAAAAAAAAAAAACAATGAAGAGACATTGTCTATAATGTCTAAGTTGCATACTGTTTTCTCTTACTGTGTCTCTATTTACACCTTATAGAGTTGAGTTTAAAATACACTATATATTTTCTGTTGGATCACATGCTTAAATACTACCGTGTAAGCTACCACATTAAAGTTAAAACAAGCCAAAAGGGAGGCATACTCAGAGAGGCATAGGACAGAGGTAATTACATAGCTTTTGAGGTTTTCTTCTGACTTTCAGCTGTTCCACCTTTCTAGCCTAATAGTATTTATACTTTTTCTAGGAAATTCAGCAATCTTGAAGCAGTTCCTGAGTCAGTTAGTAGGAACATTAAAATTCTAAAATGGTCTAATGAAGTCTGAAGTATTGCTGGGCATTGAGCCTGGAAGGAAAAGCATAGCATTTCAACTGCATCTTGAAAATTAATAGGAAGGAAAAGCATTATGGTATTCACCATTTCTTATTTTACTGGAGTACACTGCATGTCACATATAACTGACCTGAGATTTCTACTTCATTAAAATGGGGAAGCAAAAGTCGAAATTTGTCTAGGGTGGTGGTTTGGTTTTCTGGGCTGTTGTTGGTTTTTTTTGTTTGGGGGGTTTTTTTGGTTGGTTGTTTTTTTGTTTTGTTTTGGGTTTGTTTGTTTGTTGTTTTTTTGGTTTGTTTTTTTCTCTTCCAGCAGTCTGGTAAAGAATCCTCCTCCTTAGCTGTGCCAGTACTGCCCTTTTTCTGCACATAAGTGAAACTGGTCAGGAAACTGATAAGGCTGAGAAGAAACTATTAAAATGTTTTCCCATTTTGTTTTTCAGAGCTGTTTTTCAGCTGGACCTATTCTGTGATCCAGCTAACCACCTTCCTGCACTATTTTGCTAATCCAGTGGACAATATGAGGAATGAAAGGGGAAGATGACATAATTATTGAGTAGTAGTTAATTGTCCTACATTTAAGGGAAAATATCCCAGCAGCTGACTAGTGAGGAGGTAGTGGGATTTGAAATTGGTGAGAAGGCCAGCCAGCAACTGAGAAAGTATTTGAGAGGAGTAGCGGGATGAAATGCAAAGCTACAGTAAATGTTGATTATGCACAATTTGGTGAACTGTATTTAAGGTTTCTATTGCATTCATGACCTTCCCTTTTTAAAATAGGATCTGTCAGTATCCAATGATGGTTTTGATAGTTTGACACAGTATTCATGGGACAGAACAACATTACCTAGAGGAGAAAGTAATTCTAATAAAATGCTTTGCTTGTAAGCTTCAGTTAGTGTAAGCAAATTCAGTGGTTATCTCAAAGTTCTCTAAAGTCACGTTGGAAGGAAAGTATCTGTATACATCTTGGCAATTAATATATTGCGGGTTTTTTTCTAGTTGCAGGTTGTGGAAATAGGGCAGAGGTGTGTAAATTTAGTATTTAATTCCTTCTTGAAATGTTTTCTGATCAAGAAAAGCCATGTCCTCAAAAAGTGGCCCCACTTCTCTCTGCTCTCTCCTCACTGCTGCAATTCCAAACAAATTTCAGATTCCTCATGCCAAAGCCTGAAATTACCAAAGCTTCTGGATGAGGTTGTTGAATTCTTTTTTTTTTCATGTGAGCAAAGAGTATTTCTGTAGTCTCTGTTGAAAAAAGCGGAACTGTTTTGGTTGGCACGTTGTGAAGATGTCATCTGAGGCAAGTGCATGAAATCAAAAATTTCTGTCTACACCGTAAATGTTCACCTTATAAGCATAAACATCAGTGCTTTTATAACAAAAGATGGCAGGGAATCTTAAATTGTATGTGGAACTGTCATTTCATTTTATAATACACAGGGTGTAATCAAATTTCATGTTCAACTGTTAAAGCCTAACTTAATGTGACAGTTCTGTCTCTGAATTTACCAGAGTGTGTCAATTCTTACATTTTAGGTTTTAATATTTCCATATTGCCATAGTGTGTGACAGATCTTGTCACAAATTGTTTCTTTTTAATGCAGTGGTAGTATCTGTGATGAACACAGATGTGGTTTTGATATATGATGATCCTTAACACAAAAGAACATAATCTGTATTGTGCTGTTGCAATACACAAACACGGGGCACAGTTACCATTCTTAAGTTACTGTGCAGTAATTTACTAGGTACATTATAGGTTAGTTTTTAGTTGCATTAAAAACTCTTTAACAGTTTTTCTATCCCTGGGCACTCAAACAAGACTTCAGCAAAAGCATGCTTTCAATTTTAAGAACTTGTTTACTTATGTTGACTTGATTTCTATCAAGAAATCGTCAATGAAAAAAGATACTCTCACTAATTTTTCAGTCCTGTTGTTAGCCAGTGTTTAGTGTTTAAAACAGTTGCCCAAATTCAATGATGTATATACCCAATTCCATTCAGTAAAGCAATTGATAAATAAAAGGTTAAAACATAGCCTAAAAACCAAGTAGAATGTTTTACTACTGTTCTGGCATATGTCTGGTGATTCTTTATAAAAAGATAAAGTTTCTCGTAACTGACATCTGCCAAGTAATACGAGCCAAAGAATAAATTGTTGTTTTCTTTAAAATTTAAGCTTCAGGCTTTTTATCAATGGAGCAATTTTTCTTACATCAGGATAAATACTGCAGACTTTGGCAGCATGTGTAATTAGGTGGAGTGTTAGTGTTTAGAAGCAAAACCACTGGGCTCTGTTCTTTTTTTCTCTTAAGAGGTAGTTTAAGGTGTTTTTGTACAGTCAGTGGGCCTGACAAATGACAGGTTAAAAGGCTGTTTCTTCACTAGTTTGCTACTGTTGTCATAAGAAATGCCCTGTTGGATCACAGAATCACAAAGTGGTGTAGGTTGGAAGGGACATCTGGAGGTCGTCTTGTCCAACCCCCCTCCTTCAGCAGGGCCACCTAGAGACAGTTGCCCAGGACTGCGTCAAGGCAGCTTTTGGGTATCTCCAAGGATGGAGACTCCACCACCTCTCTGGGGAACCTGTGCCAGTGCTCAGTCACCCTCACAGTAAAAAAGTTTTTCGGGATGTTCATATGGAACCTCCTGTGTTTCAGTTTGTGCCATTGTCTCTGGTCCTGTCACTGGGCACCACTGGAAAGAACCTGGCTCGGTCCTCTTTGCAGCCTCCCTTCAGATATGTGTACACATCAAAGATCCCCCTAAGCCTCTTCTTCTCCAGGCTGAACATTCCCAGCTCTGTCAGTCTTTACTCATAGAATGGATGCTCCAGTCCAGTGGTTCATCTAGCTCAATATTCTGTCTTCAGCAGAAGCAAGAGGAGATGCTGTATGGTAAATGACAGGAGATCTGGTGATTTCTGTAGTCCTTTCTCCTTGTACTCCTCCCTCATCCACAGCCATTGGACTAAGGATGACGAGAGGCATGACCGTGGCTATTGCTTCCAGTGCCTGCTTGTGGGCATGTTGTCCAGTAATTGTCCTTTACGCTTGCTGATGCAATTTACTTATGCACCTTTCTCTGATGTCATATTCCATGTCTGAAAAAGGTTTAAGCTGTTCTTAAGAAAACTTGTCACAGCAGGGACAAGTTTTATGAGGTGGTTTTCCATAAATTGTTTGACAATAAAAATGATCCAGCTGTGATAGACAAATGTGAGGTATAACTGAACTCATCAATCTTTTGTAGTAATTTTAGATTTCTTTTAATTCATGAACTGTTTTGTTTTATTCTAAAAAAGCTTAGTGAAAACTCATTTTTCTTTATGGAGATACCACCATATGGAAATAATTCAGAAATACTTACAACTTTTTGATTCCATAGATATTTAATATCTAAAACCAAGATAAAGCTGTAGGGACGCAGACAGGCAATAAAATGACACTGAAATTCACAGTCCAAGGACAGCTAGAAAGTAATGCAAGCCTTTATTTTAAAGCTTATGTGATTTGACAGCTGTTCACTGGATTTTATGAACTGCGTCTGTGTTCTTGGTCCCTTTCATAAGAAAGAATCTGTGTGGCACACAAACATTTCTTACCACTTCCCAGGACACTAAAATAACCTTAGAAATGGACGTCTTGAGTTATTCTCCTAAATCCATGAATTGTCATCTTAAATGAATGATATGCTTTTTTTTCAGGTGCTGAACAACCATCAGTTCCTGTTGTCTGTCTTTCATCCATGAATCACTTAGCCATTCATCTAACTTTTACTTCCTAACTTAAATTACTTCTGCTTCATGAAAAGAACTTTTGTACAGTGCATGAGAAGAAGACCAATTGAAGCATACTCTTAAAATGTAGAATGTATTTGAACTAGCTTATAATGGGAATGAAGAAAAATACATGCATATGTATATATGTATTTTACAGAAACTGGGGGAGAACTGGACATAGTGGTTACTTCTAATAAAGAGGTAAAAGTCGCAGCAATTCGAGATGCCTTTCAAGAAGTCTTTGGAATGGCTGTTGTTACTGGAGAGGCTGCACAGTCTAACATTGCACCCCAACCTGTGGGCTATGCTGCAGGTTTAAAAGTAAGTTGATATATAACAGTACTAAAGTACCTCCAGTGCAAAGAGAGAGTGTGGAGACATTCGCCCAGAAGAATCTGATTTTCCATAAAGAGGAGGTCAGTTTGTGGGATAGGTAAACATTTCCTTTTTTTTAAAAAAAAAATTGCTGTCTGGATCATTAGATGAGTTTAAAGCTGCTTGTTTAAATAGGTTTGGCTTTTTTTTTGCAAACACATTCACAGCAAATGAAGAATATTTACGTCAGTTTTCTTGTACTGTCATTGATTGCCATCACATCTAGCATATATTGTACTATTACTGTACTTTCAAAGTATATCAGGCATTTCTTCTTCGTCTATTACCAGTACACCATGTTGGAAATGTTAGAAATTAAAAGGCAGTCTTTGAGACTGAGTTGTCTCCCCGCTAATTCTGTAGATCAAAGAAAGTTTGATCAACGCTTGTCAGGCATCTTCCTGAACAAATCTATGTTAGGTTTAAAAAGTAAGAATTCACTGTGCAGCCTTCAGACAGCTGTGCTGGCCCAGAGGAAGGGGTAGCAAAGATTGTTTCACCAGATTTTAAAAATATACATGTTCGTCTGGTGTATCTATGTGCAACGATCTCCTTGGCCAGTAACTAAAACCCTTGAAAACAATTATTTAGTATTCAGTTTCTTAAATGTAAGCAAATAATTTACTCATTAAAAAGGAGTTCTTTTCTCCTAGCTGCTGTGGCAGTATTCACAGCTGAGTAAAACCTATCCTCATAGCAATATATTAGCTGATAAAATTTTATATTGAGGTAAAGGAGGGTAATGTGTATGTTCCTTTACCTGTTTAGCTACTGCAGTGTAGCAGTAGCAGTATTTCCATTACAACTTCAGAGTGATAACAGGTTTGGAGCAAATGATTCCTATGTCTTAGCTGGATAGGTACCACAACAAAGAGATTCTCTCCCTTGGTCTTACAAAGGTGGTTCAACGCACTTAAAGGATCTAAACCCAACAAATCTTAAGCTGCAAAAATATCAGTGTGAGTAACAGAAATATATATTGATGCTTTAACTAATAGCGAAACTTGACACAGTTACAAGTTAGGAATTTTTTGCATGCTAATCTAGGTCTTTTTCATGGAAAAATAACAAACTAAAAATATTTAATTAGTTTTATCATAGTTTTTGTTACTGTTTGGGATTCCATTACAGCTTTTCATGAATTTCATTTTTTATTTTTCTGACATCAAAATAAGAGTCATTATTCAAAATCTCTCATATTTTCTGTTTAACTTGAAAAGTGTGTTCTAGAGTTCTTTTTGCATTCATCTGTAAGCATTGTACTATGCTGTGATTCAAAGAGAATGTGTGATGGCTTATGTTACCATTTAGGGAGCCCAAGAAAGGATAGACAGCTTGCGTCGGACAGGAGTAATACATGAAAAACAGCCTGCTGTATCAGTAGAAAACTTCATTGAGGAACTGCTTCCTGACAAGTGAGAACTTTAAATGTATTCCTGGGGGAGGGGGAGGGGGAATATTCTTTGTTGACTCGAAGGGGCCTATAAAGAGTTGCTGACAATATCACTCTGAGCAGAAGAAAGGAGAGACTCTGTCTTCAGTATTGCTTTGGCAGACTTGATTTTGGTGATGTTTGGCTTTTTGTCCAGACATCGTGAGACTTTAATATACAAAATCCTTGTCAGGTTTTTCAAGATTCACAATATAAAAACACAGTGAAGTTATACTGAACTGACAAATGTAAGGAGCTGCAGAAGTTGGAATTTGGCTAGTAGTTTGCTCACTCTTGTGTGCACACTCTTTCTTCTCTTCCTCTGAAATTGTATTTGGTTCAGAAAGTATATTGGGAGGTGTTCTGGCATTTGTAGTAATATGATTTTGTCAGATAATATATTACCCATTTCCTTTCACCAAGAAGGTACTTAATATTTTTAATTTGCAGTGCACAGACTTAACAGTGGTGTTTTCAAATACGTTACAATTTGATTTCTTAACATGCTTTTTGACAGTCCTTGAAGTAGCATTATAATTAAATTCCAAAACATTAAGGACAATGTTGTGTTTTTCTTAATGCAAGCTTAAATAGTTCTTTTCTAATGTTTGCGTTTTTGTGCACGTGATGGGCTTTGATTTATTTTTTTGACACATACTCTGCTCTTGCTCCATTTTTAAAGGTATGTTTAGTATCCTTAGTGGAAGATGGACGGTGAATATTTCCACAAAGGAGTAACTATGACAATGAGATCTCTGCTTCAAAATAATTGCTGTTCTTGTCCTTTGAATTTACTCATTCCTAAATCTGAAAACGTTGCTTAAAGTACTCAACATGAAAGAGCTCACTCAGGACTACAGTGTTTTTGAAAGGAATGCTAACTCTTCTGTCCACTCATTACAGGCCCCAAGAGCATCTTGATCTTCAATATTAGTTGCAGTAGAAACACAGTAACTTAATGCATGCTTTAATTTTTATTCAGTAGACAACATTGAAAGCTTCCTTGCATGGTGTTACAAAAAACATTTGAACTATTTTTGGCCCTTGTTTTTTTCTGCAGTGAAATGATAGGTCATGGTGCTAGTAATTGATTATTATGCTGAAGTGAGCAGTGTGGTGTTACAGTTCTAATACGGGGGACACAGTGTTTTGCTGATACTGTTTATCATACTTATTCATGACCAAAGGAGAGGAGTTTCCAAGTAACTAACCACCAAACAATACTAAGAGCTCTGCACCTAACACTTAATAGATCAGTCACTGCTCACAGCTAAATTTCTCAGTTGTCCATCAGACAGCTGAAGGACATTACTTTCCCTTCCAGTTGCATGTCCTGAATACTATTTGCAGAAAAGGTAGCAAACTCTTTTATGTGTATTTTACCCTTTAGACTCTAACTACTTTATTAATTGGGAGCAAGTTAACTTTAACCATGAAGCTTTCTCAACAGTCTTTCATAGTTGCAAGTGAGGTAGTCCTCTATCACAGAGCATTCCAGTGCTCTGTTCCTCCTGGCAAAGATGATGCAAATGAAGTACTTCTTCCTGTCTTGCTCCGCTAAACTCTTAGTATGAAGTTTATGTGGCCCAGCCAGTCATTTCTTAAAATTGGAGTCTTGCATTTCTTTTTACAACATCCTTGCTTCCCATGCTTTAAAGAATAAAATACAATTTATATGTGGACATGTGTATACTACATATGAAACCACAACTACAATAATATTTTCCTTTTTAAATCTTTTATGATTCTTGGCCTTGATTTTGTGTTTGTGCTTTCCCTGGAGTGTGTTTCTCCTGTAACTGTTACAGGAATTGAATACAGTGAGGTAGTGATGATGCATTGCCCTTGGTTTTATTTGGATTATGTCAGTATTGTTAGTTTGTTGATAGGGAGAAATGATTTAAAGTTTTTACAAGGTAGATAGGGAACCATTTTGGGTACCGCTTCAATAGCCTTTACTGTATCTGCTACAGCAGAGACCATCTTTTCTGAAAGGTACATAAGTGTTTCTCTGAATAAACCATTTAAATGATTGTTGTAGGATTAGACATACCAAAAAATCTTCTTAAGAACATGAATGATAAATAGATTTTTTGATTTTTTTTTTTTTAATTGTTAGGGAAGGTTATCTTAATGAGAAACATTCTTTCAAAGATTGCATGAAAACTGTAGCATAATAAATATGGCCAGAAGAATGTATCTGCACACATGCCCGCCCCACTAGCTTTCTTTGTTTCTTTGATCTGTAAGTTTCATGTATTTTTTATGTTTTTATGTATATTATGTATTTTACATGCATACACATCACTATAATTTTATATCTATATATAAAAAGTGATACATACAAATTTTACTTGAAAAATACTAGAACACTTTGATGAAACTCATTATTATGTTACAACTACGTTTGTAGTAGAGTTTGTAAAATGGTCATAATTCAGCTGCTAACATGTTTTTCAATTGAGTGAAAGTTAGTACTCTAAAGTAACTTGCACATCATTGCAGGTGGTTTGACATTGGATGTCTGATTATTGAGGATCCAATTCATGGGATTCATCTGGAAGCTTTTACCCAAGCAACACCAGTGCCTTTGCAATATGTTCAGCAGGTGAGTTTTCAGTTTTGTTACCAATGTTGGATAAGACTTAAGTTTTAATTTGATTTATGATGTCAGTTCTTATTGGCAAGTGCTCCACTTGAATGTTTTAATTTATGAAATGAGGAGAAAACCTGTTTTTGAATCATGTTTATGTATTACCTAAAAATCTTTAGGCATTTGTAGGAAATTAATTCTTGATCAAGAGTCTTATTCTGCAATACATGGCACTTGGAAGCACTAGTTTTACTTTCCTGTTAATGAAGAGGAAATATTCCAAGAAGAAATTAACCACAAAGAAGTACTCCCTCAAAAAGGAAATATAGCTTTAATCATTGAAATATTGTCATCAGTCTGGTTCAGTGACTCAAAATTAACCCTCATGAATCTTTACATAGGTAAAATAAGAATATTTCCTCAGGTGCAGTAGGAGGTCTTTGCAGCTTAAGTGGGTTTCTCTCAGGGATGTGCAAGAAAGATATGTGTGTATAAATCCAGTCCATATCTTTAAGTAAAATCTAGATTACAACAGGAAAAAAACGAGCAATGGTATAGTTGTATTTCAGACTAAGAACAGAGAAAGAAGTATGTGTTGGACAGGCAATGTTATTTGTTATTCATAGTACAAAAGATTTAATACAAGCAACATTAAAAGCAATTATGTTCCTCAGAATTCTTGCTAGCTATGTGTTTTATTGTTCTGTATAATGGAAATAGCGGTAAAACCGTCTGTATAGAAGAGATACTCTTTTGTTAATGTCTTTACCAATGGCATAGAGTTTTCTGAGCATGTAATATGAGACTCATGGTTGTTCATAACTCTAAACATTGCTTGAATTGAGGAAGTAAAAATGTGGATTTGAGGGCTTGTTTTGAGAACATTTTTCTGTTAAAATTAAGAGAGCAGGTGTCATGTTGTTTTTTGCTGATCCAGAAATTGCAACCATGATGGGAAACTACTGCAAGGTTGTGGGGTTTTTTTTATTATTTGAAGTTTACTGATTTTTAGCAGTAAAAATATTAAAGAATTAATTTATGAAGTTCTGTGCAATTGTGGATCATAGTGGAGATATCATAAGCACATATTCAGTCCATATTTGCAGCTAGATGTGCTCTTCTTACTGCCAATGTGTTCTGACTAGTAAGGAAAATTTCCTGTTCCTTTGCTTAAGAAATCTGCCTTTTATGTACCTCTTGATAACAACAAGTTATTTCGGTATTGGAGCAGACTGCATACTCTGACAAACTCACATATGCTGTTAACTATTGCAAGACAGCAGTTTTAGGAAGGCTGGAACACACTGATGACCTTTGATCTGCTGTACATGCAAAGGAAACAGACTAAAGTGTTTGTCAAAATAAAGTCTGTATGAAGAACTGGGCCCAATGTGCAATGCTATGAAGTAATACTAAGAACAGTCTTACTGAGGCAAAATGTCTTCCACCCTTCTTTGTATGCTACAGTGGCCGGAGGTGGCTGCCTAGGATAAGCATCAGACCAGATAAATGCAGTGATACTTCCCCCACTGTTTCCCGTCTGCTTCCAAGTTCAGGGAATTACAGTATGTAATCCCTCTGTGATCTCATGTAAATAGTTCAGTCCTCCATTTCTGCCAGGCTCAGCTTGCTTCTTGTATTTGGCTACTTGCCTGCTTCAGAGGGACATTTTAACCATTTTTAAAACTTTTGGAGGATAAGAGTCATTGTATAAATATGTATCATTATTGATTCCATCTGTTGGCTACTTTAAAAAAGAAAACTCTTCCTGGTAATGGCAGAATGTCTTTACTCTCTTAAGCATCGTTTTTTATTCTGTTCAGATGTCATTTGGATCATGACACATACAAATCCAAAAAGTATAATTGGCTAGGCAAATTATGGGGCAGTCTGAAATTTGGGTTCTGTTACCCTTTAATTTGCCAGGTAGTCCTACTGATATAAGAATGATTACTTACAAAAGTTGGTAGTGGTGAAGATAGAAACAAAACTACTTATTTCAAACTCTTTCAATAATCACTTCTCAAAATGTTACACAGGCTAAGAGCCTCACTCCTCAGGACTACAATCTGAGATGGTCAGGCCTGTTGGTGACCGTGGGTGAAGTGCTTGAGAAGAGTATAGTGAACGTCAACAGGACTGATTGGCACATGGTATTCACTGGCATGTCCCGTCGACAGATGATCTACAGTGCAGCTAAGGCTCTAGCCGGAATGTACAAACAACACTTACCACCCAGGACCGTTTGAAAGAAGGCTGATCCATGACACTAAGGAATACTGGTTTTGATTGTGGAATTGAAGTGAAAGCTGCATGTTCTAATTCTCAGTGGATTCAACACAGATTTGTAATCTAACTGTAAACTGTAGTTTACTGTTTAAGAAGTGAAGGTGGTTTCCAATAGCAGAAATGAGCAACTGCAATTTTTAACTACTATGTGATTTCCAGTATGATTCACAAAACAGAAAATCAGAACAAACATATATTTATAACTGGGACAAATAGCATTACAGTTGGTAAAGTGGAATGTGCTTTTATTTGATACCTTAATAGGCATTTGCTGAGATATTTTGGTTAGTATACTTTTTTAAAAAGGGGATCATTGTTTAGCTATTTCTATTATATTAGTAATATAAATATGTTGACAGTGTAATATGTGTGCTATATATGCATTTCAATCCAGAGAGACTACCTTCTGTATTAGATGTTTTCTTGGGGCCTGTGCTTAGGTGGTACTTAACACCTCATAGGTTTGGTGTCTGTATAGAAGTTCTAAGGAGTGATGCTGAGTAGTTTTTACAACATGTAACATTGAGCTGCTGAAGAAGAGCACAAACCTATGCCTCATTAGTTGAAGTCGTTGCTAAATAATTTTGAAATCTCATTTTCATGCTGCATCTTTTTTTCTTTTTATGTAACAGTAATGAAATTCATGTCCAATTAAAACACTAGACAAATTTCAAGTTGCTTCAGTGGGTTTTAGATCAGGTACCACAAACACATAGAATCATTTAGGTTGGAAAAGACCTTCAAGATCATTGAGTCCAACCATCAACCATGCCCACTAAACCATGTTC
>JANXJC010000078.1:33635660-33669945 GCA_027564655.1 Leptodon cayanensis
GATCTCTCGTTCATTGATTGCAATAATGAGTATAAAGTTAGAATGCACTAATATGCATCTCATCTTAAATTTTATCTTAGCTTACTTTTAACATATTAAAATTATGACAATATGAATGTCAACCAATTTCACAGGTAAAAATGGAAAAATCAGACTAATTAGTTTATTAAGAAGAAGCACCTAGTATAGACTGTGGGAACTGGAGAGGTTGGTTCTCTTCTAATGCTAAAGTTCTGCTTACATTTCTATATTAAATTAGAACCATGTTCTCCTGCAGTCATCTTGTGTTTTTCCAGAGCTGCATGGACTTTCTGAAGAAGTAGCAAATAATGAAAAATCAGTGTAGCAACTGACAAGACTTATTGCATAGCTTTTTCTGATTGTTTGTTTAACATTTTTCCCCACAGATATCAGTAAGGATTTAATTGGTTAACTCTATTTTTCAAGTAAACATCTGAACTGTCTTTTGATGCTGGACTCATCCATAACCAACAAGGGCTCATGGGACTCAGAGGCTCATCTGTGGTCTCTAGAGATGGATAGCCATATAAAGGGACACCAAGAACCTAATTTGAGTGCTCTAAGTCATTATCTGGAGTAGTTGTACTCACCCTGTGATCAGATACATACTTCCAGGTCTTTCCTTTCACTTGTTAGTAAATTCTCAGCTTCAAACAAGTTTTTTATTTGTCCCTGTGTGCATAACAGAGGTCTCTATTCTAAAATTGAATCCATTCAGTTACTTGTGTCCTCAAGTTTTCTCACTTCTTGCATGACATCTTGTTCTCTCTTCACAAATATCTTTGTGTTCTGCCCCTCCTATTAGTTTTATTTCATAAGTATTTTTCAGAATTTTGTGTTCTTACTGTCTCTCATATACAGACTGGAGAAGAAATGCAGCTAGTACTAGCATACTCAGTTATTCCTAGGGCTAACACCCAGTTCTATTCTTCACTGAATGTTATGCCAGCAAAGGGCCATTGTACTTACAGTTGCCTTTGATAACGACATAAGATGAAAACAATAAATAACTTTAGATTGCTTCTTAGTTCTTCTTCCAGATCTATCAGCTTAGTTTAAGCAACTTAAGAACTCAGGTAGAGTCCATCCATTGAGAAGATAAAGCTTGCCACCAGTCATCTCTCAAAGATCCAAACCCAGAGCAACCTATTGACCTTCAGTCTGTTGTCCTGCTTGTGTTGTTTTCCTCCAATGAGAGAATGACTTCCCTTGGAGATAACCTGAATCTTCTCTTCTTTGTCCATCCTCCACAACACACTTCTGCTTGACACATTCTTCCCTAGCACCAGGGCTTTAACAATGTCATTTGTCAGAAGGCCATTCTGTGTTGCAGTCTCTCTTGAGCCTTTGCCTGCCCAGTTCTTTTCTTGAGCCCTAACCTCTGTTTTGTAAAGATTTGCTTCCTTTCTTCTGTCCCTTGATGCATAGTTTTCTGTCAGTTGCTGCTCCTTTCTTAAGGGAGCAGCAAACATGTTTCCCTGCTTTTCTTCTTTTATTTTTCTTTGACTTTGTGATGAGTTTTCTCTCAAAAGGTATTTTCTCTGTTTATTGCTGTGTACTGAATCAGCAGTTGTCTGCAGATGAAAGGATGTGTGTGTAGCTAAGTTTCATCATTTTCACATCTTCAAGCCCATATCTAATTTTTTATTGTCTCCAACTATGTTTGTGGTCACACCTGCACCTGTGAGTTTCAATATGCTTGTGTGGAAAAGTAGTTTTATCAGTTACCTGCTTAAGGTTGGCATATGTCCTGCAGGGTCTGCATCCAATTAACCTCTTCGTCTTGTGCTGCCCAAGCAGTACTTACTGAGTTTTTTGTCCCTAACTCCCAAGAAACTATGACATTTTCTTTAAAGATAGTACTCTTCTGGAAGTACACTTTTAAAATCATACTGGATGTGTCCAAAAGTTATTTTATTTTATATTGTTATTGTTGGTCAAAAGGACACTGGGAAAACAGAGAACCTATCCACAGATGTCCAGTGGATATCTTAGCAGAAAAAACAGAGCTGCCTTCATCAGAGCAGTATAACTGCACCTTAAATTCAGTCAGTCAGTCATAGATTCACTGATTCATTGTATTACCCAGCTCTCATTTAAACATTTGTGTGAAGCTTGCATCTGTGCTATAAAGCACTTCCAAACAAACTTATATCTAAAGAAGTGGTGTAAGACAGTTTCACAATATGGTGTCTGTGTTTCTTGGTGGATAAGGACAGTAAAGACAGTGATTTATGATACTGCTCTTCTGAAAACCAGCTTAGCCCCAGGACTGCCAAATTAGATTAAGGTGCAAAGAGAAGCTCTCAAAATATGGTCATGTGGTTTCCCTTTGTGTGAGTCAGAACACCACTTGAAAGCCTCCAGCTACGCAAAAACTCGCCTGGTTTTATTTCTCAGCAAGCCAAAACAGTGCTGCCAACTCCAGCAATTTGATTATGGCTATTCGATGTTTTACTTAAAGCCCAGTTCCTACTGGCATGTGACCATGTGAGAAATTCAGCTTCCACTTAGAGAAAAATGAAGATCTTATCCATCAAAATGCAGAAATCAGCAGGCAAGCAGGATCCAAATGCACACAACCAGCTCACAAAATTAAGAAGGAGAAGAGGCATTCTTTGTTGAATGTTAGGCAAACGTCTGCCAGAATAATTTTGGTGTAATTGGGTTTACAAATAATTTTGGTGTAATTGCTTTTGCCTTAAGAAAATCTCATGTTGGCTTCGCATAATGGCAATGAAAAGACATACATTTCAAGTTTTGTTTGTAATTACAGGAGTAGGCTTTGAATGGGACACTGAGATTTGCATCCCTATTTATGTGTTTTAAAGAAGACATCATTTTAGTATTTTCAGTGAAAAATATGAAAGTTTTTTTGAGGATTTTCAGAGAAATGCATTTCACTGAAAAATGCAGTATCTGCAGGATCAAAATTCTCTGCAGGAAAACAAATTGTCCTGAAATAAAAGTAAATTCAGAGACATTTGATTTTTTTTTTTTTACATAGTATTGGAGTTTGTCATTATAAATATCTGTCAAAATAGAGTCTCCTTCCCTTCTTACTGAAGAGGCCTTCTCTCTCTAACATTTTGATAACATCACATGCAGAAAAATAAAATAGTTCAAGTCTACCAAGAAACCTGCACAGCAGGTTTTTTCTGAACTAGAACTGAAAAACAATCAAAGAGAGTGTAATAATATACCATCTCAATTGTGATAAAGAATTGGGTGAAACTTAAAGATAATAAATTTAAGACAAAGAGGAAATATTTATATGAACAGTTAGAATTCACTGAAATGAAACACACTTAGGCAAAAACCATAGCAGGATAAACAACAGAAACAGATGATTTTGGAGCTGTTTCTAATATCTACAGTTACTGCAGGCATGGCAAAGCAAGGTTGTATTTTGTGGTGTAAGGGCACTGCCTTGCTAAAAAGCAGGGAGTCCTAGTTCATGTGAAGCGCAACCAGTGCAGTAGCAATACTAGCTCCCTCAGAGCTTTCCCTGAGAAAGCTCAAGTACCACTGCAAGGTGATCTGCAGCGTCAGTGCTGCGAAGGCACCCTCATTGCCTCACAAATGTGAAAGCAGCACCAGTGAACAAATGGCAGATTGTTTTACAGGATTGCTGCTCTCTGTCAAGCTAAACTAACTTGAAGAAAATTACACAAGTGCAGCTCTTTTGCACAGATTCTCTGCTAGAGGTATAGATTAAGAGGATGCTAAGGTGTCTCTGTTGACTAGAAGTAGATGCAATTGTGAGTGGTAAAATCCTGCAGAGGATGGCAGCTTTGTCAATGCCTTCTGGTGGGACCTGTGTCAGGCAGCGCTTCTGAGATGGCAGGGCAGGTGGGATAGCAGGGTGAGACAGGGAGGTCTATGCATGCAGATTTTCAGAATGACTGGGCATAGAGAGAAAATGGAAAGCAAGGTTAATAGGTTTGTTGTTTTGAATGAGTAATTGCAAAACCCTTGGAGGCATGATTGCAGAGCATGTAGACTGCTCAGAGGAGGGGAGAAGCATTGCCTCTTAATGTGATTTGAATCTGGAAGAGGCTGTATGTGACCAGGCACAGCTAAGCTGGGCATTGTTCTTGCTCACCCCTTCAAAAGGAAGTGCTTAAAATAATTTGTTAGTAGAAAAAAGACTGTATTTTTCAAATAAACTGGCTGACTAGCATTAACAGCAATATTGGCTTCTGAGAGATTCATGCTATTAGCTACGCAGTATGTAGCCCAATGAACATTTTGTTTTAAATAAAAAACCAGAGGTCTCTATTTCAAGTCACATGAGGATTTTGCACAGTGTCTCATTTGTCTTGCTGTCTGCTGTCAATAAAGGAGTGAATTAGAGTTAATGAATCAATATTAACTTTTTCATCCCCATCGGATGTTACCTTGATAGGCAGCATGGCCAGAGATACTGTCATACCATTGCAGAGCCTGAGAGACAAAAGCTTGCAGTCTCCAGTTCTGTTAAGCCAGCTTCACAATTGTTTCAATATTATTTTATATCTTATGTTTAAATGCAATTCATGTTAAATGTGGTTTTATCATCTGGAAAGACTTAAGGGCTACAAAGGTCTAATGTCATCAGAAAGCTTTACTGATAAATGCTTGTGCTCATGAAGGCTGTGCTCATGAAGGCAATGAAACACTCATTTTGGAGCATTTTCAGTGTTCATTGCTGCAAGCTGCAGTTAGAAATAGCCCTAGTACCTTTCCTGTGCCTGCCTTTAATGAAACTGCAATCTGCCTTTGACAAGGCTGAAGGTCAAGATGCTGGAATTTGGCTTTCAAAATACTGTATCATGCAGTGGTTGAGATTAATCAGAACAATTTCAGAGTATTGAAAAGATTTTAAAAATATTGTGTACATTTTTGCAGCTTTACGATGTGTAATGAGATCTTCCAGAACAAGGTTTGTTGACCCTCTCTTTTTTTTTAATCTTTGACATATCAGATGTATCAAATGAATCATAGAATCACAGAGTAGCCCAGGTTGGAAGGGACCTCAAAAGCTCATCTGGTCCAACCTTTTGTGGGAAAGGGAGCATCAGTGAGATTATCCAGCACCCTGTCCAATTGCATCTTGAAAACCTCCAGCAATGGGGATTCCACCACGTCCCTGGGGAGGTTGTTCCAGTGATTGATTGTTCTCACTGTAAAAAATTTCCTTCTTATTTCAAGATGAAATGGTTTCCATTTCTTATTAAAGTAATTTAAGAAGGATAGAGAACATAAGGAAGACCTTTAGATATTCCTTTGTTTTTTTCTTTAAATGGATACAGTAACCTTCTGGGGCCTTAGATTTAGCATATCATATTAAATTTAAAAACACCACAACCCCATTTTCCATTCTGCAGGTATGTGGTAGAGAAGCCACCTCCCAAAATTCTGACACTGGTGTTTTCCCCTTGGTTTTGTACTTGTGACCTTGCAGTGAGAATATAAGAAAAATGGAGCCTCTGGGAAAAAGTGAGCTTTCATCTTCTTATTCTCGTGCATGGTAGCAGATGTACAGACAGCGCCGCAAGGACCAGGGCAGTTCACAGTTGGCAATGGGATGGCTGGTGCTGTCAGGGGGTGTACAAATAGTGTAAAGAAGTGTGAATATGGATGGCTGGGAGTCCTGCAGTTTGCTGTAATAATTCAACTCATTTATCAGAAATGTCTTCAGTTTATGGCATGATTGCAGTCTGAATACCTTAATGTATATTTGTGTTTGCATGTATGTACACATCCTGTTAGCTGGTGTTTTCTTGTGGCTTCTTCCCCAGTATTTTGATACTCAGAAGACTCCTGTGCCTTTAGACTCTCCTCTTGCTCTTGTGTGCACTTAACTGAAACCATCGTTTTGCAATTAACTGTCCTTCAAATCTCACCCTCTTCAGCCTTCTTTCCTACAGCTTCTCTCTATCTCCTTCTACAGCTGCTTTTCACCTCTCTTCATGCATTCAGCCTAACTGCAAACTGCTGAAATCACCCGGGTCCATCTGTAACCAGCTCCCTTTCAACCTTGAACTATTACAGTCCTGCTGCATATCTGCTCCTCGAGGTAACCACACTTGTGGCACACCCGTGGTTCCTCCCATCTGTTTTAATCTCTTCCTTTGCCTGTCTCTAAGGAGAAGTGACTGCATAGTCATTTTCCTCCCCAGCTTTGCAGGAAGGCTTAGGATGCAGTTTCAAGCTGCGGCTAAGCCAATCTAATAATAAGCTGTTGCTGAAAGAGGCAGTCCTGCTCCTCTGTCTTCAGGTTCCCCCTCTGTGCCCATCTCTCTTGGGATGCTAACTGATCTGATGAGAACTTTTTTTCTTTTGTTTCGTTTTGTATTCCCCAGATGGATTTTCCGTACCTGATTTATGCTGTAGTTGCACAACAGCTGTGTCTGATGCAAAGGGAGTGGTGGCAACCTTTGGGGCTGGAAGGTGGGGTGGGGGTGAGTTTGCCCCTTTTTGGCAGTACCTCACACACTGATTTTGCTGCAGTGTGAAAAGTCTCTCTTGAAGCAAGAAGTAGGGAGATAAATGGCTAGCTACAGATTTTCCCAGGAGAAAAGGTCATCAGTTCCTCATGCCTGGTAGTTGCAGTGGAAGAAAGTACCAAGTGATATGGGCAACCTGGACGAGATTGTAGGAGGGAGTGGAAAGGAGGAGGGTTAACTTCCTTTCACTACTGCTTGTCCAAAAGCAGTCTACAATAACTTAGATTCTGTTTGTGATTTTGGTAATTTTTCATTACTGCTTCAAAGCAAAGGAAAAAGGCTGAAAAAATAGTGTCATCTGAGTTCATCGCTGGTGTTTGAAATATTAGCCTAAACAACATGAAGGCTATATAACCAATGACTTTTCAAAATAGGAATGTAGATGGGCTTTATTGATGTATTAGCAATTATAACATGATTCAAGTTAAAGGTTATAAATTTTTAGGTGTATTTCTATTAGTAAATGACAAATTTGTTGACATGAAAAAATGTAGTAGTACACAGGGAAGCTTTCATGCTTTTGAAATATCTTTTTCAATGTACATTTAAGGAGTTGGAATACTTTTGCCTTGTTTGTCACAGTTCAAGAGCATGCTACCTTTTGTACAGAATCCTTCAGATTAATTTTAATTAATGTGTTAAGGGCCTTTGTAAGGAAACTCATTACATTTGTTACCACCTTTTAAAATAGAATTTTAATCATGAAATCATGATTAAATCATGAAAAATGTGAACATATCTTGAATGTAAATTAACTGCAGTGTTAAATGGCTCTATTGTCTGTCTGTGTGTGTCTCTTTATGTGGGCTCACATGCTTTTAGCTTTAATTAAGGAGACTAATTTTATTTTTGGAGGATTAAAAATTCTATGAAACAGGACAGTAAGAGGTAGCATTATGATATGCTAGTTTTTATGCTATTTGGAAAAGAGAATCGCATAACTAATTTTTTGTCATGTGAAATCATTATGCTCACATTTGAAATGCATTGTTTGCAGCCTTTGCACAAGTACTGTTCTCTTACATTAAATAACTGCTTTCATGAACATTTACTTAAATTACCTGATATTATATTCTGTTGTTTTCTGATGCAAATAGATAGCATTTGTGTATAATATTAGATCAATGAGAGCATTTAGCTGTGGGGACACATTTCAGTTGTGTTAGTGTGACCTGTTGCACTGCTGGATGTGTAAAACATTCATTATGGAACTTCTGTGGTTTTTACCGAAAAAGCACTGTCACCTTTGGCATTTCTGTGTTAGCCAGCAGGACAACTTTCATTCTTTCAAGGCCGTAATTTAACCAAAACAGTGGATAAGAATCACTTGGGCGTTACCAGCTTCCTTGGCTGGAATTCTGTAGCACATTGTATAGAAGTTTTAACTGTACGGGTTTATTTAAAGGATCTACCTCTTCCTCTCATGACACACTCTCAAAGGATGACATAATTGTGAAAGGGGCAGCTTTTGTAAAGGAAGCAGGATTCTTGAAAGGGAAAAACATACTCATCATCTCAAATTGCTCTAAAGGTCAGCAGTTATATCGCTGCTACACTCAAACTCTCTGCTGAGACAATACTGTCTCACTTCTCAGCAGTAGCTCTCAGTTCTGCAACGTTACTGAAAATGAGGACAAAATCAAACAGCAAGAAAGCCAGCATCCTGCTCATTAAGCTCTCACACATCTCTTCATACTCATTACTCCAAAACTCTTTATGTTATTCTGAGATTACTTTTAAGGCAAGCTAGCTAATGTGGAAATGGGAATGTCAGGTAGCATTTGTAATTTCTTAAACAATAAAATATGTTCAGTGATGTTACTTTGTTTTTTTTTTTAATGAGACTTAGACATAAAATGTGCCTTGACTGACGTTACTGAACTGCAGTATACCAAATCACAATTCCTATATAATGCAGTGATGTCTTTGGAAGGGATCCTAATTCAATCTCTTAATCTTCAGCATTATAATAGTAAAATTGCACATTGCTTGTTTAATGAGTAATAAGGCTATGGGTTAAAAACAGAACTATCTGTACATTTTTATTCTGCCATGTG
This sequence comes from Leptodon cayanensis, assembly GCA_027564655.1. Taxonomy (NCBI): domain Eukaryota; kingdom Metazoa; phylum Chordata; class Aves; order Accipitriformes; family Accipitridae; genus Leptodon; species Leptodon cayanensis. Next base: position 33,644,230 of record JANXJC010000078.1, read on the forward strand.
CATGCAAGGTGTAAGTTTAAATCAGTGTTTTTCTGGAGCTGCCAGTCACAAGATATCCAGTACTCTTTTACGTGCCAACGCCACCCAAATTTTACACAGCTGCCTGCATAAATCAGCTATAGGAAAAGAAGTAGAAGTTTTTACAAACCTTTATGTTTTGGCAGCAGAAGTGCTGTCATGTTATGTTAGGTGTCACATCTAGGCTGCATTAAGACAAAATTGGGAAGTAGAGAAAAATTTGAAGAAAGTAAATTAACTTTGAAATCTTGGCTCTTATGATGAATTATGTAAATGATGTTAGGGATTTTGCTCTTTTTTGTATTGCTACAGTGCACACTAAAGAATACAAATCAAGGAAAAATAAATCAGTATTGGTGTGATATAATTTGCAAACGCAGCTTCTGAGGTACTAGGGAACAATGAGCTAGTGCATTGAGTGCCACCTCTGGTTTAAGACAATGGCATATGGCACTTTGTAGGTATTACACTGCACTCTGCAGTGGCTGATCCTTGTTCCTACCAGCGTTCAATGTCAGTCAGAGGTGAATGACTCAATTTGCATTTCCAAGTAGTTTGGAGTAGGACAGGGTTTGTCAGCTTTTGTGGCAAAACCTTAATGGAGACACTTAGGAGGAGCCTGAAATGGGTGCCATGGGGCACAGATGCATAGAACACACAAATAGGAATGTGAGAGCTTGATTTAAAGCTATCTATGTCATACTGATGCTTTAGACACCTCCAGAGAAGGTGCTGTCACCCCAAACTTGTGCTTGTTCCCTTTTTCCCCTCCGTTCTCCAGATACAATAGCCCTCCCCACCCCAATGTTTGCTATTTTCACCTTGTTCTTAGCTAGATTGTAGAAGTCTCTGTAGACTAGTATCATATAAACATATGTCAATGTTGACCATCAGAATATGGATGATATTTACACTGAATGCAAAACAAAATCTCTTGCGACTTTCTCTGGCCAAGCCAGGATTCCAGACTGACTGTTTTGTGCACTGGTTGGTGCTAAAGATTAGAGCAGTAGATGCAAATGTGAGATAACAACTTATATTAGGGCAGGAGAGAAGGGAAGCTACACAGTCTCCAAAGTAAATCACAGTTATAATATGACATTTCCTACAAACATCTGAATATTTTACCCTCCCCAACATTTTATCCTTCCCACTTTGCCCTAGCAATGGTAGATACTTGCTGTCCAGGCTGAGGCACCCTTTAGAAATGCTCCATGTTTTATTGTTTTCAGTTTTACTTGGTCGCACAAAAATGGTTTTAATGCACCAAACTGAACATATATGGAAGACCTCAAGCAATTGCCATGGAAAATGCTAGCTAATGTTTGGATCGCAGAGAATGAAATTCCAGTGTAGAAGTGTGCTAAATAGATAAGGCAGGGAAACAGGTCATGCCACGTCAAGGTCTTCTTCTGAGCTTACCATAGGGGAGTCATGTGTGCTCCACATATTTTTACTATTAAGAAGTTAGGAGTCATGTTGCTTGCCTGCTACCCTCAGAAAATGTCTAAACTGCATTGTTATTTTGCATGAGAAAAGCAATGGAGTTACCCTGAAAAGACAGGGCAGTTGACTCGGAGCGGGCACGAATATAGCGAGCAGGTTTATTTTGCAAAGCGTCTTTTGTGGTGGAGGTGAGGGAGTGCCAGTGGTAGTGCTGCAGGGCCTGGGAAGAAAAGTGGGGATGGGAACCTCCATGTTCTCCGAGAGATGCCTGGTCTGACTCTGCCTGCAGTCAGGATGTTCACAGCACCTACCAGAATCGCCTCGTACTTCCAGCCAAATGCATGTCACAGGGAAGGATGCCTCCAGATGTTAGTGGCAATCTACAAGCCATCTGCGGGGATAAAAAAGGGTTCAGTGTGTTAAGCAACTTAACTGGTGACCCATGGGCCAAACACACCTGGCCTACCCCCTTTCCCCGGGGGGAAGAGGAAGGCTGTGCTGGGCTGTGAATGCTGCCAAATCAGCCGAAATCCTTCCCACTTGCTTTATCTCTACCAGCCTGACACAGAAAGTCAGGTCTTGGCATTGACTTTGAGTGCTAGGGGAGCTCAGTGAAAACATCTGGGAGAGAAACCTCTGCAGAAAAAAAGCAGGTTTGCGCGGTCCGTTCCCCTCTGTGTAAGTATGGTGGTGGAGGACCTGCAAGTGGGATGTCTGCTACTGAGTATGTGGCACGCTGCTGCTTGTACAACGGGTGGGAAGCAGCAATTCAGGGCCCCCACCTCCACCTTCCAAAACTAAGTAACAGATCTGCAAGTAGTCAAAAATAGAAGCACACTAAAAAGTTGGCAGGAGTGTCTCTTGAGTTGCAGTGAATGTCTCAGGATTGCATTTATGGGTTTTAAGCAAAATTCGGTTGTTTCCTGAAAGGCTGCCTTCATTTACACTTTTTGAAATCGATACAGATTTTGGAAGTAAAGCACATATAAATATTAAATATAATTATCTCCAAGCCTCCTTTTTCAAAAAGTTGTTAAGAGTGAAACACAACTTTATAGCAAAGTAAGTCAAGGCTATGGAAAATATTTTAATGATATTGGCTGAGAAAAACTTTCTTTGAAGAGCACTAAAGGAACTTTCCTATTAAATACCTGGAGATGCAAATTCATCCCATTACTAGTGCTGTAGGAAATTACCAGAAATACCACTGTATTTCTGATATTTATTTCAGAATTTTATATTATTTCCATTCAAAGGCATATGTGAAGCATACTATTTTCAAATCAAATAAGAATCTAGGACTTTGCAGTGTCTGGGGTTGAAGCTAGGCTAAGACGCACTCATTGCAAGCCCTATAAGAACTGACCCTATAGCATCTGTTAAACCCGAAAGTCACACCCAAAAGCTTTAGCTGCCTAAAGCAACATTAAGGGGGCTGTAAGAACCTAACTCTGAAACTGAGATCAAAACCTGTCGTGGCTAGTAACTGCTTGAACTCACTAGGCTGTCCTCCTATCCTCCCTCTCTGACCACCTTGGTCAGAGACACTCCAGGGCTCTTCCACTTAATTCCTGGCTCCGGCTTTAACCTTACTGGGACCAGATCCTAACAAAAGCACTGCATATGCCTCATCAGGGGTCCAATTCACCCTGACACCCAAATAGTGTGTCAGCAGCATCTAGCTTTTATATGTTAACCAGGTGGTTCCCAGGATTTTTTTTTTTTAATCCAGTGGCTAATTAATATAAAATGCATATAGAGTGATAGGAGCAAACCTCCCCTTCCATGGGAGTTCCCTCATTGCTGGGTTATAGATCCATGCTCTTATGATCTGTCTTCCTGTAAGAAATGAATCATTCCTTCTTTTTTTGCAGACTTGCTCAGTTTCTTGGAGCTGAGTGGGTGACAACTTGTATCACAATGAGAATTGTTTAAAGGGAAGTATGTGATGAAGAGTTTCTTCATGACAAAAATGCACACCCCAGAAAGCACACCAGCTTGCCTGGATCACAAAGCAGTGATGCTGCAGTAATATGCTCCGGAGGTGTAAGACTTTGTGTGATTTTAGAGTACTTAAATGCAAAATACAAAGCTTCTGCCTGATATTATGAAATCCCTATGCCAGAAATCTTCTGGGAATGTAATCCAGCCTCTTTCGTCAAGTCTCGTCATGAATCTTCCAGACAAGGAGGGGTTACTAAACCTTGTCAATTATCCTTCCAGAAGTTGCTTGCTATAGCACTGGGGTGGATGAAATCTAGCTGTGTGGCATTCAGGTTCAGAAAGTGGAAAATTCCTAAAGAATTAAAAAGGGATATTACAAGTTGGCTCTTTTAAGTCACAGAATGAGAGATGCTGATGGGACTAAGGGAAGCATGAGAAGGGGCCCTAGCACACTGGTTTTGAAGCTTATCTAGAAGAATAGATCCTGAGGGATTTGGAGGGTGCAGAACACAGTGTCAGACCAACCTATGCCCATGTGCGCAAAGAACAAGGAGCTGAAAAATCCTTCCTGAAGTGTTTTCCTGCAGAGACAGGTATACCCTGATGTCACCATAATGCATTCGTATGGCAGACTGCCTCATGGTTTATAGTGAGGTGTATACTTGTTTAACTACTCTGCAAAGCAGAGTACAGGCAACTGCAATACTCACACTCGCACAGAATATTTGTGTGCGCAAAGCCTAGGTCCCTGGATAGCCCTTGTTACCTGCTTACCTTGGAAAGGACAAGGTGCTGAGGAAGCCCTGCACGGAGGTTTTTATGTGACAGCAGGAGGAAGTGCTTTCCTCTTTATTTATAATTGTATGAAGCATGAAAAGCCAGATTGTGAATGGGTTTCAGACAGACCACCCACTCTGGTTGTCTGCATGAGTGTCCACAAAATGACCATCTCTGCATTGTGGTAATCTGCGTGGCAGCTTTCCGTCATCTCTGCAAGCATATTTTGTCCTATTACATGCACAAAACCATGGTCCCACGCTCCACAATGTTGACCCTGCCAACCCCAATGCGGTTGGCAGGGTTAATGTTTTAAAATAGATCATGCTTTCACAGGAAAATCCTCAAGGGGCAGAGAAAGGAAGATAATTCTTGTAAGCTTCAAGTCTATTGGCCATACCAGAAACCTGAAGGAAATATGAGAGGAGAATAATATCACATATTCTTCTTTTGGTGTATGAAATTATGGGATATCTGAAACCTGACGTTCCCTGTAAGAGATCAAAACAAATTACATTCTATCACCTTAAAATGATTTGGAGTCTGTATGTGTATATGTCTGCTTGCTTTTAAGTAGAAATTCTCACAAAAAAAACCCAAAACATCTTACATTTTTTAACCAGCCTATCTGAATGACATTCTAAAACTGGCTTCATTCTTCTCATGGGAAAAGAAAACATGAACCTTCTCACTTTAGTTAGATATTTTCCCTCAAAATAAAAAGCAGCAAGGGCAGCTTTACTATGTGGAAACAAGTACAACTCCTAGGGCAAAAATCCCTAGATGTAAATTCAGAAGTTAAGCAGCAAATGCCACTGACTATATCCTCTCCCATTGCAGGGTCAGTTTATTTTCTGAAGAAAGTATACCACTGGCATTCATATAATTCACTACATTTTAAGAAGTGTAAGGGATTAAGGTATTTGGCTGAAGTTTACAAATTGTAATAAATATTCAGATTGACTGATAAAAGAAGTGTTAAGTGATGTTAAAAAGGCAGATTACTGACAACAATCAATAAAGAAGAAGAGAGAAGCACTAGCAGATTACAGGTCTGATTTTGCAAAGGTATGGGAATATCCTGTGGGTATTTTTGGTTGGGTTTTTTTTGGTACACCTTTCGAATGTTAATGTTCTGCTGAAGATGGTTTCAGACAGGCTGCGATGCGACTGCTGTACTCAGCCAAGCAGAATCCATTGAAGAGTTGCTAAGGCAGAACTGAAATTATAGCCTCACTTTAAAGAAAACAACAGTATCGACAGCTAATTACTTCTAACACACAAATAGGATTCTCATTCGAGTTTGTGGTTTTTTTGTGTAAAATTCTAAGCTTTCAAAAGGCAGCTTTGAACTTGGGTATTCATCAGTTCCTGATCCTTTATGCTTAGAAATACAAGAAAAGTGCAGAAGAATGGAAAATAAAGATACTTGTAACTACCTGTAACTGCTGCAGTGGGAAATGGGTCAAATTCCCTCTCGACTAGATGAAGGTATTTGTTTTACAGAAATTGATTGTCTAATTTTCTTCATTTATTTAATAAAGTTATAATCTTTATATTGCATATGCCTGGCTAGCACTGTCTATTATATTGTACATAGCAGGTCAGGAATACTGATGTTAGACTTAAAAGTAACAATAATTAAATGAATGTATACTGATTATATTGTTGTGTATTCCCTGTTTACTTTCTGGGAAGTATATTAGAGTTCATCTTATGCTGATGCCAGAAAGGGTAGTATAAAATCTATTTCTTGTCATTTTGAGCTGCAAATATTTTTTTGGTAAAGATTCATGACTCTTAAGACAACAAGTTTTCAACTTGCTGATTCATGTAGGAGCCAGCCTATAAGGATATTAGCCATGTTACTGGATTTAAAAGCTTTAACATTTTTTGATCTCTTATTAATGCATTTATGATATTCACAGCTGAGAGGGGTTGCAATACTCATGCCTGTGTATCTGTACAGCCTCTTCTTAAAAGAAGAGTGTATACAGAGGAAGGAAAACAGTCTGTTGGGTGCGGATTTCAAACCATTGCACAGATTCCTGGATGGTGTAAATATACTGATGTTTCACAGATTCATACCTTCAGATCTTCTCAAGTAGTATCTCATAAAGCTAGAAATTACTTTAGCAAAAGCAGTAGTTCAAGCTTTTAGAATGACTTTGACCTTTTTTTGTGTATAAATCATCCTCACCAGCTTATGTAGAGGAATTCAAAATACTTTGTGTACACATTAACACATTAAAGGTAAGCTTGCATTTTAAACATTCCATGGTGCATTAAATAAACTTGAGGTGCATGGTATTGGAGAGGGTCTACAGAAAAAAGAACAGATCCCTTTCTAGCATTGTTTTATTGCTAAAATTAACCCCATCAACTTGCTTTAACAATATCAACAGCTGAATGGTGCACCAAGGGACTCTTTTTGCACACAAAGATCTGTCCTTAAAAGCTGTTGAGAGATGATGAAGATATGTGTCTGCAGGAGAAGGGCAATATCAGCTTGATATCAAATTTATAGGAACAAAATGATGAAGTATAGGTGAGAAGGGCATTGTTAATATATCCTTTTAGACTGCGCAGCAAACAACAGTACAGGATACAATATGAAAGAATGTTAAGACACATTTGGGTACAAGAGAAGGGCATGTGTAATTTAATTTTTTAGCCTGGCACTTTTTGTAATCAAGTTTTTTTTTATTTAAGTAGGTTTAGAATGTCAGTCACAGCAACTGAGCTGTGAGTGCATGGAAATATCTTTGCTCAAATAGTCTATGTACTGATGTTTGAGCCTGAAGAAACTTGCCATGTATTTTTGTAGCTAAGGAAGTGAGTAATCAGTGAAACTAGTATGGGTGGTATAGGAAAATCATGCACATGGTCTTGGCACAGCTGTGTGCTTGCTACATTCCATGAGATATTTCATAATGGAAAACCTGATTGCTCCACTAATATAGGATACCTGCATGTCAGGCATACGTTGTGAAGCACTCAGTGAAGTCACAGGACCTTACAGATTAAGCCAGTAAATTTCAAGTGAACAAGAAGGGCAAAAGAAAGTCTCTGGTCGTTGACTTGAAAGAGAAAGGAAAATATCCTGTTTACTGTGTTTAAATGTCTTGATGTCTAATGTCTCAATGTGTTTATTGCTTAATTGTAATTTTAATCAGTCAGATTTTACAGGGCCAAAAATGTAAGTGGGCAAGATGGTAATTAAGTCAGCAGAACTGTAGAGCTAACTGCACTAGCAGGAAATTTGGCCTTGTGTCTAGTTAGTAAGGCTGCAAGCCCCTGTGTCTCAAATGGTTTTCTGCTGGTCAGATTCGTCCTTTGAACTTGCTTGTTTCAAAGGCTTTTCTATTTGTTTTATGTGATTTACACAGAACATTGTGTAGTGAATGATCTGTCAAGAAATAGCAATAAACAGATGCTGCCACTCTATATGGCGTTTCATTGTTAATGGTTTTAATTAAAATATTTGCTTTAAATCCATGGACGCATAGATTGTGTATGTCACACTTCAGTCTGGATGTCTTCAATAGTTTCTTGAGTTACCAGTTCCTCAGTATTTTGAAAGATGAAGGGCTAGCAATGCTAATCTGTGTGTACTCCAACTATATTGGAACAATTTACGGCAACTGAAGGTCAACTCCAGAGCTTCTGTGTGTCTCAGAGTATCCGTGCTGTATTGCAGCTACATGGATGGGATAATATGCAAGTTTATGAACAGGTAGGATACAGAAATTGGCAAAATGGGTAGAAGTAAGATTCTACTCAGCAAACTGGGATGTGATTTCCTACAGTCTCTTTGGCTGTGACTACTCACCAACATACAAATCTTTCATGGTAAGAACATAAACATATGGGTGTTGATACAAAATGCAATTTATGTTGTACATGGTAATAAAGAGGGGGCAGTTTGAACAACAGAACAAAGCCAAATTTAATTGTAAATATGTTGTTCCTAGAGGTGCAGATCTTAAAGTCTTTGTTTCCGTTAGTCTCAAAGTAAGAAGCTTTAAAGTGAGCCATAAGGAAATCCTTTTAAGTATAGCAATTTTTGATTAAAGTCAACTTTGAAACAAATGAAATGCTGAAAGCACAAAAGACCAATCAAAGGCGCTTTGAACAAGTTTAGCTCTTCAGAGTCCTGAGAATTTGTATCTTTCATACAAATGTGTAGATAGCTCTATCATCTAATTAATCCAGTGACATTTTAACTTCAAAAATCTTAGTGGCTTGACCAGAAAAGTTAACTTTTGGTGACATTTGACCAGTCCCTATGCTCATATTTCAGCTACTGGGCTGCAGGTGGACACCTGAAACTATATGAAGGCTACTAAGGCATAAGATGTGCCAATGACTAACCTGTCAGTTTAATGCCAGTAATGATACGCAAATTTTGCACTGTTTCTTTATTTCTTTATAAACTTAGTATCTGAGACTGTAAGCACCACCTCAGGGAGAGATATAATTGAACTACCTAATGGATGTGTGCACACTGTCAAGGAGAAATTATAATAAGAACCTGATGTGGATAGAGTGATGTGCAACTGTGTACTTATGAAACAAAGGATTAGACACATCTGCAAGAGACCCATTACAGAAAGTAATTGAAGGGGGCACCTCTGCCATAAAAAAAAATAATCAGGCTAGTCATTTAAGTGAAGGATAATCTGTTTGTTCTATCAGTTATGATTTTATCTGAAAAAAAAAGAAGCAGGTCTGCATCTAGAGGAATCTTGATTATGCCAACAAATTTTTAAACAACCGTGAGGCTTTTCCACCCATGTTATAACCTGGCCTAGCTCTTAGTGATTGGAACAAGCTGAAAAGAAACACATTCGGGTTGTGTTGTTACTATTAGTATTATCTGGTTTCTACCATTTCCCTTGTTATGATCTGTACTTTTTATTTATTCATTTTGGCTTCATGGGTACCTTTGTGCTGAAATAGGCGTACCTATAGTGTGCATCACACTCATGCTTTCATCTCTTGCCCCTTGGGATCTGCATTAGAGATGGATCCTTGAGCAGAAATCTCCCTCATGCCATGGGGAAGGCCCTTTTTGGCTCTCTTTGCAGTTCTCCAGCACCCTCTTCCAGGCTCCTGTCCTCCCTGTCAGTCTTTGATCAGTACCACTGAGACAGGATGGAATTCAGGGAGGCTGGAGGAACTCTTGCAAGGAGTGCAGAGGTTCTCATGGAAGAAAATACAGTTCAAAGGGTATGTTGCCATGTACAGTCTTTATAGTCTTCTCGATAGGGAATGTTTCCAGTTGGAAAGAGTCTCTGGTGCCCAGTGCCTGCAGAGCTCTGCTGACACAACAGATGGTGACAGGCAGGGAGGAAGATGTGGGTCTCAGGAGCTCCTTTACACCAGTTGCTCCAAGTCAATAACCAGAGGCCAGGAGGGTGCAAGCCCACATGGCTGCCACCAAGGTGTTTCTAAGCCTAATTACTTGCATTACATTAATGCAGTACATTTGTACTGCATTTTACAATTACTGCAAATTACAATTACTGCAGTAATGCAGTAATTACTTGCAGTACATTAATACACCCTATTAACATCTTCAGCTAGTTACCTTCTCTTTCAAGTACCCATGTGCTTGTGCCCCTGGGGATACTTAAGCATCATTTTGTCACAAAAGAAATGGTTAATAATCTCATTTAAGTTTTAGCTTGCAAAAGAAGTGGTTCAAAGAGGGCAACGGATGTGCCAGGTATTGCTCTTTTCTGTGGAGACAAACTTCTGCCCCCCCAAAGTTGCAATCATTTAGTATAATGAGCACACCCAGAAGGCTGCCTGGAAGCCCAAAGCCTTAGACATACATTCCTTTCAGCTTTGCAATGTAGTCTTAGTATTTTACTGCATATAATCTATAGTATAAAAATTAGGATTCAGAGTGTGAAAAGCTGCAAATTGTAAAATAATCAGACATCTCACCTGTTCCTAAAATCAGTCAATAATGCTCACTGGTATGAAAATCAGTATCTAACTCTTCTCTGTATTATCCCACTTAGGTGCCTACTCTGATCCCAAAAGGAAAATAATGAACTGCATTTGCTTATCACAGAGTCAATAATTACATGTATCTTTTTGAAGTCAAGTTTCTTCAAAACTGAAATGATACTGTGTACAGAATCCTTTGTCTATTCTAAGTTTGACATTTAAACCAGCATATCAAAAGTTGATCTTTCCTGACAGTCACAGATTTTCCATCTTCTGCATTTTCTCCCACGGTTGCTAACTGTATTCAGATAATGCCTAGAAAAGTGTCAGGAAAACCTTTCCTAAAACATTCTGATCTGTGAGAGCAAGCATAGTTACTGTATTGTGTGATTGCAGTTTTAGGAAAGGCTGTTAAGTGTGTATAATATGTGAATAGCTGAGGGCGTATGCTTAAATAACATTAAAAACCATGACATAATGTGTGTGCTGAAGAGCTTTCTGAATTCGGAATACCAGAGGTCTTTTAAAAGGGGGCACCGCTACCCTTGGCCTTCACTGTAGCATTACTGCCACAGTGGTACAGCCTGTCTCAGTTTATATGGTTCTTCTTTTTATAACAAGATTATTTTTCACCAGAATTCATTATTTCCTTCACCAGGTATCAACCCACCCACCCCCCACAAAAAANNNAAAAAGTCTGTCAGCTTTATTAAACCAGTTATTCCTAAAGTTTTTGCTCTCTCTATTAGGCAGTCCTCTGCATTTTTTTATCAGCTGGTAGCTGAGACACTCTTTCAAAAGACTGGAAGTCAACATTTTTGATCTTTCTATCCTTTCCATCATAAATGAAAGCAGGCAGTAATAACCATGCAGTTCCAATATTTTTGTTGCTTTAATATTTTCTCTATTTTGTTTAAGGTATGGTTTTTAGAATAATGCTGGCAATATTCCAGTATGACTGCTTTCTTAATCCACTTATACCTGTTAACTATTGTTACTGAGGCATGCTTATAAATACTGACCCCAGTCCAGTGATGGAGTCTTTATAATCATGTGAAAGTTTCATCTGTGCATGCTATATATGTGCATGTGTTCTTCTATTTCTTTTCCTTCCTCTAACCGTTAACACAACATGTTCAGCTGAGGCATCGTTGTCCTTCCACCAGTTTTGAAACTTTTCTTTTGCTGAGAACACTTTACAGGTAATTTCAGTGGTGCTGTTGACCAGGCCTAAGCTGTGGCATCCAGCAGTGCTTCCCTCTTGCTGTAAGGAAGATCTGGTGTGCAAGGGAGGAGGAAGTAATAGTAGGCAGACACCCAGACAGACAATCAAGGGAGCAGACATGCCAGGCAGGTGGTAGCACAGCATATGCTTTGCTGTCTAGAAACAGCCAAGTTCAGTCCCAAATCCTGGTGATTCTCTTGATGTGGCAGAGCTGGTGACATAAAAAAACATTTTCATGTTAACTGTGTTTTTAAGTCTGATTCTGATTTTGAGTAAGAGGAAACATTTGCTCTTGAGCCAAATTACTCCTTGACTTACTTCAGGCTGCCTTCCTAAATATTCTCTCATTTCAAACACAAATTATTTATGCCTTTCCGTCATAAATGCTGCAGTGTTACAGGCACTGAATGGTTGCAGCCTTCCATTATGGGGACACACTCGTATTATTGGCTTGCAGTGGATCCTGGTCCATCCCACCTCAAAACATTTTTGGTCATTGTGTGCAAAACCATAACTACATTTGTTTTTCAAACCCCTCTCCCCCAACTTAGAGAAGCATCAACTGCAGTTTGTCTGTCCTGCAGCGAGGCATGCAATTTGCCATTTCTGTGGGCTACCCACTGGAGCAGTGTGATTAAACCTCTCATCCTCCCCCTTGCAGGAAAGAAATGTTCCACCCCAGTCCAAATGATATGGTAGGCAGGGAGAGGTTACTGCCAGCTCAGGGTCTAGTGACATTTAGTATTGGTGGCTGGATTCTGCACTGCCAACAGAACAGTAGAGGATTTCTCAAAGGCCTCATATATGACGCAGAGGCAAGCAGACCTACTGTCAAGTTCTTTTCCATCTCATTTTTCTGCATTAGGCAAAAGTTGTATTGAAGTAAACAAACAAAAGAGCTGTTCACAGTTAGCATTGCTTCTCCCTTGCCCTACAGATAGCAAAGTGCATCTAAATGGCTTCGACTCTGACCTCAGCAAACTGATGATGAAAAGAAGGCGGCTGTGGGATTATTCATTTCATCTTCCCTGGATGATGGATGGAGAGATATTCACTGCCACTTTTGTGCCATCTGGGAACATGACACCAAACTCTAGCATGACCCTGGAACAGAAAACAACATTTGCCTTTGTGATTTTATTATTTATTTTCTTGGGAATCCTCATTGTTCGCTGCTTCCGAATTCTCTTCGACCCCTACCGCAGTATGCCAACATCAACCTGGGCTGATGGACTTGGTGGACTGGAGAAAGGCCAGTTTGACTATGCTCTTGCTTAGAGTCTGAGAAGTATGGAGCCTTATTTAGCACTCTGATAAAGAAAGAAAGATGGTGGAATGTCTATTTTGTTTCTGGTTTTCATTTTTTTTTAAATATCGTAGGAGTTGCAACATACAAATATGCACACAATTAATTTGATTTTAATTAAATACCAAAGCAAGTTGGATTTTTGAAAGTAGATCACTGAATCTCCTCATTGGAAAAAAGATAAAGGTTGCATTAGCAGAAATTTTTTTCAGAATGCATTGGAACAATATGTAGTGTATGTGATCTCTTATAACCAGCTAAGAGACACTAAAACATGTCATCTTGCGTAGCCGTTTTATCATTAACAAGAGTCTGTGGAGGAAGGTGTCTTACAAATGAGGTAACAATGTGTTTTTATGATCTGTATGTAGTAAATTAGGTTTTAAAGCTCCACAAGGCTCTTCTTACTCTGTCTCCTGTGCTTTGAAGACAAGTGAGGAAGTTTCCATACCGTAAGATAAGATTGAAAGAGCTAGAAAACTTCAGACAAAAAAAATTCCTGCATGTTTTCCCAGGTATTCAATAAGATGATCTTTCTTAGCATTAAGCAGTGATTAAGCTACGTAATACTAAAAAAATCACCGACTGTAACCTTTGTTGTGAATAAGATATATAATAATTTTGGCCTACCTTTGTCTTTTTGTGCCAAAACTGTTTTCTATGAAGATAGATTTTTGCATTGCTCTTTTACAACAGCTTATGCAAATAAATTTCAGTCTTCCAAGTATTTCAAACCCTGCATTTCCAGCATTTACTTAGTCTGTTTATTGGGTGTGTAAGTCACACTGCATTGTTTTTGTTTCCTAATTGGATGACCGAAACATTGGTGCTAAGAATCAATAAATAACCACCATCCTCTTTACCTATAAAGGTCTTTGAATGTATTTGTACAATGAAAACCCATTCCTAGAAGTCAGTGTAAACAAAAAACTATCTGCATGATTGATCAGGGAAAGAAAGATTTAAAAGATTGCATAAAATTTGGTAGAACTACTCTGAGTCCAAGTGGATGTTTGCAAGCATTGTTTAGCAGCACTGAAATACTATAGTGGTAACATTTGATGTACTGCCAGGAGGGAAAAGGCCACACTCCTGAAACAGAAGAGTCTTAAAAAAGCTCCTAGTGCTGCCAGGCTTCTTAAACATTTCATGGAGTGGGGAAGGGAAGGCACATGCTGCCTGTTTTCAGAGAAAGCTTTAGATTTAGCTATTTTACTCTTACTATAATAGTAGTTGGGAAGTTTTCCTTTGTGCTTTGGCTTGCAGCCTGTAAATGCAGAAACAAAGCCAGTACCGTAGCTGGTACAGCTGGGACTGTGCTGACTCATCCGAGCTGAGGCTCTGACTCTAGCCGTCCCACTTAGAGCTATTTATTTCCCTTTGCTGCTTGTCCTGTCCATCGGTTAAAGGTTGCAGCTATTTGTAGCAGAGGGAGTGGAAGGAGGGGTGGCTCTGCATGCTGGCTATCACAGTTCACGGCAGGGCAACCAGACCCCCAAACGCAGCTCCCTGACAAGTTCATAGAAAGAAGCGGGACTGTGATCTGTCACTGCTGAAATACAAGCACAGCTTCTTGCAGGGGTGGTAACCTTCTAGATGAAGTGGGCAGAAGGGGACAGGAACGTAACTGTGTTCTCCAGAAGCCATGAGGTAGTGGCTTTAGCTACATATCTATCAGTGCCAGGGCACCTAGATCAAAGCAAACTCAAACTTTCAGATCATTTCCCAATGTAGTGTGGCATACAAGAAACGTTCCTGTTGTTGCACCACTGCTGCCGAAAGCAACATGTTGTGAATATTTATGAAGCAGTAATAGTGTTTCTCCCTCTGGCCTGGGATTTCTCTCCTGTGTCAGGGTCTGTTTCTTTTAAGACTCTATACATTTTATTTTCTTTTAAAAGAACAAGACTTTTCCTCATAATCGCACCTAAAGAGGGAGGTGATGACTCTGATCAAGGGAATGTAGCACAGTGTTCAAATGAGGCAATTTGATTCTTGTGTGGAGTTTGGAAGTTGCTAACTGAGGACTATTTTGGACACTTAGCTGGCCAGCATCTCTGGTATGTTTGGAAGGATTCCAAGGATATATTTTTGTAAACCATTGGGATAAGTCAGTCTATTAAGGGGAATTTAATACTGCTGGGCTGTCACTTTAAGTCAGCCTATCTGTGGATATTGCTAAAGTGACTGTAGCAAAGATAGGAAATTCATACCAGTTCCCTCACTGCGGCAGGCACTTCTTCCTTTGCACTCACAAAGTCCAACAGAAGTTTTCTGTAGTCATGCTGGTGATTCAATTTCATGATAGATCACTTTTCCTTTGCCCAAAGAAACCAGACCAGACTTTGAATGGAAAGAGTACTATTCCAGTCTACAAAGTAGCCACTGGCACATCGCTATGCCTCACAAGAATATGTATTCACTGTGGAATGACCTGAAATATTAATGAGACTGGAAAGGGAGGGTCTGTATGCTAATGCATCTGCGCTCAGGGAACTCTGCAGCTCTGCATCACTCTGGTATAGGCTTTTGTTTATTATATCAGTTTCTGGAGAAAATCCTGTACAATCTTTTGAAACTCTTTTTAGAATGAATATTTCCTGATATAATTTGAGCAAATATACTCTTATATACTGTGGAGAAAGAAGGAAAATGTGTAATATTTTAACAATTACCACATTTATGTTAGTCTGTTCAATCTAACTATGGGGAGTTTAAGTCAAAGGCCTACTGGGGAGAGAGAAAGCCAAATAAGGACAGAGATAAAACTCTTTATTGGTAGACACCACGCAGTAAAGCTGTTTTACTCTAATGAGGATTTCAAGACTTTTATACCTCAGTCATGAGATAAATTTCTTAAATGTAAGTGCTGGTCTAGCAGCATGGAGTTGAGACAGCAGTCTGTTCTCAGCAATGTCTGGGGTGCATGTGTGTGAGAACAGCCCCGATGCTGCTCTCGCTGCAGTCAGAGGTTTGGCTGCAACTTGTGCAGACATGAACTACCTTGAAAGTAGCTCAGGTGTCACAAATGATACAGCCACAGAAATCCACAGCTCTGTGCACTCTGCAAGAACCATGTAGGGTTACTGCTGGATATGTACACGTGTGTTGGTCCTGCAGTGAAAGGCATCTGTCATTGCCATGAGACTAGCAGGATCTGAGCTGTCTTTCAAAGGTAGGTGAAATTGGGATCCAGCAGTACAGCTGTGCTAACTGAGAGAGAAAAAAAACCCATTGACCTACTGAAGCAGTTGACAGAAGGGAAGACTTCTTCTCTCTCACTGGAGATTGGGTTTATAGAACTGAATGGACCTTAAATGAAAGTTTCCAATAAGAGGATTTTTTGTAAATAAGAGGAAATGTGAATACAAACTTGTCTTATTCTTTTGGTCTGCCTATGTACTTTGAGCAAATGCGTAATGCTTGATTTTGACAAAGCAGCCTGTGAAGCGTAGCTTAGTCAGCTCTTATCACACATACACCCAGAGAAAGGCCTGGAGGCACCTGATGTGTGGCTACGTGGCCCTGTGAGCCTAATGGGATTGGTACAGAGGGATTTTGCAGGTTTGGAGCTCTACACAGAGATACTAGAGCTACACATATGAGATGTGGTCTCATGGGACACTTTAAAGAAGTCTAGCTTAGGAGGTGCAATCTCTGTTCTGATCTGTAGACTATTTGGTAGGAATTTATACTCAATTTGGTGCAAAGATGAACAAACTTTCCCATGACAATGACCACTGAGAAGCAGCCCACAGACCCCCAAGAACTGCAGGAAAGAAGCCAAAAACCTTTTATCTATAGCATGACCGGGTCTGTGGCCATGACCTGAATTTTCTCCAACACATAATCTCATATTTTTTTCATCCTGGTTTATTAAAATATACTTAGTCTGTAAAACATGGCAAGTGTCTATTCATACCGATGTAGTTTGCATGAAGATAAAGCTATTGGCTTCCCACATTTCATATCCTGTTTTCAGTGCTTCTGGAGTTCTGCACTAAAGTTTTGGACTTCCTTTTAATACATAGGTTTGGTGTCATTTCCGCACCATTTGTATGTGAGGCTGCCATGGTTCCTGTTCTTTTGTCAGTGTCACTGTAAAAGCAGCTGACACTACAGCAATTTTTCTTTTTTGCCTCTTGGCATGCTAACTAATCAATCCCCATCATGCCTTTAGACATCTGCATTGTTACCTTCACGGTCTAGAAGCAGCAGTGAGGAGTGAAAGGTCTTTTTCAAGTGAGAGACAAAGAAGACTTATTATCGGAGCTAAGGCAGGATCTGTGAAGCGTAGGCTCCTTTCCCACGTTGAAGTCACTGTGCGCTAGTCAGCAGGGTAGTAGAAAATGCATCCTTCACTTCTGATGTAACTGTAAAACATGGTAAGTCCCATCACAGTTCCTTCTGCTTTGTATGAGCTCTGTTTTTTACTGTGGGAGAACCAGTGGTGCAGCAGCTGCACCCAACCTGCTATTTAGACCAGTGCAAGATCTCCAAGGGAACTGGGGCATTTGGTCCAGTGTTGCTATCCCAGCAACTTAATAACCAGTGCCTGAACTAGCCTGTACTTCCATCACATAGATTTGATTTTCAGTAAGATTCTCTACTTTTTTCTGCATTGGTTTAAAATCTTATCTTGCCTCTTAGAATTGGTATTAGAGGTTGAAATACAGAAGAATGGTACTGAGAATTACATCTAAGCAGACAACTACTTTACACACAATGAAGCCATGGCAAAAAAAATTCAGATTTTTTGACTGTCTGTTCCATATGAGGAAAAAATGACAAAGGCCAGAGTCAGAACATCTAGGGATTACATTTTAGAGTAAAGTATGTTCAATAACCCCTGGTCTGAGACAGGAGAAAGACTCACACATAATGCCAGCCCCTCTTTGTAATTCCATGGCCGAAGCTGGTGAACATTTCAGACTCCAGCATAAATCAAAGCAGACCTAAAGGTCTTTAATCTTGTGACATTAGTCACAGTGTCCTTGCAACAGAAAAAGAAGCATTATTTATGAAGTTTTTGTAGTTGGAGGGTCACATTCTTAAGAGCTGATTCCCCATGGCTTTGGCTTGATGTAATTGACTTCAGCTGCATTACTTTAGATTTACATCAGTGTAACTAAGAATGGTCTCCAAATTTCTAAACACATACAGCTGCATCAAAGAATTGGTAGTGCTGCACTGACGTTTAATACATGTGCAGTCATTTTTTTTTTTTGTATCAACTAGTTTTTAGGAGCAGCATCATTCGTTGTTAAGCTTTAACAGGACCTACAAATGCCATAACATTACTCTGGTGACAACATGCTTTCACTGGCTTTCTGATGTGACTGAACATACTTTTACTCATGGTGTTTGACTGCTAATTAAGGGGCCAGTGTCATAAAGCAAGCACTAAATTTACCATTGATAGCACCATTTCTACTCTATCACTCTATTTTTTATTAGGCTTTATAACTGGTTGGGATGTTTGTTTGTTTTGCTTTTTTATTTGTTTACATTTTGGACAGTTTTTGGCAGAGACTCGAAAATTGTCCTGTTTCCTATAGACTCTTCATTTGAGGTTACTGGAGAATTTTTACTAGTGCCTTCTAATCAATTTGGATAGATAAAAAATATTTCTCTTCTATAAAGTTAAAAAAAAGAAATCTTGCTCATACTTTCTGTATTTTGTCTCTTATGGTGAACAGCAGAGTGCAAAGAATTTGATAACCAGAAAGGAGTGGCCATAAAACATTACTGTCTATATAACAGTTGCGTAAAATGAGACGTTCCCTCTATTTACTGTCTGGATTTCTTTGTGCCAGGAGACTGCATTACACATTGCAGCTTCTCTTTCTTGAAAATGATTGACACAAGATCATTTTTTCTCTTCCTATCTTGTCATTTCAGATTTTTCTCCCTCAGATTTTTTTCCCGTAGTTCTTCCTTCTGTTTGGGATTCCAAGCTCAGATGCCTCTGTCTGCTTGTTGCCAAAGCTTTCCTTCTCCCAGAAAGAGTCATTTCCAGGTGTAATCAAGCAAGATGACATGCTGCAGTGGCTAAGGTAACAAAATATACAATGAAAGAATTGCAGCAATCAATCAGAGCTTTAAAATAGTTGAAGAATTGTGATATTTATCTCTGTCTTCCCTATTGCCATGACCTAGCTTATGGGCTACCTGGTCAAAAGTATTATTTTTAGTCATTGTAGCTCTTACCATAACCATGGACCGATCATTTCCATTAACTATTGTTAACTTCAGAACATAATGTGACTGGGTTGTGTACAAAAATGCAGCTTCTTCCACTGAGGTACTGTAATATTTTGGCTCTACATATCTCCCTAGCAGTTACCATAACACAGTGTAAAGTTACCATATGACGCAATGTTTTCAATTTTCCTGGAGCTTCTCTCTAACCCATATAGAAAATGGGTGTTATTAAAGTAGGAGAACGCTTATGTATGCAACAATTGAAATGAAGTTTTTGAGGTGACTACGATGTATAGTTTTGTGGAATTTGATTGATAGTAAGTACTGGCTAGTCCATGTGTTGTAGGTTACATAGCAGCAGACACAGAATAATAAATAAAGTCACAATTTGCTAAATATATCCTGGAGATTAAGACATAGGGGGAGAAAGTTCTTGCCTAAAACAAATGGATAATGGAGAAATGCCATACAGAATGATATGTCAAGACTAGGAAGTCTCCAACGTGTTTAGAAAATAATTATTCACAACTGCTAGTTAGTACATTTAAAAAAATTGTTTATCATCTCAGGTATGTAAGTATTCCCTTGACTTCAGCAGGCTGAAATTGGCTTACATGCTTTGAAATGCTTCTTGATCTATTCAGATTCATATTTATCAAAAGACTCAAACTTTCTGATTGCATAAATGCAAAAAAGAATCCAATGCATTTACATAAAGACATCATTCATCACATAAAACTAAACATGTGACAGTATTACCTGAAGCAGTCACTGCTATGACATAATGTATAGAGCATGTTTTTCTAAGAAGATAGTGAACAGCATAAAATCCTAATGTAAACAAGCACAATAGCTGCTGTCTCAGTATGTCTACTTGAAATCACTCCTCTACCCTTCATTGTGCAGTTTGTATCTATATCTGCATTACATAGACATATATAGTATGTCTACTGTGCTTCCAGTTCGTGTAGGCAAACACAACTAAACTCTGGAGTAACAAGCTCAAATATTTCTAGTAGCCTAGCCACAACACTAAAAAGCATGTTTTGGCTCAGCACTGAACAGATCCTGGGTAGGTTCAGCAGCACTTGCTAAGCTCTTTGTTGACACTTGATACTTATAACCAAGATACAGAGTTTACAGTTAAATGGGATAAACCTCACAAGCATCCCCATCCCTCTGGACTGTAGCACTCACCATAGTCTATGTAACTCTCACAGTAAGAAATCCCTGTGCTTCTTCACAATAGTTGTATATCTGGATGGCTGTCATGATGTGAAACCGAAAACTAAACCCTGGAAAAGACCCATTAATTCTCTTTATAGAACAAAACCAGTATCTAAGAAGTATGGAGTTACGCTAACATACAAAGGATGCATTAACACCAAAGATCAAGAAAGGATTTTTTTTTTTTTATGCACATTAGTAGCACCATTAGCAGAAGTTGTTGATAAACACAGAGTCACAGAATCACAAAGGTTAAAAAGGTCAAGGGGAGGTCTGGTTAGATCAGGTTGCTCAGGGCTGTGTCCAGCTGGGTTTTGAATATCTCCACAAGTGGAGATCCCGCAGCCTCTCTGGGCAACCCGTTCAAGTATTTGATCATCCTCTGGTTAAAAAAAAAAAAATCCTGCTGGAATTTCTCATGCTGAAACTTGTGCACATCGCCTCTCATCCTTCCATTCTGCACCTGTGTCTTCTCTGCACCCTCCAGTGAGGTCAGCTGTAGGCAGCAGTAAGCTCTCACCTGAGCTTTCCCTCCTCCAGGCTGAACAAACTCTGAGCATTCAACCTCTCCTCATGCATCAAGTGCTCCAGCCCCCTGATCAGCTGGAGTCTGCTGGACTTGCTCCGGTTTAGCCGTGCCTGGGGAGTCCCAAACTGGACATGGTTCACCAGCCATGGTCTCCCTAATGCAGAACAGAGAAATATCAGTACCCTGGACCCGCTGGCTGCACCCTTGCTAATACAGCCCAGATTGTGTTTGGCTGCCTTCACCACAAGGGCACACTGCTGGCTTATGTTGTTTCCTTCACAGCAACACTGGTAACTCCAAGTCCCTTTTCTTGCAGTGTAAGGAGAACACTCGAAGCTCAGCTGCTGGAAGTCTGCTGTCACAGAGGTTATTTTCTGGGGGTTTTGTTTCACACAAGCAAAATTAAATATTAGGTGGATTTTTTCTTTGAAATTTTCATCTGTAAGTTTTCAAATAAAAAATCCAGGGAGACAATTGTAGGTAAGCTAATTTTCCTCATTTTCTTTTTGTGGAGAAATACAGCAGGACTTCATTGGTGATTCAGTAATGACAGTAGGAAAATAAATCTATTTCCTTTTTATTTATAGGCCCTTTCAAATCTTCCTTGCAATACCTACCCATTCAAAAAACCCAGTAAGAAATCCAACAACAGAAAAAAAACCTTTTCTGCAATCAGTTTCAGTGGCCACTTGGGCATGCAATGACAGTTCTTGTCTTAGCATTGGTAGCTGAAAAAGGGAGGAGGACTAGTTTGCAGTCTAATTCCTCTTCGTAAAGCTATTCAATAAATCCTTTCAAATAACTTGAGTACCTAACCATATTACTTTAGTGTAGTTCATTACCTCTTCCTGTAGTCTTCCTAACATGCTGTGCTGGTTTTGGCTGGGATAGAGTTAATTTTCTTCATAGTAGCTAGTACGGGGTTATAGTTTGGATTTGTGCTCAAATACCGTTAATAATTCAGGGATGTTTCCATTATTGCTGAGCAGTGCTTACACACAGTCAAGGCTTTTTCTGCTCCTCACACCACCCCACCAGCGAGTGGGCTGGGAGTGCACAGGAATTTGGGAGGGGACACAGCCGGGACAGCTGACCCAACTGACCACTGAGATATTCCAGACCATATGACATCATTGCTCAGATACAAAGCTGGGGGAAGAAGAAGGAGAGGGCAAGGGGAGATGTTCAGAGTTAACGGCATTTGTCTTTCCAAGTAACTGCTACACGTGATGGAGCCCAGCTTTCCTGGAGATGTCTGAACACCTGCCTACAAGTGGGAAGTGGTGAATGAATTCATTGTTTTGCTTTGCTTGCGTGTGTGCCTTTTGCTTTACCTGTTAAACTGTCTTTATCTCAGCCCACCAGTTTTCTCACTTGTACCCTTCTGATTCTCTCCCCAATCCCACTGCGAGGGAGGTGAATGAATGGCTGTGTGGTGCTAGAGTTGCTGGCTGGGGTTAAACCACAACACATGCTTAGACCACTTTGTCATAAACAACATTAAAGCTATCAAATGCCAGGGTATTATGTATCAACTGATGGCAGAACTGATCTCTTCCACAGCAGAATAGGAGAGCCTCCCATATAATGGTTTTATGAGTGTTGCCTACGTACATTTGCATTTCAGGAGCTAGATTTTGAGAGCAAGGATTAAGGACAAATTTTTATTGCTGCTGAAATGCAAATCCACCTAGAAGTAATCATAAAGCTGTTTTCCCCACCCTGTCAAACACGTACTTCAAATGCTGGATATACCAGAGATTGTTTGGACAGGTTTTCTGGTTTTATTTTTCTACATACAGGATTTGGCCTTTCAACGCTTCCACTCTGCTTATACTGTTTAGATTACATGCATCCAGGGAAAGTGCCTTTCTATTGTATGTGAAGTACAGCTACCATCTATAGTTTGAATAGCAGATTTACTAGAGAGACAGGTCTGTGCTGAGTGAGGCTAGATCCGCATACCTCAGTTTTAAGGGAATTAATTTTTTTTGCTCTACAGATCTCCACTATTTTTTTTTCAGAGAAAACAGGGAGATATATAAATATTTTATGGAAAATTTGTCATTGTGTACTATTTTTCTTTCAAAAATTTGGAATAGGAAGGGAAGAGAAAGAAGTGCATATTTCTCAAATCCTTCCGGAGTTTGAGAATAGGGTTGAGGGACATGTCTCAGTTAGGACCCACCTTCTCCCTCTTTAGTTGTGAAAATCCATTATTTCTCTGGGAAGGGAATTTTGAAATCTGCAAGCCCTCCACTGAAAAGAAAATTTCATCTCTGTAGAATCATGACACAGGAAGATCAGTAAGCTAAGCAAACACACTGCAAAGCAGAATCTGCCAAGAGAGGGTGGTCTGCTCATGAGCTGTGGACTGCTGATGTAATTTTATTAAGTTTATTTTGTTAATTGCTACTATTGGTCTAGACCAGTGAACAACTGTCATTGATTTCAAGTTCCAAAATCAAGACAAGTTTTTGAGATCTGTATTTTGACCTTGCTTATTCCAGGACTACATCTGATTTTCACTGATACAGTTATATTATGGGTAAAAAAAGTTCACATAAGATCAGTACTGTGTGGCTAAGGCTGAGTGTCCTCAGGCTGTATTGCACTGAATGCAGATTATATTTTTAGAGGTTGAACTCCAGTCTGGGAAAGCATGTGTGGAGGTGGGAGCACGTAAGGGACTTACCACAAGATAGTTAGCAAACAAAACGCACCTCCTGCCAGCTAACTCATGCTTGCTATAGACTCAAAAGCAGAGCTGGACATGCTGGGAATTACAGACCTGAAATTCATAGCATGTATAAAGCTTAAGAAAGAGTCCAAGAGAGTACCATGTTTCTTTCAGATAGGATTGCCTGTCTTCTGTAAAGTGGTCAAGGACTGCTCTTTGTAGTGACGAAATGTTTATAATGCTGAAGGGCTTTTGTATGGTAGGGCTGTCAGGGTGTTTATTGTCAGGGTTATTGCAGAGGTGGGAGCACTGATACTCTGTTCTATTTATTCCCGCATCTGTTCCTTTGAATTGTGTACAATAAAACAAAATTGTACTCCACAAATATCCTTCTGTGTCTGATGATAGAATCAACAGCAGTACACACTGCTGGCCTACAACAATGGTTGGGAATTTAATAATTAAAACTAAGGTTTTTGTATAAATTTGAAACAGTTAAGCATTATTGTTAT
This sequence comes from Leptodon cayanensis, assembly GCA_027564655.1. NCBI lineage: Eukaryota > Metazoa > Chordata > Aves > Accipitriformes > Accipitridae > Leptodon > Leptodon cayanensis. The sequence goes on from JANXJC010000078.1 coordinate 33,668,059, forward strand.
GGCAAAAAATCCCTTCTTCAACTTTCAATACCACTCAAGCAATCTCTTTTGTACCTTGATAACTGTAAAGAATCTATTATTTGATTGCTTGTTTTTACCAGCTCTATATAAGTAAACTATGAACTTGTACACAGATCTACCAGAGTGTTACAAACTGTCAACTTAAAGCAGAACTTGGCAGAAGCAGCATGAATCGGGAAAAAAATATTCTGGGAGACGAATTAAAACCTCTTCTGACATATGCATGTATGAATGAGAAGGACAGACACAAAGTCTGACTCTTGTGCCCTACACACAGTGGACATTACAGAGGTGTGAACAGGCAGGGAAAAATATAATCTGACAGATCACAGCGAATTATAAACATTGGATGCAATACTCTAACTTGGAAAAAGTGAACCATTTTGCTCTTAGCTGACCTAAGACTGCATGAACATAAAGTTACCTTTGACATTTCTTTGCAATGCTAAATTTGATAGAATCTGAAGATAAAGTGAACTTTAAAAAGCAGCTATTTCTATTTTGTTTTAAATTAATGGGTTATTCCACATGCAGTGGAATCCATTCCAGACTATTCATTTGTACCTTTCGGTTTGCCAGTAAAAATCATGCAGAAAAAAGCTCATCATTTGTGGACATTGTTCCTGTTCTTGTCTAACATACCATGAGCAATTCAGTTCAGAGTACAGCTTGTTTTTCATAACAGTATTCTGAAATACCATCCTTGTTTATTGTATCTGGTTAGCTGTGCTGAAATGCAGTATACAATTAATTTCAAGCTAAACAATTTCTACTCTAGTAATTCTGACTGGGAAGTTTGTGGGGCAGATCAAAAATATTCTGTTTTATCAGCCATAATGAACCACTTCAGGTGGCTCAGATGTGCTAGTCGTAGCTTGAATGTGAAGGGTAGTATTCAGCCAGCCCTGGGGTTGTGCTGATGGACTTACCTGACAGTAGGAGATTGTCTGCTTCTTTGCCATAAAGAGGGGATTGCATTAGGTGAATCTATTTGATGATACAGTTTGTAGAAGACTTTATAGAAGACTTGTTGTAAAACTGAAGCTAAATTGGTCAGAGGCAATTTAGGAGAGAAGGATGCCTAGATGGATGATGGAGAAACTGGACCTTTTTTCACACGGTATCAACGACCTTTAATAACATTCCAAAAGCAGGTAGCTGCACACTGTAAGCAAGGGAATATCCACCATGTTTTGTGAGTACTTGTATGAACATTAATTTGATTTCTGTGTCTGAGGTCTTAAAAACTAAAGTAAAATAGTGGTTACTGAAGTGTTTTTTTTCCCCACTAGAGATGTGACTAATTTTAAGTATTACAAGTAATTACAAGTAACTTGAAAGGGGGTTGTAGTGAGGTGGGTGCTGGTCTCTTCTGTCAGGTGGCTGGGGATAGGATGAGAGAAAATGGCCTCAAGTTGCAGCAAGGGAGGTTTAGGTTGGATATTAGGAAAAATTTCTTTACTAAGAGGATTGTCAGATATTGGAATAGGCTGCCCAGGGAAGTGGTTGAGTTACCATCCCTGGACGTATTCAAAAAGTGCGTAGACAAGGCACTCCAGAACGTGGTTTAGTGGGCATGGTTGATGGTTGGACTCAGTGAACTTGAAGGTCTTTTCCAACCTAAATGATTCTATGATAATTTGCAGACGCACTGCAGTCCTTGAAGTCCTTACTATAATTTTCCTGTATTAAACTTTTGCAAATCCCGTTATTAATAGTATTCATGCAGCTACTTTGAGTTATTTTGTATACCCAGTAGTTTGCTTTTTCCTACTTCTAAAAAGTTACAAATAATACAGAACTTTTGACATTGGTGATAACTTGGAAAACAAAATGTAAAAATAACAAACCTCCAGTGTATCTGAT
>JANXJC010000078.1:33670045-33686887 GCA_027564655.1 Leptodon cayanensis
ATATGATCCATTTAACTACTTCACATGATGTTGTCAATTAGTTTATGTTTCCCCTCCACATTATGATGATAGTATTTCACATCTGCAACGTATGTACTTGGGTGAGCTAGATATACCTATTATAATGAGATAATGTAAAATTGAAACTGAAATGGAAATATGTCCAGTGGTTTTTTATGTAACTAACCTCTGTCTTTAGAATATTGTGTAGGAATGGGAAAACATAAGCACAAACCTATAAATTTGGTAAGTTGCCCAACTTTCAATCTTCACAGTGCTGGATTTCAAAATTGGGTGATGTTTACAAATTATTCTGATTGTGGGACTGCACTGGGGATTAGGACAGACTTTGAAAAACTAAATACACACTCATAACAGATGTAAGGCTGCTGCAGCTATACTCTGAGATCTTCCAGTTGACTTCTGAGGAGTTGCTCACCTCACCTGGTGTAAATGTCAAGGCTGTTGTGTGACCCTGTTACTTCACGACTGACTCCCTTTCTTCTTTCCTTGAGAGTTACTTCCCCATTCTTGCTAAATAAGCAGTACAGTCCCCGAGTATGGGGTTTGTTAGCAACTCCAGATTTATCCTCTAGAACTAGAAATATTCTAAGACATATAATCTGTGCTAGCTATTCTTTGCTTTTCTACAACAGTATTTAGTTAAACACCCTCCCAGCCCCCTGTTTTGTGCTTACCACAGTTTGAGTTGGACCCGAGATGGAAAATACCAGTGATTTAAGACTTTCCTTGCATCTTTCTAATAGTGGGACCAACTGGTGTCTCCTTTGGTGCACAGAAGTTCAGCTAGACTGCCTCAGTTTCTTTACAGCTCTCTATAGCCCCAAGGAACTATTTTGTGTGTCAGAAGTAGCTGGAACAGCGTACGTAATACTGCATCAGCTGTGCCTCACTACCAGACATACACCTTCCTCTTGAGGCTATGAGGAAAGTGGCTAGAGCCCATATGCCACATTAATCCTCCCATGCCAAGGAAGCGCCACAGTGGAATGGTGAATCATAGATGTTATGCCTGGGTCAGGTCCAGGAGGCTTACGGTTGCTATTAGAGGAGTGCTCCTCAGCATGCCCACTGCTAGAAAGACGAGCGTGAAAACATGGCCTGAAGAGTGGGAAGAAAGACCTGCAGGAACAGGTTAGAATTACTCAGATGACAGGAGAACAGAGCAGCTGGGAGGGCAGAACAGGCATGTTGCTCCTGCTGCTGACCTCTGGAGAAAGAAGCACAGTACTCTGCCATGAAAAATAGCTTCTGTGCCTTTATTTCAGCAACTTCTCTGAACATTCATTTCCTGTAATGCTGGGCTTTTTATTGTCTTTTTAAGCTTAATTGAGGATAAGATAAAAAAAAACCCTTGAAGGGGAGCCTTGGCCTAAGGGACAAGGCAGCAGAGATCTGCTGCCACGGATGGGTACGTTGTCCAGGGTGGATGCATAGTACGTGTGTTATTATTGGGAGATTTCTCCTCGTGTTCTCCTTGTTTTTCAGCCTCTCCTTACAAAATGTAAAACTGATGATGATACATCTGGACTGTAAGTATGAGACATTTAATGCTCACATTTAGACAAAATTTCTTTGCCATTGACATTTATGAGACTCACTGAAGTTCAGTCTTGCCTGAGCAGAAGATTCCATATTCAAACCCAAATGGTTACATCAGCAGTACAGTGATTTCAATAAAAACACTACATTTGGCTCAATTTATCATTCAGTTAAAGGTTGTAATAATGAATTTGACCAAAAAAAAAAAAAAATTAGACATACCAGTGTAAACTGGTGAAATTACTTGCTAGTGTAACTATGACCTAAATTACTCTTGGCAGTGGGCTAGGTGTGGAAGGCATGTAGGAAAAAGTCTCTGCCTCGTGCAGATTGGTTTGGCCACCATTCCTGGCAGTACTACTCATGCACTGCTGGTAAAGGTGGCTGAACTTCATGAGTGAATTAAAGTGTTCCCTCCCAAACAATGATGATAACCACGTTTGTAACACTTCAGAAACATGCATTTCTATTAAACAATGAGTTGCTGACCAGTTAGGGTCTGGTACAGATGCATGACAGTATGCGAAACAGCTTTCTCCATGTTGACAGCAGGCTGATTTATTTGAAACTATATATTTGCTGGGTGCAAAAGTCAATGAGGAGCACGATGTTGCCACAGGTTGCTCCCTGATGGGATGGAGTGTACTGGATCTCCCTGGAGAGGGATAACCCTTTTCTCAGAGTTCCTTTTAGGAAAAGAGTTAATTCTCTGGCATGGTACCTTCTGAGGGCAAGTAAATCTGTCATGCAAGGTAAGTGGAACAAAGAAAAGGAAGAAGGGTTTATTTTCCCACTCATGATCTACAGAGAAGTCCTAGCAATTCCTGCAATTGTACTAGGAACAGGAACATGAACAGGATGACACCCTGGGGTGAGTGGGCTGTCTCTAACAAGTAATGACTACAACATCTTAGAAAGTGGTATGCAGAATCCCAAAAGACCATGTCATTATGGTCAGAAAAACAGAGAGACAGGGAAACAGCCAGACTGAAAGAAAAGGGAAACAGTCAATCTTACACATACTCACAGAAGTGTGCAACAGGACTAAACCTGACATGTACACATGCAAAAAAGAGATAAAGTGGAGTAAAAGAATGTATACCTCAACATAAAGAAACCACAGGAAACCATGTGGTTACACTGAGAGATCACCCCCATCATTGCAAACCATTTACTTTCCATTAACTGAGGTCTGCCAGCACCTGGCCACCATTTTATGCTCCACCCACTCTTGTAAAATGGAAGCTCAGCATCTGTAGCTGTACTGGCTATTTATGATCTGTTTGCCAAAAACTGCATGGTGCTGAAGTGACAGAGATCATGCACTGGTTTATGTAAAACTGGCCATTTTAGGAAGGACAAAGATTGCTTCCTATTTCTTTGAATGTATTCTTTCAGAGGAGACACCATTGTTTCCTGTTTTTTTTTTTGTAACACAAGAGTTTTAGCAAACCAAGGACTCTTTAGAGTATATACTGACTATTTAAATGCAAATCAGTGAAGCTGCTAGATGTTTCTTAAACTGTATAAAGTTATCTGAACTGGATGTTGTGAGGGTTGCCTCTATGGCAGTACCTTCTGGCACATCCCAGTTTGCAATAGGTGATAAGATCGAGAATGTATTGGGGGGAGATGCACAAGAGTGTTTGTGTTCTCATATCTGTTAAACTGTTTAATGAAAGAACTCCTTAATAAAAGAAGCTGTTAAGCATGTCAGAGGATATGAGAGTAATGGGGCTCACCTCCACTGCAGCAAGAGGCCCTGGTTAACTAAAGTCTGACTCACAGCCTTGCTGTTTTTCAGCTGGGGCAACTGCAGATGATTCTGATTCTTAGTAAAGAAGCTTTAGACCTGGTGTAGCTTAAGGGTGATGAAGGTGCCAGCAAATGGTGCCTTGTGTTAGAGACTGGTCAAGGTGCAGCTCTTGGAAGAAAAAGGCATGGGACTTTGAGTTACAGCAAGGTTTGCATGAAGTTAGGGAAAAGTGAACACTGAATATATGAGGGTACATACCAAGCTGAATGTGTAGTTACTGTGAGATATGTTTCTCTAGGTAGAACAGTTTGGGGTTCACTCAGCTGGAGACCACAAATACTGTCCTATACTCATGTACAGATGCTGGAGTGTGCCTGATTTGATGTACACATCTGTGTGCACATGCATGTGTGTGTGTGTGTGTGTGTGTACATGTGTATACACACACACACACACTGAGGTCATGCAGTCAAACAAGATTGTAGCCTGCTGTTAGAAACACAAAATGTCTGCTGTGCTTTATCTACAGCTAGGGCTAATATGGTGACTGCCCGACTGGGGCTAGTATTTGGTTGTTCTTTTGCCTAATCATTTCAGGTTTGTTTGCCTCCTACTTCTGTGTGCTTCACACTTAATTTACAAGTGGCTAAAAGCCAGTTTCTCTGAGAACTTAGTCCCTTTGCAGACGTTCTCAATTATTTATGCCTTTCTTCAACAATGAGTCTATTGTTCTTTTGCCTTGTCTGCAATGAATCCTTGTTTCCTCTATGTAAGGAGTATTCTCTGTTATACAAGGATGCTCCATTTGTTGCAATAGCTAGTCTCAAATTACCAAAAAGCTAGACAGTTTCTGTAGGTGATGATTTAAAGAGATCTTTGTTGGAGCACATAACTACAGTGCAGTGGGCAGAGTAATAAACCTCACAGGAAAGAACTTGTGTGGGGGAAAAGAATGACTGATTCCCCATTGAACTGTGAACATTTGCTCACCAGATTATTCAGTGGAAATTATCCTTAAAGTAGAGAGCAGTGCAAATCCCAGTTGTTTTAGGGGTAGAAATGTGATGTGCATGGGTGGTGCCCCATGTTATTTTCTTCTTCTTTTATGTATCTGCAGTGTCCAGTTTTGCTTATCCTCATAATTTTCTTCACAAGTCACTAGGTCTCTAGCATTTTTAATTGGTTTTAATTAGCATTTTTCCTTTCTCTTGGCTTGCAGCTTTCAAGATTTGTTCAGCACAAGGCTATTCTGGCCATGCTTACTAGCAGGCAATCTAGTTCTGACAGAAGACAGAACAGGATGATATAATGAGCACAAACAGTATTTTAAAACAAAATGTATCTTTCCCTCCACATACTTAATTTTACTTAATGAGCTATTAGTAGTAGTTGTCTAACAATTTTTAGCAGTGAACTTTCTATTTGATGAATTCTGCATGTTGGTCAAAGAAATATGCTGTATATGGGCCTTTTGCTGGCTATAACTTCTATCATCAAATCTCTACATAAAACTTATAAGACCATCCTTTTCTTGCAGTTTTTAATATGTTGAGTGAATCTTAAATAGGTAAAGCTGAAGGGGGAAATGACCCTTCTGTCCACAGCCATCAAGAACAGGCAGAACTCTTGGGAAATATAGATACACATATGCTTGATAATAGATTTTTTTCCAGCTTGAAAGCAGTACAGTTGTCTAATGAACAAAATTGTTTCAATATTAGTGAGGCCAACTCTCCATCTCAGTGTTCGTGGTTTACTTATTTTGCCATACAGATGAGTGAAACTTGTGTATGTGAGTGAGGTTTATGTGTGCTAAGTAACTATTGACCTTCATCTATTCCAAAGTGTGAAACTAAAATGAAGAGCCAAAGAACATTTCCAGTAAGGAAGTCATCATAAATCATGTTAGGATGCTTGTCTAGAGAGTTTCAATAATTATTTCCAAGGGTGGGGTATGAATGGACAAACACTTTTAAATCCCTGCTCTGTTTCCAAACAATAAATGTCACTTTTAAATTAGAGGGTTTCTATATATATGAGCTAGTCTAACAGCACACATAATTTTCTAAGTCTTTCAATTTTTTATTTTCTAAAAGCAGCCATGCTTGACTGTAAAACTATTACTCCTGGGCTTTTTACCTATTGAAATTAGCAAAATTTTTAGGTGATTTTTTAACCTTCATGGAGGCTGGTGGTTCACTGACTGCCCATCTGTAGGTCTATAATGTGTTGGTGCTTTGCAAAGGTGTGTTCATAGTTTTTATAAATATACTTGTTAGTGAAATGGAAGAGCAATGAATCTCTAGAGCTGAACAATAGTTATACTAGTGTTGTTCAGCAATGAAGACTGCTGTACTAAATTTGTGTAGCTGCTGTCAGTCACTTGGCACTTTTAATATTTTTACCTGAACTCTGTTCATATGTAAAACTTCACCCACTGGTAAAATTACTCTGCCAAAATTGTTTTCTAAGATTGAAAAGGCACTAATATTAATGCTGTGAGAGCATATGATAAATGCCTACCCATTGCAAAGAAACTGTGAGATTGCTGTTGTAGGCTCAGTCTCAGTTTTGCTGCTGTAAGTGGTTGTGTTTTAGCTACTGAAAACATGATGCTGAAATGTTTGTAACCTGATGACATAGTTAGAAAAAGAGGAAGGAGGTAATTGTTGTTTTTGTCCTTAGTGAAGTAACAAGTTTCTTCTTTTGGACCACAAGACTTCAGTAGTCTTACTGCTGTAGTTTCTTTCTAGTCATTTACAAAAATCAGCTATCAAAGCAGCCGATTAAATAGCTGTGCTTCTTTATATATAATCTGGATAAAAATGCTGATTCTTTTTGGCTAAGATCATAGATTTGCTTCGACTGCAGTAAAAGAAGTCTGCATGCGAGGAACCTTGGGATCCCTGTGTTTTAGGCAGGTCAGGAAGGCAAGCTGACTGAAGGAACTGCTGATCCAGACACCAATTGTTCAGATAAATGATATAAATTGCCCAGTTTTCATACATCTTCTGTTATATAAACCTCTGCTTTAAAAATGAACTTCAGTCTGGTTGCCTTGAAGCCAGAGGGAGAAACTGTTAATTAGGGAGAACAATATAACAGAGCTTAACAATGTTTAAGTCAATGAAACATTAATTCCTTAAATGCAAACAAACCCCTGAAAAGTCAACCAAAAAGGGGTGGGAAAGGGTGGGAAAGAAGACAATGTTGTATTCTTAGAATTTGCTATGAAGACATGGAAAAATATCATGCCCAGCACACATACTTGCCAGAAATCTCTCTTTAGACTGAGATACAGAAAAAAAAGTTGTCTGTTGAGCTAACACATTGCTTAATCAAGGTTTCACAACCAGACTTACTCCTTGTCATTTGGAGAGTGATTAAGTTTTGGCTACATCTGACTATTGTAGAAACCCAAGCTTCTGCAGTTATGTTATCTGTCTCCCCTGATTTTTAAAATGAGTTTTAAATATTCAATTACATTCAAAATGGGACCAACAATCTTGCAGATAAGTTTCCACAGAAACAGAAGGCAGAAAAGAGAGAAGAGGGTAATTAGGGTATCCCATTTAACATCACATTAACTTGAGTTCTTTTCTATGTGGCCAACCAGCAAGGCAAGAAAAATCAGAGGTATGTGGATCAACCCTCACTTATTGCCTTTTGCAGCTGTGGAAGGGAAATGGGTGGAGAAAAAAAGCAAGCTATGAGTTGGAATGCTATGGTGTAGGTAAAAAGAAGAAGAAATTAAGGCCCATTTACTTCTGCTCTCTGAAAGACACATCTATTGAAGCCAGACTTCTGTGTGTAACAGCAAAGTTACAGATGGCTTTGCAGGTTTCAGCTCAAACTCGGCTGTTGGCTGCTAAGAGAACTTTGAACCTGAGTTTGGAGTCACTTTTGGCCTTTTTGATCTCAGTAAATTATGAACTACAGCCCATGCATTCTCGGCTGGAGCCTCCAAACTCCTCAGTGAGAATACAGGCAACAGTGCTGGGAAGGTGCATCTTAGAAAATAGTGAGTTCTGCTCATGACAGAAATCCTAGCAATCATCCTTTCTTTTCTAGGTTCTTTGGGAAAATGTGCACTCTCCCTCTGCATCATAGGGGAAGAGAAGGAAGAAAACTGAAGCTTTGGATCAGCCTTACAGCTGTTGTGGTTAGACCTCAGCAGTTTCTAAGACCTTCCTCTACTTAAGAGTATATTGAAATGTTGTTTGCGTTCTGGCTGCCAGAAAGAACTCAAGCTGAGTTTCTCTCCCCTCCCTCTCCTTTTTCAGCTATTTACAGCTGACATAAGGACCCAGAAATGTCCCTTCATTGGCACATATGCAGTTCTGGTTTTCCCGCAAAATAAAGCAAGCTGCAGAACTCCCAATGTACTCGGGCCCAGAGTTTATGCCTCACTGAATTAATGTGTTTACACTTCTAAGTTTACATGTGGCTTCAACACAGATTTTTACATAACCCATTAATACCTATAGAATAAAGCTGATGAAGGTCAGAATTCCAGCTGGAAACATCACTGACTACAGCAGCATACTTTATTATGTTTATAGATGGGCTAGGAACTTGTGACTACTAGCAGTATTGAAATCCTAGAGTATTTCCTAGAGTTTTTCCTCTCTAAGGAAGAAAGGAACAGTAGTTCACAACTAATCCACAATTAGTCTGTGATGACTCTTGTTACCAATGCTCTTAATGAAAAGCTATTTCAGAACATGTGCCAAGGAGAAATTTCCAATCTGATGCCATAGCAACGACTCATTGCTTTGCTTCCTTTGAAAGCCTATTTGTGCACTCAGTTTCACTTCACTATTATCATAAGTAGCAACTAAAATGAGTTAGGAAGTTCTTCAGTCCTGTTTCTTACCTCACCTGTAACAGTGCAAACTAAGAGCAAGTCAATAGATGGATTTATTCATTAGAGAAATTTGATTAATTTCTCAGAAAAAAACTAAGGGTTTACAGCTCTTAGCAACATATACTGACAGACAAAATTTGAATGAGTACAGCTATTGTTCTTGAGATAGAAGAGTCTGAGATACAATGACTTCTTTAATGTTCTGGACTTAAAACTGCAGAGGTTCAGAACAGATTCACTGGCAGGTCAGCCATGCTTACCTCTCAGGGTGGCACCTCCTCTTAGAGGAACTGGGCAGATAGCTACTCATGGTGCCCTTCACTAGCATCTGGTCCCAATCCTTTTGACTTCTTTTTCTGCTTTTGGAATACTTCAAAGTACAGCCTCCAGAGAAGGCAGTGAGGCAATTTACTTACTTATGCCATATTTAAACTCTTCAAGTGCTTTTTGGATTTTCCTGTATCATTCTAGATTTGGCTTGTTGAGATAAATTTTGCACGTATCTTGACTTATGTTGTAGAGTGTAACTTAGACATGTAAGCAGAATCTAGAAGTTTTCATACTCTCTCAGCTGTTTATAAAATATTCTGTGTTTAGTCAGAGCAAGCAAAATAATGCAGATTTTACAGTATTGCTGTAGCTTTGTAGCAGTGTTTACTCTAGTGATTCAAACACTGCAAGGTTTGAAATAAATAAGTTTATAAGCTGTAATGTAATAGGGTTTATGGAGACTTCAGAGATGCTAAAGAGGCTTGAAGGATGTTTCTAGGCTCAAAATGCCATTTATAGTTACAATCTTGGGCTTGGAGTTTATCTCCTTGTCTTGTGTGACCCACAGGTGGTGCCAGCATATCACAGATAGCCATCTTGTGTTAGAGCTGGGATCATTATTAGTTGTTGTCAGGTGGCTGTCATCCCATCTCCCTGATAAGCAAAAGGGCATATCAGTGTACTGTTCAAATAGCATTCTCTTAATGGAGATTGATAAAAGGACTGTGAATAGTGGATGTTACTTTGGGCATTTGGTACCTATTTTGGAGCACACATAGCCAGCATAGTAATCAGCTGAGTGGCAGACCACTAAACTGTTGTAAGAGGACATTCCCAAAGCAAAATTCCACTTTCCTCCCATGTTGTGGAAGTAAAGCTATACTATATCTGAAGACCATTTGGTATGACAGTAAACATATGCCATTGTGGTCAAAACCACAGAGAAGCTTGGAACGACAATGCACAGCATAAAAGGTGCCAAAGGAAAGCAGGCATAATGAACATTGAAAGCTCTGACATCTGTAGCTGCTGGTGTGCTGTGAAAATAGACTAATCTTCTCACCAAAGAAGCCACAAGAACTGGATACTTGTATGTTGAACTGATGGAAGATTTCATCACTACATTCAGTGGGAAGAAAGAATAATATTTCTGAGGGCGCTTGCGGTCTGTTTGAGTTTATTTCTTTCAAAAGATGTTCAGTGGTGCTCAGGTGCTATAAGTAGACATGAGAAACATTATGAGGGGAATCTGAGCTTGCAGTCTGAAGTAGAAAAGTTATTACTTGGTGGTGTCTAACTCGATTTTGATAAGTACCACCTCACTTTGGCAGAGCATGCTAAAGTCCTCTGTTGCAAGCAAGACAACTAAGTTTATAGTTATGTCTTGGTGAACGTCAAAAAGATTAGATAGTGATTTCGACTTATCTGTGGATTTTAAGTGATGTTACTGAATTAATGATGAATGAATGAGCCCACATGAATTCTCTGCGGATTTTGAATCAATGTCACTGGATTCATGACCCTCCCCTCCCTTTAGAAAACAGAGGCTCTATGCACTCTTACTGCTACACACTGTTTAACTTCAAAGCTATGAATTTGTCAGTCTGTTTGTTTACTAAATGTCAAAAAGTGCTTCGTCGAATAGTCTTTTAATATGCTGTCAATTGAGATTCTTGACAGAAAATATGAAAGTGTGGGAGGGCAGTTTATTTCTCACAATTCACCTTTATTTGTTGGCAATGCCAGTGTTGATCCACCGTAGAATATTTATTTTGAAACCTGAGGTTTTTGCAAAGTGTAATAAATTTCAAAATGTTAGGTACTCAGCACTTCTGTGGGGTGTGAAATCTTTCTTGATTTTTCAGTATACTGTGCTTTTACCTATGACTAATGAAATATGGAAATCAGTTCAATTTTCTGAGAATTTGGAAAATTGTGATACAACATGTAGAGTTTTAAACCAAATAGATCCAGAATGATAGATATCTACAGGTCTTTGCAAATGCAAGCTTTGAATTTACAGCTTGTGATCAAATCTAATTTTACAGAATGACATTCCTTTCCAAATTTGGTTTCCATATAGTTATTGTTTTGTTGAAAGTGGACTATGAATCACCAGTCACTTACAGCAAGCCTGGGCACTATGCCCTAGTTCTCCATTGCAACACTAATGCTAACTTACTCCTTTTACCAGCTATTTGTATCACATTTAACATAGGCATAGTAGCTAGCTCAGTAGAACTGCTTTGCCCTGGGAGTTTACCCCCTTCCAAAAACCACTGTGGTACCCAGTAATATGTTTTTCCACAAAAGCAACTCAATTTTTTTCTTCTCTTAGGGTAGATTTTTTGCTTATAATTTGTCCCAGAAATGAAGGAATAAGCAACCTAAAGGATAGGTAAGTTTATGGACTACAGATTTCTTAGGTTCAGCCATATGATTTTTAAAAATGTGTTCAGGAAACACAGGTTTGAGATGCTTATGAATGTTAAGAAAAGGTTTTTCAAAGCACAAAATATACAAAAATACACCCCAATGCTATACAAAATTAACATATATTATTGTTGGAAGGCCTGTGATGAAAAATTTTCTCTCTTGGCAATAGATGTATTGCTTTCTCAGTCTAAGATATTTTGAGAATTCCTATGCTGCAGACCAGTGACTGAATCAAATGGGAAGATGTATGGCTCTGATCAGCCAAAATGAGGTTGTACTCACTAAATGTTCAATCCTAAGCGTGCTGCCTCCAAAAGCAAAATAATCTAATACTGAAGCTGAATGTCTTCACCAATTTTGCCATCTGTGAGTGAGTGTGGGTTGAGTCGTGACAGTTCTTCTCATTGTTATGAAAGCTCAAAACATTTCTAAAGAAATATTTTCCCTCATGAAAATTGATGTGCCCTCAGTATCTTCTGTGGGGAAACAATGACATACTTGTCATTGGCATACTTTGTCTGGCATACTTTCCCATGGTTTAAATCTTAAATAAATCATATTTTGGAATCAGTTTGGCAATTGGCATCTGCCTGACTTTTGGGGTGCCTGTTTGGAGCTATATTTCTGGCTCATCATACCTTTTCTCCTAAGCCTTTTCTGCAGGACTCGCTCCACAGTGGTATTACTCCTTTTGTAAAACATAGTAGTTTCTGCTCATCTTTCTGATTCAGTTCCACCACATAGAACAGAAGCTGGTTTTTATTACCCAGCTAGAATAAAAATACCTTTTCAATTGGCCTAGCTGTTGTTATCTTGTTCTTTGCAATGCATGAGAGATGGAGAGGAGCTGAGACATCTGCTAGGTTGAAAGTCATAGCCTGAACTGATTCCTTCCTGCTTGTGAACAGAGGGAGGTAGTTTCTGCCCAGACTCATGGGGCAAAGATTCATGCAAATTGCCTAGTGTTAGTATGCTGCTTTTAAAATCATTATCTTATGACCCATTGCAGACAATCTGCAATGAGCGTAAGAACGACACTGTCCTGAGAGAAATGAAGCAGACTGTTCACGTCCAAGAGCCACTTGGATTAGAAGAACGAGCAGCAGACTTGGAAATAACACTTTTTTCTGTAGGAAACATAGAGGCTACCAGAGCAGTGGAAGACAGTTTTCTTGCTAAATGTTTAATTATTAAGAGCCTGAGTCCTGCTTTGGCTGCATAACTGTTGCTGACTCTCCTTAGGTGGCTGCTAGGAGATAAGAAACTACTGTAAAACTCTAAAATAATGATGATGTTGAAAGCAAAGCTGGCTTATTAACCAGACATGCCTGGTTGTAGCTGCATGTGACAGCCTACGGGAGCTGCAGTTCCAGTGGGGACAGGCTGTAGCTGCAAGGTCACCGTGACACCAACGGCACAGACACCAAAAGCAAAGCACAGGTTAGAGAGCAAGAGGAGGTGGTTATAAAATGGTTGAAGAGTGAAGCGATGATGCATCACCTCCTGTCATGCAGAGAATGTTTCTCTTAATGTGGCACTCTGACAAGTCATTGTGCATGTAATATGTCACTGTACATAATGTGAGATAGGATAAATATGGTTATGATATACAAGGGCATCTTTTTAGCTTCTTGTTACAGAAGACCCAAGAGAGAAAGGATTATCTTAGACACCTGTAATGTGCACATAATGTGTTGTGCATAAAATCAGTTTCTGTTAAACAGTTGGTGAGCCTTAATTCCACTGGGAACTGACATGCAGTGAAGATGGGAGCACTAATGAAATGATTTTTCAAAGAATCCAGCTGTTTCACATATTCTAAAATACCTAAAAACTAAAATAGATCTTTTCAATTAATCCTTTGGCTTGCAGCTGTGACAGTGCAAAAAATCATTGATTTCATTCTGTAAAGTATCTTGTTTTTTCTAGAAACAGGTTATGAGGTTGTTCAGATAACTGAGGGCTTTATTCAAAACCCATCAAACATGGTATAATATTTCTCGTTTACTTCACTGGGGGAAGGCTTCTGTGGCTATAAATGTACTATTTTGGGACATAAAAGATTTATGATTAAAAGGTATATGAAGAAAGTAAAATATTCTTTATAATTATACCTTCAAAATCTGAAACAACATCTGTCTCATCTTTTACTTTTCTTTTACAGAAGACAAGAAAAAAGCTCATTAAAACAGTTTCTATGAGAAGATTTCAATTCACAGGTTTGGTAAATTAATTTCAACTTGGGAAGGAAATTACTTTCATAGTGATAGTAAAATACAGAAATAGAAGTAAAAATATCTATTGTAAATGATACAGAAAAGCATTTTAAGGTAACAAATGAAAAAAACAAAATGCATCTTTTCTAGGTTAATCATTTCAACTTCTGCTTTATTTTGATGGGAGTGTTACAGAAGACTTTTTTTTTTAATGTTGGTATTTTATGAGTGTACTAAGGTGCTGCCTCTCAGTATCAACAAGCCACCTACCACTCCCACCTGGATCATTGTGAATCATGTGTTCCTTACAACTGCAGGTAGATGTTAATTTCAAGCAGAAAATGTAAGAAGATTTTTAGCTGTTTGTCTGCTGTTCTGTGCTCACTGGTATAATATCAGGCAACTGCTATTTCATCAAATGATTTTTCAGTTTCTTTCAGTCTTCCTCACTAATTTTGGAGTGTGCTGTTGTCTTCTCCTTCATTCAGTTAAGTTATTTTATAACACTCCAATTAGATCCATCTAGCTGTGAAACTTGGAGCTTGTCTCGCCTTTCTTGTGCATGTGGAATGCTCTGCTCTTGTAGATAAGAAATGAACCATTTTCCAGAAGAACATTTACCGCCCAACAGATGCTGCTTTCAGGTTTATACCTGTATAAATGGATTCCAACTCTAAGTCCCTAAAATTTGAGTCAGCAGAGGCAGAGTTATGATGGGCTCCCGATCCTTTGTTTAATAGATGGAGGCATTTTATCTTTATGATTTTCTTGAGCTACTTGTACCAGGGTAAAATAGAGAAAATATTTCACTAGGAAAATAACTTTTGCATCAAGATTCTTCATTTATGTTACAGGTTTTGTGGAAAATGGGGATGTATCCATTTCATACACAATTCTATCACTTCTCACGTTTTTTTTACTAATGGTCCCAGAATTTACATTCAATAGAAGTTCTTCTTTTTATTTTTGGAAGTAGTTATAAGTTAATTACACAGTAATTACACAGCATATCTTGTTTAGAAGCATATTTGAAAAGGTAAATTTTTTGTCTCTTTAAGATCTAATTGCAGTTAGTATGAACTTGTTAATTCAGAGAGGAGGAAAAACATAGTGAGGAAGTTTAGAATGTCTTTATGTACTTCAGTTTCTTCTGAGAAATGAAATATTTTCTCAGTCACCTCACTGGACAACCTCAGTCATGTTTACACTGGGCACCACCAGATGCAATATATATATCTGAGTTCCTGTAGTATTAGCTTAAGCGACAGTTTTTTTAATGTGTTTGGATTGGAAAAAAAAACAATGGAAAGTGGCTATGTGTTTGTGCATAAATATATATATTCACACATATAAATTACATTTTTAAAAACACAGCTCAGATTTAGGGATAAATCCTGCCCTCACTGAATGCAATGGAAATTTTCTTATTGATTTTGAAGGTAATAAAATCAAGTCCATCTCAATGAAGATGTCAGCTGTGTAATGAGCAGTTTTTACAGTACAATATGTGGGAGTCTGTAGGGGTAAGCAACACAAAAAGGTTAACCAGTTTGGAATGGTAAACAAGTATGATTTTAATTATCAGTTTGTTGAGACTGTGGGTGGTTTTTTGGTCTTGCATTCCTCCTTTTCTATTCAGGCGTTAGCCAAATTTCAAAGAGGGTATTGTTTAAGTTTATTTGTGATTCTGTTGCTGACGGAAGGAACGCTGTATTTCTCTATTTCTGTGCTTATTTACAGTCTGTAAAAGCATATTTTCATCTTAGCTGTGGCATGCCAGGTCAGTTAAATAGGAATTTCAGGGGCTGCCTGGAGGTGGAAAGAATAATGACCAATCTTCATCCCATGTCCCTTCCACTTGCTCTGGCAGCTAAATAGCACACTTAGTACTATGCTGCCGTTGGCAGCTACAAAGACAAAACCTCCCCTTCTCCCAAGCAACCCTCCCCCCAACATGGTTTAACTGTTTATTGTAATTAAAATCTTTGCCTGGAACTTCCAGTCAGCTTCCTGAAGTTCAGGTCTTATCCAGTTTCCTTATACAACCTAATGTAGCGACCAAATGCCAGATACCTCTCTCTTGAAAAATCTTGTCACTTATTCCAGAACTTAAACAGAAGGGTAAATCTTTGGAAAATCTAGTTCCAGGTTTGGAGACTGGCTCTCTTAAGAGCTGTGAATGATGGGCTTCAGAGATACCTAGATTTCAATGAAAGTACTAGGTCATATTCTTTAAGCTTGGTCTAAGCTGTAGACCAAGATTCTCTAAGGTTCTGTAGTTCAGTCCCAGATTTATTTTAAGTACAATTCAGGTGAGTACATCTTTGTTGATTCTTGCAACTTTTTAATACATTATAGTTACTGTGTATGACAGAACATTTTAAAATTTCACCTCTTTAACCTGAGGGCTGTTTGAAGAGAAGAGAATTATTTTTGCTGCATAGGCTACTACAACATCTGCCAAGTCTATTTGAGGAAAAGAAAAGAGATCTGTGTTATGGCTCTAAACAGACCTTGCTATTTACAAGCAAATAGAATCCTGCTCCTGTCCATCCACCTTTCTGTGTGGAGTGATACCTAGCTAAAAGGAAGGCCTCCACATGCAACATACCTTCTAGTTTCATAGCAGTCTTTTGCAGTAGCTAAAGTAGCTTGTAAGTAATTTTCTTAGTACCTCTTCCTTTATAGGTTTTCCATAATATATAGTGTATGCTTCTAAGAGAGAAAAATGTTTACACCCCCTTGGTAAAGGAATTAAATATATGCAAGGTGCTAAGACTTCACTGCTATCTGTTTTTGAAAGAGAAAACTGTGGCTAAATCTGATCTGCTGTCTTCCTGCAGACTGCAAGATATGGATAGATCCAATACTGGGAATTTACATTTAGATGAGCACTAAGGACATTTTGGTTACAGGAGAAGACAGTTTGAGGATTAAGGGATGACTTAGATTTTTACTTGGATGCATTTAACTTCTGCTTTATTTTCTATTGTCTTTCATTTTTCTGAAAATATTATTTCATTTGAACTGTTGTAGATACTCCATGTATAAAGCAAGTGGATTTATAACTTGAAAACTGTCCACACCAAACAAATGCATGTATACAATATCATAAGGATGTGGTTTGGTTTTTTTTTTAAAAAAAGTTACACATTTAGAAAAGAGGGAGGGATTGCAAAGAATTCCTTTAGGAGAAAAAGAGGCATTACTTTACTGCACAAAGTAAAAATGGTAGCTAAAGATGTCTTGGTAATAAACTAATGCTGAGTACCTGAAAGGAAACTGTGATTTAATATGAAAGTGAAATAGGAAGGGAAAATCAGTTGCTATTTTTTCTAGTGTGGAATGTTTTAGAATTACCTGCTCATCTATTAACTGCACCAAGTCTGCTTGAGAAAACGTGTGTCTCCTTTTAGCATTGCTTTCATGGGACTACAAATTTAGGCAATGGCTTGCAAACAAGCAAATCCCTGTGTCCTACCGAGTTCCGTTGACTCAGACCAGCACAAGAAATACTCCTAAACAGCTAAGGACTTAATTCAGAAAGCTCAGAGAAGTGTGATAACTTGAAAAGTACTTTGTGAAAAGTACTTTGTAATAAGTATGCCTCCAGCAAAAATTTCACACTAATTTCAATTTATATACAAGTTAAGAATAGTTTAGGTCCAATCCTGCTTAGGGGCAGGGATAAAGTAAAAAGCCTCTCAAGTCCCTATTTTTTCCTGCGATTCTAT
>JANXJC010000078.1:33695066-33721895 GCA_027564655.1 Leptodon cayanensis
GGGGGAGAGGCATGGAGCGAGAGGGACAACAATGGAGAACTCCAGGGGAGAAGAATAATGAGGAATGAAACAACAGACTTCTGGTTCATTTGTTGAGGGAGTTACGGGGGGATTAATGGAGGAGATTTGAGGATCCTTAACCTTTTGCTTGAAATGAGGGTTCCCACTCCCAATGAAAGCCCTCTTTGCCAGCATACGGGTAAGACAGTTCTGGTTTTTAATTTCTGGCTCATTTCTAGATCTTTCTTTTCTTCTGTTCCCCAGTCATTTTTTTTCCAAATATCTTATGCAGTACAAATGCAGGCCTTCTATTTTTAACTCTTTGTTTTCCCCTTCATTCGATCTAATCCAACTCTCCTTCACCATGTCCTACCAAGCATGAGGAATCTCAGTTTTTATATTTTTTTCATATATGATAATGAATATTTGCCCTTTGATAACATTGGAATATATTTCTCCATACAGAGTTAACTATCCCAGCTCTGTGTAAAATATGAGTAGGAGGACAACAGTGTTGGGACAATATTATACCCAACAATTTAATTTGAATCCTGTGAATCCTTTGATTTTGTCCATACTCCTGCAAAGAAGTGAAATTTATTCCACTCTGCACATGGTTTCTTCACTGAAACATGGAGTTTCTGTGTGTGTCCTTCAAATGCAGCCAAATTTCTTCCACCTCAGCAGATTCTTAGATAAATAGAATTTCTTTGCTGTGAAAGTACATCCCACCTTCTTGCCTCCTTTGCCCAAATTACCAATGTCAGTAGTGTTCCTGTTTCTACTGGACATAGTAGCTTTGAAGACCAAGACTGAAAATCTGATATTTTCCTTACAAAAAAACTGCAGTACTCCAAGCAGAGGTACGCAGAAAAGTACAGAACTGAACTGGACTAATTTTTTGAACTTCAATTTGATTGTCTGGTGGAGTTTTCCACTTAAAAGATCCTCTTCAGCACCAAAATTGGGAGATAGATGACAAAATCTTGACAGCATGGCTACTGATGTGTGGGGTCAGTGACAGCATTTCTGTGTGGTCTTGACATAATGAAATGAAAACTTACTGTTCATCAGATTCTTCTCACGCCCAAACAGAAATGCTGGACTTCATACTAAGATAAACTGTTCTCCAAATGATTCTACCTAAGGCCACTGAATGATCTGTAATTTTATCACTCAGCATTTCTTCTCATTATTATTTCAATGTTTTTTTCAATGCAGATAGTTTTTCAAGGCAGAAATTTAAAATAAAATTATGGTGCTTAAGGGTTACGTGGCAATTACCCAAAATAAGATAGAATGTTGTTCATAGGCTGGCTTTTCTTGTCTGTATTTCAGACTCTGCTCCACTACCTGTACTATGAAACAGCATCAGGGAACACAAACTGCATAAAGCAGAACTTGGAAAAACTTGAATAAGGATGGATTTAACATTTAATCAAATTCTTTCAGTAATCACCCACTACTGACAGATCTGCAGTCAGTGAAAGATCTATTTTATCTTTCTGCTAATGCAGATTAGTCCGTTCTAAGATCTTTGAAGCATTTTGATCAGTACTGTGCTCTGGGGCTTTCAGCCTATGCCTTATTTTGCCTCTACAGATTAAAACATTGCTGACTGAATTTGCTCCAGGTTTGCATATCCAGGAGGCCTCTGTATTTCATTTAATCTATTCTTTGTTCCAACGGTATGAGCCATAGTCATTAAATTGTGAGTACTATACCACTGATCTAAGTCTAGCCTTATTGTCCTAGAGAGAATCAGAGAGGCTTTCTTTTTTTTTTGGTGTAAGTGCTCTCTTAAAAAGACTGAACAGACTATTTCACTAATATGAACTTTCAGCTGGCCACTCTGCACAGCACTGACAGTCTTGAAATCCCTTAGTGATGTAAGGTCTATTAGGAAATGTTTTCAGTAGTCTTAAAGCTTTCTATAATTTTTGTGTGGCTTATGTGTATCTTTCCAAATACAGCTTTGTTTATTTGCCAGCTCTGGAGTAGTACTTCTGTCCAGCACTGATAGAGAATTATGTCCATATTTGCTGAATCTACTTTATGAATGAGAGATCTGAATAATTCAGGGTCTGACCTAAACATCTCAAACTTTGGATGTTACAAACTGAGAGTCAGTGTGGAGATATTGCTAGCTAGATGATGAATTTAAACTTAGACAAGTTTATTCTCTAGTTTTATCAATATATGTGCTTCAAAAACTGAGGCAATTTATTCACATAAACCCAAAAATTTAGCTGTGAAAACATCAGTCTTTCCATTTATATTAATTTTAAAGAAAAAGAAAGTTAATGGATATGAAGTACTCATATTGAGGGCTGGAACACCTCTCCTATAAAGAAAGGCTGAGAGAATTGCAGTTGTTCAGCCTGGAGATGAGAAGGCTCTGGGGAGACCATATTGTGGCCTTTCAATATATAAAGAGAGCTTACAAGAAAGATGGAGAAAGGCTTTTTACCAAGGTCTGTAGTGACAGGACAAGGGGCAATGGTTTTAAATTGAAAGAGGGTAGATTTAGGTTGGACATAAGGAAGACATTTTTTATGATGAGGTTGGTGAGACACTGGAACATGTTGCCCAGAGAAGCTGTGGATGCTCCACTCCTGGAAGTGTTCAAGGCCAGGTTGGATAGGACTTTGAGCAACTTGATCTAGTGAAAAACGTTCTTGCCAATGGCAGGGGGATTGGAACAGATGACCTTTGAAGGTCCCTTCCAACCCAAACCATTCTATGATTCTATGATTCTACGATTCTATCCCCTAGCAAGCTACAAAATTCTCATTTCAAATGCCTGCTGCATATTATTGAGTTATTTTTTATGCATAAAACTTGCATTTATCTAGATTTAAGAAAATCAACTTTTACACAATAAAGTTACTAATAAAACAGCAAACAATAGAAAATATTGCATGTGTTCCCAGAAGACCATTCTGTGATATTTAATGCAGTAACTTTCAAAACATTCCATGTTGTTTATATTCCTTCAGAAATATATTCTGTGAGTATGATATCCTAATTTTTTCTGGGAAAAAGCTGTAAGCTCATAGATAGTATTTATATCCAGGAGGCATTTTGAAAGTTTAAAAAACCTCAATATCTAAATCTTTAGTCTCATTGAAGAAAGAAACTTCAGACACTAGCATTTGGCAAACTGGTAGCTACGGTTCTTTAGATATGCTTTTGGCTGGGTAAGTCTCTTTGTCCAGGGGTCTGACATTGGTCTTGGCTTGGAAACTGATTCTCTCTAGGACTGATGCCCTTCATTGTGAGTCCTTGCTAGCATTGCTGATTTGTTTGCATTTAGCAGATGGAGGGCAGTCAACTAAAGCTAGTTGTGGCAGTTCTCCCCAGTGGCAATAGAAGAAGAGCAGCTTCTGGCTGTCCTAGAAGCTGGAGTTCTGTCTGAGCATAGTGAGACTCCCAAATGCATAACTGGCTGTGAGATTGCCCAAGAGAACTAGAGGAATATTTTCATATTTCTGTTAAGCTCTTTTAGGTTAGCGTAATTTCTCAGGAGCCTTACTTTCAAGGTTCTCTTTTCAAGAATATAAAATAGGACTCTATCATATATCCTTCAAGCTTGCTATTTTTACCTTTCTGTCATATAGTGTTTGGACTTGCTTTTGAAAGCAGTATGTTATTAAGATATGAGAAATCCCAATCTACTGAACCAGTGTTAGGATGACAATTTTGATGTTGACTTCAGAGAAGAGATTTGCTGGGTTGGACATGAATGCTTTACAGCAGCTTAGCCAGAACTGCCGGCATCAGTTAATTTACACTGACAGGAGATTATGAATTTTAGTCTGTGAGTGAATTTCATTTTGTTTGCTTCTTAATCAGATTGTAGTAATTGGGGTCAACAGCACTGCTTTCTTACAAGCTGTCAGCACAATTACCTAGCATTTGGTATTCTGAACAGTGGAGTAACAGACATTGTGCATATTTGTAGTACTGTGTAAGTAAAAAAAGAGGTCTTGCAAGACTGTGATTGCAAATACATGTGACATAGCACTTCTTACTCAAATCTGATATTTTCCTTATGTGCTACTGTTTAGAAAACAAGCCTAACTTTTCAAATAAACATCTTGCTGAACTAATATGCATGCTCTGTGCTGCAGAATATAGCAGCACTTGGCATATGAGGCAGAAAACGTTAACAACAGTTTAACAGTTTAGAAAGGTTTGCTTTGCTTACTAACACATAATCAAAATAATGAAAGCCATATCTGATGCCAAGTTTGTATGATTTTGCCAAAGAAATCAGGTAAAAACTTAGATCTACTAAATTGTTACTGGCCTACTCATTCAATGAGAACTTATTCAATAAGGCCTGACAATTTTCAGCAAAGGGCCTCTAACAAACAGCAGCTGAACCTACCCTTCTGAAAGTGCTGGAAAATTGAAAGACTGTCTTGGTGGTCAATCAACTACAAACCCTCATTCAAAAATAATTAATTGAATCTTTTACAATACTAACTTTATAAAAGAAAAGAAAGAAAAATATGCAATAGCGTGCTATCCCTTTTCCTAAGGGAAGTCCGCACTCTGAATTCTTGATCGTGCAGCTACTTGGACAGCTGTCTGCTCCCCTCCTCCTCTTCTAGTAATGTTCCAGTTAGTTACAAAATGTGAGTATCAAATCCCAGGGGTCCATTATCTATCTTGCTGTATGGCAAAGGATCAATCAAGCTGCATCTGACCCAGTGCTATGGACTGTTGTGTGTCCAGCCGAGGCAGCTGCTTCTCTTCTTCTGTGATTCAGGTCTTACAGAATGAATCCCAAGGCTGCAATGTGCTGGTAAAGTTAAGTACTATTCCCCCTTGATAGAATAGTTACTTTGCCCAAACCTTCATGCACTGTATCAATAATATAATCTTCTCCATGTTATTACCCATGTTTTTTTAAACAAAGGGCTGCAATTATGACAGAACATAAAATTAAAATTAAACATTATCTACATTTGCTTCTTGATCCTTTTAGTTACAGCTCGCTCTCTCAACCAAGGGCCAAGCAATTTTTTCTGACTTTTCATCAGTGTAGAGTTTTCTGCTCCAGGACTCCTCGTTTGTTTCAGATCTCAGGCCCCACTCTTATCCTGCAGCCCTGAAAATCACGTTCAAGCATAACAGGACCACCTTAGGTTTCAGAAAACTTGAGGTCTTTAAAGCAGTTTTATAGGATGTCCATATGTTAAAAAATTAAGCAAAGTCTGAGAATGTTCTGAGGCATTAGCTCTGAACTGTCCATCCAGATAAATGGTTATAATGACATCTTGTATAGTTGTGGCCAAGCCACTTAACTCTTTTAATAATTCCTGTTTGAGGTTCAGGAACTAGCAAGGGCTATGGATTATTCCAAATGAGAGCTTTGCTTGCAGCCCCTGTGTTTTGGAGACTAAAGAATTTAATCATATGTAGAAGCCTTCCCTTGTCAATTTGTTTTAGCATCATATAACAACACTGACTACATTTAAGTTAATAGTATAGATGCA
The DNA here is from genome assembly GCA_027564655.1 of Leptodon cayanensis. Classification (NCBI taxonomy): domain Eukaryota; kingdom Metazoa; phylum Chordata; class Aves; order Accipitriformes; family Accipitridae; genus Leptodon; species Leptodon cayanensis. Next base: position 33,700,574 of record JANXJC010000078.1, read on the forward strand.
GCATTAATGTGATGGCCATGTAGCCAACAATGTGGACAACATAGTACCTCCTGCGGTACACCAGGTAAAAGCAGTAAGAACCTAGGTAACATTCAAGAGAAATTTGGCTTGTACACAGTAGCTGAGACCAAAGAACAATCTGCAGCATTTTCTAAGTGACTAGCAAATAAATATACTTTGGATTGAATAATTAATAACTTGGAGTATGAATCAGTGCCAAAGAGGATTTTTATGAAACGAGAATTGCACTGTTACAAGAAGCTTTTTTTAAACAACTCTGCACAATTGCAAAGTTTGGGGGAAAATAAAAAAGCAGAAATGGAAGCTGGCATTCTTACAGAATAAGTGAGAGTATCTTGACCACCTATTTACTGTAATAAAGTAAAATATAAGGGGTAGCTACCTGCATTTAAATATTCAACTTGTATTACTTTTTAACATTTCATTAAGACAGTTTCTTTAACAGCTGCAGAAATGGTATTACCATTAATCAAGTAGAGTCACCCTAAACACTTTACATGAAGTGATTTTTTTTTCCTAAAGTGCAATGAATTTGGTTATGTCATTTTAAATCAACATTATAATTATTAAAGCCACCTTTTACTTTATTAATTGCACCATGTGCATGTATGTATACTGTTCTATAATAGATGCATAGATGCCTGTATACTCTTTCTGTAAACTAGGCTATATAGTATATGGGACATCTGCTCAAAAAGCTAAGGAAAAAGTACTTCAAGAGAACATATTTTCAAAAGAAAAAGCAAATCACCACTGGGTGCCACTGTTCTTCCTCGCCAGATCTCGTATATTGCTGCAGAAAGATTTTAGCGGTAAGGACACGATCCAGAGCCCATTCAGTCAGTGGCGAAGCTCACAAAGACTTCAGTAGCACGTGATGAGAATCTAAAAGAACATGGCCCTTCAACAGAGATGTGCCTGTTGCATAACTATTATAAAATATGTTAGTTGCTTGTGCCACAAAAATCTCTGGAATTTTATTCCACTGCTGTAGATGGATTTTAGGAGTAGCAGCTTCTAAGAGATAAGTTGGCAAGCATCTGATGTATAAAAAAATTCATGCACTGGTCCTGGATTCCTGAGAATGCAATGATAAATCTTCTGCTCACTTCGGCAGAATCATGGGCAGACTCTTAGAAACCAGTTCTTCATATGTATACTGAAGATATAGAGTCTCCTTTCATCCAGAGAGTTGTACGTTTCAGAGCATCCACAAGAAGCTGTAATTCTGTTTTCTGTTCCTTCTAAACTGCATTGTTTGCCATGCAATAACACTACCCTCCCATACAAGAATGATGCACAGTGGCTGCAGTTTAGTGATGCTGGCATTATACTTCTCTTGGCTTCATTCTCCAATGGTAATACTGTTGATTTATGAAAGAGTCAGAGTACTTAGATAAGCTATTTCCTGGCTCTGTGCCTTCCCTTTCTGTGTCTCCATAGAGCCCTAGGTCATGAAAGGGAAAGGGAGAGCATTGACCTAAGTTTTTAAAATCAGGTTAATGCTAAATGCCTTTGGCATTTGAGAGATCTTTTCTGGATCTATATATTGTACAATATTATCTAAATGGTACAGCAAAGCTAGAAGTACAATGTCCAGAAATACCTTAAGTAACTAAGGAATGTAAGGCCAGACTTGTAAAGATTTTTAAATGTCTAAGAATCCAAACAGTAGGATTTTTAAATGCTTTAAGGTCAATGGGAGGTAGATACATCCAGAACTTCCTGGGCATTGGCATGTTCAGCATTTGGGGATCCTGTGTCTAAAGGAATTATCTATCCCGAGCTAGATATATAAATATCTGTGACAGACACAGGAAGGAGTCTTCAGCTTAGGATGGGGTTCACAGAAGTCAATAAACTAAGTGGAAGGTTGCTTAAATTCATCTTTGAGAAATACTGATAAAAGCCCTCAGCTCTCAAAAGTAGGTGGGTGCCTCAACTCACTCAAGATCATCTGTTTATATAAATCAAGGTATTATTCTTAAAAAACAAGTGCTCATATTGCTGTGCTACATTTCAGCACCTAACTCAATTTGCTCTAATTTGCATATAAGGAATATTAATTGAAAAAAGGATCTTCCATATTCTCCTCTGTCCTGTCTCTCTTGCTTACTGAGGTTTAGAGCCAACAGTCTGATGATATTGCATGTTTAGCAAATTTTACACATTCCTACCAGAAACGCAGGGACATTAGAGTTAAAAGGCAAGTGTAAGGAATTTCAAATTCTCAGTGCCATTGTTATGTTGGACATAACTATTCCATTCCATTTTTCAAATCTAAGATACTTTTGAACCTAGCCTTTAGTATACAAAGTATGGTTTAAGCATTAAAGGATTAGATCCCAAAAGATATTTCCATGCATAACTCCTATTGAAATCTGTGTCTAGGGAGTGTTTGGTGATTTTGTTTAATAAATTTTTGCAAAAGGGAATGCACTTTGGCATTTCTGAAAATACATTCTGTGTACTTGCTCTTATCTTTCCCAGGACAGAGTATCTCCTCAGTACTGTCTACATGCCAATGGTTTAGATAGTTTCAAATACAATTCAGATATAATTCCTCTGTATTTCCTTGCCTCCTTTCTGTTATTCTTCATTTATTCCATCATGAAATTTATAGGAGCCAGGTTGCTCCTTGCACTATAACACTAGCTGAAAGCTTAGCTGTATTAATTTCAAGTTAGCCTGATACCATTTACAAGAATGCTCATCTCTTCTTTTGAATGGAATAATAGATGCAGTTATGTGTAAAACTGATTCACTTAAAGTATGGGGAAAAAGCAGCAATTGTAACGTAAAAAAGAAAGGATTGTTCTAGGTTTATAGAGAGAAGAACTCTGATGAAACTATACATAATAGGGCTCATGTAAGTAAGGTTAAATATTTTATAGGCTGTTTATTTTGTAAGACTAAACTACTAGTGAGAAAGGGACAAAAACGATAAGTCTTTCAAACAGCAGAACAAAACTCCATATAAAAATTATACTTCTGCACTTAAAATTTCTAAGTGGCATAGGAACAAAGTGGGTATTTTTGGAATTTTATCATAATAAATAATCCATGACGTAATTTCAGATACTGAGATAATTCAGTTAAATATTTTTTGAAAATATAGATATTGTGCCTGGATTTTCATAACTAAACATACCTTTGTTTAGGTGGGTAAACTTACTTTTAGTTAGGCATAGTTGTTTGGGTGGTTTTTAATTAAAAAAAAACAAAACAAAACTGTGAGTGATTTAATCTGAAGGGTTATTTGTTGAGTATTAATGTATTCAAATATACAGCATTTCCAGTTGGAGCCAGAGAGAACCACTTGTCTTCACCTCCCAATCCTTGGTGTCACTTGAACTGTTCATGTGACAACATTCTAATATGAAAAGAGACAATAGGCATTGTTAGCCTCACATATTAATAAATAAGAGCCACAGTGTGTGCAAACAAAGGCTGCTTCCTGGAACATTGTGTCACAAGATTCCCAGGGTCAATCCTGATGGCTTTACTCTGATGAGAAGCTCTGTTGAAATCAATGAGCTCGATTCTTCTCACATTAATTTTACACCACTGTAGAGACATTACTATTTACACAGCCCCAAATTCTGATCTCAGTTTTGTTAGTGTCATTCAGATAAAAAATGACTTACTGATCTGAGAGTTTTATCTTGGGTGTTACCCTTGGGCTCTCTAAAAAGGCCCATGTGAGCAGGGAAAATGGGCCCAGCTGCCATTGAGCATCTTTGCAGAGCTGTAATTAGATAGTAAAATCTGTGTGAGTCACCATAGAAGTGGTGAGAGAAGAGCTCTTGAGGATTTTAAGCCAGTGTCCTATTTTTCCACTGAGCAGGGAATGAATGGAAAGAGCAAGTACTATGTAACTCTGTCTGTGGGGCTTATAACCCCCGTGCTTTTTTCCTAAGCTCAGACTTGAGTTACACTAAAGAAGAGTATTTTGCTTTCTTGCTTGTGTGCTTTTGAGTGCCCTTCTTGCCGGAAGGGCTCACTTACTTTTTGGATTGCTAAGTAATAAAAGATAAAAGGCTATCATATAAAAGACAGACAACAAGAAGCAGGACAATTCTCTTAGAAACAACAGGCAACCTGAGGTTTGTACCCTTAATTGCTACTTGTTACTTTCTAAACATTTCTAAGATTTATTTTCTAGACTGCTAATATACACACATAAGTGTTATTCCTCAAAAAAATTGTTAAAAGAAAGGTCTTTGACAGCATGCCTATTACCTAGGAAAACCTACTGTAATCCAATTAACCAACTTCTGTTCATGTTGTAGCATTGGACTAGACAATCTTTGAAGGTCCCTTCCAAGCCAAACCATTCTGAAATGGGGGTAGGGTGACTGTGGTTCTATGATACTACACAGAAAACAGCTTTTTAACCCTTCTGTATTATTCTCCACTCCATTACTCCTCCATACGGCTTGACTGCCTGTTATAGCACTACCCCATAACTCCCTTACATTATTTGGGTATGAATCTAGTACAGAGTGCAGCATTGCCTCATGAGATACTTCCCACTTAAAAGCAATTTGGTGAGAAATGTAGTCAGAGCCCTAATCTTGATGGACAACCTGAGGAGAAAAACAAAGAGAATATCTCTTTGGGAGTACATTTTACCAGGAATAAGGAAGCCTGGAATAAACCAAGTCCCAGTCCTAAAATCCTTCTGGGGTTTTATACTCATAAAACTCTGCCAAATGTATAGTAGAGATTGTAATTAAATACATCATGCTATTGTGGACAGCTGGTACTGACTGACCAGTACTTCTTAATAAATTGATATGCAATCTGTTCACTCTTAGTTAACATTAAAGTTTATGCGAATGTCCAGACAATCAAATTGAAAGCTGTGGGGGTTGTTTTTTTGTTTTTTTTTTTTTTTTTTTTATTAATATGTAACTAATAATTCACCACTAGTTCGGACAAGAGAATAAAAAGAATAAGAGGAATGAGTTCTTACCAAGATTCTTATTTTCCTTCAGAATGACTAAATACCATGGATTTCCATCATCTACTTTATCTCTAGCCTCTGTCTCCAATGGATCTGAGCAGGCTGTTCAAGTTCCAAGAAATTCTATTGCTCTTGAGAGCCTCGGAAAGTACATCCAAGAAGGTTTGTTTCCTTTTGGTCTTTGACCACTGTCAAACAGACAAGATTAAGACTAAGAAAAGTAGCAATGGAATCTTCCTTACCTCTGATTTTTTCATGAATTTGGAAGTGCCTGTGTGTGCATCAGACTGCTGAACGCTTAACCAAGGTCTTCAAACAAGGCAACAGATACAATGCAATAATATCTACATGGACAAATGTATGTAATTCATTAAAGGTTATCACTATGACCACATACACATATATTATCAGTACGACAATTATAGCCTATGTTTATCTAGTTCTGCTTGTCTACCATCTTTTTCAACACCAGACTATATCCTCAGAAAAGTTTCAGTTTGTTTCTAATTCAAATGAATACAAGCACAAAGAAAAGGAGAAAACTGCATATTCACTAGCAACTTGAGAACTGCCTGATTTATGAGTTGTTCAGTTGATTTTTCCTCTGAATTATGTTGACTCCTCTCTGTGTCAGTACAAACAACAGTGAAGTTCAAGGTCAAGTCTACATTAACATTTGAGTAGAATCACTCCTCTCTCCTTTTTTGCTCATCTAATTAATGACATAATTTTATTTTTTAAGAAAATAAAGATAACTATAACAATGACAAGTTTATCTCCATATTTCAACCGGACTATCTCTCCCAGACACCAGCAACTGTAGCTCTCTATCACAGGTCTTTCCAGGCGATTATGGAATCCATACAAATATAGACCAACCAGATTTTCAGTTAAATCCTGAAAGCCTAACACACTGTGTCATACTCCTATCCTGCTGAACTAAGCCCTGACTACAGAGATTACTGAGAATACCTTGGACACTTCATCAAATTGTGTAATGGCTCCAGAGTACTTGATATAAACAAAGATTTGTGCTTGGCTGTGGCGGTACCCTATTTAGGCCAGTCCCCATTTAGACTGTTTTCCCTCTATTTCTTTGTGAGTTCAGGTCTATAAAAGCAATACAGTATTTCAGCTGGTGCATTTCTAGGGGATTATTGTACTTGACGGGTGGTTAAACATCATTCGATGCATGCAGTGATTGCCCAAATATGCACTGCCTATTGTGTTTTAGTATTTAAATAGAACAGTGGATCTAATGAGGATAAGTTTGTTTGAAGTAAGGTAGTCTTAGCAGCAGTGTTTATATGTGAAAGTGCATAAACACTATTATTTCTGTAGAGCCCAAAGTGAAATTCCTTCTCTACAGCTAGTTCTACTTGAACACGCGCTTAAGTTTTGTGTCATACCCAGCTCATCACAGGATCACAAAATCATAATTATTAGTGACAGAGAAACCTATTAGGTAAGTCCCGTGGGGACCAGCACAGCATCACTGACACAGTAATCTCTCATAATAAATGTAGTCATACAGCTCATGTAAGTAATTGGAACTTCTATGTCTCTATCCAGTTAATTCTGCCTGAACGCAAGCTTAAGTTTTGTGTTATACCCAGATGATCAGAGAATCTCAAAATCAGAATTATTAGTGATAGAAAAACCTATTAGGTAAGTCTCCCAGGGAGTAGCATGGCATCACTGACACAGTAATCTCTCATGATAAATGCAGTTATACAGCTAATTTTAGTAACTGGGACTTTCTTCAAACAAATATGTTACTTCTGAGCCATTTGTATCTGATGTCACAAGAGAATTGTTCTGCAGCACGACTTCAGCTTTGTTAGTGAGGAAGGAACACAAACACTGGTACAGCAGTGCTGTATTTGGAGCAGCATATTGGCTTAAAGAGAATGGCAAAGATATAACAAATCAGCTTTTGTTCTTGTTTTTCCAGGCAGGATGTTTGCCTCTGCTAACTAATTACATAACTGATGGCTTTGCTTAATCTTAAAAGTCATGTTCTCAGTGGTGTGAATGGTGCACACAGATACTCTTGTGCCTTCAACACACAGTATAGTTTGTGTTTCTTTCTCTTTTCCCATGGATTTTTGCAGCTGGACAAATAATTTAGATTATCTTCCATCTAAAACTTTTCAAAAAGTTGTGTAGGCTATATCTTCACTGGAAAATAATAAGTGGTAAAATGACTGCCAGTTAGTCGGTATGTAGCAATTCAACATGCAGCAATAGAACCACACATGGTATGTTGGTGTCATGCTCCATGTACACATTGGCCTGTCTTTGGCTATGATCAGTAGAACAAGAGCTTATGTCAGGATTTCTAAACCAGTAAATCATTGTATTATTCCACACATTTCTGCAGAAGATGATGGACTAGCCTGCCTGCCAAATCAAGAGATTAAAGAAACAAATGCTCTGGAGCAGAATGGCTCTGCTCTCAACAGCCAAAGGTATCTGAACTCTTGCTGTGGGACATTAGTTCCCCATGGCCCAGGTCAGTTTAGCTGGGAATCACAGAAGCAAAGGAGTCTCGCTTCTCTCAGTACAGAGGGTGACAACAGGTAGGTACAGGAAGGCATGCTACCTGCCTAAACAGCTATTTTTCTTCTCCTGCAGAAAGGTGCCTGGCTGGAGACAATAAAACAAAAGGCTAAAGCTGACCCTTGGGCTGTATTTTGACTGACTGAGTCTAGACCCCAAAAATCTGGTGTGACCATGTTTTGTTAAATGCTTACTATGGGGATCTGTTCTTCCCTAAACAACTGTCAACTGTTAAACTTTTAGGCAGCAGTTATCTGATTGTGCCTCTGCCAAATGGCTGCTATTAACAGACCTGTATCTGCTTGGTCTTTCTGATACTGGCTATGGAAGAGATCCCTGGGTTAGAAGGAGAGGCAAGGGAAATCCTTTTGACTGGAGATGTATGACAAACCTTTGAAGGTGTGCACATTGATCAGATTGTGAGGAAAAGGCAGATCTGTATGGTGGCACCTGATCTCTTACTGTTATCTTTGATGTTTTCATCATCTCTGTGCATTGCCAGCTGGTTTGCTTGATCCTGTTACCAGTTCCTACTACTCTGACACAACACTGTACAGTTTAGAGTTTCTCTGTGACAGATTAAAGCCCGCATATCAGGCCAGTGCTGAACCTAGATTCTGATACAATCCTCCTTTAAATATGAAAAAACAAATTCATCACTTTTTAATTGAGGCTGAAATACGTGTTCTGTTTCAAATACCTGACGGAAAAGTGCAAACAGAGAAAGAGACAGCTGGAGATGGGACTGAAAATGCTGAAGTCCTATATGAAGTTTAGGTCTCTGCTGGCAAGGCAGGGCAAGAGGGGAGGAATGTTTGGGACCACGTACTTGGAGAAGCTTATGCAAGGTTTGGGAGAAAAATCAGGTATCAGGTTTTGTGATTGTAGCATCTGCACGTTTTCACAGCAATTATCTTTTGTTATCAGTATTCAGGAAAGGTAATTTGAGGTCTGCCCTAGACCTCAGGACATGGCGGCTAGGTTGACAAAGATTATTTTAAGGTAAAAGACAGAATCATAAAAATACCAATCCATCCTCATAACGCCTGCAAAAACTAAATGTCACTTCACTGTGTGCAATCAGCTGTTGCCTAATCTCAGTGTCATGTATGCTACGCTATGAAACATGCTAATAGAACTCTTAGGGGAATTTTAGTAGATGGAATGAGATAGAATAAAGACAGAACACCAGAATTTACATACACATATCTTACAGTGCTGAAAATCAACAAGACCTTAAATGTTGGCAAATAATAAGGACCTTAGTTTTTTTGTTGGTCTGAAAGATGACCTGGAGCATAACATCCTGTAATGCTTAATAAATGGCGATTTAGCATTAATTTCAGAATAATATCGCTTTTTTGCTTGCACTGACCAACTTCCATCACATACAAGTGTTTTTAAGGTATTGTACGTCAGATGTGTTAACATATACACACGTGGCCTAAATATGGACTAAAATGCAAGCCACAGACATGTGAGTCATAGACCGGAATGACAAAAAAAAAAAAAAATCAGACACCTACCTGATCCATGCAGTTGAGTTTCAGCAAGTAAGTCTAACTTCATTTAGTAGTCTATTAAAAAAAAAAAAAAAAAGCTGGTTATATAAAATAAGTTTTACGAATTTTAAGAAAACAGGAAACCTGAATACAGTTTTTTACATTAAAAAACTGACTAATCCAATGAGAAACTGATTAATACAATCTTACCTAACTTTAGCTGCCTGAAAGGTAAATATTAGAGTTCATATTATCTATGTAGGCTCCATCTCCAGTCAGTGGAAAGATACAGATGGAACCAGAGATCTGTTCATCTTATTCTGCTTTCAGAGTCTAGGAGCTGTCTTTGCTGGTTACAAACAGGGACAGAATTTGATTTTCAAACCAGGTAGCAACTGCTCATATGGCTCAAGTTATGTGAGAAGAATCCTGTGCTCAGATTCCAAAACTGGTGATAGCAGAAGACAGACAAATACTGTTAGTTTTAATACCTATTATAAGAAGATACAGGATGAAGAGATCTAGTAAATTATGACCTGAAAAAAAAAAAAGCATACAATATTTCAGGCAGAGTATGCAGGTTCATGCAATAAGCAGCTACACACTGGAGGAATGTTTCTCTAGGTTGGCTACTGCAAGGTAAAACATAATATAATGTGTGATAGAGATCTGTACCATTGAATCTTCTTGTACTAGCAATATTAAAGCTTTTGAGCACTGGTATCTTATGGCCTGGTGCAAATTTAGCAAAGCATATGTTTTGTGCCCAAGGTAAGAGATGGCCTTGTTTCCCTGTGGGTGAATTAGTGCACTTCAGGTAGATCTAACACAGAGATACAGTATGCTTGCGTGAGGATATCACGCAAATTTTCCACAGTTGCAATTAAAAATACTCTGCCAAAAATGTTTTTCATAACAAGAACCCTACAGAGATTTCCATTCATAAAAGATAACATTTAAAACACAGAAGAGGCCACCATGGAAGAAGAAGAACCTTTAGCAAAGAGGGCTGTGGGGGAGATAAAATGGAAAGTTAACATGCAGTCAAAGCCTTTTATTTAATATAATATAAATAACATATACTGTAATAAAAACAGCCTTTTATTTGAAAATAATCCTGGTGGAAAAAGATGTACACAAGATCTTACCTTGACTGCATTGGTTTCTAGATCCTGACATTTGGGATTCTTGATGCAGACATCCATTTGGAGTTATTAAAAGTTTTATTATGCCTCTCAAAAACTAAAACCTATTAAAATTATTTCCACAATGATTCTCTGGCTTGTTCAGGCCCTAGCCAAAATACAGCCAATATTCAGCTATCAACGGAATTAATGGAAACTGTGCCTAGCATGACAGCTTTTGATTAGATTCTACTTTGTCTGTTTTTACTTTTAAGCGTTTAAATCTACAGCCTCTAGAAAATTAAAAGCAGCTTGCTGAGGAACAAAAGTGGGGAGGAAGACAAGGGGGAGGAAGGGAAAGAAATTATTTTTTGCTGTTTCCCTAAATTAGACATAACACCTAAACTAGTTTGACCAACTCTACATACTTCTGTGTCTGGAAATACCTGTTCTATGCAGGGGTTCAGCCAGTATTTTTAAAATTCTTTTATTAGTTACACTGCCAGCAGCATGGGTAGTTAGTATTGTAACTCAACCCTGGACAAGATCTGTGAACTCTGTATGGTTTAGCTGAGACTTGTATTTGTCAAAAGTCATCCGCTCCCTCCCTGTGGTGTAACATCTCCCAGACTTGCCTGGAGCCTTCTCTTTATCTGATTTTGAAAACTGTGCAGATCACATTTTTGTCTGCCAACAAGTGAAGAAAATTATCAAAACTGCTTTATGAAATAAAAGGCAACTTGATACATAAATGTTCTTCTTTGTTCTTTAGTGATTTATTCCTTTTTCAGTACCTGAGGATCCCTACAGACTCATACCACTGTGCAGATCACAGGAGCAATAAATATTAAACAGATTATCCCATTAAGCTATAGTAACGTATCCAAAATCAAAGGAAAAATGCAACTATGAGAAAGTATACTCTGTCTCTCATTTCTGAGCAGCCTAATGTTTCATCGGCTGAAAAATGCAATCTTATTTATTTTTTTATCATATAAATGATATGATAAAAAACTTTTTGAACAGAGACGGCATTGCTATGTTTGTCTTATTGTAGCACAAAGATTTATTTTAAGCTTAAGGAAACATGTGAATTGAATCCAAAATGGTGGCTGAGATTTTGTGAATTAAAGCTCAATTCCAGGAGGCCAATGCACTCTTTAAGTCATAAACTTTATTAAATGTTGCCAAAATACTCTTACAGCAAGGGCAGTTTAATTTTCTTAGCTTTTCAATAGCCCTAAAGTTCTACTTGGTTTGTCCCACTAACAGACAAGTCAAAATTCCTGTAGAAGTCCCCTCTGAAGGTTGTTTTGTCCAGGAATGTTTTGAAAAATAAAAATAAAAAGGACAATTTGAAAATTAAATGGATTATTATCCCTTATAATTAGATGACACCAAACTGGGGTCACCAGTCAATATGCTCAAGGGCAGGGCTGCCACCTAGGGAGACCTAAACATGCTGGAGGAATGGGCCAACAGGAACCTCACAATATTCAACCAGAATAGATGCAAAGTCCTGATCTGGGATTGAATAACACCCTGCAGCGATACAGGCTGGGGACTGGCAGGCTGGGGACCGCTCTTATGAAAAGGTCCTGGGGGTCTGGGCAGACAGCAAGCTGAGCATGAGCCAGCAGCATGCTCTGGCAGGTACAAAGGCCAACTGTGTCCTGGGCTGTATGAACAGGAACATGGCCAGTCAATTAATGGAGGAGACTCCTCATCTATTCAGCCCTCATTATGTTGTTCAAAAAGCAGATTAGTTACCCTGTGTGCAATGAGCCAATAATCACATACTCAGGAGAGATATTATTTATTTCATATTTGCACAGAGATGGGTGCTAGGTGGTAATTCCACAAAGCTAGCACAGCCTGCAGTTAAATAAGCAAGCAATTTATATTGACCCACTTAATTTCCAAAGTCCTTCCCCAGAAACATTATTGGTAGTCGCTTATCTGCCACCATTTCTACTGGGCTAAGGTTTTCCCTGCTTTGAATTAAAGGTACAGTGTTCTTTTATTCTACAGCGCATGCTCAAGGGGTGGGAGGAGGGGGTAAGTCTTCTAGGTCTTGAATTGAGTCGGTGGTCATGATCTCCCCCTGCCACCTTTACTTTTCCCCTAGTTCATGCTTCTGTGGCAATCATTGGGCCTGCAGTGCCTTCTGGAACATGATGTTTCCTTTTTATCAGTCTTTAGTTCTTTCTTCAAAGGTATAGTTGCTGGCAAACCCTGCATCATTTATACAAAGTAACCAGGCCTACATATGGAAACTATTGAGTAATGGTCCTCCTTAAAGGACAATAAATCATGTTTAACCCTAAACTGAGCAGTATCACCACAGTTAGGCCATAACTCAAGCACATGACTACAATTAGACCACACTGAGATACTATGATCCATTTTGAGCCCCCAGTATGGGAAAGATGTAAAAAAACTGTGACAAGTTTGGCAGAGGATGACTGGGCCTGGAGTACTTGTCCTGGGAATGGAGGCTGAGGGACCAGGGCTGATTCAGTCTGGAGAAGGGCTGGCTCGGGGGGACACCAACAGCAGCATTCGGTGCCTGTGAGGGGCTACTGGGGACATGGAGCTGGGCATTTCTTAGTGGGGCATGTTGGGATGGTGAGGGACAAGGAAGGTGAAGACTGGCTGTATGAACGCCCTTCCACTAGAAGGCCAGACAAGTAGCAGCACAGGCTGCCCAGGGGGGATCATGCAGGCTCCCTCCCTCCTCTGAGCAACCTGGTCTGACCATGGCTGTGAGCAGCACATTGGACCAGAGACCTCTGTAGCTCCCTCCCAGCCTGAACTATCCTATTAGCCTCTTATCCTGTGGCCCTATGATAATTTTATTTCTTAAATACATAAATATTCCTAACTAAAAAGATATCTAAATATACTTTATCATTATCTCTCTTTATTTTTAATATCTCACAAGTCTTGTAGTAGAATATCTAATTATAAGTCACATACGACCTGGTTTTCCTTAGAGATTGTGCTTAATATGCCAGTTCACTTATCTTGAGTGCTATATAAAAGTAGCTTGGCACTGGCTGTGCAGGCTAAGAAACCCGAGGCTGTGCTCTTGTTTTCTCTCCCCCTCTCTCCTCTGATGTGAAGGTTTTATTAACCGCCTGACCTGCTGCTGTTAATTAATATGCACTGAAACCGTTTTGATCGCAAACCCCGTGTAAAAGGAAAATCACATTCACTGCAGCTTCTTCTGGTTCATCAGTCAAATCTGAGCCAAAGGAGCATGTTGCCTTTTCTGGCCCTGCTGTGCTCAGTGACACTGGGCTGCCATTAATCAAACTGGCCTGTCAGAACAAACTTAAAAACTTCAGAGAAAACCAGTCTCGCAGCTGACAACAGCCTGACCACATGCCTTACTAGGAAGCTGTTAATGGACTATGGGAAACTGTTAATAAAAAGGTAAAGAATTTGAAGCAGATACTGAGTGGTCATGCAGGCAGTCACACCACCAGCAGCAAGCTAAGCTGGCAAGCCTGAAACTTGCTAGTACAAACCAGTTTTCATTTAATTTTCAGTTTTCATGAAAACATGACATCTGATTTCTGCATGCTGCTCAGGGGAACAGGAAACTATGCAACATCTATCTTACAGCAAAAGCAGTGACCAAAATCAGCTACACATCTCCAGACTTGAGCTGCAACCCCAGAAAGCTCCTAAGGAGCAGATAACTCTTTGGAAACAGTAGAAATTTTTTAAAAAGCCGAATGAGCATGGGCAAGGCCTCTCTCAAACCTCCCCTCTCCACCAGATGGTGCGGAGGGCTCTTCCCCTACCTGAGGGCACAGGCGGGGTGCGAGGCCATGTGCGGCTGCATGAAAGCCACTGCTGCTGGTGGCACACTTGCTCTGGGCTCAGGTCTCCTGCCAGGAGGCCCAGCTCGCCCACACCTCAGACAGGGGACAAGGCCCTGCCCTGTGGGAGACCAGCGAGCTGGGGTGGCCTTGCCAATCTCACGAAGATGCTCTGACAGATTTGCCACGTGGCGGATGCCAAAGGTGGCTGAACACACAGCGCTCACAGAGAAGGACATCTTAGTGCCCAGACATGCCTTCCTCCCCCACAGCTCCTTTCTGATCAGTGCTGTGGAGCCACCACCACCTGCCATGGCAGTGGGACCTGCAGGTGAGGCCTGGGCGTATTTGCCCCTGCTTGGTGCCTCCCTCACCTCAGCATTGCTACTGCTCCCTTGGTGGTGCAATTTCCACAAGAGTTACCAGCTGTGAAAGGCCATACCTGTTTTATTTTGTTTTTTTTTCGCGCTTTATTGCGTATAGCCTGTTGTGTTTTTATCCAAGGGTGCAGCTTGGCAGCAGAGGAGGCCACGGGCTTGGCTCATCCTTGCTGGGAAGGATGGGAAGCTCCTGATGGAGTGGGGGGCTGAGCCCTCCCTGGGGGAACCTTCTGGAAGGCGGTGGCAGGTGGGGGGGAGCAGTGTCCCCAAGCCCTCAGGGACAGCAAAGCTTGCCAGCCCATGGGAAAGAGGAGGAAGCAGGTACACAGCCAGGTACCTCAGAGGGGAGAGGAGATGGCCACAGGCACCTGGCTGTGGTGGCAGCGAATCTGCCACAACCCAGCCAGCCCCTGAACTGCTGGGCTGGAACCAGCTGGGAAGAAAGGATGTGACCTGGAAGGCTGAGTGAGAGAATCTGTTTACAGTCCTTTTGTTTCTGTTTTCTTTCCATTTGACAGCCTGTGTGCAGGTGGGGGGTGCTCAGCCTACAGGTGAGATGGGGCACTCCAGCATGAGGCCAGGCCCTGGCCCCCTTCTTCTCTGCCTGGCCCCCTTCTTCTCTGCCTGGCCTCAACAGCAAACAAGCTTCATCCCAAGGTATGAAAGGCTACAGAAAAAGCCAATGTCCTCTACCCAACACTACATCCACCACCAACCACAGAGCAGGAGGTGTATCATCTCCAGCAGGTTATGTGTACATGTTTTCATTTAAATAAAGAAGCCCATATTTAGGAATTGTGTGGAGCCACCATCCCACAACAAATGGTGAAAATTTGCATTAAACCGGAGACCAAATTTACAAAGTTTCACACCTTTGTATGAGGAGTATGAGTGACGTCAAGCAGCCTGCTAGTTTCCACCAGCAGCATCTCTAGAACAAAATCTGTACAGCGGTGATATGAATAAAAATTAGCAAACACAAAACCAAGCCTAAGGTTAAACTTAAAAAAGTAGCATGTGGGAATCCTAAAAAGGGAGGCTTAACATGGGGAAAATTATAGTTGTTTGCAGCTGTTATGTTCAGGAGTGAATCCACAAACATCAGAGCACCAGAAATGGAACCTTCTGCAGCTGCACAAACCCTCAACCCTGCAGATGAGCAGAGGGATTTGTGCTTATACCTTAGCTGACAGCACGTTTCGTGAGGTAATGGAGAGCTGCTTTAGAACCCACTAATTCTAGGCAAAAACAATTGCTGCCATATTTAACTCCAAATAGATGCCCAGTGACAGTCTGCGTAGGTGCAACCAATTAGCATATTCTCTGCATAATGTGAATTGCTCCTGTCACCAATGGCTGTAAAACTGAGTGTGAAGGGGAGCTTACTTAAAAATCAGTTTTTTATGGGCTGCATAGTACAATTGGGGGGGGGTGTTTCGACTTAAATGTTTAGCAGTTCAAATAAACCTTAATTTTTAATGAAGGTCTATGAAAGGAAAGAGGGTGCCCATTATATTAGTTCTTTGTGCAGAACAGTCTGATTTCCAGTTTGGATTGGGAAATTATTTCAACAGATTTTAAAAGCAAATAAGTATCCTGAATGCAGTTCTACATTTTTTTCTTTCCTTTTTAAAAATGCTTTGCAGAAAATGAAAATATCAATTATATTTTTAGCCTGCCAGGTCTAATAAGACAGAGCTATAAGACCAAGTGTCACAAAGAGTATTTGGAAATAGCTACCATTAAAGCAGGATCTTTGAAAGAGTAATATATGCCAGAAAGTAGGAATGTTCCAGGATAGCTTAAAAGAACCAAGATCCCAAGTTTTAAAAACCTCAAGAACTATGAACAAACCCCATCTATGGTAGCTAAAGTAAAATAAAGAGATTTGTGCAAAATCCTTTTTGCCTAAGCTACATGTAGTCATTTAAGGACAGTATTGCAAAACCTAAATATTTGTCTTCCTTGAGACTAGCTATGTGATACTTCCTGCAGAACATTTGCACAAAGAATCTAAAGATCCAGTATTAACTGGAAAATGGTCTGAGATTAATCCAACACATGCAGCTTTTTCACTCAGGAAAATTCTTTTAAAATGTTAAAGTAATATTTCATAGCTGCAGATGCAACTCTTTACTCAAGTTCCAAGGAAGACTAAATTAAGCACACACAAAAGAAAAAAAAAAAAAAAGGAAACCATGCTTTTAAGCAGGGCTCACAACCTGGGAAAGATCATCAGGCCACATTTGAGAACAGATTAATTTATCCTTAGCTAATTATCCCATAAGGTTCAGCTGAGCTGCCAGCACCACTAACAGTCAAGACATATCACAATGGATTGTTCTGTCTGTTTGATAAACTCATTCACTGAACACGTTGATTTCTCGCTGTGCATGTACAATAAAATCTAGCCAGTCAATAGTGCTATTACTCATCTCATTCAGATCATTTTCTGCCTTTTTGCTATGGCTTATTATTTTCAACCTACTTTTTGCATCATTCTTTCTAGTTCGAAGAGAAGTCTGGCAGTCAAGACCAGTATGTTCTAGGTCTTGCTCTGTTGCTTATTATTTGTATAGTTTTAGCAGTTCTGACTTCAATTTGCCCATCTGTAAAACTGGAATAGTATTTAAAAGTCTCTGGGGATCTTTTAAAGTATAAATTAGTTCTCACAGTGAAACCTACACACAGTGCAAAGGGACATAAAACTATAAACTTCAAGAAATACCCAGCATTCATTTAATTGTAATGTACTGTGGCAAGCATACAGTTTAATTTTAATCTGAAATATGTTCAGGCATGAAAGTCATCATTCAGCAAGAAGTCAGCATCATTTTTGTCTTTTCAGTATATAAAGAGATTAAAAGAACTGAAAATTTCATGGAAAGAGTTTGAAGATCATGTAAGTTTCCTTTTTTTTTTAATTACCTAATAATGTACATATAAATATGAAAAATATTGAAGTCATTAAAGCTACTATAATCAGAGTAAGCCTTTTTTTGACACAACTTAGAATAAATCACACTCTTGCTAAAACTACTGCTTTCTGTGGAATCAGAGCCTGTTTTCATTGATACCAACCAGTCATTACTGCTGACATTAACGAGAACCAAATCAGGTCCATCATACTGAAAACTTAATAGTATGCTGAATCTTAGTCAAAATACAGAGACAGCTTGCTTTGAATCAAGGTATACAATTAAGTTTAACTGGGATATTATTTCCTAGAAATCCAGTTGTTAGATTCAGAGCAGCATAAAGCCTTTTCAGTTTAATTTCTATTTTTGTTAAACAATAAGGTAAAAATAAAAAACAACGTCTTTAAAGCATGAGATAAAATATATCTTGCTACCTGCAGAATAAGAATGGGCAGTGTACTCTTTTTTTAGGATTGTAATAAAACTAGAAAGTAAACATGCTTCTCACTGTGAACAAAGAAGTACTGTTCATTAGATTACAGCAAAACGGAAACTTTAGAGAACTGGCCTAATCATGGCAGTTGGAGAGTCTGAGAAGAGGCATAGGAACATGACTTCCATTAATTAATGTCATGACTAGGACTACACATACGAAACCCACATGTACATGAGGGAGAGCTTGAGAGAGAGATGTTTCTTTACTACAGCAACCTTTGGCTGTAAAGGGGGAGATGGAAAAATTTTCCATATCATTAAAAGGACTTCAATGGCTACAAAAGAATTTCCTCCACCACTTCCTCCTTTCTTCATTATCTTTTTTTTTTAAACAAAACTTCCTAATAGATTAAAATGTAGTATGACATAGGCCTGGAAGAAATCTCAAGAGTTATTATGTTATTGTCTTTAGGTTTCTGGTCTATCATCACCCCTTGGTTTTCAACAAATGCAAGTTTAATATGTCATGAGGACATGTGATATTAACTCTGACAGTGCAAGTCTTTCAAACATGCCCTGTTGGAAAACTATAATACTATAGGTTTCATAGAGTATAAATTTATCCAAAACTGAGATAAAAGAATTGGGAAAATAATAGTGTATTCAGCTGGCTGCATTCCTTGGAATATGACATTTAATGAAAACCAGGTAATTACTGTGAGGTGAAGTCTGCTCAGGCTACATCAGTTTAAGCTTAGAGGAATGCCACAGAAATCAGTCCAATAACGTGAGAGTCACACGGTGTAGAAAAGAGCAGAATTTGGTATCAGAAGTATTTTTTGTTGCTTTTCTGCAGGTATACCTATTTATAGCCCCATTTTCATCCAGCAATCCTAGGTACCATTTTAGTCATCAATACCACTTAGTAAACATCTTTCCCTTGAGCAATCAAGCATTGTCTCCAAAGCTGAAAACAACAAAAAATGTACAGACAAAATAGCTAGGACTTTCTGTAGTCTTATTTTCAAGTATTCTGAGTCCTATGCATGGGCAGTTGGCAGTTCAGGAAGAAAAAAAAAAAACACAAAAAAACCCACAAAACCAAACTCTGCCTTCCTTCCCTCTAAGTATAGCAAAATCTTCAGGAACCAAAGTGGCTTTTCATAACTATGTTGAGTTGAAAAAAAAAAAAAGAAAAAAGGCCGAGAAGCAGATACATTATATAAGCTATAGAAGGAATTCCTTCGTCACCAGATAGATCACCTAGAAGCACTGGAAATTTCAGAACAAGGAAGATGATGGTGGCAAGAATATACAATGTGCTGAAAACAACCTTAACATCTGCCATCTGAAAGTACAAGCTCCTGAATGTTGCAGATATTTCTGAAACTATAGGCTGTGGCTATTGGACTTCCTTACATCATAGCAATTTTACAATAATTTTCATTATTTGGTCTATGAGTGTTTTGCATACGTATTATTAACTTTGCTTTGTACAGGGAAAACATTACACCCAAAACCTCAGTGACAGGAGGATTTATGCTGCCAAACTAGCAGGGCCAAAGCCAACTTTAGAGAATTATCTCCCTAGTTATGTCCAAGGATATTCTCCCAGTAAGAAAAAAGTCAGACTTGTGCACTTTCTCCTCCCTGCCAGCACTGATATCATTGTGTCGCTCTCTCCAAATACAGTTGTTCCATAGCTTATACAGACACATGACCTGTGTAATTCAATGTGACGTTTTTTCAGCTCCCCCACTGACAAAATACACACCAGGAAGAGGCAGGATTTTTAAAATAGTCTTCATACAAATTTACTTTCCTTGAAATATTGCTTATTCTGGAAATTTTAATTGCTCTGTAGCTCTTCTAATGATAAGGGCATGTGTATAAATCCTATTTTCCTGCTTTGACAGCATTTGTTACATATGTGACTTAAGACTAATGAACTGCCCAAATCTTAACAGGTGGATTCTCATTCAGACTTTCTTTGTGCTGCTTTTGATTTACTACACTATCTTCAAACAATCATTAGGCAGTTTTATATGATAGGTTCCAAAACACTAGTGCTTTTTTCTTTTGTTCCGCATGTTGTAGTATTTGTTCATATGGGAACTAAAGAAAAAAATCTTAACTGTTATTCATTCCTGTCATATCCTTATTTCCATTTCCTGCCACTCTTTAGGATCAGTGATCAAATTCCTCCATCAGACGATATACCAGACCAAACCTGGTCAATGCTTGATATGGTCAAGTATTTCACCTCTAATATGTAGTAGAATATCTAATTATAGATATACAGTTGCTAAGACTAATGTAGTTTTATGTTTTGACTTTTTAATCTATATAAATGTGAAAAAGTATGTTCTAAATTAAATTTCTTAGTGTCAGAAAACTGGAACTGTAAAGCAGTGCAGTACTGTAACTGTTTATCTCCACGTAGTATGGGGAATAAACATGATGAGTTAGAGATTTGCATGCAGTTGCAGGGCTATGATCTTGTTGGGATCGTGGAGACATGGTGGGATGACTCCCATGACTGAAGTATTGCAATAGAAGGATACAGGGTCTTTAGGAAGGACAGGAAGAGAAGAAGAGGGAGATTTGCCCTTTATGTGAGTATACACCTGGAGTTTACGGAGCTCTGCCTGGGGATGTAAAAGGAGCTGACGGAGAGTTTATGGCTTAGGATTAAAGAGAAGACAGGCAAAGGTGACAGTATAGTGGGTGTCTGCTATAGGCCACCCAGCCAGAAAGAACAAGTGGATGAGGTCCTCTACAGACAGATACAAGAGCCTCACCTTCACAGGCCCTGGTCCTCATGGGGACTTAAACCACCCCAATATCTATCTGCTGGAGGGCCAATACAGCCATAAGCAAATCAGGAGATTCCTGGAGTGCATCGATGATAACTTCCTCCTCGAAGTGAGGAGCTAACAAGGAGAGGCACTCTGCTGGACCTCATATTCACCAACAAGGAGGGTCTTGTCAGGTATGTGTAGATCAAAGGCAGCCTTGACTGCAGTGACTATGAGATCGTGAAGTTCAGGACCCAGAGAGAAGGGAGTGAGCAGGGCAGAAAGCAAGACCACAGCCCTGGACTTCAGGAGAGCAGACTTTGGCCTCTTCAGAGATCTGCTTAGAAGAGTTCTGTGGGATAAAGCCCTAGAGGGAAGAAAAGCCCAAGAAAGCTGGTTAATATTCAAGGATCATCTCCTCAAAGCTCAAGAGAACTCTATCCCAACGTATAAGAATTCGGGCAAAAATGCCAGGAGTCCGGTGTGGATGAACAAATAGCTCCTGGCCAAACTCAAACAAAAAAGGGTAAGTCATGCTTGACCAATTTGATAATCTTTATGATGATGTGACTGGACTGGTAGATGAGGGGACAGAACTTCATTAAACCTTTAACACTGTCCCCCATAAGATCCTCATAGACAAGCTGTTCATGTACAGGCTGGATGAGCAGACAGTGAGGTGGATGGAAAGCTGGCTGAATGGCCAGGCCCAGAGAGTGATAATCAGCAGTGCAAAGTCTAGTTGGAGGCCAGTGACTAGCACTGTACCCCAGGGGTCAATAC
>JANXJC010000078.1:33721995-33742304 GCA_027564655.1 Leptodon cayanensis
AGTGATAATCAGCAGTGCAAAGTCTAGTTGGAGGCCAGTGACTAGCACTGTACCCCAGGGGTCAATACTGGGTCCAGACCTGTTCAGCATCTTCAGTAGTGAGCTGGATGATGGGGCAAAGTGTATCCTCAGCAAGTTTGCAGGTGGCATCAAACTGGGAGGAGTGGCTGATATGGCAGAAGGTCATGCATTCATCCAGAAGGACCTTGATGGACTGGAGAAATGGGCTGACAGGAACCTCATGAACTTCAACAAAGAGAATTGCAAAGTCCTGCACCTGTGGAAGACAAGCCCACACACTAATATATGCCGGGGGCACCCAGCTGGAAAGCAGCTTAGCAGAAAAGGGCCTGGAGATCTGTTGGACACCAAGTTGAACATGAGCCAGCAATGTGCACCTGCTGCAAAGAAGAAGAATGGTATCCTCAGCTGCATTAGGCAAAGTATTGCCAGCAGGTCGAGGGAGGTGATCCTTCCCCTTTATTCAGCTCTCATGAGGCCACACCTGGCGTTCTGTGTCCAGTTCTGGGCTCCCCAGTACGAGAGAGACATGGACATATTGGAGAGAGTTCAATAAAAGGTCACAATGATAAGTAAGGGACAGGAGAACCTCACATATGAGGAAATGCTGAGCAAGCTGAGGCTGTTTAGCCTGGAGAAGAAGAGGTTTGGTGGATACTTATTAATGCATATAGATACCTGAAGGGAGGGTGCAAAGAAGACAGAGCCAGCTTCATTCCAGTGGTGCCCAGTGACAGGACCAGGGGCAAACAGGCACCAACTGAAACACAGGAGGTTTCATACGAACACGGGGAAACACTTTTTTATGGTGAGGGTGACCAAGGACTGGAATAGGTTGCCCAGGGCTCTTGTGGAGTCTCCATGCGTAGAGATATTCAATAACCATCTAGACACAGTCTTGGGCAAGCACCTGTAGGTGGCCTTGCTGGAGCAGGGGAGTTGGAAAAGACCTTCAGAGGTCCCTTCCAACATCAACAATTCTGTGATTCTGTGATACTTAACCAATACAATTCCTTAACTGGTTTTAATGATCAGTTAAAAAATTCTCTGTATTACAAACTGTACCCTGACTGCTTGATAGCAGCCATAGTAGAATAGTAATAAAAAAAATCCCTTAGTTGTACCCACCTGCACTACACATAGGTTTGGTTCACAAGTGGCTCTGACATGCGCAAACCCCAGATTCCTTTCAGAGGGACCTAAACTGTAAGCTGTGCTCAAGATGCACCCCAGTCTCTAATTGGGACATACAGATTCAAAGCCACAACTGTGGAACTTTGTGAAGCTTTGGGCTGTATGTGCAATGTGAATGTTAAGTTCAGAGGGGCAGAGTAAATTTAGTTTAAAGTAAAACCTCCAAACTCCATCACGTGTTGATGTTGGGGTTCTGAGCAACACCACCTTTGAGTTACTGCTTGACTCCTCTTGCACCAAATTTCTTGCTAACTTATACATAGGAGAAATATCAATGATTATGGCTAGTCTCTCTGGTGTTATGGTAATATCACTCTTAAAAAATACATCATAGTTGTAACTGGGATTAAAAGTCACTGGTTTGGCTCAAATTATGGTAAGAGTCTTTTGTGACATTTCAGAACACATTGTGCAAAGTTCTTGCCTTTATGTTGCTGGAGGCTAGTGTTGGCTGTTTTGATATTTTCTGAAGAGCAGAATAGCATTATTTCATGGCATTATGGGACAATAATAGCATTTAGTTAGCCTCTGGAGCCATCATCCATTCTGTTGACATTATCTTTTGGCTATGTATAATGGATTTAAAATCAAACAACAGTGTTATATAACGTGCACTTTATAACATTACTCTCTTGTTATTAAAGTTCTCAGCTGACCTTGTATGTGTAAGCAGTTACTTTACAGCTGGTCTAGAGAGAGCTCTCAGATGAAGCTTTCATCACATTCTCAAGGGCTACATCTTTGCTGCATTAACTCAGCTGATATGCCACTGAGCTTGGACATTTGTGCTCTGCCGTATTGCAAAGATGTATGGAAGTCACTGTGTCCTCAAAGGTATTGTCATCGCTCTGTTAGGACAAAAAATGGCTGCACTCTTACATATCACAGGTTCATCTAGCCCAGTGTCCTATGTTCAGTAGTCACAACCAGAGATATCTGGGGAAAGTATAACAGCATATACTTCTCCAATATTTCCCAGCTAGCAGTAATATCCAGTTCAGTGACGTTTGTCCAGAGGCACCATAAAAGGTGGTATGTTTTCATTTAATAGTCCTTGAGACATATTTCCCAGCAATTTGTCTAATCTCTTTTAGATTAATTTTTTTGGGGGGGGATGCACAACATCCTGTGGCAATGAGTTCCACAGCTTAACTGTATGCTGTGTAAAAAAACCACCAGTCTTTTCCATAATTGCATTTAATGCACATTCACTCTTTTATTAGGAAAGAGAGTAAATAATCACCCTGTACTTGCTTTTTCTGTTTAATGCATGGATTTATAGTACTTAATTATAGACCTCCTCACTCATTTGTTTTCCAGGCTGAGGTATCTACACAGGAAAACTATTCCATATCTTTTGTCATTCTTTTGTCCATTTCTCCATAATCTTTGATTCTACTATATTCTTTTAAGATGGGTAACATCTTAAAATCATAAAAAATGCACACAATATTCAAACTGTAGGTATTGTAATACTGAACTGTATATGGCAAAACAGTCAGATTTTCTGTTCTGTTGCCTGCTTTGTTTTTCTATTATCAAGAATTGACGTAACGTTTTCACAGAACTAGATAAACTATCATAAACTTAAAATCCCAATCCTGATTGTTATTATTCAACTTGCAGTCACTCACTGTACATGTAAATTTAGGATTACTTTTTTCCTGTGCCTCACTTCGCTTTTATCTACACCACATTTCCTGTGTATTTTATTGCCCTGTCACCCTTTTCCTTCTCTACTTCCTTATAGCTTATTTTTACTGTCCTGAATAACTGTAGTTTAAAGAGAAAACTTTGTCACTTCAGTATCACTGTTTTTCTCAGATAATGTACTAACATGCTGAACAGTCTGTCCCATGTCATTAGGACATATTGCCTTTCTTCATAGGAGTATGAACTATCTGTAACTCTTTACCACTTTATTGTGGGATAGCTCTCTGTTGTCATGAACTCTCAGCAGGGGAAGGTACTGGAAGTCTCTTAGCACTGAGCAATTTACACAGCAAGTCATTGCAAATTGAGTGGTTACCAAACCTAATGAAAGTTGCACCTGGTCCCAAACTGACATTTCTTCTTGGTTTAAATACACCTTGTAATGCCCCTGAATTGTGAAGGAAGATTTACAAGAGCTAAGGCCTTATCTAGCCACCACAGTCTGTCATACTTTCAGTAAAGTGACTATGGGAATCAGCTCTGCCTATAAAAGACTGGCATACTTCAAACAGTCTCAAGCGTTAAAGTGTTTGGTACAAAACACACTTTGAAGTGTAATTATGGCCATAAACACTTATTGCTTTCCTTACTGTATGTGTGTTTAAAGATCATGTATTGTATACACAGTGCAATGGCACTGTATGGAAGGACCGAGAAGTTTTTTCCCCATATTTTTATCTCAACTATATCCTGCAAAGATTTCCTGCCTTAATAGTGTATACTGATTTATTTTTGACTGTCATAGCCTTTAAAAGTAGAAACCTACTTTGTCATGTAGAAACATTAGTGATCCTGGAAACAGAAAGCATAACAGGAGACTACAGTAGATGGGGAGGACAGAAGAATCAGGGAAGAAGTGGTCATTTTACAATAATTAGTTAAATACTTTTAAAAACTTTAAAATTTTTAAGTAGACCAAATAGATTGTAATCACATAAATGGTTTAGATCATTGAATAATTATTTTTAAAGTTTTGTTTCAAATTTGCATTGGACTAATGCTGTAAATAATTATTTAAATTTAACACAAAAACTGCAAAAAGCCCTTTTCTCTCATACACCCTGATGTAACCTTTTACAAATTAGGAGTCTTTGAAGGTTATATATACAGTGGAATTACATTTTCAACTCAAACTAAGTATTCAGATTCTTTTTGCCATTTATTCATCTCTGGTGTGGTAAATAACTGGATGACTTCTAAAACATATATGCAGAATAAAAATCCAAACTTTGTGAGATTTTTGTAAGCCTAAAGAGCAGAAAATGAATTCCCTATTCACAACACTATATACTTGCTTATCTTTATAAAGGAGAGACCTAGTTCAGGGCTCAGATTTGCAAGGTGGGAAGACTGGATACTTACAGACCAGTAAGGAGTGTGTATAAACTAGCACTGAGGCTACAGAGGGGCTGAAGTCACTTTGGTTTCAGCAACGTACTGATTTGCCCAGTCATGTTATAGCCTTTACAAGGTATGTCTTTAATTCTCTCGCCTATATTTGGCAATCCTTAGGTAGAAAACTAGAAATACTTCAAACTTAGTCTTCTCTCCTTCAAAAAGGTGGGATAATTTTCCTTCCTAAAAAGATAGGGCAATTTTCATACTGAGTTTCACAGAACCAAAGTTGACTGAGTCCTGGAAGATTTTTAGGAGCATACCTTTGCAGCTGGTTCTGATCTTGCTAGTGAAAGATAGAAGCAAACTCATTAAAATCAAATGGCAGCTCCAAATATATGGCACTTAAAATTACAGCATGTATTTTGGTGCCGAACAGTAGGTTTTAGTTTGTTCATTCAAGGCATCCAAATATGAAAATCTAGTTCTTATTCTCCCATGTGAATACCTTATAGCCTCTGAACTTCGATAATAATTCTGAGTTTGTATTTTTTGCTTTAGAGTGTAGAATTATCTATATCTGTAGTTATAATATTATCATAATTGTAATAAAAGTCTAGTTATTAATTTTATTTTTTTAATATACAAGAAGTTAGAATTGGAAAATTGAATTCTTTTGTGTGTTTGCAACCTACAGTCTCAATGGGTTTTGTTAGCTAAAATTTAATATAAAGACTAAGGGAAAACTGACTATATGATTGCATGTCACCTCAAAGTAATGTATTTTTATTTCTGTTATATTCTATATTCTGAAGTTTCTCTTTCTGTACATTTGTACACACACTCAACTGTTCTGCAATGTGCATCACTACTTTAATGAAATCATCAAAAACTATAGAAATTTTAAACTAAATTATTGGATGATAAACCCAAGCCATCAAATACATTGGTATAATATGATGGTAGCACACATTTTTTAAATTTTATCATATAGAAGCTCCTAAATGAAAAGCATCAAAGTCTGGATGGCAGGGCTTTTTAACACAAACTATAGAGGTCATCTCTGTTGTCCTCTTGAAAGGCAGGTAGCTACCTCCTTTCATTTCCATGGAGTATTCATCCAGAAGATTAATGAAATTATGCCATTCTGAGATATAAAGGTAAGACCCTTTTCACAGAATTTCTCCCTTCAGAGAGAGAAAGATGTTCTGACTGAGAAGAATGACATTTTGATATGCGTGTAGATTGCTCCTGCATGGTCTTTTGTCACATCTAAAATTCCTTTGAGGTCCTGAGGGCAAATTCCTTTTCTGTTTTACAAGGAAATGGACTTCACATTTTTTCACACTGAATGTTCAATAAGGAGAACTGTAATAGGATTCCCAGAGTTGTGTAGGTCTGGAGCACAAATGACTGGGTTTACATAGAATGGTATCAAAACTACCTTCTGAAAAATCCCCCAAAAGTGTTCTCTGTGTGGCTATTGCTCTGATGTGACATTGCAATGCCTTTTTGAGTTAACTATCATTTTGTGCCACAGTACATTATAGAAGAGACAGGTCAGCAATATTACCCATGAAAGAGAAGAATAGGAAAATATAGGATTTGAACTACTTTCCAGATGCACTGCAGAAGCTCGTGCACAGACAGAACAATGTCAAACTGAAACAAAGCATCTTTGTTTCAGGAAACTTCCAGATAGCAAATATGACTTTTTTCAGTGTCAAAAAGCCCCAAACTCTACTGTTGCTGCTGCTCAATCATTTCTACCCTGTCAGGTGGAAAGCTTCAACTTCCAGAATTGTCTTTCAGAGAAAAAAGTCTTCTTTACATACAGAAGTCCTTCTCACTTTTCTATATGATCTCTAGAGAGCTGGATGCTGTTTCAATGTTCTGTAAATAACAATCTCGTTTGCTTTCATTAAATTTATTAGCAATGCATGTGAAAATTTATATGCTAACAAGATGCAGATCTCAGATTCTTAGCAACCTTCTTTTCTCAGACCCTCTTCTATGAAGGTTAAGTTTCTCTGCTGTGCTTCTTTATATTTCTTGTGGATCGGTGGGAAGCAAGGGGACTTCCAGCCACTAATTAAAGTAGCAGTATGTGAAATCATTGCCATTCATTTTAGTTTCAAAAATGAAAAAGTGCTTACAAATACATCCTTTTGTTTCCTTTAGCACATTTATGTACAATAGATTTTAGATTTGTTTTCATACTGGAATGCTTTGCATAAACAGTGCCATGCCATTGCTCTTTTTTATAGGGTGTGGCTAATGCAAGTAACCCACTGTTAATCTTGTAACTTTCTAGAGTGGACAAGGTTTTTAACACCAAGTGCTGGAATCCCTGATGGACAGAATTGCATGTCTCATTGATATCCAAAGGGAAAGACCCCAGAATTTCAGGGGATGGCCTGAAATTTTGGGCATTAATTTATAAACTGGATTCAGTGCCAGCCAAAGGAAACCTGCCCAGCAGGAAGTAAAAATTGTGCAGTGGACTACTTGGGAAGACGGGGAATGTTTATTTGAGAACCAAGGGCCATTAAAACTGTGCCAATTAGAAGGCTGGCTTTTGCATTATTTTGTGTTCCTTAGTAATAGTATGAATTTGGAGGGTGCTGAATGCAGGATTGTATGTAAAGAACACAAATACAGGCTTTTCTCAGATAAAAACTAATTTAGGTTGGATCAGACATCCTGAAAAAACTTCTTGTCCATGGATGAAGTCTGTAAACTTTGCTTCTCTAATTTAAGTAGGCAGTAGTAAGTGAATTTGGTTCTGCATTTGTGTAGTACCATAGCCATGGTCAAGGTTAAAGACTATTACTTCAACATGCCATGATGGTAGTAAGAAGAATAAAGACCAGTGTGGATATACAAACTGGGTTTTCAAACTGCTTTAATTATCAGCCTGCTCTGATCAGGAATGCTTGGCGGCAGAGTTGTTGCTTGACTCTCAAAAGCCATGCTTGAGGGAGAGAAAACTTAATACACATTTCATGGTTTTGTTACTTCACTTTAAGCACATTTAAAACAAAAGGAAAGCAAACAAACTACTTTCAAAACACAAATCAGATAAGGTGGGGAATGAATTCACCCTGCAATCAAGTCTGTATGTGTGGAATTATCCTTCCATCCCACCATTTCCTGTCATACATTAAGCATCTATATTGTTAAGACAAACAAGAAAAATACAGAGAAAAATACTGATATATTCCTCTGCAAAAGTTCCAGACAATTATCTCCCTTACTGAAAAGCTCTTCAATCTTTTTTGTTCAAATTGCTTTGGCCTACAGTGCAGCTCTGTATTTTTCTTACCATGTATTTGTTTTTATCATTACGCCATGCTGAGAGAGACCTAAGAATCCATTTTCTCTTAAATGATCTCTGCAGAGGATTCTCATGCAGAACTAAAGTGAGCCTTACATTTGCTTGCTATTACTTGATGAGGTTTGTATGGTGATCTATTGTCCAATTAGTAAATTAGTGTTTATTTCTGGTTCTTTGCTCATTTTTCCATGCAGTTATTGGAGTCTTCTGATTCAATTAGTAGAGTGCTAATACCACTGTCTGGCCAGACCAACAGTCATGCAGAAGTGCTCAGGAGATGATTTAATTAAACATGTGGAGTGCTACATATAATTAATACTTTTCTATTACCGCTGGTCATTAAGCAAGTATGTATAAGACACAGAGACATATATAGTGCACTAGGCCACTTTCTGTCTGGACTGACACTATATGCAAATACTTTCAAAATGTATGAATCCTCTCTTGGCTCCAAAATACACATGCTCCTAGTGGAAGGGAAGCCTATGTAATTGATCAGCATGTTTTTAATGAATTTTCTTATGATGATGTAATTTACATGAATTACTAAAATCCACTAGGATTTTTCTGGAGATAAAGCATTGTCATTTTTACCTTGATGTATTTAGGCAATTTCAACATTATATCCAACACAATAGCCGCATCAAATGTTCAACTGACCTACTTATGTTGTGCCAAAAACTACAGCCTTGTCTCCACAAGCTTCTTACAGAAGATAGCTCATGTAGCAGTCTTCTAGCCATAAGAAGTACCTCTTTGGGAGGAAAAGCAAAGTTTCAGATTGTAGTAAGCTTATTGAAGAGAAAGTGTAGGATATAATTTAGTGCTACAGGTTTTGGATGTGTACTTCCCTTGTGTCTCACACACCCCCTTTTATGCTAGAGTTTGCTTAAGAAATTCTGCTTGGTTTCAGATGTGGAACTATATCCCATGACTTGTTAAATATAAAGAGCTATGGTGCTGTAACAAGGAAATTCCAAAGGTTTGGCTGTGAGGGTGTTGCCAAACCATTTCTGTGTTGCTTGAAGATAGAGGCATGCTATTGTAAAACACTCATGTTACCCATACTTGTAGCACTGCTGACATCTGATTTAAAACAACACTTTTGTTAGAGTTTGGAGGGGCTGTGTAGCACACATCTTTCCCCAGCCCTCAGCCCTTCATCATTTGACACAGAGGGTATTGCAATTGCAACTTAATCACTGCAATAAATATGCACCTGTCTATTAGAGGGTGCTTGAGGCACTGGACTATGAATATTTGAATGCTTCAGAGTTACTCCAGGCAGCTAGTACATAGAAAACTTTGCATAGCTGTAAATTGCACAAAAGCCAAACCTGATTTATCAGATTATATAGTTTCCTCTAATGCATGTACATCACTGTGATCTCTGCAGCATATGGTATAGATGTCCATGCTTTAGTAAAGATGATTCTTTTATGACTCCTTTGCAAATACTGGTGGGAGGAGTTTTTTGCTTTGTTGAAGAGAGGGAAACTGTGGGAAGGCACTGAAAATCTGTTGATCTGAATGATCTATCCTGCATCTTTACTGCACATTTGGCTGCGTTAAGCAGAGTCTTACCACTGTATTATACAGCCAGTGAGACCAGTTAGCCCAGTCTGCATTGCCACTTCACCTGCATACGAGATTTTTATTTGACAGTGGAAAGACAAAAGGGCAGGATCTCTGACAGTATCAACAGAATGAAAAAATTATTCCCATAGATTCTCATTGGACCACAGATTACAATGACTGTTGTTAACCAGCACCACAGGGAGGCAAAAAGGGAGGAAAGTGAATTGTAGGAAATCTTTATCAAGCAACAGCCTTAACCACTAGTTCTACCAGTGCAATGAAGGAAGATGGTGGAAGAGAACAGTTGGTCACCTATAGTTGCCACAGATTTTGATATAAAATTAAGCTCTGTGCAGATGCTGTGATGCCTGCACTATTAAGACCACTTCTCTGGGATTGCATATAGGATATATATTGATTTACATAAATGTGGGAACTTCACCTGTGGCAGGGGCAAGCCCCACTTTACAATGAAAAGCTAGAACTAAGTGTCATGTGATGGAGAGGAGACTGCAGAACAGGATGGTGAAGCACCTGTGACCTTTACAAGTTCTTACTTTTGAACAGTCCACTTGACCTTTTCTTATAACCAAAACCAAAAAATTCAAGCAATCAAGCCAAAACCAGTTAATTACTAACTGTAAGGGTAGCTAAAAATATTTTTTTATGTATCACTAAACATAAGGGGATTCTGAGTGCTCAAAGTTAACTTTGTCGATGCAGTTGATTATTCCAAACTGTGGCAAGAAAAGTCAGAGTTAGCATATCATATAAGTGAGTTAACATGCATGATATGTGTGTGGGCAACTGATTCCTGGTGATAGCAAGGATGCTTTGCTGGGTGATCCTACATCTCAGTCAGGTTCTTACAGTGTTGCTGCAATATCTGACCTTCACTCTTTCTCCCTAAATCTGATTCCAGCATTGCTTTTTCTGTGAAATTTCTCCTTGGCACATACTCAGTAACATTGACAGAATCTCTGGAACAAATTAACAACAACAAAATCATAGGAGCCAGCCTGAACTGATCAACTGGTGTAACAGCACATGTAAAAAACCTGTAAGATTTTAGGGAAGACATTGGTCCAGCTCCATTTGAAATCATTAAGACTCTTCTGCTGTTTTCACTGGGAGATGATTTGCCACCAGGAAGAAATCATTAGCAATTGTTTTTTTAAAAAGTTGTGCAATTACTGAATCATGGACACTAGGACTCTTCTCCCCTTTTATCCCCACATTTTTCTTGATGGCCTAACCTTGCCTACAGGTTAGGCCGGCTTAGTTCTCTAAGTCCTATTGTATAATTATTATATACTGCATTTTTTCTGTTGTCCTTTTTCAGCATAGAGGACCATAACTTTGGGGATTATTTACTTAAAAGTTCTTTTTTTCTATTCCCAACAAACAAAGATTCAATAGACTTTGAACATGACTTTTTATCACAGTTAAAAGTGTATGGGAGCTTGAGTAGGATTTTTTAATAGTATTATACTAAATACTACTTGGATTGAAACCTTCTAGTGCAAGCAAAAATATGTCTATTCAACTTATAAATATATTTTGGTGTGTAGTTTACGTACAACAGTGCCATGACTTTTCCATTGTTGACTAAAATGTGAGGTTAGCATTTTTGCTGTTTGAGACAATCATAACTTTTCCCTTTTTGTCAACATGACAAATAACCAACATCGTCTTTGCTCCAGCAAAGTGCTTATGCATTTATGTCATCTGAAGAATGCAAGTTCATCAAATTAAACTGTTTACATTCTTAAAGTTCTACACATGCTAAAATGCTTTACTGGATTGTGCTGTGGTAATTACTTCTGATCTCTGCTAACTTAGAATCTCTCTATCCCTCATCCATTCCAGATAAGTATCCAATAAACTAGCAGCACTCTTGCTTTTGAGCCTCTCTGTTTGCTGCTATTCCTCTGTTAGAAACGAGAAGTTCTTTAGCCTCAAAGAAAGCAGGAATAAATCAGATCAAAGCCCTTCTTGTCTTGTGACATTAGACTTAAACTCTACCACTCTCATAAATTATTACATGTCCTCATCTGCAGCAGTGCTTACTGTATGCAAAGATTGCATTCAAATTTCTGGGAATAGTCACTATTACAGGAATGTGCAATAAAATTGTGAAGGAAACAGGTACAATAGTAGTTTCCATACTCTTCTGCTCAATTCACCGTAACACAGCCTGATTAAAGACAGACTTAAATGCAGAGACAGTGGTGTCTTTATGGAAAGTTTGGGGAAGTTGTTCTGGACTTGCATGCTTGGGGTTTGTTAAATAAGATTAATAATGTTTTATGTTTTCCTACTAACCCAAGACCATTACAAGATGGTTCTTTGCCACAGTAGAACATTGTAATCCTCCCACTACTCTATATCATACTGTATAATAAGACCCATCACATCAAAACAAAGCCAAATGACATGACAGTTTTTAATTAGCCATATTAATAGTAAAGTCTGGGTGCTACAGACAGGCTACCTTAGACATTACTTCAGCACAGTAGTTTAGTTTGTATTTACCATTCTGATGAGGAACTAGACTTAAATTCTTTGAGCCTTAACAAATTTTAAAAAGGTAGGTGGGAAAGGGTTACAAAGACAGTTGATATATAACCCTTTGCTCCTAAAAATTTAATCACTGTAAAAGAATTAGGTGAGGCTAGAAGAACTTGTTTGGCTGAAAAGTATCATCAACATTGCCTGACTTGTTACTTTCCATGCTGGACCCAGACAAGCAGAGGTAGATCAAATCTTTCATTAGAACAGGAATGTACACAATTATGCAACAACCTTTGTCAGTGACCTGACCTTTTCAGGTTTCTCTCTTCAGCTAAAAATGCACTAAATATTTTTAACCTATAAATTAATTTAGTTGTGCTATTATAAACTCATAGAGGGTTTTCATGTTCTTTACCTTGTGGCTAATTAATGTGGTGTCCTAGCAATGGCCTGTGAGTATGGGGCAGTTTGAGTGAAAAGGGGAAACAAAAAAACCCCAGCTCTAAGGATGGTCATGGTTACTATGAACAGAAGAGGTGAATTTATAGTCATTTCCTTTCCTTCTTACCACTACAAAAAATATGTAAACAAAGTGTGAACTGTAACAATAATTAGAGACTAAACCATGTGTAAATTTGTTCTGTTTTTCCCCCCTGACTCTTATCATTCACTGAATTATTTGGTAACATTTTGTTCAGCAAAACAGTTCAATGGTTCTTTGTTGTCTAAGCAAAACAGATTCAGCTCCTGAGTCCCAAACAGGTTGCAGGTACCTCATGGAGACTTGTCTTTCTCTCTTAACAGTTGGAGTTTTTGACATGAGAGCCCCTCTAACAGGGTTTCAGTTAACTTGTGCTAGATTCATAACCCTCAAGTAGTACAAAGAATGCTACCCAAGCAGTTATGAGGCTACTGATGAAGGGCTATGTATTTCTCAGAAACACTAACCCCCTCATCAGCATGAGAGACTTTAAAGGTGAAACTTGCTCATGATGCCACAGTTATGACCTTGAATGACTGATTTACATGTTAGATGTTTTAAAATAACATCCAAAAGATTTTGCTAAAGTGGGAAAAGAGTATTCCTTGCTATCTGTAGGCTCTAACTCTGTTTAAATCATAGAAGTAAAGAAAAGCTAAGTTGAGTGCTAACACTATGGAGGTCTTGATTTTCATTCACTACCTTTTGGGTCATATATAATTCCACAATGAATTCAGCAGGAATTTTCCTATTTGCAAAGATTTGTAGAATGGCCCAAATGTGTTACCATTGCAGCACAGTAGACATATTGTCAGAAACAGAAGAAATATTAACTGTACTAGTATTTGCAAAGATGCATTGGGTATTTCCATATTCAAGATTACCTGGTTTTGTACAAATCTTGCTATCAGTTACATTCCCACCCAGTATTATTCTTTATTCCAACAACTTCTCTTTACGTCATCATTTAATCAATTATTAGCTTTATTGCTGCTTAATGACTATTTTGCTAGTGCTTAATGGTTGCCCAAACAAATTGTGATTTCTCCAAAAGTTTATAGTTTCTCCACTGTGAAACCTCTAAAGCTGATGCCAGGTTCAATATGCTGCATGGTTCAGCCTTTGGTTTGCCTCCACATTTTCTCTCCCTCTTTACTCCTGCAAACAAAACAGCTGTCCAAAGACTGCATTAAATTAACCTCATATCTTCCTGCAAGGACTTCCT
Source organism: Leptodon cayanensis (assembly GCA_027564655.1). Taxonomy (NCBI): domain Eukaryota; kingdom Metazoa; phylum Chordata; class Aves; order Accipitriformes; family Accipitridae; genus Leptodon; species Leptodon cayanensis. Next base: position 33,735,394 of record JANXJC010000078.1, read on the forward strand.
GTGGAAACAGCATGTTGTATTATATCAGTAAAGCGGGAAAATGAGATAAATTTCTGAGGAAACACATACTTGTAAGTGCCACTGGCCAAAGAGACCTCTAACCCTTGCAACACAAATGTCTTGGCCCATATTGTGTCCCAGCCTTAAGAAAGATGCCTGCTGAAGGGCCTTTCAGCATTGTTTAGGGAAGACACTTGGTCTGAGTAGGTGGTCTGGCAAAGTACTCAAAGTATCATTCAACCTAGGCTCTGATGAACTGGCAGTAAGTTCTTAGGAAGGACACTTTGCAGACCAGTCCTTTCCAATTCAAGGTTAAGAAGCAATTAGTTGAAGCTGAAGTAGCTCATTTTGCACAATGAGAGAAGGTCATGCAGATGTCTTTCAGGTGATCAGAACTAAACCTGTTTTGTTTCATACACCTTGATTCAACCATGTATGCATGTTGTGTTGGTTTTGGCTGGGGTAGAGTTAATTCTCTCCATAGTAGCTAGTACGGGGCTATGTTTTGGTTTTATGCTGAAAACAATGTTGATAACCCCCAGGGATGTTTTAAGTTATTGCTGAGCAGTGCTCACACACAGTCAAGCCTTTTCTGCTTCTCACACAACCCCACTAGCGAGTAGGCTGGGGGTGCACAAGAAGTTGGGAGGGGACACAGCTGGGACAGCTGACCCAACTGACCAAAGGGATATTCCAGACCATATGATGTCATGCTCAGCAATAAAACTAAGGAAGAGGTTGACAGCAGGGCTGCTGTTTGGGGACTGGCTGGGCATCGGTTGTTTGGTGGTGAACAATTGTTGTCATTTGCATCACTTGTCTTTCCTGGGTTTTCTTTTTCTCTCTGGTTTTGGGGTTTTTTTCCCCCCTTCTTTTCCTTTTAACTCATTATTACTATTTATTTTCTTATTATTAAACTGGTTTTACCTCAACCCACGAGTTTTCTCTTTTACCCTTCTCATTCTCTCCCCCATCCTACCTGGGGCAGGGGAGGAGGAGAGGTGCCTAGTTGCCAGCTGGGGTTAAACCATGACAGATGTTTAAGTGTGCTCTCATTCACTTCAGGAGGTTACAAATCTGTCTGAAATCATACATGCACTAATCAAGCAAAAGCAATTCAGATGAATAAACTGCCGATTTCAAGACTTGGCCATACATAAGAATTTAAAGGCACACATATATTTCTGTAACTTGTCCCCTTTTGACAGGCTTATGCAGACCTGAACATGTTGACAGATTTCTGGGTTATTTGTCTTCCAAGCAAAAGTGAAGATGGCTGTCATAGTCCCCCCAAAGCGTGTATCATATTGCTATGTTTTTACCTTATGGAATATCATGTGCTGTTCGGTTTTCATGCCGTAGGGGTGTTTTTGCTTCAGAAATACCGTATTTTCCTTATTTTTACTGAAGAGCTGGAAAACTAGCAATATTATAATAGGCGGAAACTGGAGCTGCATACTTGCTGAGGATTCTCTGACAGACTTTTCCCCAGTATGGAGGACGTGTCCCAAGGCTAAGTTTTGAGTTTCCCATGTGGGTGTGATGACTGAAACAGGTTTCAAAGCACTGAACATGACTTGTCTAAAGTACGTCTTTCCAGCTAACTGTGCATTCAGCTAATTCCTACTCCACTTAATAGCTGCTTGCCTCTGTAATGTTGCTACTCAATTTCTTATCCTAAGGTAATAGCCTGCTTTTCTGGTAGTTCTGAAGCCTCCAAACCAAGTCTTCAATTCCATTTACTATTTCTACTGTAGGGAGGCCTGGCAGCTCCTGTCATGCTTCAAAGCTCAGTAGTGCTGTACACAAAGAGATTTCTAAACAGATAGCTCTTCTGCTGTAATTACTGTGCTGAAAGGCAGTTCCTCCAACAACTTTCTGATTTCATACACAAGAAATTAAAGTCATGACTTCATACGACTGTTGTGGAAGAGAAAATTAACAGACTTACAGAAAGGGGGAGGGGAAAGAATCTTTCAGAGTCTTTGTGTATCAAAATCTTCAACTGTGACATATGTGTACCATTTTATTTTGCATGGTTGTTGTTTAAGCTAAAAAGTGGGTACCTGTGAGAAAAAATTGTCCTGTTTCAGTGAGATGAGCTTTTGCGGGGTGCACACAAAATTGCTGCTCTTTGTATATTTAACATCCTGGGCAGCCAGTGGCCAAGCCAGTGTTCCCATGTATTTGTTTTCATTATTATTTTGTACGAAGTTGTGCCAGTAGTGACTCTGGAGGCTGACTGAGTCAGCAGGTGCCACAAATACAAAATAATGGTGGAAAAGAGAAGAAAGGGCTCAAGTGTTGCCAGGCATGATGCTCTTTTTACACTCCTTGGGACAGATCAAAAAGACACGACATCTTTATTTCCCCTGCTTATCAGAGGGTCTTTGCTTTTGCTAGATATACCTTCAGGAGCCTCAGAAAAGATTTTTTCCTAAGTGGAACATTGGCTTTGGAAAGAAGTAAATGGGAGTATCCATAAGAAATCTTTGCAATTTGAAGCTATATTTATGTTTCCTATTGTGCTAAATTCTTAGCAAATAAAATAATTATGAAAGTACAGTATACTCAAACATACTCTTGGATCAAACTGTGTAAGTAAATACACAGTGCCGCTCTTCATTATTACTTACTTTTGCTTACCTTACTTACATTAGAATCTAACCAGATTCATCAGATAACTTACAAGGACAAGACAAATAGAAAGCAGAGTACATAGTTTAGGTTTTATGTTTTGTTTTTACCTGAAAATTTTAATAGCATTACTGTTGAGCTAAAATGATACTAAAATGTTTTTATCTTTGTCATTTTAGATTAGCAGCAGTTTTGAATTCGAGTTTATTTGAATCATTTCTTAATTACTCTAAAGCACTTAAAAATTAACAATGAAAAAATTAAAACAAACAGCATCAATGCAGGAATTTGAATGGACTTAAAATTTCCCATAGAGTTCCCATATGTTCCACTTAAAGTATTTACTTACAATGTAAAACACAGATGATATTTCTAACATGTATTGCAATTCTCTGTGAAGAGGAAAACATTTAATAAAGGCACTTAATTGTTTTTAATGTGACAGTTTTAATGCGTGTGACTTTTCTTCTTATATTATTTCTTTTTCATCTGACACATTTATATAAAGGCTACCTCACCTAAACGACCCACTAATTAATGCCCTATGTTAATTAGATGTTAATTGAAATAGTCATTCTGAATCATCTTTAGAATGTTAATAGCAACAACTTTTCCTCTGCCTGTCCCATCCCAAAAAGCCTTGCAAGGTCAATATGAAATTCTGGGGTTCTGAAAATCTTTATTTATGATTCTACCATCATTCTTCTAGTGTATCAGTAAACAATACTGCTGACACAGAAGTTACAATGAGTGAGGTGGAAGAGTAAACAAGTAGTTGGGAAATTTCTTGAGTGTGACAGGGACAAGTCCTGCTAAAATAATTGTGAACTGTTCTATAGTATTTGCTCATCATAGCAAACCTCTCTGAATGTAAACAGAACAAAAGGAGCGAAGATAATTTCTTCCCTGGTAGAAAGACAAAAATGACCTTACAGTAATTCTGTAGTTTGGAGAAAGAAAGAGCTCTCAGTTCTGTCTCATATTGACACCCTCTACAAGTAGGCTCTTATTAACTCTGATCTGGTTTGATATTGATTTACCACAGAAACTTCAATAAGGATCTGATGCACCCAGTTTCCAGTAAATTTCTTCATTTGGGTGATAGCTTATATTTGGGTGAAACCTTATACAGCTGAAGAGTATCAACAGTTTAAATTAGACTTTAAGACATTAAAAGGGAGATTTACATATTTTTTTCCCATCATTTTTGAAAATGGACCAATCTAACTCTAAGACTGCCTTTTAACAAATGAGGGGAAGCCTCCTTATCAGGTGTTGGTCAGCAGGCTAAGAATCTAGGAATTAGGTTTTGCCCTCATTTTCTTGATTTCCATTCTTAAACAGTGCTCGTCCACTGACAATACTCCACAAAAGCACTTAATTTGTCAGAAACTGGCTTTGAATATTTAAGTATATGATAATTAGTTTTGAGGGTCTGGTCCACAAAGTAGGTAAAAGAAATAATACCATTCTTAGCTGAGGCTTCATTTTTTTGGCGTGCTTAATAAGATATAACGGGTCTTGATAGCCAAGTGGAAACAAAATTAATTTAAAAAAAAAAAAAAAGACACCCCCCCCTCCCCCCTCTTCCTGTCAATGAAATTTAAGCTGATATGGGAAAGGATTTGACTGTATTTGTGCTGTTTGCTTTGGCTACTATTACAGAAAATATTCCAGTGGTGAAATCAAAGGTTAAATGCAACTGGCAGGAAGTTATAAAGGTGAATTGCGTAAGATGTTGCTGAATAACAGGAGTTTACAACTCCAGCTATTGCTTCTGTTTGGAGTGCTTTGATGTGTTGTACAATGGTAGTACATAAAAGGCAGATTTTAGAGTTTAGTGTGATAAGTTTTTCAGATTTAGATGGTACACATTTATAGGAGTTAGTTTCATTTAGAAGTATAATAGGGTATTATATGTTGCTTTTTCTAGGCTAGCGTTTCTTTTGAGTTCTTCATGTTAAAGGAAACAACTGAAGGAACTTGTATGTGGCTAGTATACCTTGTTGCGACTATAGAATGAAATAGCTAAGCAAATTTCTTGATGCTACTGCATCTCTGTAGTTTACATACTGAATATGTGGTAGCACTGCTTCTTCATAGCCTTCTGGCCAAACCAGTCTGGAGTTTAGTCAACACTAATTTGACTATTAAATTGTTGAAATATGAAAAATGCTATGAATATATTCTGAATCTTTGCTTTTATTATATAATGCAAGTACAGATAGGAGGCTTTTTTTCCAACATGGGCAACCTATATGCAGAGTACCTACTGAGCTAAGACACTTGATATTAAATATGTACCCTTGTTAAGATTTTTCAAACTAAGTGCATACAGTTAAATTTCTTTTTTTCTGACATGAGACATGTCACATTCAGAATTGTGGCCCACTGTATGGGAAGAGGAAAGGAACAAGGATAATCAGATGCCATGACTTTGGAGAGGGCTAAGGTGCCAGGTTGTAGCATAGCACTGCCATTTCAAGAATGGACCCCCACTGTACAGCTCACCTTTGACTACAATATAGTGTAGCACTGTTTTGTGACCTGCATGCTCCATGTAACTCCACTCACAGTTGGTTAGTTGATCGCTGATAAGGCCACGTTGCATGTAGCTCTGTTGAAAGGAGGCCATCATTTATTTCTGGGGATGACTGAGCTAGTTGATGAGCAGTGGTAAGCTGAAAAGCCACCTCTGTGAGTCTCACTCTCAGTGTGTGAGATATATTAAACTTGCATGACAAAGTTTAAAAATAAATGACATCCAGAGGTCACACTGTTAAGAGGAATGGCTTTCTATGCTATTAAATGCAAAATTGCACCTTGTGAGTGTATGACAATTATTTAACAGCTTAGAAGAGTAAGGCAAGATTTTCCATTGAAACTACTAGGAGTTCTAATAAACGAATTCAGCTAATTTGCTAGTCATCTGTAAAAATAAATAAATAAATAAATAAACAAATATTCACTTCATACTACTCACTATTAATGGTAAGGGTGTCATTTTAATTCTCTAATAATTTTTAGCATTTGGTTTAATTCCAGCTATCATAGGTAGCTTTTCTCTATTGTGTTTAACACCTTTTTAACACTAAGATTTTGCAGATCTTCCAGCAAAAGAGTGAGAGAGCCCTTTAAGCGTAAGAGATCACATTGAGGAAGTATTAATAAGATGTAACCATGTAGATATTAAATTTCCTACAGCATTTTTCTTTCAAATTCTAGGCCCATTGAGTTTTATACTTTGCCCAGAGACTAAATGGACATTGTGATTACAGCATAGCCATTTTGGAATGAGCAAGCCAAAGAAAATTATAAAAGGTCGATGCAGAAATAATTGTAAATAGCTACAATAAAAACTGTCAAGACATGGTTGTCTCACAAATGTTAGTTCAAGTGCATCATAATATTAAATACCCTTTGATGCATTCCTTTATATAAATTCCACATGGGCTGAATGAAACGGAGATTCTTGTCAGTTCCAGTGATGATATTAGCATAGATACGCTGACAGGAATTTCAATTTCATTCAGCAATCTCAGATTCCAGAGAGGACTTTTCATTTAGAAATTACATACTGGACATAATCTAATTTAGAATACCATGTTTGTTGCCCGATAGGGTTATTTCTTATTCATTTCTTTAAAAAAACCCCACAGAAACAAAACCCCAAAAACAACAGTTGTGAATTGTTGTACAGAATTTAAACACATACGTTACTGTATCAAAGCATGACTGGCTGGAGACTGAGTACTGAAAGAACGCCTGTAACACCAGGCATTTTGTAATTAAAGAAACATACAATGAAATAATTCTCAAGACTCAGTCATTGTCCATTTTTTTTCTGGCTTACATGTTCTATATGTGCAATTCATTAAGCTAAATATGCTTAGCTTTGTTCAGAACTGGCTTTGTCAACAGCTGCTAACTGGAAGAGCTGGTTAATAAGTATTTACCCTAAAGCACTCTGCTTACGTAGCAAAGTGTGGCATATGAAAATACAATTTAGCTAGTCAAACAAAACTGGTATTTATCATACTGTATGTTTGGTATACAATTAATACCTAAAATATTTTTATTGTGTATTCTAATTGTAAGGTTTTTTTCTTTATTATGTTTTATTCCATTATTCACCAACAGCCACCTTTTATGTAAAATAATAGCCCACTTTTTAAAGGTGGAGCTGTGAAACTACACATTTTCTTCATTTAGCTCCCTAGGCAGTGTCAGGGAGGATAGTTTTCAAGCTGCTCATTAAACAGTGTCTGCTTATT
>JANXJC010000078.1:33763689-33786326 GCA_027564655.1 Leptodon cayanensis
CAAAAATAAAAGGTAGCCCTTCAGTGGACTAGATAAACAGTCTGCTACCATCTACTTCAAACAGGTTTTCAGGACTGCATTTGCATTTCATGTATATATTACACGGACAAATTAGTAATACTGTGATGTGTTTACTTATGCATGCCTGTAGCAAGTTATTGCGTAATTTGCCCATACAGTGGTTTCACCTGCGTATATAATCATTACAATTATATTTGCAAATTAATTATGTATTCATGTACACATGTGGAATAACTGTACACACTTTTTTTTGTACTATTTGGACCATAAGTTTTTTTCAAGTGAAGATTTATCTTATCCATTTATCCACCCAATTTGAATAAGTCTTCCTTCTGGGTGAGAGCTATTGTAGCCTGCAAATTACTTTCTTCTTATCTACACTGGAAACTATGTTTGCTGGCATTTGTACAGCTCTATCTATACACCAAGTTATACAATCGGTAATGTCAAAACACTCACACCTTCTCTTCATTACACTTTCTGTTCCTGATGGTTAGAGTGTGAATCCCTCCACAGCTGAGATATTGCTTCTAGCAGCTTAGCTATGGCAGGATAATCTAATCAACCAAACATTTCCACAGCTTTTGGGGTAGTTTTCTGGTTGACGTTGAATTCTGTGTTACTGCAGGTGAATTTACAATGGTTAACATTACTAGTTCAAAGCTAGCCCATTTTTCCCTGCTCCATGCTGATCATGATCCTGTAGACATATGCAAAGACAGCCAGGGAAGAAAAAAACAGGGAGAATTTAATGCCACTGGGGACATTTGGGGGCTTGGAGGGTTTTTGGGGTGGGATGTTGTTTGTCTTTTTTTCATTTCCTCCTTTATGAGAAATTCATTTCTTGGTATAAGATGCTGTGTCAAAGGCAAGGAGAGAAGGATAAAAATGATAGCTGAGGTGAATGTTGAAGGAACATTAAATTGTTTCCTCAGCTGTGTCAGAGTGGAAGAATCTGTTACTTGTAGATCCATTTACGTGGTGGCAGGTTGCACTGGCAGGTATGTGGCCTTAAGTCATGGGTTAAACCCCTCTGTACGGGCACCTTCTGCTGGTGAGTTGTGTGCCACCATAGCTCCCGTTTCCCTTACCAGCTCCTCTTAGTGTCTGTTCCATACACATAAGCAGTCTCACTACTTAACATTTTCTGCCCAGGGAGCAGGAGCAGACCAAGACAGGATGAAGTAGGGAGCACAAGCTCAGCAGAAAGGGAAAAGTTATTGAGGTATTTGTGTAGCTAGTAGATGATTGAGGGTTAAAAAACACATCCCAGATTGGGATTGGGTGAAGCTAGAAAGGTATAAGAGGTTGAGAGTGTAAGAGGAGAATGATGACAAGTGGGCATGGTATTGGAGTGGGGAGACTGAAGTTGTGTGAAAAATGGATACAAGAAAAGAGAATTAACGTATATGCCTTTCTGTACACTTTTGCTAAATAGTATACTTTCAGGGATTGCAAGTGCATGACCACCACTCATAGCATATAATCAAAGTATGCTGTGGAAGCCCTGGTATAATACTCCTTGAGGTTCTTTAATTGAAGGAAATTTGGTAAAGAACTTGAGAATTATTTGTTCACAGTAACCACATTAACAGACAGCAGTAAATACTGCAAAGTTCCCAGCCTTTCAGAATCAGACTTGGGAAACAGGATATGCAATTTAGTGTGCTGAGTAGGGAAAACCACTATGTTTATTTACACAACAAGAAAAATAACAGGAAAGTAAATTTCTCATAGTGCTGAGAATCCCTAAGGATTTGAAACAGGGATCATCTTTCTGTGATAAGATGTCTGCTGGTGCAGGTGGAAAGGTCTTTGTGTAGGAGTCACAGAGTAGATTTTTCTTAACTATGGACAATGCAAGAATATATGTTTTAAAAGTCAGAGGGGGTCCCATATGATTTTAGGGTATTCCTGGTTTGGATTAAATTGCATAGCCTGCTACTGTCAATTCCTATTTTAGCAGAATTCATTTAACTGTTTATTCCTGAAAGGTTAGACTTCAAAACTACTGCTTATGTCTCATTTGGGGCTGAGGGGCTACATGGAACAAAAATGAGCTTAACATACCTTTGCAGATATGTACTGATATGTTGCAGGTTGGCATGCTAATGATGTTTGAGCAGGGAAAGAAACTGCTGCAAGCTGTGCTTCAAGCCTGAAGCTGTGCAGGGCCATTATGGGAATCAGTGGTCCCCAGAGAGGAGATGCATACAGTTTCACCACCTTTCCTTTTGCTGTGGAAAGAGACCGTGCCATAGAAACTACTCTGTTGTTTCTCCTACTTTCTGTTGGTTCTTTATCTGAGCTTCGAAACAATGTTGTTCAAAGAAAATGGTAGTGTTTAGCCCAATGTAATTCCAAACATTTACTACGTATATTGCCTCCCAAAAATCTTGAATATTGAGGATCTCCCTGCTCAGACTGGGCTTCACAGTTTTCAGAAAAGGGAGATTTCCTTTTGAACCCTTGCCATAATATTGCCTCCTCTGCATTACTGCTGCTGATTCCAAAAATAGCTGTGTTACAGTGGTCCTGTTTGAAAAATTTTAAAACTCTTTTGAGATAAAATAGCTACATCAATATTAAAATACATCTATTAAAAAAAATCTGGAAATCCTACAGCTTTGTAATGGTCATAGACCCATTAAACTGAACTTAGCCATCAGCTTCCTCTGAGGAAGCAAACTGATAAGTGTGCAGGCAGAGCGATTCAGAGAGCAGGAGTCTTCTCTGGAAGGCAGAATGAAATTGTTATATTTGGCAAGGTTGGAGGTTCTTTATTTTCTGACTAAAGTAAATCACTGGACAGCCAGAGGAGCTGGACTTAGGTAATGCACGCATATAACAGTCTGTCTGACAGCTTGTTTTGGAACATTGTTTTATCTTTTTTTAATTAACATGGATTGATGAGAAAACCAAAACCAGAGTAACAGTATCTGAGAACTCAGACTTTAAAGGATCTGAAAGAAGATAATTTATCAGGTCAGGAGATAGTGATGCTGTGGGTTTCTGACATTGGATTTTTTCATCAGGCAGCTCCTACTTCTCTCTCACCTTCATGAAGTCATATATTGTGACTACCTTGGAAATACAGTCCCTGTTCTGTAATGCTTGGGTTACTTTCACATCTTGCTTCTCTTTCATTACTCTTCTCTTTCATGAATCACTGTTACCATACTTTGTTCTGAGCATAATTATGTGGGGACAAGAAATATTGGGTCTAAAAATCAGAAGAATTTAGAGCTTTATGGTGCCAGGTTTACTCTCTTTCATTTTAAGGGGAGAAACTTTATTTGAAATTAGATGAATGAGAGAAAATCAGGGATCTTACAATTTTAGAACTTGTTGAGGTCCTATCACAGACAGCAAGTTAGATTCTAGGAGACACAACTACTATGCTATTTTCAAGTTGTTATCAAGTGTGTTGCAAGTAATCATCCAATTTATTGTGTTTAGGGTAGGAAATAAATAGCCCTTCATTTGCAGCTTCAAGTTTTCCTGAAAAAGTATTGTTTGAATGAACTTTAGATCAATACAGAACCACTGCGAGTTGTTTGATGAAATATTTTCATTGGTTTCAGTGGAAGTTTAAATGAGGCACTAAGGACAATTCCTGAAAAGTTCTTAGCATGAGTTCTGTCTGATTTTCTTTCAGTTTCAGAGTGCTTGCCAAATGTTTAGAACCTAAACTGATTTCGACTGTAACTCGTGGTCCTGGTCATAAGAAGAGTAAAATACATTCCTGCCTCTCAGTTTGCAACATTATACTTTGGGTCATTTTTAGAAAAATGATATGGCTATATATGTCTCTGTATTTGTAGTCTGATCTGGCAGAGGAGAGTCTTTAAGCCAGTGTGTAGCCTCTTTAAGCCTCTTGAAAGCATGGTCTTCTGAGAGAGGAGCTAACAAAAACCCATGTATTGCTAAACATACATTAATTTCAATGAGGTCAAGATATTTAATGTATCTTAACATATCTAATATATCCAATATGGCAATATTACCAAACCATTAAATGCTGTCCTAACTGTGGCAATAGTAGTGATTATAAATGTTTTTCTTTAGTTTTTAATTTTAAAAATTTGCTTTCACAAATTAGCGCTCTACTTTTTTTTTTTCTTTAAGATAGAAGTGCATGAATCAGAAAGTTGTATTGTATCTCTAGCAATTTGATGCTTTAGGAGCACAGCTATCAGAATTTTGTCTCTGAAAGTTCAGTTTGGTATTTTAATTCTCTTGTAAGTAATATCTGATTATTTTTAATAACATCAGGTAAAATTGTAGTCACCTTAGTATATTTTCTATTAAAATCAAAGATAAATAGAAATATGTGAGCTAAATATTTTTTATGAAAATATTTTCTGATATTTTCTTCTGTGCAGACAATATAATTTTTCAGCATTGTGCTGAAGAATAAGAATTAGAAACCAAATTGAAATTGTCTGTTTTCATTGGTCAAGATGAAAAGCAAATCAAATCACATAAATAAAAACAGTAGTTTTGTCTAACAGAAACATTACCTATAGAAATAACTGTTCAATTTTTCATAATTAATTGTGGAAGACGTTACATCTTTTTTAGGGCTTATGAAAAATGTATTCTTCTACAGACAGTCTTCTGAGCATACTTGCTAAAATTAAGGGATTAAGTCATAGTTAAAATTGGTAAATCTTTTACTGAGTAACTTTAGAAGCTTCACTTACATTTTCAATTAATTTGATTATTTTGGCTATTATTAAATTAACTAACCAATCCAAACAATGTCAAGTGCTGTGCAGTCACAGAGCTAAGCATGATTCCGGTCCTTCAGAACTTACAGTTTTACAAAGATACAAATTCAACAGTTGAGCCAAAATATGATGCATCCAGATCCAAAGCTCACTACTGGTGAGCTCAGGGGTAATATTTAGTTTAGAAGGAATAAAGAGTGTTGATACTGAGAAGACAGACATTGTGTTTTTCACAGAGAGCACAAGACAGTTTAGAGCCTCACAGAGGTTGTTGAAAGTCATTTGCTATGCTCAGGCATTGCAGCTGATCTGAAATTTCTAGCATTGGATCTCTGGCTAGTAGTGTACATAAGTACATAACACAATGTCAGATGCTGTGAGGGACATATGAAAGATACTAGAAAACTTGGAGCTTGGAATTTTCTTGGGCTATTTTAATTTGTGTGGTTGATAGGCCTGCTATTTTAATGTACTGTAATTATTTAATTATTCCTCTCCATTACAATGCATTTCTGTAACTGCAATAAAATACAATTATGAAATGTGTAACATGTAAAAAATTATTCAAATATATGCATTGATTCATAACATGCAACTAACCTTTACAGATAGAAGATAAAAAAGAATATTAAAAAAAGCCAAAAATCCTCATGTAAGCTCCATTATTTCTGATTCCTGCTGAAAATTGTATATGGATCTATTCAGACTGAGGAGTTCTAAGGAATTGGATTTTTTTGCTTTTATAGGTAAGCAAAATGAAACTTATTAAGAATTACATTTATGAATAGAATGTTAGTGCACTTTTGTGAGTTAGCTACCCATATATCCAAATAACATACAGTTAAGGGGTTCACAATGTGATCAACAGAAAAAAAGTAATGCCTTCAGTAACAAGAAATTTTGCGCTATGGAAATGAGTCATTTTATCAAAAGGAACCAGCAGGAATACTAGAGCTCTAAGGTTAGCTTTATTTTTAAGAGGTGAAGTGTGTATATCAATAATTTACCTCAGAGCTGCCTACAGTAATGAAATTTTGAAAGACTTTATTATAAATTTCAGGTGGAGAGACTGCAGAGGTTAGGCATGAATTAATCTAAAAGAAATGCAAATGACCTCTGTGTGCACCCTAAGTTGTCTTATTGAGCAAGCTGTGATGGAGGATGGAACACTTGCTTAACACTGTCAGCAACCTAAATGAAACATCACATATTGCTTTAACATCAACAGCAGACGTGCAAGGGTTTTTCCCCTATTGCTATGTTTTTCTAGTACAATATGCTGTAGGAAGTTAGTACTTTCAAATCCACTACATGCATTAATACCTGTGGAAAAACCTTTATGTGGCTCCAGTGCAAAAGAAAAAAAGGGTAAAGCAGTGGAAGCAGACTGCTTAAGTGCTTGAGTAGTGTGAATGCTAGTTTTTCAAGTTTCTTGGCAGTGCACAACACAAGCTACTGACAAATATGGAGCCCAGCAGTAGTGATTACGTGGTCTCATGAACAAGGGCTTGTTTTAAACATTGGGTGGAAATATTTTTCATAGTGCTCAGTCTGCAGCTTTCACTGCTTGACATGTCACAAGGAAACTATTCCAACCTTATATTGCCACCTTCCTCTGAAGAATATCCAGACTGGTAGTATTAGGGAACAAATAATGTTTCTATATATGAAATATATATGAAGAACAAGATACCAAATCCACCACAGCATCAGGAAGAGAATTCCTTATATTCCCCTTTAATTTGGACTTTAAACTATTTTTCCTCATGTTTGCACAGTAAAACCCTCATTGAAAATTTATTTCATATCTTTGAACTCCCAGATGCTCTAATAACACAGGTAACAATATTGTGAAGGAATATACACAGTAATAATTCTCTAATGTGCCTTAAAAAAGGGGGGGAGGTCTCAGAGGCTATTAAATAACTTGAGCAGTCAAACCCACTTTTCTTCATGCGACTGAAAGATTTTCTCTCTTTTTCATTCTAAATAGTACTTGTTTGTTAGTGCTCATATTCAGATTTCTCTTAATAGGGAGGGTTATCCATATTAAAGAAAAATATGGGATGTCAAAGACACTCAAGATGTAGGAAGACTTGAGGATACTTGCTGGATCCCTTGAGGAGACGATAAGTGAAAAATTGAACATGTGCTGGCAATGTGCACTTGTAGCCCAGAAAGCAAACTGTATCCTGGGCTGCGTAACAAGAAGTGTGACCAGCAGGTCAAGGGAGGTGATTCTCCCCTTCTACTCTGCTCCCGTGAGACCCCACCTGGGGTACTGCATTCAGCTCTTGAGTCCTCAGCACAGGAAAGACATGGACCTTTTGGAGCGGGTCCAGAGGAGGGCAACAAAAATGATCACAGGGATGGAACACCTTTCCTCTGAGGAAAGGCTGACAGAGTTGGGGTGGTTCAGCCTGGAGAAGAGAAGGCTCCTGGGAGGCCTTGCTGTGGCCTTTCTATATGTAAAGGGGGTTTATAAGAAAGATGGAGAATGACTTTTTACCACAGCCTGTAGCCACAGGACAAGGGGAAATGGTTTTAAACTGAATGAGGGTAGATTTAGACTGGATATAAGGAAGAAATTGTTTACGATGAGAATGGTAAGACACTGGAACAAGTTGCCCAGAGAAGCTGTGGATGCCCCATCGCTGGATGTGTTCAACACCAGGTTGGAGGGGCCTTTGAGCAACCTGATCTAGTGAAAGACATCCCTGCCCATGGCGGGGGTGGGGGTGGGGGGGGACTAGATGATCTCTAAAGGTCCCTTCTAACCCAAGCTATTCAATAGTTCTATTCTGTGATAGTTGTCTGCTTTTCCATTCACAAGATTACTACCTGTTTCAGTTGTGATTTCCTGTTCCCTCAGAACTTTGGCCTGGGAAATTGATTTGACCTGAAAAGTGTCAGATGAGTTACTGCTTCTGCATAACAAGATGACTTGCCAGACTATGCTGCATAAAAGGTGCTTTCCTTATTTAATTCATTGATTGTCTGAATAATGTGAAAGCTGGAACTATCAAGTCTTTACTGAGCAGTGTTGAACAACATGACCATTGAGTACATTTTCAATGTAAAATATCACCTGAAGATTCCTTGTCATTTAACAAAACTGATCACAAATCTCAAAACAAATGAAGATGCTTATTGACATTTTTTCTTGACCTCAGAGAATGTTGAATTACACAGTTGAAATAAAACATGTATTTGGCTTTGTGTTTGAAATTGTACTGAAACATGGTATTTACTCCAACCTTCTGCTTTTGCACTTAATGCTTAGATGAGAAATGGCAGGCAAAGAACAAAATTTCTAGAAGAGTTTATTACTACATATGTAAAAAGGAAATGTTTGCCACATAGGGGTACTGGTACGTTTACCATAAATGTTCAGTGCATACAGCGGGAAGGACACAGATATGCAACGTGGAGAAAGCCAGCTCCTTCCAGCAGGGCCTGGAGCTTTCTAGGTGGGGAGTTTATGTCATTGACCTTTAATTATGGAAAGTTTGTTGTCTTGTATACTGTGTGAGGAAATGTTCACATTTCATATATGAAGGCCTGCTTCAAATACTTTGTTAGAATACTTTACGTAAGCAGATAAATTGCACAAGCAATGTGGATTTTATTAAGCTCGAGTTTCCCACTGAAGTTGATTTCAAGTGTAACTGTAGAGGTTTTTTCAGTTGGCATTAACAAAAATAAAGCACTAGTGAACCAGCTGGTTAAATGATAAACTGAAGCTTACTGTAACTGAATTGTAGAGGTAACTGCATGTAGAAATACAAGAGGAAAATATCTGGTACACTGAGGGAAACTGTATTTCTGTAGAATATCCTTGAAGATATTGTCCTTTATTTCCATGTGACTACCCCAGTAGCCTGTGAATTCAAAAAGTAGTAGTAATCTGGATGGATTATGTTCCCTTGTTGTTTTGGGGATTTCATAGTTTTAGCCTCCCCAAGCATTTGCATTTCTGCTATAGCTGAGTGACAGCTGTGAATAGACCAAATGTATTAACAGTCTTGGGGATTGTCCAGTCCTGTTCTGGCTAACATAAACCGTAATTTTACATTTATTTGGGGGGTTCATAGGATACATAAATGTAGCACTAACTAGTTCCACCAGCTTCACAGCATTCTTGTGCCCTGATACCAGCACAAGGCTCCTCTTAACAGCCACAGAATCAGAACTGGTTTCTTCACTTTTCTTCAGGTAAGGAATAAAATAAAGTTGCTTTAAAATGAGCAGGGAAGTACAAACTTTAGAAATCCTGTGTCCCAGTCAATAAAAAAACTTGCAAATCTTGCTATGATAACCTAGTGGGCCATTTTTCAAGGTGATTCAGATGTTTCAGGGCAGGGATCAGACAAAAAATTGTGTTACTCCCATTGGTTTAGGTGTTTAAATCTTTTAAAAATCTGGCCTTTGGTCATGTGTACTGTACTTACCTATCAGAACACTTGCAGCCATTACTTTTCAATCTGCTTTTTTTCTGAAGTTCTTTAGAATACATAATCACTGTGAATCGTGTACTTAACATATTTCATACGCTTTCCTTCCCACTGTCTTCCCCCTTTTGTTCTACATTATTTTCAGGAACTGGAAAAAGGAGTGATTTTCAACAGTATGGGAAAAAGTTGGATACTGGATATGATCTTAGCATTTGTCATTGTTTAGGAAGATAATAAATCATCAGACATTCAAATTCATTCTACAGTAAGCCCCAGAGATTCTTCAAGCTCTATTCCAAATTCCTCTCTGTCAATGTCATCATAGTTGTTAGCTGTTTGTAGTAGCAATAGTAATCTGTCTTCACATAGTTCGTATCAAAATAATTCAGTGGTAAAAAATTCAGATAAAAGGGAAACAGAACTCTTCAGACACAGCTGGTCTAAGTTTAACCTCAGAAGTTTTCCAGCAGGAACCTACACTTGTCAGCATCGGTTTCAACTCTTTAACCTGTTTTTTTACTTTTCTAACAATATGAGTAACAAAGTGACTAGAGGAAAAGGAAAAGTTCTCACTTATGCAAAGTGAAATTAAAATCGAACAGACCTTTTTATAAAGGTTATTTTAAAGGAAAGCAGAAGAGCTCTGTAGAGATGTCAGACCAGCGGGGGAGAGAGACAGTAGGCTTTGTTTGATTCTGGTGTCACTTACTCAAGTTTCACTGTAGCATGAGAAGATAAAGCCACTGGAACAAACTTCAGTGTAAAGTGAAAAGAAGATGCAGCAGCTGGTAGCAGATTTTAAGTCCAAGGCTATTCCGGTTGCTCAAATCTCTTAGAATTATTTACCAAAACTACCAAATGGCAGTATCATCAGGACAAATCTCATGGAAACTTCTGAGAACTGGAAGTTTCTAATTGAAATGACTGAGTTTACAGTGTGATGTCAAATCAGCTAACCTTCACGCAGTTCTCAGAAGCAAAAGGTACAATAGTATGTTTCTCAGCAACGAATAGAACTTTTTCCTTCTTTGTTATATCATTTAGAAGTAGAAAACCAACAAAATTCAAAGCCAAATCAGAAAATGGAGCCTTAATGATAAGTTTAATCATATAATTAGCAAGGTATGAATAACCTTGGATGAGGGAGACACAGTATCGGTTAAACTGGAAAGAATGCGGCAGTCACAGTCATTAGAGAGAACGCTGAAAAATAAACAGAAATACTAGAGTTCAAAGTTACTAAGCAACTACGTTTAAAAGAAGAAATGTCAAATTACGCATTTCTCTTTGGGAGTCCTAGTTATTGATCTGACTGCAAAATTACTGCTAAGCAATAAATTAGCCTGGGAAGTTTCTTTAGATATTGTGTCAATTTTCTTGCTATTTCTTTTTATTTTTGTCTGGAACATATTCATGAACATTTAGTAAATGCTTGTAACACTAAAAAAGACTATCTAGGCAAATTGTGGTGGGATGATTCCAGTCAAGTGGGGAAGTTCCCTAAGGATGTGAAGATTACAAAACTACATAAGAAAGTACAAGATCCATACTTTCTCTCATGTCTGTAGTTGACTAAAAAAGGAAATAGAAATACCAATTAATGTTCCACCTTGCTCAGACAGCATGGTGGGAGTAATCCTTGGGGAGAGAAGATTTTTTAAAAAGAAGGAGAAATTTCACTAAATCTAGAACCACACTGTGTCTGACCCTTGTATAGAATGCCGATGAGCTGACCAACAGCCTTATGAATGGCTGGTAATGGTTATGGGTTGGTAAGAGTTGCAGTCTAAGCACTTTCCTTCTTCTTCCTCAGATAATTAAATCCCGCAGGCTGGGCAGAGATATGGTCCTGACCACAGTTCATCAGCAGCTCAAGACAGGGGAAAGAGGAGTCATGTTACTCCTTCCAAAGCAAGGTCTTTGCCAGTGGGCTCAGGGAAGACTTTTGATTCTTATACAATCTATTGTTTAGTGGCACAGTATAAAACATACTAAAATATGAAATCATATTCATACTCTGTAATTTGTAAAGATAGGTTGTATCTTCATAGACAGCAATCCTTTTTCACAATAGTTTAAATGTAGTCTTTCTGCTATAAAGATTCCAGATGATGTAGCCTCTCCTACAGAGACTCCAGAGTCTCTCCTACAGTCTCTCCTAGAGACTGATGTACAGTCTCTCCTAATTGCCACCCATGATCATATTTAAGTCTTTTTTCCAGGTCTATATCTTCTTTAAGAACTGTAACTTCTTTCATTTAATGAACCATTTAATCACAGTATGATGAAGAATGTTTAGGTAAATTTTGTATCATTTTAGGGCATAGAAAGTGAGCTATATGAAGAAGGACATATAGCTGGAGAAATCTGCTGTGACAGAAGCTTCTTTGTTAAACAAATAGCAGCAGTTTTAATCTAACATTTTTTGTAAAAATAAAAATAAAAATTGGAAATTGTTTAAAAAATATCCAAAGTCCCATTTTCATATATTAAATGTAAGTTTTATTGATAATTTCAAAATAATTATTTGCTTTTGAAACTTCTTAGAGTGTGTCAAAGGGATTTGAAGTCCAAATGAAATATTTCACATTTGTTAAAGTAGAATACTTATGTTGAGCCAGTTTGGTCTTTCCAGATATGTGAAATTATTCATGAGCTTGAAAACCAACTTTCTGACAAGCCATAACTAAGCTTGTGATAGAAAATATGAATGCATAAACTATAATAATTAGCAAGGTTTATAATCTTGCATAAAACAGTGAGTAACTTCAGTTAGTCACAGAACAAACACCCTGTAGTCATGTAAGAATTTAGTAAATTCACAGGAAAGTAAAAGCTATTACAGAGTCAGCAAGTCTCCTTCTGGAGTGATAAAGTGTTATTTTCAAAGCCACTGTCATCAAGTTACATGCACATACTCATACTAATGAAATGCTATAACCTGCAAGTTCATTTGATGGATCTTGTATTGATTTCACTGGGAGTGTTGAATAACTATGACCCAAAGTAAGTGAAATGTACAGAGCAAACAGATCTTTACACTTCTGCATACTTGACAAAGACAAGCAAGCATTAAGATTCTTACTTGGCAGATATAAAAGATTATTATTTGAGTAAGGTTACACAGGCAGACAGGCAGTTATGAAGCTGGGGAAAGAGCCCCGTTCTGACATGCTCTGAAAGCCCTGTCTTCTATGTTTCCCATCAGAAATTACCCAACTGTAGGAGAATCGAGGAACTGTTCAGAACAGCCTCTGTCTGCTTTCTGTACAGCATACCTATAAAAATCCCAAAGCACAGTATTCTAAATTTTTAGAATGACTGGATTATTGCTAGTTATCACCTAGGTCCTGATGAAGCAAAGAGCTTAAGCATCATTGTTAAACCCTTTGACTTCAATGACCTTTGAGTCACTTGCTTTTTTGTGTGCATACCCTTTATTGTAAGTGTTTTCTGATGCAAAACAGAGTCTAAGCTGGTTGCATTGCCTACTTGCATACAAATTCTGTAGCTGTTTTTTCTTTATGGTTAGTTACCAAATCCAGAAGCATGGGACTTGTTCAAAGTATCCAAAACAGCACCATATCAAACTGCTTATTAGCTAGCATCCCATGTACACAATATAATATATGTGACGATGTGATCCTGTGAGGAATTTGGTACCCTTAAACATCACTCCTTTGGAGCTAAAGACATTGAAATCTCTTTGGAGCAGTTATATGAAAGAAACATTCTACTTAAATGCAAAAATGTTCATTCTGTTACAGTTCTTCCTGTGATTTAGAAATAAAATGTGTGAGTTTTTGACTGTAATTGCTTCTGCAACAGAGTCCAGTGTAATATTTGCTTTATTTAAGAAATTTCAGCAGGGTAAGCTAAACATTTAGTTAACATATACAGTTTAAAATACCCACAAAATAATCCCCTCTATTTGTACAGTTCCTATAGAAAACACAAACTTCAACCAAGAAGGACGTTTAGGAAATACCTTTAAAAGTATTCACAAGGAACTCATCTTAAAAATTAAGCTGAGCACTTCTGCAGGTCTACCACTATTTTATTTCACGGGCATAAATAGCTGAACATATGATACAAGCTTGTCTCTAGCATAAGCAATTGTTCTGATTGCACTCTACTCTTAATCATGTAGTTCTTTTTTTATATCTCTTTGACTCAGTAATGTTTAGCGTGAGATGAGATCACCCATACATACAGACATGCTAATGACTAGTTTCAACACTTGAAGAAAGAAAATCTCAAATGAAAACATTGCACAAAAAGAAGAGGCTTTGGCAGTAGGTCTTAAGTACAGCAATGTAGCTATGAATATATTTTGGGGGAAAAAAAATACTTTCCATCAATACTTGGCTTATGATTGGAATGTTTTTCACATTAATTTAATTCCAAGTTGTTTACAAATGAGTGAGAGCAAGAGAGAGTGAGAATGAGAGTGTTTTATCAGTGACCTGGGAAATAAATTAGACTACTCAAGACAACTAGTTCTCTTGAATTAAACATAATAAAAAAGCACTATTTTCCAAAGATGTAACTACTGAATAAATGGTATGTGGAGGGGATCTATGGAAAAGGGATTTGAGACACACAAGCAAGTAAAAGAAATAGGGATGGTCTATGACTCCCTGAAACTTAGAAGCTGTTGTCTGAGTTGAAAACTGAGCATTGTCATTAATATTACAGTCGTAAAACATTTTGTCAGATATGTGTGAGGACTATGCAGAAAGTAAATGATTAAGCTTTTCCTAAACCTTGAATAAAAAAAATTGTCCATTTTTAAAGAATATGTCACTGAAAGGATATGTTTATACAAGTATGCAAGTAACTTTGCACTTCACTATGTTTTGGTTCCTTCTAAAGAAAAGTACAATGAGTGTATATCACTTGTAAAAAACCAGAACAAATCAACATAGGAAGGAAGAAGAGACCTAATAATTGCTTTGACGTGTGTAAAATGAACTGTTTGTATACAAAACACCAGATTCATATTGGTGGATTTCTGCTCCCCACTGATGGTATGGATTATTTACTGTTTTATTTATTCATATTTATGTATTTGTATTAAAGGAAGTGGGGCCTATCCTAGGACTTTTGAAACTGATGCAAAGTTTTCCCTTTTATTTTGCATTCACTGGATCCATCTCATGGAGGACAGAAGAGCAAATACTTGTATACATGGGATATGGTAACAATTACTGAGAGGGAGGTTTATATGTCTCAGGGAAGAGGCGGGGGGCGGGCAGGGATGTCAGTTTGCTGCACAGAGGACATGGGGCTTCAGAAGGAGTTCTCATAAACCTGTCTAGAACAGGGAAGGGCCTTAAAGCCTCGGTTGCCCTGACCAGCGTTAGCAGGCATCCAGCCTCCAAAGTCTGCATCCATTGGCCCAGGAGCTCCATTTAAGCTCAGGCCCGGGTGCCCTGCTCCTTACCTGACCTGTGCTCAGGTCTTTCCTAGACTTGCAGGCTGGACTTGCCAGGTTGATGTTGCCTTGCTGTTGTCTGATGATGCTAGATTCTTGGTGGTCCCTGTCATTGTCACTAGCTCGCCCTGCTGACCTTGCTCAGGTATGGTCAGACTGCAGCTGTTTTGCGTGGGCACGTGTGTCTCCCACCTCACTGTCTGCTGTGGAGCAGCCCCACTCCTGCTGTTCCCCGGCAGGAAAGTCAGTCTATAAATCTAGGGTGCAGGACAGTTGACTTTAAATCTTTACCGCATACCTTACAGAGAAAAAGTAGTTATGAACATAGTAACAGTATCATCTATTCAGCAGTTGTTGTTAACGTAACGTATAATGCTTTATCCATGTGCCTTTAGAAGGCTATGACAGTGAAAAGGAGATTGCAGTATGAAGTATTCTTCACCAGAATAAGTGGGATGAAAGGTCAGGAGTCATTGTTTGTGTCCATGTATGTCCATTATACCAGGTGGCATAGTGGTGCTCACTCAGAAGAAACAAGGCAGCAAAGTCTCAAGGGAGATGACAATCAAGCTTGGAAATGGCATGGAAAAAGGGACATGTTTTTAAGGTGCCTTAATCTTCTTTGGTTAAGGGGGGTGGATCTTAAATCTTTAGCCTTCCTTTGAAGTTATGGGTCTTGAGAGGACTACAGAAGGAGGTAGTAGCCATCCTATATAACAGAAACAAGATACACTTCATCTCAAAGGAGGGAAATTTCAGCTTAGTCTAAGAAAAAGACACAGAAACTGAGGTGCTAAACAGAGAAGGAACTGCAAACCAGCATTTTAAAAGGAGCATATTGTTTTCTTCAAATCTTGCCTATCATTAAAGCTCACTGAGAAGTCTGACACAAGAGCTAGCATCTCATTTCCACAGGCATGCTGGAAATGAAAAACAGCACTACTGGGACCTCTAACACAAACTGCCTCAGTGTATCTCAAATATAGAAAAGCAGACCTTCATACAAATTGGGGACTTGTTTGACAGCTGGAGAGAAAAAGGGCCTTGATACAGGCTCTCTCCGAGACCATTTCCAACTTGCTTTAGGGGCTTGCATGCTCTGCTGGATGCAAGTGTTTGCAACAATTTTCTGTAAGTGTAGTCTCCTCACTGTTGTATGTACAAAAGTAGGCATCTTTTGCAGAACTGCCAATCTAATTGCCAATACAGTAGCTCAAACCACCTGTACTTTAGCCAGCTTTATTGCTGTTTTTCCTTCAAGGGAATTATCACCTAAGGATGTTAGAGTGTTGTTTTTAAGTCATTGAAATAAGTCAAGATGTGGATAGATGCCTCAGTGGGACTTTCAAAAGCTGACATTTGTCTTTAAATGAATTAGATGTGCAGAGTTTTTTTGCAAGTTCTGCATAGGCATGTAACCTTTAGATACCCTAATAATTTCAAATACCAGCACCTTGATAAATACCAATATAGGCTTTCAGGGACAACCCTCCAGTAAGTAATACGCTGTCTTTGTAGAACAAAACTAATTTATTTCTGCTGTTTCTTATATTGCACATGCTTACTAATATAAACAACAAATGAGTCATTTCAAGCTACAGAGTGGGGAAAACAAATATATTGATATGAGAGCTACAAACTCTGGCAGATTTTGTAGAAAACAAAAAGTGTATGTTTCAGAGGTGGTTTAACATCTAAGCATTTAAGCATTGCTACCAAATACAAATTCTTGAACCGTGTACGCTATCATTTCTTTGAATTAAAACAGTGTGGCAATATATGGAGAACATATAGAAAGATAGTTAAGTTTGGGGGTTTTTTAAACTCTTGCAAGAAGAAAAGTTCAGACTGACATTTTTTCCCAATATTTTTTGCAACTGTAAGATGGAATGCTAGCTAAATAACAGCTCCCATCAAGTGAGAACTTTAGTCCCGCTTGTTGTCTTTGTGGATCTCCAATAATCTAGCAATTTGCAGGACATCTTGTCTCTCTGTAAACTTCTCCCCAGATGAAGTTCAAAAAGTTACAGTTATTCTATGTTTTGTGTTTTAAACCTGAAAGTACTAATGGAATATTAACAGCACTTGGAATGAATGATCATTTCCCAGTTTACCCCTAATGCACTTGAAATTATTTTCACTTCAGTCACTAGTGTCATGCAGTTCAATTGCACACAGCAGTCAGTAAAGACACTCCCCTCTTGGCTACATGTCTTACAAGGCAATAAGTCCCTCTTCCTTCTTTTCCTTCTTTGCCTAAAACATCGGAATTTCCATGCAGCTTCCATTCTCAAGAGACCACGTACCCCCAAGTGCTGACAACAGTTACTACATACTCACTGTGCATTTCCCAATAAGGAATGAAGCCAAATTCTTTGACATTTCATTTAGCTTTCTGAGTAGTTTTGCTCCACAATGCACAGTCCTGCCTAGCTAGGTTCTGCAAGACTGGCTGTAAAACCAGTTTTAAGGGCAAATGTTTACAAGTGGCATTGCTTACTCACTCATTAACCTCTTAAAGAGTCAGAATCCAGGAACTGAGTATCATAGCTGTGAGTTTAAAAATAAACTATTAGGATTATTTGTCTGCTCCCCCCACCCCCTTTCCCTCCAGCCCCTGCTTTCATGGAAAGCATTTTGGTGGCATGGTATGAAGCCAGCAGCTGCCACACACTGAATTCTGTACGTAGCTCTGAGTGCTCTGTATTGAGAAGCAGTAGGACCAGAAAAGGTTCACATAATCCAAGCAAAGCAGATGATCCACGAGCAGGAGTGCATGGATACGGGCACACGAACACTGGAACTCCCCACTTTGGAAAAGGTTGAAAGGGACCCAGACAGCAGTCCGTAAAAATCCCTAGAGACAGGGAAAAGGCAAGTAGGCAATGATTGTCGATTGCCTCTTCAAACACAAGAATTAGGAAACATCTAACAAAATTATGGTCTGACAGGTTCAGCTAAAACAAAAGGGAGGGAGGTTAGGTAGCTTCTTGCCACAGGAAGTAGAGAAAGATGAAAATTTTCATGTAATGAAACAGTGACCATATGAACTTAATGGAAGAAAAATCCAGCAAGGTCTATTAAACATACTGCGGGAGTCCTTGGAGTGGCAGTTACTGAAGACTGTGGCTTTTCTGGGAAAGTATTATCACTAAGTGATGTTAGTGTCCTCAGTTCTTATTTTAGGCATCCGATGTTGACAGCCATTTCCTGCACACTCTTCACTACTCCAGTTGTTTTTGTGTTTCTCTGCAAATTTTGAAATGACAACACTGACGCTGCTTGTTGCTGTCATCGTTTTTAACTTCCACAAGTATCACTGCATCTGTCATGGTGATTGCAGCACTCTGTCACTGAAGTATACTAAATATACAACTCTTTTCCAAACAGGAGGGATTCCCAACAGTGCAGGTTTGATTCACTCTAGCCTTTTGGCAATAGTCGTCCTCATCCCTCAGGATAATTGGGAAGTCTCCATTTCTCTCCTCATTTTGCTACACTGCAGTAATACTCTAAATTTGACAATTTTATGCTTATCTAGTAAAATCAGTGAGGCATGCCTTGCAGACAAGAACTGTCAGTTACATAATAGCTTCCCTTCACAATAAATCAAGTTGAATTTCTTTAGCATATTTATTCTTACACATTTTAGGTATTATGTACATATTACATGGTGGGTTTTCTCCTGTTTGCAGGTAGGATGCAGGCAGAACTTGGCTCCTTGCTTCCTGCTGGCAGCTTTTCCTCCTCACAAGCTGGAGGACCACAGCTTGAGAGGCTACTGTGGAATTCAGTCCAATTAAACTCAGTATTTATTGTAACCCTACTAATTTATTTGGCCAAGAAGGTTAAGTGAGCTGCTTTACAGTGAGCTAAGAGGAGGGCTGTGTGACAGAGCAACTGTAAGTAGAAAGTTCTGCCTATTGCTGGTACTGACTTCAGCTGAGTGCTTACACGGAGCCCTGGACCCAATGGAAAGAGGAAGGCCCCAAGAGTTGTATTAAATAGGGCGGCAGCTGCCAAAATAAGCAAGTCAGGTAGCTTACATGGTGGAGCCTTGAGCACTTCCCATACACACACATCAAAAACTAGTGAGTGTAAATCCACAGAGGAGACACACAGATTCCTTCTGAGCTTCCCTGCAAAAGGCTAAGGGGATGTTTCTGAAACCATGTCCGAGGTGACTGGAGGGGGTCTAAGTATTTCAAGCACAACATGTGCATGCCAGCATCTGTGCTAACCTGTAGTATATGCAGTATTGTAGCCCAGCTATACACTGAAGTGAAATTTTTCATGCCTCAAGATCAGTGCTTTGACATTTTGGAACAGAAGTGAATCCTACATTTAATGTTATGTAACTTTTGTGCAACTCCCCAATTCCTATTTTCCCATTTTTCAAATTTTCTTTGCCATTTATGAACATGGTAATCAAGCTGATGACATTGTATTTGCTTTTTTTGCATATCCTGAGGATATGAGGAAAAAATGCACCAGCTAACTGACTTAAAAGAGTGAGCCATTCACTTTACCTGCTGGGGGAAAGTCAGAAAAGCCTCCTCAAACTTTTTTGGTTTTGAAAGGGATGAATTATTTTTTCCACATTCCTGTAAATAGAGAGTAGTAGCACTCCTCTTATACATTTAGTGAAAGGGGCAGAAAGACATTTCCAAAAGTCAGACTGAGAAGAAGCTCCAGAGTTTTGACTTTGACTTGACAACCCTGCTCAAACTAAGAGGAAACACTGAAAAATGTTCTCACATACAGATTATTCTGTTCCTTTGATAAATAAACATAAAATTAAACATAAGCATAAACATAAATATAAATAAATACAGTAAAACTTCGCCACCATTTATAGGTGCAGTTTTATGATTCCAAAAGTAGCTGCAAGCAGAGCCTCTAGAGCAGGCATATTCCCTACAGGACTGAAGCAAAATTCCTATGGTGTGATCACAAATTATCATGTGCCTCAGAATAACCTCCTTTACTGTGGAACTCTTCTTTTTCAGCCTTGGTCCGTTGTTGAGACACCCAGTCATGGGAAACAGCGATTAAGACCCTCCTCCTAACACATTGTGGGAAGAGTCCTTTCAGTTGTTACCATGGCTACGAGATATAAGCCAAGGTCATTGTTTGTTATGATCGTAGCTGTGCTAAGCCTGTTTTTTTAAGATCAACAGCTGTTGCATATCAGTGAAATTAAATCATGTTTGAGACAGATGTAAAGTGTAGGATTTTTCTAATTCAGGTGAATCATGCTGATATTTCTATCTTCTCTGTGGTCCAATCTCTGATCTTCATTATCAGCATACTTTAAATACAGAGTAACACCTCTAATTGTCCTGCACCGTTAAAAAGGATATCAGAACGTGTAACTTCATGTGGATAATTTGAAATAAACTGGTAGTTATAAAAGTGAGTTAGGTCTGCATGCTTGCAAACTTTGCCATGTTTTAGAGATGCCTTTTCTAAAATTAATGACATTGCTGGCAATCTGTACTAGTGCTTTATTTGAGTCGTATTATCCTCTGAATTAATCAGATTTATCAGATTTATTCTGGGTGGATTTGGTATCAGTCACTCACAAGAAATTTCCAAAATAAGATCAGCAAACAGACATGGTGTAAAAAATAAGGACACTTCCCTTTTTTAACTGTAAGTTTGATTTGGCTATTTTTGTTGATATTCCCAATTTAAAGAAGTTGCTTTTAAGTATCTGGACTGTAAGAAAATTTATCAGATATTTTAAAGGAGACCTCTGTACTAAGGACTGCTTCCATATATCCAGTTAAACCATGGCATAGCATGCAAGGAGCTGGTCCAATGCTACCTTCTGGTTTTTCAGCCCCATTCGTGGAGTAACAGAGGTAAACCTAATTCCTAAGATAAATTAAAGCAGATACAGCATTGCTTTATTGTATATGAACTGGGATTATCTCATCAAGTAGCTCTCAAGTGACTTAATACTTACATTGGTTAATATTGCTGCAGCAGTCTAGCAAGGGTTTTGATGCAGAGCAGAAGCCAAGGCAGTAAATGTGATATGGTGTGATCCTGGGTAAGGCATTAACTTCTTTGGGGTAGTTTTTCCTAAACATAACCCAGAGAACTAAAATACAAAAAGTACAACCAGGTAAAATTTTGTGCTTTATTTATTTTCTATTTCTAAAAGCTGCTTTTCATGAGTAACTTTCTGAAATACATAATGATAGCTCTGACAGGTATTTATCACAAAAGAGAAATATTGAAACATATGTATTCCTCTGCAGAGAATTTTCCATACTTCTGCATTCTCCTTTAAAAAATGGTGTAAAACAACATACTTGGCATCTCTAGATCAAATATGATTAGTCTCTCAAATCTACTTCCTTAAAAAAAAATTTATATATATAGACACATATAATCCAAACAGAGCTTATCTTCCATTTCATGCAGACAGCCATATAATACATGTTCTTAAATGCATCCATGACCTTAGTTAAACCCTACAGTGCAGGCTCTTATTTTCCATCATTTCCTTTCTGACAGTGTTGACAGTAAGCCAAGTAAGCAGAGAGAACCCCTATCTTGATATATACTGAAAGGTTCATTAAGTACATTACTTTTCCAGGACTGAATTATTCAGTTTCAGAAAAGCATATAGAATAGAATACTTCAGAAAGAATCTCTAAATATTCATTATCTCTTTACTCTCAAGCCTTAGCATATTGCAATATTTCTGAATGTAAACAGGCTGAAGGTTTGTTAGTAGGGAGAATACTGGATGAAAAATTCTTGGGTAAAATTATTTACAGGAAGATAGGAAATGAGTCAGAATCTCAGGAAAAAATAGCTGTCTTACAGGCATCTGAAAAAATGTCCAAGATGGTTTTTTTTGGGTTTTTTTGTTGGGTTTTTTTTTTTTTTTTCAGATGGAGGAAGGAAGGGGAAATGTATCAATAGGAGTTACAAATCACAAATTCCTAACTTCCTTCTTAGCTGCATACCAGCTTTGTCTTAAACTTTTAGTGCTAGGCACCAATGGGTAAAACAGGCAAAGGACATAAATTGTTTGGCTTTATTCTGTATATTAAAGACTCCTTGATGCAGACACTGAATAGAACTTGAATAACTAATTTGCTCTGTTTCTGAAATTCTTTGGAAATATCAATAGCACTGCACAGAAAAGGCCTCTGAAAGCTGCTTCAGGAGTTTTTCATATGCTATGCAGAATGCATTTTCCTATGCTAAGCAAAATAACAGAATAGTTGGTATGTAGTGACTATAGTTTTTCATGCTAGGAGGAATCCAGAAGGTTCATTAAAAGAATATTTACTTATTTCTAGGTTTTATCTTGGTAAATAAAATGCAGAAAATAAGGAGAGTTAAAAGTGTAGGAGCAAGTTTGAAGGCTGGAAAAAAGGCAACTTTATACTCTTCCATTTGCTCTAAAGAAGGTATCAGGGCACAGAATCACTAAGTAACACTATTTAAACTTAGATATTTCAAAGAAATGTCTTTCTCGTTGAGGGAAGGAAGATTTCAACAGCGTCATCCAGTACATGCTTCTGGGATGACTTGCCATTCACATGTGGCAGTACACAGGATGGATGTCTTCCTGCGTTCTGAACTCTCCCTTTCCTTGCTATCAAAAAGATACTAAAGAGTCTGTGAGACTCTTGCTAGGACCAAGTAGCAAAAGTTGCTTTCTAGTCAGGTATTTCAGGTGGATGAAGGACAGAGGAATACTAAGGATACCTTTGATGATGCATTTTTGTTTTGCTAAACAAGTGAGAGGAACTCTTACTTCTAAGACTTAAGTTTGCAGACAACACCAAGTTGGGCAGGAGTGTTGGTCTGTGTGAAAGAGGGCTCCACAGAGGGATCTGGACAGGCTGGATCTATGGGCTGAGGCCAACTGTATGAGGTTCAACAGGGCCAAGTGCCGGGTCCTGCACTTGGGTCACAACAACCCCATGCAACGCTACAGGCTTGGGGAAGAGCGGCTGGAAA
>JANXJC010000078.1:33790225-33808990 GCA_027564655.1 Leptodon cayanensis
CCAGGGTAGCAAATGTGCTGTGTGCCCTCCTTGCTGCCCTAAGGATCTTGAACTTCACCATTTCATGGTCACATGGCTGTCCTTGAGCTTCACATTCCCCACCAGCCCCTCCTTGTTGGTGAGCACAAGTCTGGCACAGCACCTCTCCTCGTTGGCTCCTCCATCACTTGGAGAAGGAAGTTGTCATCAACGCATTTCAGGAACCTCCTGGATTGCATATGTCCTGCTGTGTTGTCCCTCCAACAGGTATCGGCATGGTTGAAGTCCCCCATGAGGACCAGGGTTTGTGAACATGAGGCTGCTTCTGTCTGTCTATAGAGGGCCTCATCTGCTTGGTCTCCCTAGTCGGGTGGCCTGTAGCAGACCCCCACTATAAATAATGTCATCTGTCCCTGCCCTCCCTTTAATCCTGACCCATAAGTTCTTGGTCTGCTCCTCATCCATCCCCAGGTGGAGCTCCATACACCCAGTGCTCCCAGTGAAGTTTGGTGTTTTTTTAACACAGGCTTGCTTAGGTTAAATTACTAAGATTATATTTGCTGCTGCTCCCCAAAAGCAGCATCAATAATTGAGTTACATACATATTTAAATCCAGAGCTGCTCTTGCCTAAAAATATCTCCAACTTTGACTGTGACAGAATAACTATCTTCCATTGTGTGATGGTCCCGGATTGTGATTTGGCAAAACAAGCAGAAAAGTACCTAATTGATTATCTGTACTCTTCTTAGTTTATTTCAGTCTTTCCAAAACTGCAGAAAAGTATTTTAGGTATGTAACCTATACTTTAGATAGTCAGTGTTCCCTTAGAAATGTTATTCATTGAAAATAAGTACTTAGAATATTTTCATATTAGAACAGCTCAATCCCTTCTTTTATTGTTCCCAGAATAGGTGATGATCACAAAATGAATAACCAGCCAGTATTGTTATGCTATCATCTGGTGTGAGAGCTTGTGCATTATTTACTGCCCATCATTGAAATTATATTGTACATAAAGATTAATTTCCTTCTAGATTTTCCTATAGTAGTCTTACGATTTTAGGACTTCTTTTAACATGATTGAATCACCTTCCAAGGTCCTGTATCTATTTGCTCTTACAAGTTTTTAATATGACTATTTCATCTTCGGGTATTTATTACCATTAATGACCTGCCTCTTAGTTGTTTATAAACGTTGCTTAATAACATCCTGTGAAGCTAGTTTGTAGTTTTCCTAATTGGGGAGGGGGAGGAGGGTAGGAAAACATTAAACTTAAAATTAATTCAGAATTGAAAGTCTTATAAAACTTAACAGGTATTATTTTTCAGAATGTTTAGCATGATCATTTAAAAGTCAAACACTTGACTTCAACTCCAACAGTCATTGCTTGAGTCAACTGCAGATCAGACCCTACGTGTTTTAAGTTTAGATCCCAGAATGCAAGAAATGCATAACATCTGGGAAAACGTGACTTGGCCAGCACTGCATACTATCTTATTATTCAAGGTGATATTCAAGTACCATGAATTTGAAACTGGTTTTTTTTTTCCTGGATTTTTTTTGCTTGATTTGTTACCCACCTTCGATTACATGCAGTTAAGTTATACAGCTAGACTGTAGATTTCTTATAGCTTGAAAGACTAACACAGGTATATGATACTAGCAATGTAATGTATGCATTATGTATTCTGGTACAGATTTACTATTTGTTGAATAAACATTTCACATGTTGGACTTTGGATAAAATTTAAAAATTAGTTCTGCTATTAGGCTAATTATTCATTGTTGGAACACATTTGAAAACTTTGACAATTCAATGACTGCCTATCGATTACTAGTAATGCATATTATTTTTATAATTGAGTTTGAATACACTTAAGCTTGCACCTCTAATTCTGTGATGTATGATTCTTAAATACTGAAAATGATTTAATGTATATTTCTATGTACATCTGGATGCAAATGAAATTGTATGGAGCCAAAGTCCTGGTCTCTGAATTACCTGTTTAAGCCAAGTATTTCACAAACTCCTCCTAAAATAAACATAATGGATTATGCTCTTCTTTCAGCCATGTAGCTGAAACAACAGTAAGTCTCATTAACTAATTAAAGAGAAGGAAAATAAAGAAAATAATCAGCTTATCAACAAATACATTCAAGAGTTTAGTCATAATAAGGTCCTCTTACCACCATGTGAACTTTCAGGATACAGGATTGAGCAAAATGGTTACAGTTTTCATCTTAAATCTCTGATTTTCAAGTCCTGTTTGTCCAATATGTATGCCTTTTTAGCTGTTGATTGGTGAAAACCTAGAGAGTTTTAGAATAATTTCTCTAACCATTACAAGCTCCTTTGAAATTGGGTAATTTCCATGTATAATCACATTTCAGTCTTAATTGCTATAGGTGCCAGGCTTCTCTTTCCACCTTTGAATTGAGAACATGTTCTGTTTTACCAGTTTAATTTGAAAGCCAGAAAGCTGTTTAACATAGCTGATCACCGCAACAACTGTGTACAGCTTAAAGATGGTGGTGAGGAAGGAGGGGGGAAGAGAGCTATATTGTAGCTTTTATGATATAAATAAGCACTAGTACAGTTTCTTGATTAATCTTTGCTTATAGTGGTGTTTTTTTTAATATTATAGCAGTATTTGAGCACTGCAAGCAGGACTGAGTTCTTACTCTGTGCAAACATAGCAAGAAACTGTCCACTGAAAAACCTCAGGTCTAACCTGAGACAATAGCAGTATCATGAAGAGAAGATAAAAAGTCACAGAAAAAATGTGGTATCTAGTTGTTTTATAGCCAGTTGTTGATTATCTTAATATGTTTATATACTTCTGATTAGCTTAATTTTTATTTATTGCACCTTTCTGTCAATATATAATAACCATGCCTGGGCAGACTTTGCCAATATGATAACACACACAGAAGACCAGACTGCTTCATCTGTGTTACAGAGCTGTTACAGACCTTCTCGTCACCAACGACTGTAAAAGAAGCTAAGCGGTTTTACAGATAGCTAATTAAAAGATGTTTATCCATGCTTGTCACAAAAAAGCCTGAAAACATTGAGGGCAGGTTTAAATGCCTACCTTAATAAAAGTAGTACTGTATGAGTTCTGCAACATGCATTAGCAGTTAACTCGCACATTACTGCAGCAGGTCGACTGGAGCATGAGAGTTTCATTTCTCATACAAGGTAAACCAGACAAATTTATGCAGCTGGTAAAAACTATAAAAAACAGAAGAAATGAAAATTCCTTACGTTCTCTTTGGCTTTCTGTCCATTTAAGGAGGAAGTAAGTCTGGGAACACGAATTTTCCACAAAATTAGGACAGCAAAATAAAGAGAATCCATGATTCACGAAAGATATAGCTTCATGTTTTTTTACGCTTTTATTTTCTCTCAGGACTACAAGGCACTGCGCTCCTGGAATTAAGATACTTTTGACTCAAAAAAGAAAATGTGATATTCTTCTTGACCCCCTGCACAGAAAGTTATTAGAATGGTATTTGTTTTCAGCGACTAAGCACTGGGTTAACCGTGCCCCAGATCAGCAGAGCAAATAATTTTTTCTGGTTGAAAGTGTTTGGCTTTAGCCTGTAAATAATCAAGCACATTTTCAACACACAAGAATCTTGAATTGCATTAATTAATTCATGAGACATCACAGTTGAAGAAAATGTGTCCTGTTGATTAAGTTCTTGGATGGGAATGAACGGTTTCGGTGCTTGGACGTATTAACTTTCTAAATATCATCACTGTGGGTTTCATTACAAAGAACACAATAGATTGCACATAGCTGAGTGAGATACACCCAGGAAGCCAGTTATTTAGAATTAATACATAGTCTTCCATGAATCAAGCTGTCCTGCTGGTGTTCTGCAGAAAGGGAGAGAAGGACATACCTGAAGGCTCTGATTCACAGCTGACGTTCAATCTGACCTCTCTTTCATGTAGCATGAAATTAATATGACAGGCTGGGTGTTTGTTTGATTTTAGAGTATGTGCTACTGTGATAAATTGACAGGCAAGATGATCAAACTCAGGGGAGGAAGTAAGGAGGTATGGTTTTGGTAGTTTTAGGGAAATCAGATCGTTTGACAAAAACTTTTTCATTGATAAATGGGAGATTTTTGAAACTTAACTAGAAAAGAGCTGTCAGATGTATTTTCCTTCTCTCTTTTCTTCTTTCTGCCATATCCCATTATTCTTTTCCTCCCACTGAAAACAATGCAATGTAGCATTAAGGGGAGGTGGGGGCAGGGGGGCTGTGTTCCAGTTTCCATTTGAGTCTTTTTCAAAGTGAGGAAAGTCTGATGAAAGAAAAACAGATTTCTTGTATTTTTCCTCCAATTTTCATGTTTTTGTAGCTTGGGAGTTACCTATTCTGCCACACTCAGTTGCAAAAGAGAACGAAAAAAGGAGAAAACTTAATTTTCATTAAAATAATCATAGCGTTCTGGAATGAAAATCAGACTTTTTTTTTACAAAAACCCCTGCTCTTTTTTTTTTTTTTAACCACTCCAGTTACAGGAGGTGTGGTTTCTAGAATATAATGTAAGTATGAGCTGTGCAAGGTCTTTAGACACTCAACTTGAACTAAGCAAGCGTTGCATTCATTTACAAAGAGGAATTCTCTTTGGTGATGTCCCTAAACATGGTGATAACACTGATAGGGGCACCTGTCAAGTGGGCTATTACTGTGGAATTCCAGTGTGTTTGGAATGCTCCAAAGCTACAGTGTGTTAGCATACCACACTAGCCTGTTTTGTATTAATGAGTTCCTTGGGTTTGCTTTTCTTTTCCTACTTCTTCTGTATCAAAAACTTAATTGCCTCATGTTTTTATTCCTGTTTTCAGTGGTTTTCTTCTAAATTTTTGTCCTGTAAGGAGAAAAAAAAATTCTGAAATAAAGATTAAATTGGTCGATAGTTACCATTCAGGAAATATGCCTGACTCACTGTACAAATCACCTATGTAGCAGCTACTGCTGTCCTATTTGGTATAAACTTGGTGACAGAAATGCTATGTAGTTTATTCTTCCAATGGCTTCAAATGACTATGCACGGGCCTGCAAGCTCCTGAACTGTTCTCCAGAATGCCGTCTTTTGGTGCATTGGTGGGTTAAAGTACAGGCTCCCTTGGAGTTGAGCAACAGCCTACCTCCATCAGATCTTCCTTCACCCTGTGGTGGGTACAGAACCCCAAGCATTAGCACTACCTTAAAAATGTAAGCATTATGGACAGATTTTTTTCCTCAGATACTCTGCAAGTCTACTGTACCTATTTTACCATTTTTTGTGTCAAGACTAAAAATTAGAAGATTAAAGATAACTGTATAAGTCTCCTAACGTATTTAAAATTCCTCTCCAAAGACTGCCATTGCTATAGCATCCTACACAGCTTTCCATTTCCAGTTAGAAACAGTTCTTTTACTTGATATATTTGGTAGCTTGAATGCACACAAGGTTAAAAATATTTTTTCTCTAATGGGGAGCTGGATTCCTGATGTTCAGAATATGCAGAGTGTTGAAAAGATAAATAGCACTGCTCTAGTAACATCTTAATGAACTTACTGAAAAGCCCATCTTGTCTCTTAAGTTCACATTTCACATGTGCTGAACAGTTTTGTGTTTCTTTTATGTTCCTTTGAAGTCCTTACATGCAAAAAATGATCACAGAAATTTTTTTTTCTCTCAAATATTAAGAGCAGTTGCATGTCTGACTCAAGGCATGTTACTGACTGCTAATATATGGCATACCAGAGAGAAAACAAAGTACCAGGCCTTTATCATAAACGCCACCTGTTTCAGAAACTGTCAGTCACCAGCCTTTTGAACTTCTCATTTCATTACAGATATGACATTGAGAAGAAGAAAGGGAGCTGGGGAAGGACAAAAGATTTCAAGGCAAAAGCTCCAAACACAAACTGCAGTTTCATTCCAGCCCAGGGAGTATATCAGAAACGTCCCTGCCTGAAACAAAGCAGAGGGTGGAAGGGTGAGGTTGAATTTTGTGTTTTAAAATCTATCTCAATTCCACATGAGTGTTTATTATAGAACAGGCCTGAAACATAGTTATTTCTGCATCAGCACAGATGAGATCAACTTGTTTCAACATTTTCTTCATAAACTAGTTTCGCAGTTTCATAGGTACACCCTTAAATGGACCATTTCCACAGTCCATTTAGTCTGTGAGACTTATGACAATTATGAAGGAACCCAATTTTCAGTCTAAGCCCCTTTGACAGGGATATTGGTAATACCTTAAAAGACTGAGCGGGAACTGAGTATTTAACTCAAATTTTTGAAAAATCTGCCCTTACATTGTAATTTCAGGAACTGAATTCCAAACTCCGTAACTCCATGAGACTCACTGTTCAATAAAGTGAGATGGAGGCATTTAATTTTTCATGGTCATTATTCAGAACGGGTAATTATCTGTAAGCTGATGTTAAAGAAATAGCTCCTCTGTGATGTCAGTGTTTGTATCATGGTGTAGAAGGCTAAGAACATTTTACAGAAATTTTATCTCATAACACCAAGTTATGGATCATGGAAATATTAATACTGTGGATTGACATTTTTGTTCCCAGAACCTCCCATGGGTCAAGCTTGAGAGCCATAAGCAATATTATTACTTACTCTTGATTTTTCCTGGAGCAACTTAAGTAGTATATGTGGGTTGGAATACCTCTCAGATCTTTTTTTGCCCTCTCATTCTCGTTATATGGATGGAGAGGCATTTACTGAACAGTCTTTTTAAAAAAGGTCCTTATAAACTGAGAGCAATCTATGCACCTTCAGAAAGCTCAATGAACTGGGGTGTGAGGATTCTGGGACAAGAAATAGGATTGATTTAATTGCTTGCATTGCTGTTGTCAATGGGCAAACAAGCTTTCTGGCTGAAGACTGTCATATCAGTACACTGTTTAATAAAATAAGAAATAGTATCTTAAGGACACTTGTGCTGCTTAAGGGAAAGTAAGTGTTGTAGGGCACATTGGAGACCTTAAAAAGCAGCATTGGCTTGTTATGATTGCAATTCATATTTACATCCCATTGGTTGTCACAGACTCTGAAAAGCCAGACAAACTGAGTCATTCTGGATAATATCCAAAACCTCCCACATACAACCTGGAAAAAACTGTCCTTTATAAATATATATCTATATCTGTATCTTAAATATCCTACCCGTTTTCTGGAGTTACTGTCTGATATCCTGTTGTTTTCATGTCACAAGAGCCTGATTATGCATGGCAAATAATATATCATTTTCTACTGTTTTTCTAGTAAGAACTTAAAATCCTTAGAACAGGTGGGAGGCACCATCCTAATACCATATACATTACTAAGAAAACTAAGAAATTCATAGGAAATCACTGCTATTCTGGTACATGCTGCATTACTTACATGTTTCTGTAGACTGGAATTCTACTTCTGATACAAGCCCTAGTGAATACGAATGAAATACTCTCAAAGTACTTAATATATCCCAGAACTGCCACTGAGCTACAAATGGACCTGCCTGGCAATTTCCCATCACTATCACCCATGAGAAGTGGGGACAGTTACACAGAATCAAGCCAAACTCTGAGAACCTTACAGACATTTGGGGTTAAACCACAATAGCTCTGCTACATCTTTATTGTTCTGGGGAAAGTTGCTTTAGTCGATTTTTGTAGAATCAGGAATAGATTTATTTGTATGTTTCCCTGTGCATACCATGGATGATAAAACCTTCACTTGAAATCATCTGATAGCTAGCTGATCTGTTGAGTACCTACAAGGGCAAGCTTTATAACCATACCACTTATTGCTCCCTCATTGGGTACTACTGACTGCCAGTCTGGCTTGTCACTAAAGGAATTCGAGTTGTTTAAATGTCATGATGTTTGGATTTGTTTTGTTGATAATCAGAGGGTATCATGTGTTTAAATGAAATATTTGGCCTTGGTAAAATTGTCACATCTAAACTTATCACCACTGTCCCAATTTTGACATGTTGTTGCTGGTTCTGAAATCTGAATAAAATGTGCTTTTATGGCATCTAACAGACAACAGAGCCTCACAGAAGCTTATGAACTGCTGGATTATTATAAAAATTATGCTGGCAAATATTTAAGTGTGGAAAGTGCTCTTTTTAGAAACTTGTTTGCCTGCCTACTAGATTCTCATAAACTCTCTTTTAATTGCTGTATATTTATTGGATTCTGACAGAAAGTTGCAAAACATGCCTCTGATGATTGCATACATTCACACACATTTAGATAGCACTTGCCTTAAGCAATCAGTGCTGTGAAAGCAATCCTTATGTAAAAGAGGCAAAAACCTCCTGTAAATGAAGAAAGAGACAATGTTCTGTCATCTTCGGAAACACATAGTCAGTCAAACACTAATGCCAAGCATGCTAAAACAGTGCAAAAAAACCCTCAGCATTATACGTCAGCATTCCAGTGTCTTTCACAAATGATTCTTGCAGCTTTGGACTCCTGCGACAAGAAGACACAAGACATCAATCTGCTCCCTAACTGTAACAATACAATCATATGCCACTTGCAACATGTAATTTATTTTCTCTATTTTATATGCAGGATAAATGTTTCCTCACACATTAAAATGCTCTGAAATACATGTGGAGCAGTGCTGTGTCAGTAAAAAACATTATTGGAATAGTATCATAATCATACTGGTCTAAAGATAAGTGAGAAGTAAGGTACATAAGGGTAGGTTTCTCTCTTATATTTTATTTAGCCAGCTGGAAAAAAGATTTGCACAGAATGTTCTATCATCTAAACAGTTGACTTGATTGGCTTAACTGGTCATTATTTCCTTTTTTCCAGAAAACGATCATCAGCATTCACATATCACCTTGCCATAATTATTAACATTGACACCTGGTTCCCTCTTACTCTAACAGTAGAAGGCATGAAATAGGTGCCAGTTATGCCAAGAGGAAAAAAAAAAGAGAGGAAGGAGTGTAACACAAAGGAGAACTTTAGGGAAAAAGGGGCAGAAGTCACTAATATGATTAAAAGGAGGAATTCCTTAACAAAAGAAAGTTCAGTGACCTATTTCTATCATAAGTATTAATTATGACACTGGTGTGTCTCAAATGGAGCACTTCCAGTGCACGGCAGGTTCTGCTTGCAAAATCCATTAAACAACAATAGGAGAAAGCATGCGACTGGCTACCCATAATTCAAACATGTGTGCCTTCTCTCCGCATACTGGCACTGTCTGTTGGTAGAATTTAGTAATGCAGAACATTAAAGCTGTCAGTTACATATAAGGGTTAAGAACTCCAAAAGGATTTATGATCTCTGTGCAGTCTCCAGGGAGAATAAGCAGACTGTTCCCTGCCAAAACACTCCCAAGCTGCCTTGCAGTGAGGAGCATTATAGGAAAAGTACAAGAGTTAGACAGGGGGAGGGGGAATAGCGAAGGAATAGGGAAACGTGGCTGTCAGCATCTTACCTGCTATGTCTATTCTCCATTCTTACTTCAGTGTACCTCCTCTTTTCTTTCAAGAAATGTATTGTAAAATTGACTTAAACTTAATGTAAAGTTGACTTAATTCAAGTTAGAGAGTATCATTATATCTTCTGCTGCATATAGAAACTTCCTTAGAATAATGAAATTGAAGA
This sequence comes from Leptodon cayanensis, assembly GCA_027564655.1. Classification (NCBI taxonomy): domain Eukaryota; kingdom Metazoa; phylum Chordata; class Aves; order Accipitriformes; family Accipitridae; genus Leptodon; species Leptodon cayanensis. Next base: position 33,799,860 of record JANXJC010000078.1, read on the forward strand.
GCTCAGAAATAATGAACTACTAAGAATAGTAAACTACTAATGAAGATTGCTCCTCTCTCAATTTGCATGTTCATTGCCAGGTATCTAGCCTGAGCTAATATTCATAGCTTACAAGACCACCGATGGGTGAGACAATTTTTTGTCACTCTAGTGCTCTCCTGAGAAATTGTGCTTTTCAGACTGTAATTAAAGATTACAGTCTTTCAGTGTCTAAAAATCTAGGAATACAATCTGGTTTCAACTCCTATCATTTAGGTATTAAGTAAAGGAAAATCTTCTGGAATTATCACAGTCCAGTTTCTTGTCAAAATATAACCATATTGTCTGCCTCCTCCTTCTACCCCAGTAAATGATGCACAAATTTACCAGTCAGCAAAGGTCTTTCAGTCACTAATTTCTCAAAGGCTTTGCAAATGGGTTGTTGAGAGGACAGAAACCCCAGCTGAGGAAAAAAACTGTGATTTGACTACAGATCTGCAGTTGAGACAAACTGCTTATGCATCCCAGCTGTGTGAAGCCTCCAGCTGGAAGAATAAGTATCTTTTTAAACATCAAAATCAAGCATCAACTATAGTTCATTCGTCCTATTGCTTGCTGGGCAGTCTGCTTTTCGACAGCTGCGTTTAGATTGTGGCAAAGGTGAGGGTGATGATAAAGGTTTACAAGAGCTTAAGCTAACCCATATGCTTATTCATGTGATTCACATCATTTGGGTTATCTCTTTAAAAACTGTCCAGTCGGCATCGAATCTGCTGCATAAGAGTATGTTCAGTAGGGGTCAGCCCAACCTTGAACGTGAAGGGGGCATTGTTTTTCATTGCACAGCTCTTCCCCATTAGTGACGAAGAAGCAGTGTTTTGTCAGCCCCAGAAAGAGAGAAAAACAAGCTAAAGGGAGGGTTTCACTATCTGGCACAGGGAAGGGCCATGACGACTTCACCTGAATAGCCTTTTCAAGCATAAAGTTGCGTGTCCTCACTTGTGCAGCAATTTATATCTTGTTTGCATAAGGTGTGTGAATGAGATGCATCTTTCCTGTGAAATGGGAGCATTTCTGAACAGTTATGTAACAAAGGTATTAGCGCGCTTGTCTGCATGCATAACGCCGAAAGAAAAGGAGAATAGTGTCTAAAACTAGAAGAAACATGAGAAAGCTTAAAACTCCTCTATAACTCCAAATAAAATTTCTGTGCATCTTTGGTCAATACCATTCCACACTATAAAGCACTGGCAATAGGAAATGCAGTCTGGTGCAACTTACTCACAAACTGTGACTTTGAATATACTATGTAGCCCCGAGTACTGCTAAAAGTGGGTAATCAGGGAAAGAATTTGGTACCTCTGTATATTAGCTTGGCTCCAAAACACACCTTAGTATACCTGTGAAGTAGTTTTCTTATCATTTCACTGGGTGTTTAAGCAAATGAGCATCCATGTGTAACAATTCATAAACACGGGAAAAAAACCCCTGACCACAGATTACCTAGAGATTCAGTTCTACCTGAACTCTGTAATTTGACACAGTTTGGATTAAAGTGGCTGTCCAAATGACTCGTTGAACCTGCATCATTACATTGCAAAAGAACTGTTCCAGAAGGAAATTAATGAGTTGAAAGTACAATCTAGCAACACCCAGGATGCCGATACCAGTTCCAAGCAAATAGGCGGTTTCTTTATGGAACAGATGTATTTTTGGATAGCACTAAGACAGTGCCATAAGGAACTGTAGGAGGACAGCAGATTAAAAGCCAGGATCTCAGAGAAAGTCAGAAGCAGGAAACAAGGAGAAGTCATGGGGAGTCTGTCTAGATCCAAAAGCCTCCTTGGAATCCCTCTGAAGTTAGATACAGAAGAAGAGAGAAAAGCTAACATATTTTCAAATTATATGATGCTTTTACTGTTATCCACATCCCTTCCATGCCAGAGGTAACAGCTTCATAAATTTTACGACTGTTTTTGTCAGGAAATCAACTGAAGCAGTACTGCAGCATCCCCTTTTTCTTTTAGTTCTAGTGCTGAGCCTAGGTGTCAGTCCTGTTGCCCTTCAACACCTGACTTGGCTCCTCTTCCATCAATGCAGGATTTTTTAGCCTTGTCTGAATCCCTTTCCAGCATGGTTCCTCCTCCATGTGGGCCAGAAGTCCAAGGCAGATGGCTGACAGCAGTTGACTGCATTGTGTCTCTAGCCACTGACTGTATATGCGTAAAATTTGAACTAAGAATAAATACATGAAATACAGTAAAGCAATCACAAAATTATAGAGAATACAGTTCCTTCCAGCACGTCACTGTTAGACACTGAAATCAGGGTATTTATTAAAGAAAGCTGGAAAAGATTCTTAATATTTCTTCTTTCCTCAAGGATAGTCTCAGGATTTGTTTTTTAATTTATTGCTTTAGTTTTGTAGTCTCATAATCAGGTGACAGTAATTTCCCTGCCTTCCCTGCCAAATTCTTCTGTGGTTTTCCTGTTCTGGAGTATGTTGTTTCTTGGGATTTCTTTCAACTAATTTTACCTGTTTGAAAGTTAGATGTCTTGTATAAATTTGTTGTCTAGGTGACTTCTCTAATGGAAAGACAGGCACTTCCCATCTATCTTAGATTTCTATCTTAAAGTCCCATGAATCATTCACTGCAGGTGCTTATCTCTCTCCATTAGTGTAGTGTGAGAATAGATGAGTAATTTAAACTTTATGTTTAAATTTAGATGGCTACAGTTAGGGGTGATAAGTCCCACCCTCAAAGACTTTAACAGCAACTTAAAGTCACACTTCTCTCTCTCTTATTTCGAAATGAGAACAGTTTAGGAGTGTTTCTAATTGCTGGTGCCATACACTTCTTCAGATGATCCCAAAGCAATCAGATGTGAAACTAGTTTATAAATACTCATTGAGAATACAAAAAGCAAGCCAATTTTTTTTGTTCTTCCCTGCAAGATTTTAATGGCATTCATGGACAGAAAGGAAATTTGTTACTGATGTGGGACAATGTCTTGTAACAGAGGAAGATATTTAATCTTCATTGGCATTGTTATGTAGATTGAATCTCTTAACAAAATTTAGCACACCTGATTGCTGTGTTACAGAAGAGGCCATGTTCTCAAGCTGCAGATACTAATTGAATAGTAGCTTAGTGTTGAAGAAATAAGTGGTTACAGCTTTGGTTAGAACTCAGTTTTGCTGAAGTTAATTATGGGAGGGCGAGCCTAATTTATAAACATATGATAATATTGTATTATCAGCAGTTCAAATAAATCAGTCTGTAAGTGAATAGCTTTTGTGACATCTCAAAAAAACATTGTGACCAAACACTGTTTCTTAAAGATATTTATCATTAATTACATTAATGTCCAGAAGATGTTCAGAACACAATAACTGACTTGAAAATTTTTTTTCAGGTCATTATTAGGACCATTCTGCCTATATCAGCAAGATTTAGAAAGGGGAATATAACAATTTTTAATCAAAGCTCTGTTTAATAGTAGTGCTCAGTTTGAGATGCATGCCATTTAATTTTCCTATGTTGAGTTCTGATACTCCTACTGAAGTGCACAGGAACCTCGATTATCACAGGAAAATCAGTTCCTAGATATCTTTAATTGACTTTGCAGGGTCAGGAGACGCTTTTGAAAGCTCTGATATGAATGACTATTTGAGGTTACCCATAAAGACAGCAGCAAATCTAGGAACAAAGCTTACTTATTCTCAATCTGATGTTTCAAATATTTTTTATCTGGTTTCTAGGATTAGCTTTCTACCACAAAATTGGAGCAATTATAATTACAAAATACCAACATCTTGCCCCTTAAATGCAGTTTGTATTCAAGGGAGTCCTGGATGCATAGATGAAATTCCCAGAGACATCCACAAATCAGTGTAATACTTGGTTTTGTTTACCTCCATAGTTCAGACATTTTCTTTTTTTGTAAATCATTAACTGAAAGAATTAATTTCTTACCAATAATGAAAAAAAGCAAACATTATTTGATCATGACTTTGACTCATGACCTTGCTCAGGCAACAAAGCAAAAGCTGACAGCTACATAACTAAAACATGTACATAGACTCAAAGAAAAGAAAGCCTCACAGAGCTATCATGTCTCTTTAGAAAGCGGCTGGCAGATAAAATGAGTAAGGAAGAGCCTCAGCAGTGAGTTCTGCAGTATGGCCTTTCAGTCGATTGAAAAGCATGTGTTTTGACACAGGTTTCCCCACTTTCTATAAGGCAAGAGCAAGAGAAAGACTGATTCCTTGAGCTTAGATCCAGAGAGAGCAGCAAGGTTTTTCTTTTTGCAGTTGGGAGAATGCTACCATCACTTGATCCCTAAAAGTGCACTAAGTGAGAAGCACTGTAACATTTAGGAAATGTCTTTTTTTACAAGTTTTGATTGTTTTTATTACTTTGGAGCTACCTGTCATCTTGCTAAAAAGTGACTTCATCTGAGAAATTTGCAACAGTTACAGCCAACTGTCAAAGAATGCAAACAATAAGAGAGTGTAGAAGTTTAATATTTACTTAGTGTTTTAAAATAGAACACCTATTCCAGCATACATAGGGTTTAGATGGCATGGAAAAGGCAAAGCACTCGTCTGAGAATCAGTTCACTACGCAGTTATTCTTACCCGGTAGCTCTCTCCCTTCTGCTTTCCAGCCTTCGTGACATTTCACAAGCAATTGTGTTTTCAGTTAATTTACACATTGCCTTATACTTGTCAGAGGCATTTTTTTGTCTGGAATGTTATTGAGAGGAGAGATAACTGGAGGATGTGTGTAACATCAAACACTTGAAGATTTGTTTAAATAGTTTCTTGTTTATGTTTCCCATGACTTACAGAATTTGGAAACAGGCCCAAATCAATACAGTTAAATATATGCATTGTGTAAATGTGGCCACTACCCAAAGAGAAGCATTATGTGGGAGGGCATTGGACACCAGATAGTTTTTTGCTGATGTTTTGTACATCAGTAGCTCCTGTAAAAGGCAAAGATAATTATGTATGTGGGCATTTTTATGGCCTGTTTTTCAGAAATTAGAATACTAACAGCTAGTAGGTTTCTAGTTCATCTACTTGAGTACAGGTTTAGACCTTTGCTTTAGTCTTTTATTATTCAAAATCTTGGCCACAGATATTCAGATGCTGTTTTTGAAATCCATGCCTCTATGTTCCAGGCTGCAGTTCAGAGTAAGGATAGCCGAAACCTGCACCACAAACTCCAGGCGGTCCCACAGGCACAGGCATTTCCATGTTCTGCTGGGGGCTGAGGTTCCTACATACTACTTGGGAGAGCTGGTTCTCAAAGGATGGCCTTTCAGAAGATAAAGTGAGCACAGAGCTTGAAAGAAAAGCTTAGGAGGGGAGCTTATGACTAATCTGATTCAGCCAGCTGATAGGCATGTCTCTTTCCAAAGATAATCAGCCTTCAATCTTTTCCTGGTGGTAGTAATCATTCAAGAAGCTTAGTTTGGACCTGCTAAACCCCAGTACCTATCATTCACTCATGCTGGCTTCCTCCCATTTATTCCCTAAGTTCGAAGTGTTTTCAGCATGAGTCCTCTGCTGCCTCTCACCTACTAAGGACCTGTCTTCTCTCATGATACTGTTAAGTAAAAGTTATCAGGCACGTTGCAGGACCGTCAGTGATAAGGAAAGGCTGCCTAAGGCTCATGTTGTGAATAGTTCAACTGTGGCACCCATAACGATCTATCTCACATGGAGGTGTATGCTAGACTGAAAGCTCCTGGATAGTCCTAATCCTCAGCTGTGCCAGGAACTAGGTTATCATTGAGACCCAGCTGCACAGTCAGACACATCCAGTCCAGCCAATATCCAAACTAAATCCATTGGAAGTTCCTGTCATCTGCCTTTAAACTTCCAGAGCTCTTTCCTTTTGGCCCTTCCATGCGTTTTCTGGGGTCCAATTTTTGTGAACATTTTGATGGATGGTTCATAATATCAGGAAGATTGGCTTAAGGAATTGTACATTTTCAGTCTAACGAAATAGCCGCTTCAGGGGCCTTGGGACTGTCTGAGCTTGGATTCTGCATAATGTTTTAGACCTCGGGAGGCACACAGTGGTTTCTAAATATGAAAAGGTAGAAAAACAAATGGTAGCAGACAGTCATCTGAGTAATTCTGAGGTTTTGTGCTCGATCAAGATGGGAACAAAACCTAAAATTGCTATCATAACTTGCATGTCAGCCTCTCTTCATCTTTTTATTAATTGTGTTTGTTCCAGTAATGACTAAAGAGTAAACATGAACAAGGCCTCACTTATCATGGTACTAAGTTAAATAAATTAAATGTATATTGTTGCTTTTTTAGTGCTTTATATCTAAAGTACATTTGGAGGCTCTCTGAGGTACATGTTGTCCTGCTTGTAGCCAGTCAGTAAGATGAACAAGCATTTTGTGCTATGCAAAACTGCTATTCTGGTAACACTGCACCTTCTAAACATTAGGCTGAAAGCAATTTACCAGTGTACAAACCTGCATAGCCTCAAATAAGAAAGATCTTGTTCATGTGGAAGCAAAATGGTATGAAGATTGGGACAAAATCTAAATTACTAGAATCATTCTATTCAACACAGGTCAGGGTAAATGAAGTTTAAAAATGCTCAGCAACACCTTGTGTGATGTGATTCTCCAGATCGACCTTGTTCATAGGAACACTTAATTGATCCTCCTGGGAAGGGTCCCCGCAACAGGAAAAAAAACCAAAACACTTCTGCCTAGGCAAATTTTCAGAGTATTTGCTCCTACTGCTGCTTCACCTATTAGTTTGTAGAGTTGTGGTAAGTATTTGGATGACCCTGTCTGTGCGCACATGGTGGGAATGGACTCATGGTGCTTGATAAGCAAAGACAGTTGCAGAGGTACAGAAATGTTGATACTGGCAACTGGCTGCAAGGGAACCATCTGTCCAGAGGTGCAAGGCTTTAAGACCACTTTATTGTCAATATCACTATCAAAACATGAGTGTTGTTTACAGCTACTCCACTATGGACATCTTCTGAATAGTTTAGTACTCTCGATATTACTACATATACAACTTCAAAAGATCTCAGCCTAAGGTACATTCTTTTGTCTCCCTCTGTAAATGTTTAATTACTGGTTCACAGCATAACATCCAGTTGACACAAGCATGCACACATCCTGGTGTCTACATTTCCATAACCTTACAGTCACACAATATTTCATGAATTCTGTTTTAGAAGACTTTTAAACATTTTGTATCACAGGAAAAATCACTGTGCAGCATATTGGGTATTTTCACAAAGATATGCAAAAATCCACACAATTATCACAATCTTTTACTGTCTGATAATTAAAATGCAATGTAATGATACTATAAATACACTGATATGCATAAGAAAAAAATATATTAAAAAAATTAAACTCTCAAAATTCAGCAATCCACTTTACAGAAATTTGCCCTACAGAAAAGATATTCCTGCATTATAAAATAAAACAATGTATAGAAATATTTATACTGCGTTTACCTTAGACAATGTAACTTTAAGCTCTGCTGAAGTATATAAAATTCTATCAAGATATGTCAAGTAAATTGTTCATATTTGCATCACAGCAATACAGCAAATCTAACACAATATTCAGAATGCAGCAGAATCCATATAAAATCTTAACAATTCTGCCTGACAGGTATTTGTAAGTGGTTTGTTTGGATATGTGATAGCTTGTTCCATTTTTAACATTTTTAGTAGAAAACATGTAAACTCAGCACTCCAGAGGTGAAAAGAAATGTGAAAGCGCTTATCAATTCATGAACATGTGGAAAAGATGGCACTGTCTCTGGCTTTGTTATTATTAAAATCAGTGTTTCGGTACAGAGCCACTTAGCCTCCTGTGCAACAAAGTGCCTTAGCATATGCCAACATTTTAGCACAAACTTATTCTATTCCTGCTCACCAAAACATCTAGTCAGTTTTAACAGAAATTAAATATGTATGAAAATTATAATTTAAATGTTTTGCTCAAAGCAAACGTGGAATTTTATGTCACCTGAATGGAAATGCCATAAATTAAACAGAAGCAGACTTCTTCCTTCACTCTGGGGATTTTTTTTATAGATCACTTTTAAATTAACTTTACTCATACAGCACTTAGTTTGATGCTGCTCTACTGAAATTAATCAGTTTTCCTATCAATTACTCATGAGGGTTATATTTATATTTTAAATTAAAAAAAGAATTAAAATCATATTTCAGTCCACAGTGAGGGCTACACTAAAAGAACCAGGTTTTGTCTGATGCAGATTTCTAACTTTTAACAATGTAGATGATAATGTTTTAATCTCATTTCCACCAAAACTTAATAAGCAGCACATTTCAAACTCCAAGGAAAATCTTGTATTCCCCAATGTGCAAGTTGCCAAAGTATTTCATAGCCCTAACAATAGTCGTCTGGCATTAACAACCTAAAACACAAATTACATCCGCTGGCTATTTGTTAATTATGTTTTTGAATTGCTTATGGCTTCACTAGAGGATATATTCCAGGCTCTGATTTCTATTAATAGACGCCTGCTTTGGAAAGCATAAAACCCCCTCTGCACTATCCAGCCTCTTTATACCTAAGACAGTAAGTCTCCTTCTTTTAGATCATCTACTTTCAATAAAATACAACAAACTGCTGCTCTCCTGTAATATATATGGAATATCCATGTGAATGCACAATGTGTAGTCCTCTAAGTGTTGTGAAACCATTTGTGAGCACTCAAGAAACCTGGAAAACTAATTAATTTGAGCAGCAGTTGTTTTTAGTGCTTTTATAGACTTCAGTGTTCTGTAATCCTTCAGGAAGAGGTTAGGTTCAGTTCAAAGGGATATTTATCGTAGCTATCTAAATGTCTTGAGATTAGACTAGACTGTAAATAACATAAAGTGAGCTTTCTTACTAGGTATCTATTAATTTCTCTTTTGATCACTCGGAAACAATTCAAGTGCAATCAGAGCCTGAGCCAAAACCTGGAACTGTGGAGCTATAACATTTACACAATGTTTTGATAACGACTATTGAATTTCAGAAAGTTCTGACAAAAGCTCAGGTCTGTTTTTGTTTTATCTCTTCAGCTTTACTGAACTGGCTAAATCAAAAGGTATGCAAGTTTTCTC
>JANXJC010000078.1:33818077-33828443 GCA_027564655.1 Leptodon cayanensis
CGGGTGGTGAGCAATTGCACTGCCCATCATTTGTACATTCCAATCCTTTTATTATTACTGTTGTCATTTCATTAGTGGTATCATTATTAGTTTCTTCTTTCCTGTTCTATTAAACCATTCTTATCTCAACCCACGAATTTTACTTCTTTTCCCGATTTTCTCCCCCATCCCCCTGGGCAGGGAAGAAGTGAGTGAGCAGCTGCATGGTGCTTAGTTGTTAGCTGAGGGTTAAACCACGACAATATCAAAGCAGTTTTGGTATTGCCCCTGTCCTTCCCATATCCCAGCAGATTCTTAGACAGATTTCCATCCCACTGAGATTAGAAGTTAAACAGAAGAACAGCCTAAGGATGATGTCCTCTGTTGTGTAATGAAGCAACCAGAAATGAGGAGGCCGTCTTGGTTTCCACCCTCTTGGAACCTGTCTGTCTTGAAGTAGCAAAACCAGTATTTTCATTGATTACACGCTGGCAAGTTGCTGAGCTGCACATTTTATCTAACAAAAATAGTTATGTTAGATATTCACAATACTTGAAATTTTGACTGTAGTTTGTGTCACCAGGGTGACTGCTTTCATGCAAGTAAGTCTCTATGAGCTCACATTGCCAAGAACCTCCCATGGTTACAAGCCGATGGCCTCCATGTCTGACACAGCCTGTGATAAGGGGACCTCGCCTCCTCCTAATTTAACATATGGTCTGTATTCAGTAGTCCTTGTTTTCACATACATCCTGATTCCTGCTTTAGCCTGTTTTTCTCTGCCAGTAGCGTGATGGCATGCCTTCTCTTCATTATGCATGCTCTTTTCTTTGTGAGTAGTTGTAAAGATGGACAAGATTTTCTTTAAGGAAGGCATTTTGACCTTTAGGGGCACTGGTTCCTGCTATTCTGACATGTTAGAGTGCCTCTGAAGATCAGGATGATCAGAACAGCAGAAAAAATGTTTCCTCTACATATTTTCCATTAAGAAACTTGTGAAGCAACTTACATATCTCATGATGATACCGCATTTTTGAAACAGAAATCTAGATTTTTTTATAGTTCCAGAAGGAAAAAAAAAAAAAGCATTATGTTTTTTATAACTGTGTCCAGAATAATCTTACAAAATCTTCATAATTATCAAAGGAAAATGGAGGGATAAAAGTCAGAATACAGGGAACTAGTGATGTTCACTTGTTTTTGTAACTTTTTTTCTCCTGAAATCATGAACTGAGGAAGTACATTGCTTTCTCTGTTTAATTGCTGTTGATTGCATTTGAAAAAAAAAACATGGTCACAGTTCACTGTGTGAGAGTGATTCACAGACTGAAGATGGGCATTATATATTGGCATATGTCAGGGGACCATATAGATATTGAATCTGCATATAAAACTCTTTCTTTTTTTAGCACAATGTCATACGCTGATTATCATGCAGCTTCAATAGGCTTAGGATAAGGACTGAATCCCAAATTTTGAATGATCATCACACATTAACTTGTTATTATGTTGCAAGATTTCACTCTTAACAGAGAATAAGATTTTTTTTTCATAACAACTTAATGAATAGCATTTATAAATTGCATCTTCCCACAGTGTAAAGATTGCTGATTGTTTTCAAGACAATCTTACAGTGTATTGAAAGGGTTGTAACAGCTCCAATATACAAACAGCAAGTGCTTTGGTTGGGCCAGTTGCTTTGGAAGCTATTTCACCAGGTGTACTTAAGTCACTAGAAGCTGGACATTTTTCATAAGTGTGTTTGGATAACTTTATTCCCATGAGCTCTTTGTTCTTTCCATGTTGACCTCTCTTGCTCTTTTTATCTTTGCTGTGAATTGTTGGACAGGATGTCATGAAGCAGGAGGAATAGAAAGGAGGTGTGAGGGAGAAAAGCATGTCAGGACCTCTTCAAACTGGTGATACCGGCTAGTTTTTGCAATGTGAGGGTGGTCTCCCAATGTCTGCAAGACTTCTAGTTAGGTTGTGTGATAAAGCTCATCTGTACACCCACCAAGGAGCACAGAGTGACAGCGGCAGGAGGGGGACCCCAACCAATACCCTGCCCTGGCTGCTCCCAGGCTCACACCAGGGCCACCAGCCCATCAAAGGCCCATCGCACACACCTCGAGGAGTCCAGGGGCAGGACGGCAGGAGGGAACCCAAACCAAGGGCTCCCGAGGAACAAGCCACCTTACCATGGCCCTCCCAGGGCTGTCCCAGGAGAGCCCCAGCCCACACCCAGCGTGAAGCCCACCACCAGCAGCCATCCTAAGCTTCTGACGGAGAGGGGTTGCTGCCCAGGGCTGGGGGACACGTTGTGGGTGCAGGGGAAGAGCAGCTTGGGTTCCCACGGGATTTATTACGGGATGTTTGGGGTAGGAACCAAAGGTGGGAAAAGGGTGTTGAGGTGATCCGGGGAGGAACAGGAGTGGCAAAACGAGGGGCAAGGGGGCAAAAAGGGCCGGTGGCAGGTCAGTAGTTGGCTGGTGGGTACGCTTGTCAGCCATGCCCTGCGCCCGGCCAGCGCAGCCTGTCCCGGCTGCTTGCCACTGTCCTTCCTCACTCTGTCCTGGGTGATGGCTCTCTCTGTGTGTGCGTGTAATGGTCTGTCGCAGCAGCTGGCGTGGGCCTGCAGCTTCAGGGGCTGCATGTCCCAGTGCCAGCAACTGGGGAGACCGGCATTCAGGGACAGCTGCTGGTCAGGCTGAGGGTCCGAGCCAGCTGCCCACCTCGTTCACTCATGGACTTCCATCCTACTCCGCTGGAGAGGGGAGCAGGATGAGGCCCTTGGTGCTGACTGCGAGCGCTCCGGGTGTCTGTCTGATCCGTGTGTCCGGACACGTGTATAGGTACCCATGTGGGATGTAACGTGTGCTCTGCGTGCGTCTGCCTGCTGGGAACGCACCTCCAGCCTCGCTGCTGGTTAGACCCCAGGACCAGGAGCTGAGCAGCCTCGCCTCTCCCAGGCTCTTGGAGCCAGCAGGATATATTTGCTCACATACTTTGTTTCGTACACTGTTTTTTAACTTCTGTCACTTCACCAACCGGTTGCTAAACAGTAAGTACAAACATTGCTGGGATATTTCTTGGAAATGTTAGATGGTTTCCCATAAGAAAAACTCAGGAAAAAAAAAATCTAAAATAACATATTATAATAAGGCACAACAAAAACTAAGTGTTTTCCAAATGCTAAATGAAGTAGGCAAGGTGAAAAAGAACAAAAGGATGACTACAGCATAAATTATTGCTAACTTCCACTCAATTTTGATAATAAGGGTTTATAAAACATGAAAGAAAAAAAAACCCTAAAAATAATTTAATGGACTGACTGTCATAATACAAGGACAATTAAAAGAAAAGGACTGAAGATTAATTGTATGAGTAGAATGTGGTTAGCCGGCTTGAGCTTCTAGAAATACACACATCTTGTCTGTGGGCACTGGTGGGCTGCTGGCCAACCTACTTCATTAGGCTTCTTTATATAGTGGATGTCTACTCCAAAGGACATCCACTTCAGAAGCTACTGAATGGGATACAAAGATGTGGAAGTTATTTCTTCTTCAAGAAACACGATTAAGTAACCAAGCAAAAAAATAGCACTTTGAAAAGGAAAAAGGAGAAACAGAAATCACTTAGGTTCGCCCCTGAAGGGTAAAGCAGTTCCTCATCCCTGTATTCTGGCTATCTCATGTCTATGTATGAAGAATGATCTCCAGAAGTTTAATGTTTGAGATGACTTCTTGCACGTAATTCTACAGAGCAAAGAGATGAACTTAAGAAGGAACTGAATCATGCAAAATGGACTCAGTTAACACAGAGAAGTCAGGAAGGAAGTATCAGAACAGGTTCTTAGCTCACAGAGAAATTAAACAGGAGGATCTCTGGTGAGGGAGACACTGTGAGCTCTGTCCTGAGCTACGTGGCTGCAATCTGCATGCAAGGTTTGGAATCAGAATTAGTAGTCTGTGGTCTGGACTGAACAGTTACTGAGCATTCAGGCTGTCCACTTGACATTTGAGCAGCACCGCAGTGCTACCCTGCAGCTTTGTCTACTGTAAAATTTCTTAGAGGCTCAGACACATTTAGAAATGACTAAAACTAGAAACATAACAAAATGAATTCATAAAGAGTATAATTTTCCTTTGAAGATACACTGGACTGCACAAAAAGCCCATTTGTTTGTTTGTTTGCTTATTTATTTACATTTCCAGAATTGTTGCAATATGTTCATCTATATGCTCAAGTTTTTCTTGATGTAACTGCCTATAACCACAACAGTTTAAGATAATAAACACCATCTCCCCTTTGAATGATTTCTTCTTTCTAATGCATGTACATACACACTGCAATTTTCAAATGCTGGGCAAAAAAAGGGATGAGTCAGACATTAAGTGCTTTGGTTGATATGTGATAATTAAAGTTCATAATTATACGGTCTTCGCATTTAATTTCACTTTGTCACATGTACACCTTGGCAACAGTTTTTAGAGCCTGTGGGGCTTCACTGGTCTCAACTGGACTGACATGGGCACAGGATGAAAGGCAGTCTCTTCGATACCAAGTCAACCAGAACTTTAAAGATAAACCAGCATCCTAAAACTAGACATGGAAACTCACAAACTCAGGGCAGGGAGCAGGTGCTGAATGTTCTTCCTCCATCTACCAAAAGAGCACAGCATCTTGTAAAAACTTCCATTTCTGGATGGACATGAGATAAACCTCCACCTCGCTCCTAAGTAAATACAGTGCTAACAGAGCATTGAAAATTGAAGTCCTTTGAAGAAGCTATCAAAACCCTATCTTGCATGTCAGTCTTCAAACTAAGAATGCTAGAAATACTCAAATATTAGAAATAACTAGAGTCATTACGGAGGTACTCTCGTTACCACCAGGTCAGTAAAAACAAGGCAGTGTTGTGTTAGGGCAGAGGAATATTGAAGACACACATGGACACATCAAAAGCATGGCTGGAACAAGAAAGGCCCCTGAAACAGATTGTTCCACCATGACATCCAGCTGCCAGCAAACGGGTTTCATTTCCGAGCGTCTTAATCATAGGATTTATCTGGCAGCCTTTCAGAAGTGTTGCTGCAATTACCTTTTTTTTCTTGTAGGCTAGGATTAGTATAATACAAATACAGGTAAGTTGCCACATGACAATACAGCATTTGTTAGGACTTTATCCAGATTTCTGGGAAAAGGACAGTATTACTCAAACACTGATTTGGATTAATACCTGTAATAATTATAAAGGACACAATAAACAGCACAGTAGTAGAATACCAATATTAACTATGCCTCTATTTGTTATGGAACAAGAAGGAAAAAAGAAGGAAGGACAGAATATAAAAGAAGAAACGAAGGAAAAGAAGGGAAGAAGAATCAGGCCATGTGCTGACTGGGAAAATGTGACATGGGATCATGATGCAGAAACAACATTTTTAGATGCTAACAATGACTGTATCAAGGAGCAGCTAGGTAGGTGGTATACAACAGCGGAAATAACCCTCACGGTTCAAGCAGTGCACACACACTACCTGTTCCAAAATTTTAGCACCGAAGAACCGCATTGCAACAGGGACTATATCTTGCCTTGCGGAAACTAAAAGTATGTAAAAGCCCCAAATCCACCAGATGTATGATCAACAGAAAAAAAAATACAAAATGAGGAAGTTGGTCAAAGACAAAGCTGGAGAGGAGACCAAAAAGAGTTAGGTTCTTACAGGTGGTGACTGCTGAAAAATATAATTTTGGAAAGACAGAGCAAATTTACACCACCAGTCAAGAATGACTTGAGAAAGGTTGAGAGGAAGCAGGTACAAATAAACAGCAGGAATAAGGCAAGTTACAAGAAGAAAGAAGTACTCCTTTGAAAAGCTGAAGTTGTGTCCAAATATATTAAACCCAAACCAAAACAGATCATAAGCATGAGATGACTGCCCGACTAGAATATGCAGAAAAATTTTAAAAATGGATAAGAAATCATCCCTTACATGTATCTGGAACAGCAAATCCGTCAAGAGTCTAAGGCCAATGGATGCCGAAGATATAAAAAGAGCACTCGGAGAAGATAAGGCCCTATGAGGCAGGCAAAATGAGTTCTTGTCATCTGCCTGCACTGTGGAAGAGGAGGAGATGTTCCTTTGCTGGAGCCCTTCTTTGCAAGGCATGAATAGGAAGGGGCTGCCCGAACAGTTACAAGGCAACAGGTCCAAATGGCACTCAGACCAGAGCTGCAGAGGAACTCAAGGACGAAACTGCTGCATTATTAACTCTGATGCACAGCATCTTAAAACCAGCTTTGTGCCTGAGGACATGAGCTTTGGAAGTGAGATACTTATTCTTAATGACTTGAGGGGAGGTCTGTCAATCTACACGCTTGTAAGTCTGGTGCCTGTCATGAGACAAATCATGAGGAACTATAACAAAGCATAGAATCAGTGGACACATGGGCAAATATGGTTTTGGGAGTGTCAGCACAGCTCTTGTACACTGGGAGTACACGAGAGTTTTCTGAAGGCATTCACAAGCAAGTAGGTAAGATTTAGTTGAAACTATTTACATGGTTTTCTGAAACACTTTTGACAAGATCTCTTGCCAAAGGCTTTTAAGGAAACTAAGGATCAATGAAATAAGAGGGAAGGTCCGTGTTCTCATAAATAGCTGATTTAAACATATGAAAGAGAATAGGACTAAGGGGTCTGTTTACACACTGAAAGGAGATGTGCAGAGCACTCACAAGCTGAACACTGTGTGTGCATCTCATAAAGGATCTGGTAGAACCAGAGAGGAGCAAGATGTGTGAAACAGTGTCCACAGGAGCAAGGACTTAACTAGAGTTCTTCTGCATGGAAAAGAGGAAAATGGAGGAAGAGACCTGGTCAAGGTCTAAATGGCCACGATAGTCACAATTTCATAAAGTGGCTGCATTTGTCAATATTTCACATTAGGTATCAAATGAGCACTTCGGAGTATCTGGTGAAGCTGGCAAATAGCAAGTTCACAGCAGAAAAAGGAGGCAGCTCCTCACACCACATTTACCAGGAAGTTTTACCAGGAACCAGGAAGTCCCTGCCACAGGACATTGGGGAAGCTGCATAATGTCAGGAGGAAAACTGGCAAGTCTGTGGAAAAGAAAGTCGAAAGTCCCTTTGGCTTGCTTAGCCATGCCCGAGCTGCAAAATGTTGGAGGCTGCGAAAGTACCTGTAAGACCTGTACTTGCCCTGTTCTTAGCCAGTCTTTTGCTTGGTGGCCACTGCTGCAGGCTGGTTACTGGACTAAACAAACTCTTTGTCTGACTACAAACAGCTGTTCTGTTCTAATCCTCTCATGTGGAGGTTCGTACAGATGTTAATTTACTCTTACCGACGCTGATAGCCATTCTCACAGACCCTTCTGATGCGCCCCAGTGCCAGGAGGGTATGTCTGGTGATGAAAGGTACCTCTGATAATGGTAAGCCATTGAGCCATCTGATATCTTCTCCAGTAAGTGTACATGTTAT
Source organism: Leptodon cayanensis (assembly GCA_027564655.1). Taxonomy (NCBI): domain Eukaryota; kingdom Metazoa; phylum Chordata; class Aves; order Accipitriformes; family Accipitridae; genus Leptodon; species Leptodon cayanensis. The sequence goes on from JANXJC010000078.1 coordinate 33,825,563, forward strand.
ACGTGTATAAATAAATGCAGATCCAATGTTCCTAAATTTTTAAACTACCAAAACCAAATTTGGGATTTTCAGTAGTGCTTTTGCATCTTTGACAGGACACCGAAACCCCCCACAGCTCCTCCTGCCACACTTTATAATGAAAAAAAAATTTTGTTAACATTCTGTGGTAAATAATCTTAGCTAGAACTGGAGTAATTTACTGCTTACTTTCATTTAATGTGTTATGTTTTTGTACACCCAGACCCCACTGTGTTAATATTTTAAGTAGTGGTACGTCAGAAACCATTAAATTCACAGCTTAAAGTGAATATTATTCTTTTTTTTTCCTTCCATCTTCAAACTGTATTTTTTAGTATCAATGGCATTTTACTTGGCAGTTATTCTTTTATTCTCCTTTACTGTTACAGATTCTCACACCCTTCTCACAGGCCATGTGAAGTCCCAGGACCTTTATGACGACTTGGTCCATTTTCCTCTTACTCTTGTCAGTTTCCCATACAGTGGTATTTCTTAACCTCCTCGAACCTTTCGGTTCTGAGGCCTACATTTTCGTCATCCATCTTCTTATTCTTGGGGCCCCTATTTCCTTGTCTTTCATGGGGACTGTGGTAGCATCCTCAATTCTTTGCTTTCTTCAAAGCCAGTATCTAGCATTATCTCACGTTACATTAGATGGATGCACATCACAAAATTTATTTGCTATGAACGCTACCCCTTGTCTTTTTCTTTAATTTCCGTAAGGTTCTCCCTCGTGCAGAATCATATGCCCCTGCTGTCTTTCCACTAGGATGATGTACTCTTCTCCCTTCGGGCTTTTCTGTGCCCCATTTTCTTCCTATTAGTTCACTCTCCCCACCCAGTTCCCTCTTCCTTCTTCTAAGAAGGAACCTCTTCTTGAAGCCTGGAGTGCAAGGGCTCCACCTGCCACCTCTTTTGCTCAGAACGGTGCTTTGGCCTCAGTATGAGTGTGGCCAGCCTGATCACCGATTCTGGGGATGTAGAATTGCGGGACAGGTTGAATGTTTGAGCATTGCATTGCAATAATACAAACAAAGACAAAAGAGGAACTGACATCAGAGAGGCTGTGGGCCTTGCAGACGTAGCCAATACATGTCTAGCCGTACATACAGAATGCTGTTTGATTTAAAATAGCTAAACATTGTAATACAATCCCATCATCAACCTGTATCATGAGTATGGGATTTCACAAACTGCTTCCCTCCTCCTTCCCATTAGTACTTATTTACACAGGAAACTGACAGAAATAACCATTTCCAAATCTAAATTGCTTCCAAACACCTTACCATATGACATTCTATGCAGGTGTTGATCATGCAGTGTCTGCTTATGCAAAATGTACACTGGAAGATTTTCTTTGCACATCATCTGCTGTTCTAGTGCTGTTTGCTTTCAATTCTGAACTAAAATCTTTTATTCTGACTTGTTGTTTTTATCATCCACTGTTTTTCAAGTCCTTGCTCCCTAACAAAAGTAAAAACTTCACTATGGTTTAATCTTTTATTTTCCAGTTCACTCACAGGTTTTTGTTTATTCTTTACACTCTGAAAATTTGCTGAATCCTGTCTTTTTTAATCTGTTACTCTTGGCAGTTTTGGAGTCCATCAAGGAATTTCCCAAACAATTTTGAAGTATGTGACTTTTGTTCTTTTTTTAGAACAGTGTTTGAACAGGAAAGGATCAGCGTACCCATCTTTTCAATCTACTGAAATGTCCTCAGCTCTTTTACGCATGTACACATCCCTAAAATTGAAATACTTCTTCCCCTAAGTAGCTGTTAAGAAAAAGCAAGCTTTGTTTTATAGCTCCAGTCCTTTTCTGTTGGATTATGTCACCAAGTTTGTTGTTAATTTAAATAAAACAGTAGAGATGTGTTGAGCTAGAAAATGGATGTTTTGGCACTCAGACTTTGGTAGACAGAGGGGAAAAATACACAAAACTGCACATCATTAGGAAAAAAGACTTGGAACCCAGAAGTACCAACCAAAATGTTTTGAAATAATGAAATGCCATTGCTTGAGAGGACTAACTTAAGTGAGTGCTTGATGACTTTTAGCAACCAAGTAAGGCAAAATTGTTTTGGAAACCGTTGCCCAACTCTCCTGCTATTCTGTGAGCTACTACCTTCAAGTATAAAGACAATAAAAAAGCATAATGAAAAACTGTTGGTGGATCCCTTTCTAATTTCTTGCTATGGAAGCAGAAGGATTTTACCTGCATCTGAGGTTTCTTTTTCACAGCCTCAGGGCTAACCTCCCATGCTTTAATGGATTATCCAGACACTCAGGCTCCACTAAGAGAGGGGAGGCAGAACGATTGCCTTTTTTAAAGAACTAACCACGTGTACTTTTGGAGAAAGAGTACAGTTTAAGAGAACAGGGGTGAAGAGCTGCAACATAGGACATAGAAAAAGGCGCATGACTGACATTAGATCTATTATGCGAGGAGACAACGATCTTTACAGCACACTCGGGAGAGATCTGCAGGCTGGAAGGTGAAACAGCGCTCAAACGACCACCTACTTCTGCTCTCCTCGTTTATTCCTCCTTCAAGGTGTCCGTGGGCAAGCATTCCTGTGCATCCCCGGCATTTACTGGTCCGCGCTTACCCGCAGGCAGACATCTCATCTTTGCACTTGCTCATCCGAGCCGAGCATCCGGACCGTTTACACCCGCACAACGTCAAGGAGCAGCTAGGTGGCGTACGACAAAGATCAAGATGAGGCGGCTCACAGCGGGACTGGGGGTTTTGCAGGCTTGTGAGCCGGCGAGGGGCCGTCGGGCGGCACGAAGCCAGCACCAGCTGCCGTGGCCCCCGGCGGGCCCCAGAGCTACCCGGGCCCCGGAGCCCCGCGGAGGGGAGC
>JANXJC010000078.1:33857089-33867191 GCA_027564655.1 Leptodon cayanensis
GCAAAAGAAAATCACCTGAGAAATATTAAATTGTCTACTGGCCTAATGCACTTCCATGGGCTCTCATAAAATAAGCTGTTCTCTCTGGGCACGGGCTATGAATAGGAACAATCATTTCCATTTGGAAGATTCAGTAATTTAAATCAAGGCTAAAACCAAATTACCTGTGTCCATGCAGGGAATTTAAAATGGGTAAATTTGTGGTATAGAGGTTATTATTAATAAATTATATTAATAAATTACAATTAATTACTATTAATAAATTACAGTCAATAAAATGCTATTCTGTAGTAGGGAAGATAAGTACTTGATAAAGTATATGACCGTGTATTGTTTTGTTTGTTTTGTTAGGAAAATGGAACGTTGATGGTTGATGAAATGAATGATATCAGAATCATAGGGGCTATCACAGTGGTTATATTGCTGGGTATTTCTGTTGCTGGAATGGAATGGGAAGCAAAAGTAAGGAACTATCACCTTTCCTTTTATTCTCTGCTTCATAATTTTGATTCCATTTTCCACCTCAGCTGTTTGTTTTATTTTTAATATTTTTGGTGCACTCAGTATTGCATGCATGGTATGTTAGAAATCAGTCAGTGGGCAGTTTTTATGTAATAGCTCTGTCTAGCTGCATTTCAGACCTTAGACTACTTTGCTCTACTGGATGCTTAAGCATCTGTGAGAAACTAAAAACCAGCGTAATCTACTCTTAACGACACTGTCAAATAGGTTAACAGTATTACCATCTTCTGGGCAACTACAGCACAACAAGAGAAGGTAAGAGCATTAGCATAGGAATTTTCCCTCACTGGGAACTTCAGATGAGCTCTGTGGATGGAAAATCCGGGGCTGGACCTGAATCCAATCTAAAGTTACATAGTTTCTGCTAATTCAAAACCAGTATTCTTACCTTCCCTTCCACTCTTTTCTGGTTTTGCTTTCACTTGGAAACAGCCAGACAGTGTGATGCAGTCACTAGGCCCAGCATTGAGGAGGGTTGTGAACATTGGTGGCGATGAACGTCTAGGAGGGGGAACCTACTTTCCTCCTCTTGCTGTGGCTGCACAGTCTTAGGTCAACTGTGGTTGTGGAAACACACGCATACAGATCGTAGGATACCTTTATACAGAGGTTACCTTATTAGTTTTCTGCTCTGCATTAGTAGCAGTGTAGCTTGCTACACTGTTTCGTGCAGTTGGTAGGCTTTTTCTGAATATCCATCCATAGTATGCTCAAAAATAATTGAGAAGAGCCTCACTTGGTCTCCCTTCCCATTTGATATTTGGTTCACAGTAGCTCCTATTTTCTGCAGTGAGAGGCAACTGAAGGAGCTTCTTCATGTAAGTGTTATAACAGTTTCTTAACCTCCTGCATCAAGATGATGATGATGATATTCATAATCAAAATGAGAGAGTTTTTTTTCCTCATTGTTGCTTCCAGCCCTAGAAATAGGGTTTGTAGAAAAAGGAAGTGAAGATCAATTGCATTACTTGGATCTACCACAGGGAGAAAATCTTCAGAAACTGACTTTGGCATGTACTTCTAAATCGAACAGCACACTTCGGTAAAAATTGTTTACCTTTCTCAGGTAGTCCTTCACTGTCTGTAATGTCAATTTGTACTGGTATCTTTATGCATCTGACTTCAAACAATACTGTCCTGCTTAATCTCAACCGTTTAGTTTTTCCTTTTAATAAATTGTTATTAACCCTTTGGCCACTGTCACTTAAAGTCACGAGAAATACCTTGTTTTTGCTCTGTAGCACGAGCAATTCTGTAACAATAGCTTGCATAGAAATATCCCTGTTGTTTAAAGTTTCTATATCAAACCTGAACTGTGGTATCACTGCAGCATTGTCCTTACTAGGAAATAGGTAGCTTTCAAAAATCCTGTGCTCAATGCAAAAATCAAGGCTTGTTGACTTGCTTTTTGCATCATGGAAGAAGGCAGATAGGAGCGATAGTAAGCAACTGAACCTGTCAGACAAGCACTTCTTGTGGGTTGACACCTTAGCATAGCAAAACACTAATAGTTCCATCCTGATTAAAGTATCTGCGATGTTCTCCTATGCCTTCCCCATGACTTAGAGAATGCCTTGGAAAATGGGACAAAGGGAATCTATAATAATGCCTCTGAAGTAGATCTAAAAGCTAAGAGAGACTGGGATACCTGGGAGGCCTGCTTAGAAAATGGCTTTTCAGAGTTTGTGACCTCTTATGACTCGGCTCCTTGTGTTGAGGTCTTAGAAGCCCTTTCTTTGTCTGAGACTTTTGAATGTAAGGAAGATAGTAAGAAAATGCTCTTAGCTTCAGGGAGCAGCCTAGGTTTGCTGCTGGATAAATCTACTTGTGGCAATTGCTCTGTGGTAACTTCATGTTGAATTCTCCGGCCTTATTGAAGACTTCTGTAAGCACCCAGCTGCATCCTTACACCTCTTACCTATTCTCTAGGCTTGGCAAAGGAGAGATCTAAATACAATGCACAACCGGTTTCTTCAGGTAGTCTTCTAACTCTGTTCTTGGCTGTCATGGTCTGGTTATCACTGTACTACCCTGTTTTCTTGCGAGGCTATGTGAGCTGAAAACTTTGTTCTGTAACAATCAGCAATGCCACAGTGCTATTGCATATTAAGTTCTGATCCTAGGTCTGAAAAAAAGTCAAACTACTAACAGCTTTCCCTGAGCCACTGGCATATGCCTTTATAAGGAATCGAATAACACAAAAGATAACAGGGCAGTGTAGTTGCTTATTTAAAATGTGAAACCTTAACCGTCTCTTCAATGGTTAGATTTATCTTTGCTCACACTTTTGAGGTGTTGGATGGTTTAAAGTACTTCTTGTTCCAAGTGTAGGGTTTATAATGGTTTTATTGAACAGTGGCTAAAAATCTAGGTTGTAATGAAAGAACTCTCCAGAAAACTGGAAATTAACAAGTAATTGTGGTAGTCTGCAATTTAATTTCATAATAAGGGTTGAGAATCTAGTCTGTTGCATAAAGTAGCAAACAAAAGCTCTTTGATTCCTGATGTAAACAAATTCGTAGTGAAGTAAATACTGCATACTAAAGTATAAGGCGAAGTATTATGATCATGGTTAATAAGGCAATACTCCTAGCATTTGTGTGCATTTAGCTCTTTTCTTGTGAATTTCTTCAATCTACTCAAATCCATTCCTCCTAGAGAAAAAAGTTCTTTGAAGTATTTTGTCTTTAGAAGTATAATTTTTGAGAGTTACAGTAATAAATTCTCTTTTGAATGGAGGTGAAACTTACAAATTATTTCTTTGTAAAATCCTGGTAGATGTTCTCTCCAGCTTGCCTTATTTATTTGCGGAAAACAGAGAAGGCTAAGCTGAATTTGGAATCAAGTAAATACTGACTTTTTAGAACACAACTTTGAAGCTTGAAACTGTGAAAAAGAGCAAGTTCTTCTGTCTGACTGGAATCATTATGTTTCAGGCACAGATAGTCTTACTGGTGATCCTTATACTTGCTATTGGAGACTTTGTCATAGGAACATTTATTCCTTTGGACAGCAAGAAGCCTAAAGGTTTCTTTGGTTATAAAGGTACGTTGGAACAGTTAGATCTGTAAATAATATCTTTACAAAAAGGAAACATGCTGTCATAATTGAGTTAAACATCTAAAATAGCTCATAGTCCTATTTAACTATAGAGATTTTTTTCCTGATTCTTTCAGACTTCTGCAGTACTGTTTCTTAAAGCTATTGGGCCAAAACTTGGTCCTGCCTCCTTAGTATCGATTATATTAAATTTTAAGAAAGCTGGGTGATACTCTTAAGTACTTTTTCTGGTTTTAAAGGCTATTTAAGTTTACTGTGTTGACTTTTATTTTGAGTCAAAGTGATGAATTAGGACTTAAATGTTCTACGCTTAATTTTAAGGTCATACAGCTGTGACTTCCAGCTTTTTCATGGAGCTAATAATGGCTGGAATGGGCTAATACTGTAGCTTCTATATGAATATTGATAGACTTAAATCTTTTTCTACAGCTGAAATATTTATGGAGAATTTTGCACCGGATTTCCGACACGAGGAAACTTTCTTTTCTGTATTTGCTATTTTCTTCCCTGCTGCAACTGGCATACTTGCTGGTGCAAATATCTCAGGTGATCTTGCGGTGAGTAGTTAATTAGCAAATATTGTTCACAAACACTTGAGTGTACATTTATCACTGTCATCACTGTCTACTGACATTTTTCTTTCAGGATCCTCAGTCAGCCATACCTAAAGGAACGCTATTGGCCATCTTAATTACTACACTGGTTTACGTAGGAATTGCGGTATCTGTAGGTAAATAGAGCATGTTTTTAACTTAATCCTTTCACATTCATTCTGAGGTTGTGTTTTGACACAGTTTATGTAATTCATTATGTAAAGTCATTATGTAATTGACTTTCATGAATGGGAAAGTAATAGCCAGAGGTTTCTGATTTTTATTGCTGGAGGTTCAATTTTCAGCACATTTTATAATTTCCTAAAATGAGTGATATTTTTCCGAAGACTTAGTGGCTGCTTCAGACGAAAGATGACAAAAGACTTCATAGGGATGTTTCCTCATTTGTTGCAGTTATTTATACTGAAAGATTTACAGTTTAGCAGTGGGATAGTCCATGGATTAGAAGAGTGTGTTTTCAGAAAATACTCACTGAACAACCACCTGATGATAGTTAGCTACTTACCTGAAGCGAACTGTGGGATGATCAAACAGCTCTTTGGTGAGGGTGCATGAGCAGTAATTCTCCAGTAGAGGGAGGATAGTGAGTGGTACCTTCATCTGGCCAGCCCACTTTCAGAAGTGCTACCGTGTTCAGAAACGTTGTCTGTAGTTTTATTTTCATGTGAAAAGAGGACAAACAATCATAGACTGATCTGAGTCTTGTATAACCTCTCTTCCTGGTATTCCTCACCCCACAGTGGTTTGAAATTCTCTAGAAGTTGCCTTGGGGTTTGTCGCTCTCTATCAATTTTGCTCTGGAGCACTAATGGTCAACCAGATTTTTCCCTCCCATAACATAATTCTATTCTAGTAACATTAAGAACATAAGATGTAATCATATCTTGCATATTTCTTGCCTATGATTGGAAATATTTTTATTCATGTCACATAAATCAGTTTCTGGCAGCAGTTACCAGTTTTCTTGTTGGAAAAACCTTCCCTTATCTTAGCTGTGCTGCCTTTTGAATGAAATTCTCATTTATAGGGGTAGCATTGATCTTGCCACTAATGATACTTCCTTTCCAAAGATACCAATCTTGCTAGTCTGCCTCTGTTGGCTAACATTGTACTGTAGCTCTGCCAAATAGTTGCTCTGTAGTGATTGTGCTTTATGCAGCGTAATGACCTACACTTATTTCCTAATTAGATTGACCGCACAGACCTCTGCTACCAAATTTGAATACTTCAGAACTTGAACCCACATGAGAGCAAAATGCTCATTAATATTAATTTGTTAATGGAATACTTTGATCATCTTTCAAATGTGAAAAACCTCATTTTTCATATTGCGAAAGGAACAGTTTGCAAAACGATCTGAACATGAAATTGTTTGATGCATCAGAAATGTCCTGCCTTAGTTGCTTCCTATAACTTACACTTAGAATTCTGCGAGTTACAAAAGGCCAGTGCTATTGCAGAAGTCAGAAATTATGACATGAGTGAAATTCAGCTTTTTTTGAGGCATTGGATCAGGAATCAGACAAATACAAATACTTTTATTCCTTTCCCCACACACTATTCCCCACTGTAAGTTTCCAGAGTAGTGATAAGGAAGTCATTAAAACTTTGAAGGGGCTGGTAAATGTCACTGAGTAATCATGTCTCAAGGGGGAGATGACATTCTGAATTTAGCTCAGTATTTGCATGCTCTGCAGTAAGTAAGAGGGTTAAGAAACTGAGTAGAGAAGGCTTAGAAGAGGAGAATAATTAGTCCTACTGCTAGAGCTAGGCAGCCTATTTCAAAAAGAAACAGCTGTGAGGAGAAAGTGTGCAGTTTCACATTTTAGCAAGGGACTAATGCAGACATGGTGGCAGGATGGTGATTGCATAAGCAACTTTTATATTAAAATTCTTGAAAGACATATTTCAAAGAATAACATTTATTGCTTTAAAACCAGGGGAAGCTCTAATTAAAAAAACCAAACTTCTGAGTAGGGTTCAGATGTGCTTTCTGTACACTGGGAAGTAAAACAATTAATGAGAACCTAACTGTAGCTGCTTGTAGCACTAGAGAAGTTAAGCACTCTCAACTGCAGTCTGAAGGACTCAGGGTAGTATTTCTAGAATTCTTGCTGGTTGCATGTAGTTAGGAGATAACTTGGTATAGATGGTCTGTTAACCTTCTCAGGCTTATAGCATGGCAAAACCTTATTTTACTTTGGCAGGAACATGCTTATAAATGCCTGTGAGAAGGTGAAATCCTGTTTTCACAGGAAAGAAGACCTAAAGGTTCTTAGGGAAAATATTGCCAGAATCTTACAAATAAATAAAACTTTTCTGAATGAGGGCTGAATAAAATGATGTCTAGACTTTTACTTATACCTAAGTATCTTCTGCTGAGAATGGAGCTTGCCCAGCTCACTTCTGTTCCGCATTCTGTCATAGTAAGGCTCACATGAAGTTTGTTCATGGTGCCATTGTCCCTTTCTGTCATACTTTGTGTGTGAAAGACCTGCCAGCCAGCTGGATCTAAACTGTGAAAAAGGGAATGAGGAAGAGGAGGGATGTGATAGTGCACTGTAGCTATTTAATGGGTTGCTCAGCTTAATGGGTCTGCCACTGCAATCTATTACCAACAAAACGTTATCTACAAATAGTTCAACTAGTAAGTATATTGTCACATCCATTATATACTGCTTGAATGGCTGGGGCGAATACTTGTGTAGTGGAAGAGAAGAAACTTTTCTCCATACAGAAATTTTAATCCCATTTAAAACAAAACAACAGCAACAAAAAACCCCAGCCCCTCCATGTACCCACAAGAAAAGCATAAGACAGATGAACAATATAGGAAACTTTTACTGAAGTTTAACCAATTGGGCCTAATAAGTAACTGAAAAATAAATCTGAAAAACGGAAAGATTAAATAATGGTCACCTACTAGGACCAGGTGTTATTGTGGACTGTTAATCAAGTTCTAATGGCTTAGAAGCAATCTAAATATGGTATAGGTGTTTACGAATTCATTTTCCCGACGAGAGGCAAATTACATAGGTAACAGAGACTGTTATTGGAGAAACTTAAACTTAAGCTTGCGGTATATCTGTGCCCTCCTCCTTAGTTTGCAAGTAAGTTATTTAGGTCCTCAGGAGTTACATGGTTCTGTTCCCAGGACTGCCTTGTCATTCAAGTTCCTAAAAGACCAAATTAAGGGAATTGTATTGGCTACCACTCCGTAGACTTCCCTTTCCTCTTCTCCATTCATTATTTAATTCCTGTTCCTGGAAATATTTGCTGGTATCCAAACAATTTGACTACCTCAACTATTAAACCATAGAATTTTAAATAATACTTAGTGCACTCTGGTTTGTTTTGTCCTTTATGAGACAAAAAACCTTGAAGTAGAAGATTTGCAGGCTTTTTAGTACTTTTCAGTTTTTCTTAGTACTTGAGGGCTGACTCAGCATTTTCTTGACCAGTGAAATTACAAATAATCATAGATGAATTGAAGACAGCAGTTTAAGTGATAAACCTAATTATAAAAAAATGTGGTAGGAATGGGACTGTGTGGCTTTGTTTTTCACCAAGAAACCAACTTGAAATACCACAGTAACATAGGAGGTGGCTTGTTTAAGCATTGGAAAATGGCTTGCAACAGGCTTTCATGACAAACTACTTAATTTTTTTGAATGCCTGAGCCATAGTGACTGGAAAACAAATAACTGCAACACTGTGCACATCTGTCTACATACATCTGTACATACACTACAAAAATGCATTCCTCTAAGAAAGATGACAAAAAGAGAAACTATAAAGTCAAGTGATGGTGCATAACACTAACTTCAATTAAAGAACTATGCAGAAACTCATGATTCAAAGAAATTATATGTTGAGCTAAAACTGTACTCTTAAACTTCTGCAAGTCTGTTGACATTGTTTTCCTCTGTGCTAAAACTTTCCTTTTCTTATTAGACTCTGATTTATTAAAAAACTGACGAATATCTCAGTCAAGAGAACAATTAGTTTGCTTGTATTTGTTCTTCATAGTGAAGATGTGCTTAATACTGAAATGTGTTAAAAATGTAACTGCCATATTTTAATGTTGCTCTGTGAGAATACGCTTACATAAAAAGGGAATTGAGTTTGACATGTGTCCTTAAGTTCAGGTTCAGTCTGTTAATGCCTTTTTTTTGTGACTATGTCCATTCTAGGTTCCTGTGTTGTTCGAGATGCCACAGGGAACCTTAATAACACCATTGTTACTGAGCTGACAAATTGCACTACTGCAGCTTGCAAATTAAACTATGATTTCTCATCCTGTCAGACAGGGTGTCAGTATGGGCTGATGAACAATTTCCAGGTATAAAACTTTTTCCTAAATCTGTTTATTGGCTTTTGTGTTTTGTTCTTTTTTTGAATTGCGTATTAAGAAAAATCATAGGCTAAAAGTGCCCATCTCCATAAATACAAGGTTTATCTGGAATAGTGAAGTGGTACACTTTAGCTAGTATGTAGATGAATAATGTAACTATGTTAAAAACAACTTTTGGGTGTTTATATACAGGTGGTATAAATATTTACTCTTCTCCTGAGTAAACTGCTTAGGTTTGGTGGTAGAACTGCAACTTTCTTTAGATGTGTGAATGTCATCATTCAGTGATGGGGATAGAAGTACTCATTGTTCAATAGTGATGCATAGTAATCATAGGTAGCCTCTGTCAACAACTTGTTCCTTAATTTCTTAAGTTTATTAAAAAATATGCTGACTTTTAAAAAATGTTTTACCTATTTGTCACAGTATCCTCTTTAATGTTAAGAATGTTGTGAATTTTTATAAAACCTGATGTTACCGTATTTAAAAATCCTCTAGAAGTCATGGGATAATTCATAGTCTTCACCTTACACTTCACAGGTAATTGAGATGTCCATGAACTATTGGTAAGGGTTTGAAAGAAATCAAGGAAAACATACTTACTGTCGATTTAATTTTTCTAACAGGCATACAGAAAGTTGGCTAGAGATTAAGCTGAAATCCACTAATGAAAAAGGTGTCTGGTTTGTGGGTTTTGATCAGAGGTACATGTAGTACGTGTACTCCTTACGTGTCCTACTTACATGTTAGGCTGACAGCCTTACCTGCAAAGCCGGGTGGAAAACCGATTTTGTACATGCTGAAATAATGTTGCAGTGGAGACCATTCTACTATAGTAAAATAGATTTTCATAGTGGGACAATTTGAGTATCTATGTGATGTTACTTTGTTCTGGTTTAGAAAAAGTCTGTATTTAGAAACATCAGAGTTGCTCTTGTGCAAATAATTATTCTGCAAAATTTGATGACTTTCCTTATTTGTTCAAGCTCGAAAGAGCCCAGTGTATCATCAGATGTACAGCTGAGAATAGTGTAGTACTGGTTTCCTCTGATTGTATCTTTTTCTTTAAGTCATAACTTCGGTAAGGTTGCTTACCATAGATGTTGCTTGTACTTCTAGTAAGTTAGTCATTAATGTTCTAGTTTCTTAGCATTTGATCAAAAGAGTACTTCAATCTCCCAAATTATTCCTGCTTCTCTCTGTAGAAAAACCAGTGGGTTCTGAATAGGAAAAGTCACTTCCAAGGCAAGGGGCTGCACAGAGAATGCAGTGTCCCTTATGCTCCCCTTTTTGTTGGGGTTTTGAAACTTCGTCATGGAGACTGCACAGCATCTTTGGGTAACCTGCTGCAGTGCTTAGCCACCTTCTCTGTGGAATTTTGTTTTTCTAATACCCAGTTGGACTTTCCCTTGCTGTTTGTTTTTTCTCTCATCCTCACAGCTTTTGCTGTGCATCTCTGAGAAGAGTCTGATTATCAGAAGATCTCAGTAGGAAATCATTTTCATGAGAGGCTGTCTGCCAGTAGATAAACTGTTGTACATTTTCTCAGTGA
>JANXJC010000078.1:33879858-33891522 GCA_027564655.1 Leptodon cayanensis
CTTGTTTGCGGGGGGAGGGGGGGGGTGTTTGGGTTTATTTTTTTAAATGAAAGCATTATTAGACATTGAGAAGTGCAAAAAGACATTTACTGGTAGGATCCACCCCTGTATGGATCATCAGTATTCCAGCTTGGTATGCTACAGGGGAAACTTTGAAAAATTAGTACCATTGATCATTTGATGCTTAAATGCTGAGGAATCTTTGTAGGAGTAAAGTGAACTTTGGATTACAGCCTGGGTCTCTTTCTGTCCTTGCGTCATGCAGTTTTGTGTATTCTCTCATGCTTTGGACAGAGCAGTTGGTCAAAATGAGGCACACTACACAGCTAGATTTCTTCTCAACGTTACTGTTTCAGGGAGATGTATTCCTATGTATATTTCTTACACAGCCTGGTCTAAAATAAGCCTTCTTGAGCAGTAAATTCAGTATCAGTTTAGCCAATAGTTAAAAATTGCTCTTAGACCTTTCAGGCAGTTTTTTATTACTTCAGTTATCAGATTCTTTTCATTGGTAGGTGAAACAGTAATGTGAGCAGGTATTTCCTTTCCTGTTCCCTTTCTGCCCAGCCCCTAGTATTTCACTAACTTTCTCAGTTTTTTGTCAGGATGTGAGGTGTTGGGGGTGTATGAGGCTTGTTCTGCAAGGACATAGTTTCAGCAGTTCTGGCTACTTTAAAAAAAATTAAAAAATACTGTGCTCTGTGGCAGACCTGTAGAGGTTTTGGGGTGGGCGGAAGGAAGCAAGCTTGAAGCAACTGTTCTTCAAAATCACGCTTTTCAACTGTGATACAAGGTGGCTGTCATACGATGATGTTTACCAGAATTTGTGCATCTCTGATAAACTTTGATAAATATGTTTTAGCATGTTGGGATTGTGTACTTTAGCTTCATATCTTAAGGCCAAACTTCTTCTGTCACATCACTAAGAACATTTAAGCAAGTGTGACTTTAAATACAAAGATGGATTACTCTTAAATATGTTTCAATTTACCACACTTATTAAATAAGACTTGCTTCTGATCTAATAAACAGATGAGAGCAAATCAAGTTAATGCAATCCACAGAACATACGTTCTGCTAGGCAAATAGTGGCCAGTTTTGTCTTCGGAAACTTTAATTCTTTTAATTCCTATCTATGCAAACTTAAAATTGCAGTGAGTGCGAAGGACAGAAACTGAGTAATACTAGAGGTAAGATATCACAGATGAAATTACTGTCTTTCAGAAGTAGGGCTGTACTGTAAAGAATAAGGTAATGTCATCCTTCTTGTAGAAAAAGCAACTCTGATGAGAGATTTTCTGGGAGCATGTCCTATCTATTTAAAATTGCTTTCCTGCAAGATGGATGACACTACTTTATTCTTCAGTAACTCTGACCATTTGGTCAGAGTCTGTATCCTTTTGCAGACTGTATCCTTTTGCAAAAACTGGGCTACTGTGTTTTTGATTATACCTCGTTCTGTATTCTGCATTTTGATGTCTAGGAGGAACACAGTGATTTGTCCTGATGGAAGTAATGAAAAAGAAAGTATTTAAAGAGGAGATGACTTTGACTGCAACATAAAACTGCAGAAGTGATGCTACTGTGACAAAGGCTTTCTGATTAGGATTATGTACACAGAGAGACACACTTGTATAGCTTGAAACAAATATTCCCATAAAGCCTAATATTAAGTCATCCTATATCTGTGTATGTTTCATTACAAAGTCGTTTCAAAACTACTTTATGCTTTGGAGGACAAGCTAGTGCCACCTGCTGGGGAAGTGGGTTGTGGTCTGCAGGAACAAGATAGCTAAAGCTTGAGCAACCCTCTTGCTAAAAATGAGAATCTGGTCCAATCTTTGCTTCTGATAATGCCTGGTATTTTGTTGGGGTTTTTTTTTGTTTGTTTGTTTTGTTTTTTTTTACAGTGTGGAAGCATGTTTTGAGGTTCTTCAAATGTGAATTGGATTCTAGCAGTGAAATAAAAAAAAGGGGGGGGTATTGTATTGCTACTCCTAATTCTTGTTCCCTGTCTTTTTATTTCCTTATTTTGAAAGGGTCCTCGGAGGCAAGCCATGAAGGAGCTGTCAACTGATTTGGCTAAATATCAGCGATGGCTAATTAAAAACAAGATGAAGGCTTTCTATGCACCAGTGCATGCAGAGGACTTGAGGGATGGAGGACAATACTTAATGCAGGTACACTTCTCTCAAACTTTTTTTTAAAATGGAAGTGGTGAAGGTGAACATCAAAATTGGAAGTTTTTTTATACTTTGAAGTTTCATTTGGCAAAGTTATCTTAAAACTTTGATTAAGAATACTTTGTTTTCTGACTAAGAAAATAATAGAACCCTTAGTTGTTTCAATAACATGTTTTTTAAAAAATACCTTTTGTTCTTCTTAGGCTGCTGGTCTGGGTAGAATGAGACCTAACACTCTTGTTGTTGGGTTTAAGAAAAACTGGAGACAAGGTGACATGAGAGATGTTGAAACCTATATCAATTTATTCCAGTAAGTAGAAAATGTGGAGGTGTAGCTCTTACATTCCATTTCAATATGTCTGGTAATAAGTCAAGAAGATTTTAGCTGCATGAAGTCTCTTTCAGGTAGACTCAGATTTTCCATATTACTGATCCAGCTGTCTTCAATACCTTGTTTTTTTCTGATATGGAAATTAATAAGCAAATCTTTATAGTTTAAGCAGATTAGATTTCAACATCATAACTCTTTCTGCATCTAGAAGGGGGTTTGGCAGTGCTCTGAGGTTTAAGTTACTGTCTCTAGAGATGGAACTAGTGTCTTATGTGCCACTCTGCTTAATTCTTTAAAGCATAGTTTCTGTTGAAGGCAGGGTTTTTCCTACACTTCTTCTGTACAGATAAGAGTGTAACAGAGAATGAATCAAATATTATGCTGAAGTTCTATCTTCATTAAACCTTGCTATCATATGCAAGAAATATTTTACTTACAAGATACACAGCACTGACACACAAAGTAATAAAGTAGCCAAAAAGGAGATGGGAAAGGAAATCCCAGTGTAATTTGACAGTACTGAAAGGCAGACTAGTTCTGGCTGAAAAATCTTATAGTAACTTATGCTACAAACACTTAAGAAAACCAAAACTTGGTTCTTGCACTTATACAGATGGTTTTTTGTTTTCCTTATGTGCTGCTTAACCTGCTTCGTTTGTGCTTTACACTTCTCATTTACTGTGCATTTAAAAGAAATAGAGGATGGGGGATTACAGGCAGAGATTAGAAAAGAAAAAAGTCATACCCCCCACTCTGCAAGTTCCTTAAGACAAAAGCAGGAGCACCAAATGCAGTGAAAAATAAGGAAACATGTTGGTTAGTTCTTGGTTTTTCTTTTTTTCATATTTTATTTTGGAATGGCTTGTGCTGGAAGATCTGTCAAGGCCAACAAGTCATGTGGTTCTCCACATCCCAAAAGAGAAACCTCAGAAGGTAATAACTCTAGGACAAGTGTATTTCTGGAAAATCTCTGGAAAATTCAAATTTTCTGAAGCATGCAATAGAAACACATCTAGTCTGTACAGATTTAACAAATTAAATAATGGATTAAAAATGTTCACTAGTGGACAAACCATTTTCTTCTTAAAATGACCTCAATTTTTCTTGCATTTATTATAGAATATGTTGATACTTTGAGCATTTCTGATCAAGTCTTACTACTACTTCTAAAGAGAAGTGTTTAATAGAGTGAAATCATGAGAAATTTCTGTCTGGGGAAATGACATGGGAGGGAGTTCTCTGATATATGGTTGTTTGTGGTGAGGTATTTATATTTAAAGGACTAATGATTAATGGCTAATCCAAACTGTATGATATGGTTAAGTTCGTATTTTTCTGTCTTATATCTTGGGGGTTTTTTTGTCCTTCATTATATTCCACTTCTACTCAGCCATTTGTTCAGGCTTTTTGCTTGTTTCTACAATAATGAAGTTTTTCCTCTTAATTTATTTTTTTTAAAGGAGTGAATTCCTTCCCCACCAGATAGAATGGGAATAGGCACATTATAGCTAACATACAGCTAATTTGATTCTGAATTACAACTTCATAGGTATTTTTAATACTCAAATGTTTGGGAAAGATGTCAGGATTTTTTAATTCTCAGATTAAGGAGATCTACTCAAAATAAATCTCATTGATGGGGGGAGATAAAAATTTAGATTTCTCAGTGTATGTTATCTGTGCAGAACTTGACTGACCTATTCATGTTGCTTTAATTTAATTGCTGTTTACGTAGAGGAGAGAGGGAGGAGAGAGAATAGATCTCCTTTGTATGTGTTGCTTTACAGGATACGGTGTTCAGTTCACTGATGCCATTGATCATTTGGATTTGAAACTGAAATTGTAACAAATTTATGATTTGAGAGTTTCAATGGCAGTGTTTAATCACTGGAATTTTTTCAAAGACAGTCGTAAAGTAGGTCCTTTGGGAAAGAAGAAGTTGTAAAATATTTTATTTTTGTTCCTTTTGTTTAGTGATGCCTTTGATATTCAGTATGGTGTAGTAGTCATCCGCCTGAAGGAGGGCCTGGACATTTCTCACCTTCAGGGCCAAGGTAAGATCTATTTTGTTTCATCTGATGAATAGCTGTTCTAATTTCCTTTTCATACTGCTTTCTGAAAATAATAAATGAAGATAAGTTATTAAAAAAAACAACAAACCAAAACACCACTCTTCTTATAGAATAAAAATCACTGAAATTAGCAAGTCTGAAATGTAAAATAAGAATAACTCATATTCAGCAACAGAACTTGGCTTTCTGTGTGTTTCAACTTTCTGTATTTGTAAGTTGTATACAGTTGGTTCCCAAGGATTTACTGTTTTACTGAAACAAATGAAAGAGGCTGCCAAATTGGTATCAAGTAATTGGGACCCGAGTGTAGAAATCATGAAAATCACAACAAAATATTGCATGATGCAGGAATGCTATGGGTCTGGTGTGGGTTGCCAACCCCTACTTACACTAGTTTAGAGACCTCAGCAGTAGTCTGTCTCAAGTTTGGAAAGGTTTTCTATTTTCCATGTAGAAGACTTGGTTATGCATTGTAGGTAGTGGTCTTAAGCCCAATGGTAAAATTTTAGTTAAATTTCAAGCAGAACAATGAAGGAAGCCTCTGAGCTTTGGTGGCAACTGTCTACTGAATCGAAAATGTCGAATAATTTGTTTGTAGCCTGCTCCATACAACATTGCTACAATGAGGAAGAATGCTTCTGGCACAAAGCTCTCAAGGGGGGCATCCTCCTGAAAGAGGGGAAGGTTGTTCCTTCACTGGGAACATATGAATGTCTTAGGATTTGGAGAGAGGCAGAGTCTGTAACTGTGTGCAAGAGGGCAGAGGAGTATGAGAAATGGCAAGGAGTGAACCTGCAGTATGAAAACAAACATGGCTGAGAAGACTGGGAAATATAACACCAAGGTGTCAGTAGAGTCTTAGTATCCACAGAGGACTGTGAGTTTCTTTAACTCTGACAGCTACCAAGTAGCTCCACTGAAGTGAAAAAACACTTGCCTGTGAGACACACTTGGTCTGGGCCTTGTCTAAGGCTCATCTTCCTCTTGGAGTTAGAGTGGAAATGGAAAATGTTTCACCAAGTATTTTTTTTTTCCTCCTGGTTATACTTCCTCAGTATGAACGAGCTCTGTTTTATGTGTAGCCTGTGGTAATGCAATCAACACCCAAATCTGGGAAGGAAGTAGCAGGAAATTACAGGTCTGCTCAGAGGAGGAGCCTTTTTGTACTCTGAAGCAGTTCATATAAGATTTTGTTGTTGTTGTTTTCTGCTTTTTTTTTTCCTCTCTTTGCCATACCGTAACAGTTGCAGTAGAGTTTAACCAATTGTGAACTGTCTCTATATAGTCACATACCTTTATTGATACCATTTGGAACAATTAAGTGATTTATAATGTGTTTCTTTGCTTTCTCAAAGAAGAGTTACTGTCATCCCAAGAAAAATCTCCATGTACCAAGGATGTCATAGTAAAAGTGGATTATAGCAAGAAGGCTGAGACAGACACTTCCATAGCTTTTGCTCCATCATCTAGTGAAAGAACTCACACTCTACATAAAGGTAACTTGCTAGTTAGCAATGAAATCTGGGTGCTCACTCTTTGTCTCTCTCATTCCCTCTTCAGTTCCTCTCTCCCCTCATCAAGAATTATTTAAGGGATCTTTGTGTCCGTAGAACAGAATTGTGTCATGGTTTTCTAGGCATTATGTCTAATCATTTAATACTTAGATTTAGAGCTTACCAGTATGTAAAAGAAATCTTTTGCGTGTAGTCCCCTAAATAAAACAGGTGGTAGACAATGACCTGCAATGGATTTTCTTTGTTAATGAGTTTAACAGGCATTAAAAATTGCTTGAGAATCCTGCCACACATCTATATATTAAGTGTGATTGGAAGGCTGCTAAATTTATGAAGTTTTTTTCACCCCAGACTAGAATATTATATGCATGTTGACAGAAACAAATAATTCAGGATACTTTGACATGACAATAACCAACTTTCATCTTCTTTTTAAAGTAAAAGCTTGGAGTGACTTAATAGTTAAGTAAGCAATGTGATTTCTTTTTTTAAAATTTTTTTAAAGTACAAATAAATCTCAGGATCTGGTAGGCTGCATCTGTATGCTTTTCTTTCTATGAAAATCCATTTCATTCTACATCTTTATTTTCTAATTTGTTTTATATACACTAGTAGTGTTCTCATTAACATCACAAAGGAAATTAATCTTTTTATTTTGTATCTTTAAAAATCTTCCAGAGGAGGACGAGGATGGAAAGACTCCAACACAACCACTGTTGAAAAAAGGCAGGCATTTTCCACCTTTTTGTGTTAAATCATTCTTTCGCATTATTAATTTCAGTTTTCCTTTTGTACTTCTTTCTACACATATATATGAGAGAGAGGGAAATATCAACCATGCAGTGTTAATTTGTTTCTTCATATCTGCTTTGGAATGTGCTTCACGTTTAGGGATTAGGCTATGGAAAAATGCAACTTTGTGGAAATTCCCAGAACAAGTTGCTACTGAGAAAGGATTGTGTATGTGTCTAAGATATGAATGTTGGATATATTTTTGTTGTTATTACTTAAGAACAAAAGTTTAAAAAACATTTGGGATGTGTTCAGGAGCTTGCTTAGTTCTCTGTGTGTGAGGTATCTGGTTCCTACTTGATTTAGGAGTGAGGGGAAATATTATCTAATGGTATAGTGGAAATGCTTCATCAGTCTATTCAGTAGATCTTTGAAAGCCATAGTTGTTGCTCTGTTATTTGGAATTGTTGAATAGCTTGCAAATTAAGGTATAATATAGCTACTCCATGAGATTAATACCTGAAATAATGTGAACTAGTCATTCAAATAAACAACATTTTGAGAGATTAATTGAGCAATTTTCACTTCCTTGTTTGTTTCAGACTTTGAGTTAAGCAAGTATTTTTTCCTTAACTGAGATTCATCTAACTTTTTTGACATTTTCTTCATAATTTCAACAGCTCGAAGCTGTTGTGTTTTAATAATGGAATGTGAGATTACATCTTGAAGCACAAGATGGCAGTTTGGAAGAAGTCCCAGTATGGAGTAAAGTAGTATATTAATGTAAATCGGTCACAGATGTACTCTAAATTTAAAAATTCTTAATAAAATAAGGAGACTGAGATGAGTATCAAACTCCTGGCTCTTGTTCAAACTGAGGTTTTAATTAAGGGAAAGAGGTTAGTTTTTTCTGTAGCTTTAAAAGAAATCTATTTCCCTATATTGATCTATTTGAAAGTGCAGTTGTTGTCTTGTTCTCAGCAAATCCAATAACTTTGTTACACAAAATAGTCTATATTGTGCTTCAGAGCCTTGCACGTGCAAAACAGTACTTGTTGCAAAAGATAGAATTCCAATACGTAGAAGTAGCTTTTATTTTCACCACATGCTTAAAGAAAAATGGATTTAAGGAAAGAAGAAAAATGCTTAGGATGTGGTATTTACTTGTAAATTACTATTTACATGTTTTTAGGGAAGTTTTGTCACTTGCAGGAGGTAGCAACAGTGCATGACCTAATGTTCTGAAGTATGTATGCATGGTTAGTTGAATTGTCCAGGCAAATGACTGTATAAAGAACTTACAGATCCTTTATTTGTCAAATGTGTGCTAAATGACTTTTGAGATTTAAATCTTTAACCGCTGAAGTTGGGAGTTTGCAGACTCCCTAAATATAGCCCAGTTTATATCCATTCAATCAAAATTTGGAGTCAGGTTGAGGGGGTAGAAACAATTTTTATTTAAACCTAGGGATATCGGAAAATACTAAGAAGCTGCATTTGATGAATTTCAGGCTGATTAAGCAAAACACTTCAAAAGTGAAATTTCATCATACTTTTTTCCAGATTCAAAGAGCCCATCTTCTCCTTTAAACTTGGCTGACCAAAGACTTCTTGATGCTAGCACTCAGTTTCAGAAGAAACAAGGCAAAAGCAATATTGATGTCTGGTGGCTCTTTGATGATGGAGGTAATGTGCTTTATACTTCAAAAACAAATGTTGAAAAAAATTATTGAAGTGATTTTGACTTAATTGTTAATAGATATCTTTCAGTCAGTTCATATATAGATTGTAAATTTGTACTATTAAACTTTAACATGATGCTATGTTTTCTGAATCATTCCCAAATTCTGGTCAAAATGCAGGTTTGACACTGTTGATTCCTTATCTTCTTACAACCAAGAAGAAGTGGAAAGACTGTAAGATCAGAGTATTCATTGGTGGAAAAATAAACAGGATTGATCATGATAGAAGAGCGTAAGTTTAACTTTAAAATTTCATTGCAAATGCTAATAGAGCATGTTACACAGTAGATTACTTTCTCTTCCTGGTAGCCTTCTTTCAGTTGTTCTTTGATTGAGGTGTATTCATATTCTATTCCTTCTCTCCCAAAAAAGTTCCATTTCCCCAGATTGTTTTGGATGAGATGCCTCAGGTTTAACTTTTCTGCAGCATTGTCTAACATTTTCTTTTTCAAGTATTTTCTGAGGTTTTCTTCAAGGGAGAGGTCTTCTGTTAGTTTTATGGGGGGTTTTTCTGTTGTTGTTTTTTGTTTTTGTTTTTGTTTTTTTTTCCAAAGCACATTGTTGACTTAAGTCGTACGCCAGGTCGATTTTAATTTTTTTTTCCCTATCACATTTAAGTTTCTTTTTTTTTTTTTCCTTAAACTAGTGTTTTTATTACCCAACACCTATCTGTTTACCCTGTTTATCTGTGAAATAATTAGAAATCTGATCATGCATAAAGGCTTGTTTTTCTGACACAGGATGGCTACTTTGCTCAGCAAATTTCGGATAGACTTCTCGGACATTATGGTTCTCGGGGATATTAATACTAAGCCAAAGAAAGAAAAGTAAGTCTCAGAAAACCCCAGTTTGTTTGCTAGTTGAATTCTTGATGTCTTTCATGAATGTAGAATACTTCATTCTTTCCTACATAACAGTTTTGATAGAGTAGTTCTTATGACATCCAGTGTTTCATGAAAATGCAGGAAATCAATTAAACAATAACTCCCACATCCAAGAACGTAGAATTTTGTATTTTTTAAATCTCTGGCCCTCAGACTGAATATTAAGTTTAGAAAAATACAGTTTTAAAAAATCCATTTGTCTGGATCAATCTTCTTTAAAAAGAGAAATGCTCAGAAAAACTTAAATGGTCTTTATCTTACTTGGAGTCTTCGTTTAGTGTAACAAAGCTTGGTCTTCAAATAGCCCAATCTAGTTTTTCTTTTTTTAAATTGCTTGGACTTTTAATTTACACAGGAATGAACATACATGTGATATTTCTGATTTTCAAGTTTAAAGAAATATTAATTGTAGATGGCTTTCAGCACAAATTTATAACAGAATGTGCAAGATCAAAAAAAACTTATCTTCCTTTCCCTTCAAGTCTTCTTTAGTATGTAAAGTTGTAAAAATATCTTTTACATGGATATCCATGTATCTGAATAAATTGACATGTCATGCAAATTAGGAAATACTCTTCTACGACTTGTGTAAATGGTAAATGCTAATACGTATTCTTTTATGCCCCACTTTTTAATCACCTTTTCTTAAATGTATAAACTATATCAAGCAACTAAATCAGTAGAGTACTTCTGGCACTGTGATGCTTTTGGATGTCTTTGCTCCTAGGAGCCTGCTACTGTAAATGTATAAAGTTAGGGGTAGCACGCATTTATGCATAAAAAGTTGAGATTGTAGAATTACATGGAATTATTTTTATTTCATAGAAGTGATCCATGAGTTATTTCTTCTGAAAGCATTTTTTCTATCTCTGTGGATAAATTCCCCACAATATATCCAAAACCTTTGTAAGATACCAGTTGGCACTAAAAATAGCTGTAAACTAAGTGGAGGAAGATGATTTATTTTTAACAGTTTGTGCTGTATAACAGAATATTGTTAATACTTCTCATTTTTGTTCAGCGAAAAAATAGCAGATCACATTTGGGTTTTCCCTTTTGTAAGGGAAAGGTGTTCCCAAGTAACACCTCATATTGGAACAAGTGCAACGGAAAGACTAAACAAGATGGCTGTGGTTATTTGCATTTGAATGTGACTCTTGGTCTGTATTGGAAAGATGAAAAAGAAGCAAAATAAAAATATCAAAGCCAAAATCCTAAGGGCACTAGCATGAGACTTGATAGGTTTTTTTTTTTTAGTATGACCTATAAACTCCTCTTTCAAATTCAATTCTCAAGAAGCTACTGTTAGTTACTGTACATTTTCTAAGGTAATACTCTTCAACTTTCAGACAACTATAGTAAAACTCTAGCAAAAGTTGTTTGTTTGTTTGTTTTTTAAAGTGGCTGAAACTTTATTTAGGTGTATGATGAATAGTGAAAGCTCCTACAGATGTCCCTAATTGTTTGTTGAATTATAATATCTCCATATACAAATAGCTGATTTGATGTTCTAACCGCAATTGGCAGTGAAAAAATTTTAGTTCACTGTATTTTTACACGGTAATAAAACTTACTTTTTGATACCATGAAAGTCATTGCTGACATATAGACTCATATCTGTTTTAATATGGCTATTCACTTAATCATTGCAGTATTGCAGCTTTTGAAGAAATGATAGAGCCCTTCCGACTTCATGAAGATGATAAAGAACAAGAAGTTGCAGATAAAATGAAGGAGGACGAACCATGGAGGATAACAGATAATGAACTTGAGCTTTACAAAACAAAGGTTCTGTATTCTTTAGAGTGTTATGTTAAAAGTTGTTAAACTTTTTTCTTCTACTGCATTTGTGGATGTGATATCAATGAATTCATTCTTGTTATTCTGTCTCTTCCATAGCTGTTTTTATGAATACCTGATGGAAAGCAGCATCTAAAACCATTTAGATGGTTCACCAAAAAAAAAAAAAAAAAAAAAGAGTTTCTGTATTCTTCGGGGGAGGGGGTGCTAAACTGCTTTCCTACAATATTTCAGAAGTTAATTCAGAATAATATAGTCTATATTCAGCTGTTTGACTACTTTTTTGACCAAACTAGCATTTTTTTGCTTCGTTATTAAAAAACCCCACACCTCATCTAATTGTGGTGTTAAGGAGCAATTAAAGGTTTCACCCTTTTCCCAAGCAGTTCTGCACTGTAGAGACATC